>CM076578.1:1554301806-1554919681 GCA_034641835.2 Pinus albicaulis
AAGTATCATGCTCTGACTTACAAATATTTTTGTCATTTTCTTATAGATCAAGAACTAGAGCATTAGATCCTCCAAAAAGGGAAGCGAAAAAGTGTAACACCCCCAATTTGTGTGTTGAACTTTTAAACATTTGAACTTTAATCCTAAGGGGATGGACCCAAAAGGATAAGTATTGGGTGAATGTAATTTAATATTTAAATTGAGGAAATAAATAAAATGATTGTGCATATTGACCAAGATGAGAATTAGAGATCACTTGCCAAATCCATGAGGATGGATAAGGCAATAAATCCCCACAATCTTTCAAAAATCCTTGAAAGAAATTAATTTAGATTTTGAGGAGGAATCTAAATTTCCCCAATGATGAGGAAAGTAGTTGGGAAGAGGTAATGAAAGCTGGAAAAGCTGAGGAAAAGCATAAAACAACTTTAAAGAGTCCCAAAATGGGAAGCCTAGGCTAAACAGGAAGAAAAGCATCCTGCTATTCTGGACGCAGAATTAGAAACATGCTTTGGGGAAACATGAGCTTAAATAAGCTGCTCCTAAGAAGATCAAAGGTTGATCTGTGATAGAGGTGATCTCAGCTCGGGGGTGAGTTCTGGGAGAAAAATAGAACTCTACGGTTGGGAGGTTGGTCTATTTCATGAATGGTATGTCTTGAAATGAAATGTTTTATTTACTTCAATCAATATGAATTGGCTACATATAAAAACAAAATAATGACTTGATTTTATATTCATTATCAGTTCTACTTTTAGCAGAATGAACCACTAGTAGTGCACCTTTGCCATTATGCATGTTTGTAGAATATTAGCATGTAGAGAAGGATCTTATAGAATCTCTAAACCATGACGGTTTAATTCTACAGATACTTATCTCAAAATAAGAAAAAAAAAAGAAACTTGATTAGTTAGCTTAAATCTGCTTCTGTTTTATAAAATTATCCTAATATATATCTACACATAAGAGAGAGAAATTTAAAGTTCTGATACTACAGTGGAGATAGTAATAGATAAGTTGATTTTAAATTATACATGTGAGCAGTTAAAATAGAAAGGATAATTATTGCAAATTCCATACTCTTCTCACAAATAAACCACCCGAATAGCCGGGTACAATAGTTCGAAATACATGTATTAGTTTTAAAACAAAGTGACCTTTTATAACCTACTGAGACAAGAAAATTTAGGTCGAGTACCAACAAGAATATTCTGCATAAGATATATACCAAGGTGAGAATATGTGATAGTCACAGTTGTTTTGTATTATACTCTTATTGTGGTATCGCTATCATAAAAACCATTGACTGTAGCATTATACCAACACATGTATATAAAAGCAGGATCCGAATAGTACAGTAAAGGAACCGTGTGCATACCTGTACGAATAGTAAAGGAGAATGGTTATACTTGAAATGCCTACTGTAACATGATTAAATTTAAAGAATCTGCTTCACGGTTTAATTAACTTCTGAAATTTTAATCATAACAGTAAGGGTAATAAAACTAAATTCGGCAGGAGAGTTATGTAGGTCGAGTTCACGGTTTTTCCAAGAGATGAAATAAAAACATTGGGAGAGCATGGTGCTCTGTTGAACTTCTTTCCAACTAACATGCGATAAGTAAAACGAAACCAACAGAACTAGTAACAACATATCCCAGTGATTTTAGCATAAAAAAATATGGAACCCAAGATGTAAATAAATGTGTGAGAATCAACCAGGTCGCCGCTACAGGTTGAGCAAACCTTTCGGCGTTTTCAAAGAAAAATGATCTATATGTAGGGTGAAAGTAAATGCCGAAAAGAAAAATCGAACCATATAATAATTCCCTCCCCAGTGGGACTGCGATACTGAAAAACACTTAAATTAAACTATTCGATAGGTAACCAGCTCCAAATATGGAAGCCGTTAGTTCGGCGACCCTATAAATCACAAATTCATCGCACCCCGTAATAAGGGATCGCCACCATTTAGGGCGGTGAAATAAATCAAAACCACTGATGAACTGAGTTAACGTGAAGGAGTAAGTGGTGGTCAAGTCTCTCTCCAGAACGTAGAAATTTTACAAACAGAAAAAAAAAAATTTAAAACAAGGAAAATTGAAGAATTTAATCCAGCGTTTTATCATAGTGATACCCCGGCAATCTGTCAGGACTGACCAGTTAGAGAAACCACGGTCGTGTGACTGCATAGCGCTCAACCATTGGAAACACGAAACTGAATCAGGAAAATTGTGCTGGACCCCAATAAACCAGGAAAGGAGAATGGGTAACCTACAGAGTAGACGCGCGATTGCTAATGAACCTGAGCGAAATGCATCACCGCCGTAGCCTCGGGAGCTCATATCCTGAAATGGGTAAATCCATTTCTCACGGGTTAAAAGCCATAGAAGAAATCTCAGTTCTATGATACAACCAAAATAAAAAGAGATATGGAGCGCATACTCACCATCTGGAGAGGAGTCGGTCCATCTTAACTGAAATAACCTACAACACGTTCGGATGACTGATCAGCCTCACTCGTCAGAATCACGGCAATGGGGAAACCCCGCCTGAAATCGGAGGCCTGACGTAATTAAATCAAGAGCAGTAGCCTTTCAAAATCGGGCGTGAATAACTCTCACACAGCCCGCCCTACCTCTAAGAGGTAAACATTTCAATGATGGAAATGCAAAAACCAGAACAATAAAATAAATTAGGGCTACGGTGATTGGTTCCTCTCGGTAAGAACTGAAGAGAAAAATTCGACAAATAAGGACCGAAATACAATTACCATGGTGAGGATAAGACTTGAGAACAATCACGCAGAGAAGAAGAAAATGTTCTTACCCGGTGACAGAAGAGGGGAAGTCTGCCCTAGCATTTCTTTCTCGCAAGGGCCATCACTCCCGATCCTGTGTGAAAGCGGAGGAAGCTGGGATATGGACTGAGTATTCCAGAAGATTGAAGAGTATAAGACCTACTAGTGGGGCGTAGACAAACCCTAGAAAAACCAGAAATCGATAACGCCAATTATGTGAAACGGTGAACCCAAATGTAACTGGTGAAGGACGATAGGAGATCCTGAGAGGGATTCTCAGAGTGAAAGCGAAGGGACGGCTAGTACCCTATCGGCTTATTAAACAAAAAAAAAATTAGGTTGGGCTGTACCCACCGCCGGCGACTTCAAATTCCCTGTGGAAACTTCACAAATCCAAAACCCTGTCAGGCGTAGGTATTATTACAAGGGCTGCGTGTCAATCGGACAGAGCCTTCCCTTTAATTTTGTATGGGGTGAACGAATTGAATCTCCAGTTCTGTAAACGTTGGAGTCACGCCAAGCGCTGTCAACGCACCATCATGAAATCCAGGATGATACGTGCCAATGAAATGCACCGCCAGCCAAGAGTAGCCGTCGATTAAGTTCACTCAACGCCAGAGAGGGAATGGCTCAGTTGTAAACCTAGACCAATTGATATCATGAACCCTCCACGGTGTTTAATATTTCATTTGGGTTATGGTAATATATATATATATATATACAAAGTATTGTGGTCACGGTCGAATTAACCATATAAAATGGTTGATCGATTTAAATATATATATTCATAACATAAGGGCCTTGGTGGGATCGGTAATCATATGTTATAAATATATGTATATATTTATAATAACTTTATGAATTGACCACGATTAGTTATAGATATTTATTTGGAAATGGTCCATATATGTATACCATTGGTTCATTAAGTGGATATGTATGTATACAATTGGTTCATTAAGTGGATATGTATGTATACAATTGGTTCATTAAGTGGATATGTATGTATACAATTGGTTCATTAAGTGGATATATATGTATACAATTGGTTCATTAAGTGAATATGTGTCTTTGTTGTTCCTATAAAAATTTCATACTGTTATGGGAAGCAGAAATTGTTAGTAAACATAAATTGAGATAAAGGAAAAATAAATAAATTGAGAGGTATAGGTAGAGACATTACAAAAAGTGAGGTAGTGCTCAAAATGTGTCCCAAAGAGTTCTTTAATGTTGTTTTATATAAGTTCAAAGAAAAAACTAAAGTTTTTGAAGATTTACGATAATTTTTCAATAACGTGGGCTTATTCATGAGCCACCAGGAATAATGTTTTAACTCTGATAAAGAATAATTTTTATCTTCTCCAATTTGTGTTCGAATGTATTTCCTTCTTGTTGATTTTTGGTTACCATAAATTATGGAGTTTATAGGGAATGATATTATTAGATTTTTCAATATGTTCGAAGTAACTTTTATGCTAGAGGAATATGTCATATGCTCATATCTGTGTTTATATGAATATTTAACGTCATTTTTCATGGTCAATTGATTTGGAATATGAAGGTGAAACCTAGTCTCAGACTCTAGAATATTAGCATGTTCCATTTCATTGTCATTTATGTCATTAGCATGGTCAATTGTTCTATGACTTCCCCACTCAGAAGAAAGAAATATTAGAGTGTTTGATTGTAAATAAGAAATAATTTTGTAAAGTTGATGTTCGTAGAATATTTTTAATGAGTCGTCCAACTCATAAATTTACGAAATTGGAGGAACATAATGCTTTTGATACTTTGGAAGGTATGGAAGAATATAATTTATAGAAATAATACATCACAATGGTGGAGTCAGATAATGTAAATCAAGGAGAGAAACAACTGTTGAAATGTAAGATCACATAGGTGGAAGCTAAAATTTCGAGCTCTTTTACTAGTTTATTGTGTATTGTGGAAGTCCTCCCTATCATGAAACACAAAATGGATTCTATGTGAGAGGAAGAGAATTGATTAGTACAATTACTAAATGATTGGGCTATTCAAGTTTTGTATACCTTGTCTAATGTCCAGAGGAAGTTATATGTATTTTTTATAACATACGCAAGAACACTAGAGTATCATGTTTGAATAACCCAATCAATAAAGGTAAGAGCATATTGGTGAAGGATATTAAAAAGAAAGCTTGAAAATGTGAGCGAGAGTTGATTCAATCTGCGAGAGATGAATTGATAAATTCTTGCCAAATTAATGGCATTACGATGTACTTTCCACCTTCACAAAAATATTTATGATGAATATTATCTCTTGAAATATTGGAGGTCTCAATAGTGTTGGTAAACAAAGGCATTTATAGGACAGAATTCAAATGGAAAAACTTTTTATAGCTATCCTGCAAAAAATTAAATAATCTTGTTCGAAACTGAATGCTATTGCAACTAGTTGCAGGGAAGGGTGTGAATTCAAGTTTGTAGATTCTCATGGTAGTGTTGGATGTATCCCCATTTTTTGTAATCCCCTAGAAGTTATTTTTCAAAACTATATGGCTAGTGTTACACAGTAATTTGTCACCGTCCCTGCAATTCCCGTCCTGCACATTGGAGGGCTCATTTTGTGACCTGTGAGCATAACATGGCTTGAAAATACTTTCATGACATCCCTCTAAACAAGAGCTTTCATTTCCCTGAAGACATCTCCTTGTGGAAAACCCTAAAAATGGCCTTTTTTGCATTGGCACGAGCATGCAGTTCAGTAACCGCGCCAATGGGGAAAATACTTCAAAGAGGCCGCACCAGTTGGCGCTTTGTTCCAGAGTCACACTCGCGCCAGCCAATTTAAGGAATGTTTTTTAAAAATAAATGGCGGAAGTTTCATCCTAATTGATCCAGGAACTGATATCTATCTTGAGTTGGGAGGTTTGGCTACGGATTTCCATAGCGAGGAAGTGTTTTTCCACCTCTCATGGAAGCTTCCTTGATGATAGGGCCAATCCCATGATTATAGGGATCCCAACTCCCCTTCCTCCATCTATAAAAGCTTGCTCATCTCCATTGCAAGCTAGTCTTCAAGTTCCCAAATTTCCAAGAGCCTTATGCTGCAAGAGCCTCCATAATTCCCTTAAGGCGAATTTGAAGCAAGGAGACTATCGTGAAGGTCTGAAGAGAGAAGTTTGTCCATCCTTGACAGGCTTTTCAAGATGGGTTCTACTGGCGACCCCTCTGAAGGAGAATTCAGCTTCAGAACTATGGTTGTAATTTTCCTTTGATTGATTATTAATGAACGACTATTGGTTATGGTTCCACTCTTGTTATTGTTTATCATGATGAGTTATGTCCTTTTTGACTGACATATAGTTGCATCTACTGGATTTTACGCTTGCATTTGTTTTGTTTCTCGTATGTGCAGGTGTCCCATCACGGAGATCATGGGGATCATGATATACCAGGGCTGAGGAACGGGAGCGCCACCTCTTCTACAACGACTGCATTGGATTTCAGGTAAGCCTTTATCGCTATTTGGTTTATTTTCAATTAGGAACCTGCACTATAGCATGATTGATTGTTGCTAGACCTGGTCTGGGCTAGTAGGGATTGCCTCTATCTGCAGAGGGGATTTACCTCCACAAAAAATTGGCGACTCCGTTGGGGATTCTTTGGCTTGTTGTCGTTCATTTTATAAGCTATAGACGGAGCCTGAAGTTGGCCAGATAGCCTTCGAAATGTTTTTTCTCTACAATTGCGAAGTAGATCAAAGCCGCTTCAGTCAATCTCTAGTTTAGTGTGTAAATTGAACCCTTGGAGCATTGTCTTGTCTTTTCGGTTGATTCTTGATTCTGCTTGCTTGATCAGCTCTTTGGGCTGGCTCTTTCTGTGAATTTGGCTTTTGGATAGCTTGATCATCACTGGTCTGCTTGTTGGATTTCTCTTTTTTATTTTTGACTGAGAAACTCGATTGGCGTGATTTTCAGCTTGACAGTCGCGCCCATTGGCATAGGTTGCTTGTGTATTACCCATGCCAATTCCTTTCTGGTGCTAGTTTCAGCCTCGCAGTCGTGCCAATCCTGTGAGGTACTAGGGTTTACTCTGTTTTGATCTTTCTGAGCTTGATCTGTGTGTGTCTCTCTTTGAGCCTAGATTACATGGTTTATTTGAGCCTTGGAGATTCTTCTTGAAGTGGTGAGTCTGGTCTTGGTTGGGAGAAATTCTTTGTTTTTTTCATTTTCAGGCGTTGGCGCTTGTTTTCAGTTAGCGACCCGCACCAATTAGCCATTGGCGATAGTTGTCAATGTGCAAGTCGCACCAGTTGGCGCTAGTTGTCAATGTACAAGTCGAGCCAATTTCAGGGTGTGTGAAAATTGAGAATTTTTCCCTAAATCCTTCACCAGTGCGTCTTTCCCTTCAAGTCTTTCCTCTGTATGAGCATAGATTACATTGCTCACTGTTTGGAATGTCTTCTTTCCATGATTGTTTGATGTAAAAGAGAATGAATGCCTTGTTTTGATCTCTTTCTTTGGAAGTCCTCTTTGTGTTTGACGTCATATGTCTTGTCGCCTTTTGAGGGATTTCGTGGCAAAGTGTTTGAAACATGATTGCATTCTTAGTGTTTGTTTACATCTCTTTTGCATTCATCCTTCATTAAGGAGATTTGTGTTTATTTATTTTTCGTCTCAAAGTGTTTTCTTTTCGTTAAAATGCATTAGATCACATTGCATTGAAAAGTAATTTTTGAGATTTATCATTCAACTTAGATTACATTGTTTAATGATCGAAAACTAAAAATCGCTATGAGTGCATTCTCTTTCATTGAAAGAATGCGTTAAGTAGATTCTCATTTCATCGAAAAATGCATTGAGTGCATTCTTATCATTTGAAAAGAAAAAGGAAATTGTGCATAGATTACAATTGCATAGTTTTCGGAAAAAGAATTTTGCATAGATTACATTGTATTATTCGCATCGTTGAATGTTTGGAATTACTTTTGGATAGTGAAAGTCATCTAGTTTGGAAGGATTTCGTTTGCAGTGTTTTTTTTTGTTGCAACATTGTTTGAAGCTCTTCCCTTAACTAGATAGCATTCATCGAATTGAAAAGTTTTCTTTTCTCATGTAGTGTGCATTTAGGAGATTTTGAGACATTACATTCGCTAGGGCCTGAAAACTGAAACGTAATTGAAGATAAAACTTTAAAATTTACTCAATTTACACTAAGGCAGCATTGAAATCTAATGAAACACATTTAGAGATCTAGGCTAGAGATGTGTTTCGGCGTCTTTAAACCTAGTAGTCATTTGTCTCTTCGCTTTAGACAGCACTAGTACGGACTTGTGCTCCCCGTACCGTCGCGTATATAAAGGGAGCCGCACTAGGTTTCTATCCTTTATCCATATGAATCTGAGTCTGCCGCCCTATACCCGTGATACACCGGACACAGCATTCGGGGAGATTTCCTGCACATACGTTAAGTCCTTGGTTGATTTCTCTTTCATTTTGAAACGAAGGTGTATATTGGAGTTCACGTTTATTTGGTACACCCTTTGCCTAGTATTCCTGAGCAGTCATTTGATCTTTTCTGACTCCTTAAATTTGAAAGGATGACCAAGCGCTTGTCCTTTCACGCTTGCGTCAAATATGAAAGAGATAGAGTCACCTTTCATCCGTTTCTCGACTCTTAAAACATGAAACGGTGAAGTTTCTTAATTTCAATGTGGTAAAAATAAATCACCCGCGATCACACGCCCTGTTAGATTCTGCTTGTTGGCCATTTGATTGTGTGCCTTGGTTATTTTTTCAGCCCGTGTGCGGTTTTGAGTTGTTGATGGCAACTTTTCCAGAGTTCACCAACCAAGGAATCCCCTCTGATGGGAATCCTGGTCATTTTCCTCCTTTTGGGAATGTTGGTGCTCCTTACATGGAAACGTTGTCCCTTCCTGGGTTAACTGTTGGGTTGCCTGTTTGGTTGTTTTCAACCTCTGTGGTCTCGAATGTCCCACCTACTGTTCAATCAGTTCCTCCGCCTGGACAACATCATGTTGATTCTAAGGTGGACCTCTCCCCTTCTTCGCCTGTTTCTGTGTCTTCCTCTTATACTTCGCTTGGTGAAAGTATGCATTCGAGTAACCAGGTGGCTAAGAAGAAGAAGAAGAAGGCAAAGAAGAAGAAGGTAGATAAAAGATAGGCTAAAGCTGCTGCTACTGTTTCTAATGCACCTCCTCTTGATAAACCTTCCAACCCTCCGCGGAAAGTCAAGTTCCCTTGCATGTTGTGCACGGGAGACCATCTTCTTCGAGACTACCTTGGCATTCCCAAGGTGCTCTAAGTATGGTCCAATGGTCATCCGTTGTTGCCCTTGGCTTCCGAGAGTCAGGTTGGGGGAACGCCTTCAGCTAGTGTTGGTAAAAATCTTAAGAAGTAGGGTAAGCTCACAAATCCCTGTAAGTTCTGTGAAGGGCACCATGCCATTCACCTTTGTCCATATATGGATGAAGCCAAGCGAGTTTTGGACAACTCAACTATTTTTACACCATGCCTTCTAGCTGGTTACAAACAGCTTTCTTTGAGTCCTCCACCAGCTGATCCTACGATTGGTCAAGAGTCATCCTTGGTCAATCCTGCTCCTTCATAAATTCAAATTCAAGAATCCGTTCCAAACCAACCATTGGTCGTGAGATCAGTCGAGGTGGCCCCATCTACGGTGCACCAAGTCTTTTCCATTGAGAGTGGATCTCACACCCCCCATGTTCTTCTGGTTTCTTCAGATTCTTCGGATTTGGAGAAAGATTCTCCTGTCCCTATATCTCAAGAAGCTGCTCCTCCACCTCCTGTGATGGAGGTTCCAGAGGATACTCCTCCCGCCTTTGAGATGGAGGTCGTGGAGGATGCTCCTTATTCTTCCGTAACACCAGGGGAAGACCATCTCGGTCTGATGGTAGCCCCTCCGAGTAGTTTGGTCACTTCCTTTGACTAGAGTCGATTTGTAGGGTACCGCCTTCCGTCTTATGTGCCTTTCAAGATCACAGTACAGGCTTTTGGTCTGGTCATACCCAGCACCATTATAGACAAAGGTGCATCTGTTAGTGTTCTGTCCTCAACTACCTGGAAAGCTTTCGGTTCACCGCCTCTTGTGCCTGTTACGCAGAATCTGTTGGCATTTAACAGAATAATGAGTCAACCGTTAGGGATCCTTCCAAGGTTACCTGTTACTTTGGGAGGTAAAACCGTCCATATGGACGTGATGGTTGTTCCAGGCCCCTTGGATTTCAATCTGCTCTTGGGGCACGATTACACTTATGCCATGGGAGTGCTTGTCTCCTCCCTTTTTCATGTGGTCTGTTTTCCACATGAAGGACGGATCGTGACCATTGATCAGCTTTCGTTTTTTGGTCCTGATGTGGAAAATGGCCCGCCATCATCCCTTCCTGGTTTTTATCCACCTGTTGTATCTGCCCCACTCCAGGTCAACTATGTGGCTACTTACCCCATGCCTATACTTAGTGATAGTCCCGTTGTGCATCAGGTGCTGGGGGCATTGGGTCCTGACTTCCAGGATGTTTTCATTCCATCGGGAGTGGAACTCTTGGAAGTGATGAATTCTTGTTCATTATGATGAGGTCGGTCGGAGCATGGTTCTTTTCCTATGTCAAGCTCCTTAAAAAATGAAACAAGGTTGTCGGAACATGGTTCTTTTCCTATGTCAAGCTCCTTAAAAAATGAAACAAGCTGGTCGAAGCACAGTTCATTTTCTTGTGTCAAGCTCCTTAAAAAATGAAACAAGCTGGTTGGAGCATGGTTCCTTGTCTTGTGTCAAGCTCCTTAAAAAATGAAACAAGGTTGTCGGTGCAGAGTTCCTTGTCTTGTGCCAAGCTCCTTAAACCATGAAACAAGGTGTCTTGAGGATAGTTCTTTTAATGTGTCAACCTCGTTAACACAATGAAACATGCTCCCGTTCAATTCAAGTCTTTGATGAGATCTCGTAAAATCCCAGTCGAGTCTTTCTCTTGGTCTCGTAACTTGAACCTTCACTCCATCTGCGTTACATATGGATTGAAGCTTGGGGGGCATGTACCTCGAATTGAGTCACCATGTTGGGGGCATGCTTACTTTTTCAAGCATAGTTTGTTTCCGTTCCAAGCTTGTGTAAAAATGAAACCGGTTTCAAGCATAGTTTATCTTTGTTTCAAGCTTGTGTAAAAATGAAACCAACTTCAAGCAAATTTTCCTGATTTCAAGCTTGTGTAAAAATGAAACCATTCCTATTTGACCTCTTGTGATTGCCATTTTATCAGCCTATTTTTTCCAGATGAGCCTTGGTTTTCTCTCTCCATCGTCACTGTCTGCTTGGCCGATCATATGCCTTCACTTGGTTGTTTTACCCGTTCCTGAGGAACCGCTGCGATGAGTGGTCTTTGTTAGCCAACCTCTTGACCTTTATTTGTTCTGAGAAGTTCCATCATTACCAGAACCAGTTGCTACCCTTTATACCACTTGTTCCTCCAGGAGGAGTCATTTTTCAACTCTTTTCTGACTCCCTAAACATGAAAGGATTGCCGAGTCCCTTGTCGTTTCGATCTCGTTAAAGTGGCTGTGAATCGACATCTACCCAGTATACGTTTACCCCTTTTTCGGGTTGGGATAGATTATTTACAAAAAAGGAATACCCTAGCCTATTGCGACTAGGAGGTTTTCTCAGACAAAGTTTTCTACCTTTTCGGATCTGAGGAACTATTTATGAAAAGGGATTGTTGGAGTTTACTTTTCTGCTGTCTTTTCAAACTCTCTAAACATGAAAAGACGCCGATTTTTTCCTTTGTCAGACTCGTTAAAACCCGATGACATTGGATTTAGTCATAATGACAGTATCCGAGTTCCTCCTTCCTAGGGCTTGTTAAATGTACTAGGATGGATTCTTCCGAAGGACGAACTTATATGACAAACATATGGTATCCTCTTCAAGCTTGTGTAAAAATAAAGAGGTACTCGCCAGGAATGGTGGGGAAAATGGAACCAACATCATTGTCGTGTCGGTAGTATGTCGCTCTTGAACATGGCACTTGTCTGCATTCGTGTCAAGTTGGGGACATCTCATCTCATTTTTCACTTGCCTCCGTGGGTTTGGGTGATCCCTTTTGACCTCTCATCTACTCTTTTCCTCGTCACTATGACCTATGATCTTTTGATGTCAAATACTGCCAAGTCCACTGTCGTGTTGTTCATATGTTCAAGAGAATTTGACCTCTGCAAGTATTAACCTCCCTCTGATTCTCATCTGATCGTGATTCACAAAAACATTATGTTCCTCTGTCTCGTGTTGATGATGTGGGAAACATTATGGCCCACCTTCGATCAAGGTCACTTCCTGTCGACTTCAACTCATTATCCAGGAAGCTGATCTAGAGACTCCCTTCTGGTGCCTTGGAGCCTGCATGCCTCAATGGCAGGTTCTTCGCGTTCGACGTGAGGTTTTCATCATTGGCCTCCGATCGAGTGATTCTAAGGGTGTTCGACACCAGCTCATTGATTCATATACCGTAGATTGTCCCTGTAGTACCTTGAGGGCCATTGTCATTAATGGTGGTACCTCTCGCGTCTATTAACAACTTTCATCATTGGCTGGTAATCAGACGATGTTCTTGCATGTTCAACTTCAGCTCACTTATTCGCATGCTTGAACTTGTACTTTGTTTGGGTCAAGATGGAGCGCAAGACCCTGGATTGTGTCTGTTGTAATCCAGGCTGCAATTTTGTGGATTATTATGATTAGTTACATGACTCATTTATTGGATGGCTGCGACCATACCTGAGTTTATTTATCGATCCTCACTGGATGGCTGCGCTCGTGCCTTGGATCTGGATTATTATATACTCTGTTATGGATGGCTGCACCCATACCGCATATATATCATGTATCTGAGATATCAGTTGTAGTTCTCCATGCAGGTTTTCCAACGGCGGAGTTTTCAGTTGGACATGTTCTTGTAAAGCATTTCACCCCTCTCTCTCTCTCTGGCCTCATGCTTTAGGGGGCATCTGTTACACAGTAATTTTTCGCCGTCCCTGAAATTCCCGTCTCGCACATTGGAGGGCTCATTTCATGACCTGTGAGCATAACATGCCTTGAAAATACTTTCATGACATCCCTCTGAACAAGAGCTTTCATTGACCTGAAGACATCTCCTTGTGGAAAACCCTAAAAATGGCCTTTTTTGCATTGGCGCGAGCATGCAGTTCAGTACCCGCACCAATGGGGAAAACACTTCAAAGAGGCCGCGCCAGTTGGCGCTCTGTCCCAGAGTCGCACTCGCGCCAGCCAATTTAAGGAATGTTTTTTAAAAATAAATGGCAAAAGTTTCGTCCTAACTGATCCAGGACCTGATATCTATCTTGAGTTGGGAGGTTTGGCTACGGATTTCCATAGAGAGGAAGTGGTTTTCCACCTCTCATGGAAGCTTCCTTGATGATAGGGCCAATCCCATGATTATAGGGATCCCAACTCCCCTTCCTCCATCTATAAAAGCTTGCTCATCTCCATTGCAAGCTAGTCTTCAAGTTCCCAAATTTCCAAGAGCCTTATGCTGCAAGAGCCTCCATAATTGCCTTAAGGCCAATTTAAAGTAAGGAGACTATCGTCAAGGTCCGAAGAGAGAAGTTTGTCCCATCCTTGACAGGATTTTCGAGACGTGATCTATTGGCGACCCCTCCGAAGGAGAATTCAGCGTTAGAACTATGGTTGTAATTTTCCTTTGATTGATTATTAATGAGCGACTATTGGTTATGGTTCCACTCTTGTTATTGTTTATAATGATGAGTTATTTCCTTTCTGACTGAAATATAGTTGCATCTACTGGATTTTACGCTTGTGTTTGTTTTGTTTCTCGCATGTGCAGGTGTCCCATCATGAATATCGTGGGGATTGTGATCTGCCAGGGCTGAGGAATGGGAGTGCCACCTCTTCTACAACGACTGCGTTGGATTCCAGGTAAGCCTTCATCGCTAGTTGGTTTATTTACAATTAGGAACCTGCGCTATAGCGTGATTGATTGTTGCTAGACCCGGTCTGGGCTAGTAGGGATCGCCTCTGTCCGCAGAGGGGATTTACCTCCACAACAGCTAGTAACATAGTTTTGACATGTTATTTTCGTCATGTTGGATCCTTAGAGGGGTTATATATTTCTGTTGTATATGGATCACACATGTATATTGATAAAGGTTCCTTTTGGCATTTGTTATATGCTCATCGTAAGTTGTTTCCTCATGATCACTTGATTTTAGGGGGTGACTTTAATTTAATTCATTCTCTGGATGAAAATAGGGAGGTTTTTAGTGACTCAATAAGGAATCGTTTCTCTTGGTGCCTTTTATGGATCAACAAAAATTAGTGGATGTCTAAAAAATTAATGGTATTTTTACCTAGAAGAATCGACGATAGGGGAAGAATTAGAGGGTTAGTTGACGTGATCGCTTCTTACTTTATGAATCAATTTTCGACAAGGATATATTCCTTGAAGCTTTTATATTTCCTTGTTTGGGCTCAGATCATTGGCCCATTAGGCTGAAGATTGATCTCAAAGAGGATCCATGTAATTTCCTATTCCATTTTGAAAGTGTTTGGTTACAAGCCCTAGATTTCCTGTACAAGGTACAATCATTGTGGAACTCATTTTTATTTCAAGGCCATAATAAAATGCACACATTCTAGCTTAAGTTAAAAGCCTTAAAATCCCATATTCGTTTATGGAACAAGATGGAAACTGGAAGCATTTTTGTGGAAAAAAAAATTGGAGGATAAGATTGCACATATCCAACAATGTATGATAATTGATGAATGTTATGATAACCTCATCCTACAAGAAGGTATTATTATAAATAAACTTGAAATGAAAAGGAAGTAGGAAGAGACTCTTTGGTGTCATAAATATAGAGTTCAATGGTTGAAGGAGGGTGAATGAAATACTAAGTTCTTTCACAAGTTCATTATACACCATCACCATATAAACCGTATTTTTTTATCTAATAGGTAGTGATACACAAGGGAAAATTCAACACCATTAAATTGAGTATGAACTAATTACCCATTTTAATGGATTTTTTACTTAGAAATCTATTGGTATACAAAACTATATTGACAAAATTACAGCTTGTATTCCACCATTCATTAGCCAAGAGCTGAATTTGGCTCTTATCTAACTAGTAACTTTTCAAGAATTGGAGTTTGCAATTATGTCCATGCCAAAAACTAAGGCTCTTATTCCTCATGGGTTTACAATGGATTTCTTCAAAGCTCGCTGGAATTTTATGGGAAAATAAATTCCAGAGCTAGTTGAGAAATCTTGTATTTTGCAATCCATGTGGAGTGGTTCAAATTCTACCTTCTTTACATTGGTTCCTAAAGTAGGTAAGCCTAAAGATCATAGCTGATTTAGACCTATCACTCTGTACAAATTCATTTATAATATTGTCTCTACAGTTATGGTTAATCGAATAAAACGTTTGATGTTGTTGATTATATCCCCAAAAGAAATTGTCTTTGGGCGAAGGAAGGTAAATTTCTGATGGAGTAGTTACTATCCAAGAAGTTATGCATTCTTTAAAATTTCTTAAAAAACTAGGTATGATTGCCCATCTAGATCTTTCCAAGGTTTATGATCATGTTAATTTTAAATAACTTCTACAGTTATTAGATGCCTTTGGTTTTTCCCGGAGGTGGATTTCATGGGTTAGGTTCTTAATTTCTACTAATTTTTTATACATTATTATCAATGGTTCTCCTTCTCGTTCCTTTTCCCCTTCTTTTGGACTTCATCAATGTGATCCTCTTTCTCTGCTCCTTTTTATTATTATTATGGAAGGTTTGGGTTTATTATTTTATACTTCTACTCATATGGGGAATATCAAGAGACTGCAACAATTAGGGCCTTTTTATTATGATTATAGAAGGTTTGGGTTCATTATTTTATTTTTCTACTCATATGGGAAATATCAAGGGACTACAACTATTAGGGCCAAATATTTCAATAGCTCATCAACAATTTGTCGACGATGTCTATCTTTTCTTCCTTTCATTCTCTAAAAGAAGCCAAGGAATTGAATTCTCTCTTGTCTTTATTCCAAGCTTTTGGCATGTTGATTAATAATGAAAAATATTGTATTTACTTTCTAATTGTAAGGATTCCATCGAGAGAAATTTTGTTTGAATTCTCTAGTTTCAATGTGACTCTTTACGTTCAAAATATATCAGATTCCCATTGGTATTTAACTCCAACCATATTTATTATTGGCAAGACCTACTCACCAAACATTCCTGTAAAATGGATACTTGGACTTTCAGGTGTTTGAATTTTGTAGGTCGTTTGGTTCTTACAACAGTCGTGCTACAAGTTATTCCTTTTTATCATATGTAAAAAAAAAACCCATTCCTCAGAGTGTTATGTATACTTGTGTGTCAAAATAGACTGGATTATTATGGAGAGCTGCTAACCATACTAAAAGGTGGACCTTGGTTGGTTGGGAGCATTTGTTTTTCCCAAGATGGATGGGTAGACTAGGTTTGTGTGATCTAAATATTATCAAATAATCCTTTTGAGCCAAGTTGTGGTGGTGATTTATTAATGGTGGTTTTTCACTTTGGAAACACATTTGGATGAAAAAATATTCTTCATTTGTGACATAGTCTGAAAAAATTAAATTGGAATTTTCAAGTAAAAGGATCTTCTGTTTGGAAGTAAGCTTACGCTAATAGATACATTTTCAAATATGATGTACTATGGTATATTCATAATGGAAGTACAACATGTTTTTGGGAAGACAACTGACAACAACTCCCTAAACTCTCAAAAATATGAAATTTTCAATGAATTTGATGCTTTACTTCTTCTACGAGAGTGGTGAAAGCACAATATTTTTAGTGTTTGAATGATGTTGAATGCTCTTGGTGTTCATGGAGGACTTAGAATGATTTAACTTCTTCTTCATTATATTTTTATTGGGAATATTTTGTTGAGATATGACAAACAAATGTAATTAGTGTAATTTTGGGTAAATTTACTTATTACTGGTTAGTTGGTTGTATAATGAAATGAAGTTGGAATAACAAAGTTGTCCATATTAAATTAGGATGGCCCAAGAGGCTTTTTGTATGAGGATAATAATTCTTCATTAATAGAGTTTCCAGTCCCTTGCCCCTTGGAGGTTTCCTTGACACCCTGTCAAGGTTTTACTACATAAATTCGCGTGTTTAACTTTGTGTATGTTTATTTTCAGTTTTTCATTCAGTTATATATTTGTATTTATTTCTCCTTATATATTTGTTAGAGAGGATTGAAGAAGAGCCATTCTACCTAATGTATTAAGGTTTTAAATATTGGCATCCGTTGTTTTAGAGAGGATCGAAGAAGATCCATTTTTCCTCTTGTGTTAAAATTTTAAATATTGGTATCCATTTTTCTTAAGAGAAATATTGAGTGCCCGAGAACGATTGAGCCCGTTGTTTTTTTAAATACCGGATAGTTTGATTTGGGTTCTAATGGTGAATGAAGAGGTCTGTTCGAATAGGTGCAGCCGCCTGGGGTATGTTCTTGTTTCTGAGAATCGAGGCATGCATAGAAGAAATCAAAGCTCCCCTACATGCTGAAGAGAGAAAATTCTGCCACCACAGCTTGAGAAAAAGAGGTCATTGAGGGAGACTGGAGAATCCAGTTGCAGTAAAGAAGCATACACGTTGAAGAAAAAGGGCTCGTTGGAGAAAGTATGCTCGAGTCTTCTCATCGAAAAGCTTGCACGCTATAGGTAGCAAAAAGTTTGCTCGAGTCTCCTCATCGAAATTGTCTCTTGAGAGGATAAAATTAATGCTGCCACCCAGAAGTAAATTTAATTCTACCATCTAGATGATAAAAATAAATTGTCTGAGAGGTGTTTTTTATTTTTCTGCATCATGAAGGATTTTTTTGCCTTCAGAAGAAAAAAAAAAATCAAAATTATTTTTTTAAGACAGTTTTATAGAGGGAATAGATTGATAGAAGGAATTTATTTTTTCTTTTCCCATGGAAGAAATTTTTTACTAAAAAAGGGCTCATATATCTCAAGAACTAAATTGATTAGTGGAAAAGGGAGAAAATATATATATTTTTTTAAAACCCTCATTGAAGGAGGGAAACAAGAAACCCTAGCAGAAAAAGGGAAACAAGAAATCCTAGCTGAAGAAGGGGAAATCAGACACTAAGAAAAAATAGGAGGAAGAAATGGAAAAAATGACGAATGTGGAGTTCGAGGTGCAGAAGTTCATCGGGAAGAACAATTTCGCATTGTGGAAACTGAAAGTTAGGGACTTTCTATCACAACAAGGGTTGGACAAAGCATTAGACAGGGTGAAGAAAATACCTGCAAGAATGACAAATTTAGACTGGGAGGACTTGTATGCCCGAGCCTTCGGTACCATTAGGTTATTCCTAGGAGATGAAGTTCTCTTTAATATCATTAAAGAGAGTATAGTTGCAGGTTTGTTGGAAAAAATGGAAGATTTGTATATGAAAAAAACATTGACCAATAGAATTTATTATAAAAGACAATTGTACAGTCATCATATGAATGACGGTACAAAATTTGTAGAACATTTAAATGTTTTCAATACACTTATTTTCAAGTTGTCAGATATGGAAGTTAAAATTTAGGAAGAAGACAAGGCTATAACCTTGTTGTGTTATCTACCTGAGTCATGGGACCACTTCATAACATCAATCAGTTTAAGCATTGTTGATTCTTTAAAATTTGAATCAGTTGTGGGTGCTTTGTTATCTCAAGGAGTACGAAGGAAATTTAGTATTGAAACATCTGCACCAGAAGCCATGGTAGCCAGAGGTCGGTAAAAGGAAAGAGGGGAGAAAGAAAGAGGTTCTTCCAGATCAAAATCAAAGGGCAGCAAGAAGTGAAAACCTAAGTGCTAGTACTGCAACAAAATTGGACACCTCAAGAAAGAATGTTGGAAACACAAGGAGTCAGGAAACCAAAATAAGGAAGAAAACCATGTTGATTCAGTTAGTATTTATGAAGTTTTAATTTTTGAATCCATACCTATTTGTAATGTCTCTCAAGATGTTGAAAATTGCATGTTAGACTCTAGTCGTTCTCATCACATGAGTCCACACAGAAGTTGGTTTACTTCATATGATGTTGTAAATGTTGGTTATGTGTTTATGGGAAATAATGAATCTTTTGAGGCTTAATTTCCTTGGGAATTTTGGATTAAAATGGGTATAAATTTATAGTTTAGAATGGAATGTAGAAAGTCTAAAAAGGAGCCTTGGTTGTTATGACGGCTGAAAAGGTAGAAAATTTGTACATACTCAAAGGAAGCACACAAGTTAGTGAAGTAGCGAACGTATCAGAAAAAGAAGAAAAAGGTTCTCATCTATGGCATCAGCGGTTGGGTAACATGAGTGACAAAGGTCTTCAAGTACTGATGAACTGCAAGTTTCTTCCTAATTAGTAATACTTGAAGTTTTTTTTTTGTAAACATTGCGTTTATGGAAAACAATGTAAACAAAGGTTCAAGAATGGTAATCATAATAGTAAACAAATTTTAGACTACATTCATTTTGATATGTGGGGACCATATCCTACTGTGTCTTATGGAGGTGCATTATATTTTTTAACATTTATTGATGATTTCTCTAAGAAATTATGGGTCTATATCTTGAAAAAGAAAGCTGATGTATTTAATGTTTTTAACATTTTAAAGCTATGGTGGAAAAGAAAACAATAAAATCAATTAAATGTTTAAGAACTAACAATGGCGGTCAATTTACTTCTTCAGAATTTGAACAATTCTGTAAAGATGAAGGAATTGGTAGACATAAAACTCCTATTTATACTCCTCAACAAAACGGTGTTGTTGAAAGTTTGAATTAGACTCTTATGGAAAGAGCTAGAAGCATGATAAACAATGCTAACTTTCCAAAGGAGTTGTGGGAAGAATTAATATCTACTGCTTGTTATTTAGTTAATAGATCACCTTCTATTGCCATAAACTATAAAATTCCTGAAGAAGTTTGGTCAGGTCAGTCTTATGATTTTTTGTATTTAAAGATTTTGGTTGTGATTCCTATGCTCTTATTCCTAGAAATCAACGTTCAAAGTTAGATACAAAATCGAAATATTATGTCATTTTTGGGTATGATTATGCAGTGAAAGGATATAGGTTGTGGGATCCTTCTTCATGGAAGATAGAGATTAGTAGAGATGTAACATTTGATGAATCTTCTCTTCTAAAATAATATGTTGGAAAATTTGAATAGGAACAGGTATCGCCAAATCACCAAATTAAATTGGAGACTAGAAGTTTTCCATAAAGTCGAAAGGAAGGAGAGATTTTGATGAAATAGGAGAAGAAGCAAAGCAAACTGGAGAAATTCCAGAACCAATTAAGCAACTAGTCACTCTAAGAAGGTCTATAAGGGAAATAAAAACACCCAAAACTTATGAATATTTTGCTACATATTTTTTGTTGATTACTTAATATGGAGAACCTTCTTGTTATCAGAACTTAGTAGATGATGCAGATAGTGAGATATGGAAAAAGGCTATGGAAGAAGAAATGGATTCCTTAGCCAAGAAAAATACTTTGGATCTTGTAGAACTTCCTGAAGGGAGAAGTGTTGTTGGGTGCAAATGGGTCTTCAAGTTGAATAGGAAATTTGATGGAATTATTGATAGGTATAACATGAGGTTGGTTGCAAAAGGGTATTCACGGGTTGAAGGTATTTATTTTCATGATATTTTTTCACCAGTTGTTAAAATTGTTTCTATTTTTCCTATGTTAGCACTAACTGGATTTCTTGATCTTAAGTTAGAAAAATTAGATGTTAAAACAAAGTTTCTTCATGGTGATTTGGATGAAGAGATATATGTGGATCATCTAGAAGGTTTTGTACAATGTCACTACAGTTGATTACTTTGCAAGCACAGGAAATCATTGTATGGCTCGAGCCAGTCGCCCAGGCAATGGTACAAGAAGTTTTATTCCTTCGTGGTGAGCCAAAATTTTATCAGAAGTGAGTATGATCATTGTGTATACTTCAAAAGTTTCAATGGCATATTCATTATCATGGTGTTGTATGTTGATGGTATTCTTATTGCAAGAAAAATAATGGAATAAATCAATAGGTTAAAGGTTGAGCTCTCTACAACGTTTGATATGAAGGATCTTGGAGTGGAAAAACATATCTTGGGAATGGAGATACACAGAGACAGGAATAATCGTAAGATTTGGTTATCACAACAGAAGTATGTGGAGATACTACTTGAAAAGTTCGGTTTAAACAATGTGAAGCCTGTTAATGTTCCACTAGCTTCCCATTTTAAGCTTTCTTCATATTTAAGTACAAGAAATAATGCATAAAATAAGTATATTTCTTGTGTACCATATGAAAATTTGATAGGTAACTTAATGTATGCGACGGTATCTACAAGACCTGACATTTCACATGCAGTTGGGGTTGTCAACAGGTTGATGGAAAATCCAGGGGAAGAACATTGGAGAGCAGTGAAATGGGTGCTTCAATATTTGATAGGCACAAGTGACCATTGCATGAGCTTTGATGGTCATGAAGGTTCAGTCTGCGGATATGTGGATGTTGATTATGCAGGTGATTTGGAAAAAAGGATATCTACTACAGGTTATGTTTTTACTCTTACAGGTGGAGCAAGCAGCTCCATGGCAAAGCTTCAAGAGACAATTGCTTTGTCCGCTACTGAAGCAAAGTACATAGCTAATTCATATGCATGTAAAGAGTCAATTTGGTTAAATGTTTTGCTTGATGATATTGGAAGGATGCAAGAGAAAGTGAATTTGTTTTGTGATAGTCAAAGTGCAATTCATTTGACCACAAATCGAGCCTATCACAACAAGACAAATCGATGTAAGGTATCACTTTGTGAACATGTAATCGAAGTCGGCAAAGTAGTTCTCAAGAAGGTATGTACATAGGAAAATCATGCAGATATATTCACGAAAACAGTTACAGTATAGAAGTTGAGATGGTGTATGGCTTCTCTTGGCTTGCGAAAGAGATGACGAATGGGCATGGGAAAGGGGTTAGGAAAATTCTTGTTAAGGTGGAGTTTTTTTAAATAGGACAAGAAATATAATTGATGTAATTTTGGGAAAATCTACTTATTATTGGTTAGTTTGTTATATAATTAAATGAAGTTAGAATAAATAAGTTTCCCATATTAAATTGGGATGGCCCGAGAGGCTTGTTGTATGAGAAGAATCATTCTCGATTAATAGAGTTTCGAATCCCTTGCCCCTTGGAGGTTTCCTTGACACCCTGTAAAGGTTTTACCATGTAAATTAATGTGTTTACATTTCTGAATGTTTATTTTCAATTCCAATAAACCAAGATTCTATGAAACTCATCTCCTCCAAGGTGCGTTAGGCTCAAGGTGAGGTAAATGAGGTGGATATCCATGAAATAAGGCACAAGAATAGCTCCAAGATTGAATATGCTGGTTTTAATCCATGAATAAGTGGTCGTGGTCCCTTTAAAATCTCTTGAATGGACATTTAAAGGGGAATACTTCAAATTTTTTTCTCAACATTGATTATTGTATCCAAGGGTCTTCTCTATAATATTCATTAGGTTATTGTTGCCATATTATGTAAAGCCATTCCCTTTGGCATAATAATTTGATGAGTGAGAAATAATTATTCCATAATCCAGAAAAAGCCTCATCAATTGAATGGACCTGAAGGTTTGAGCACTATCTGTAGTGATTATAGCAGGAACTCCAAATATTGTGATGATATTTTTTACTATGAAGTCGATTATAACTTTGTTGGTTGCCTTATTTGTAGGGATTATTCAACCCACCTGGTGAAATAATAAGTGGCGGTTATAATCCATTTATTCTCATTACTTTCATTTTCATGGAGTTTACTGATAAAATCCAACTCCCATTATTGGAAAGGTACTTCAACAACCACAAGCTGAAATGGTAAAGCTGCCACTTTCTATTTTCTTGCAAACTACTGACAAGGCTTACACGGTATCAAAAATGTATGAATATCATACAATATAGTAGGCAAATAGATCCTATTTATAATAATATATGGTCCCTATTATTATTATTTCAAGTATGGCTTAACCTAGCTAAATAAATTCTTTCTGCTTTGGTTAAGGGTAGGACTTTCTTTATTGACTCGAGGAACTTAACTGCTTTCAAAAACCAATTCAGATTGGCCAAAATATGTCTATCACCATCATTTAATAATATGAGTTATGATTGTATGGAATATGGAATATGGAATAAAAATGTAGCATTAATACCCCCCCCCCCAAAAAAAAACTAAAGGTTGTTTCCGTCCTTGGAAAATAGTAAAAATAGGGAAGGGTATATGAGAGAAACAAAGAAATTGTGTGGGCATGGAAGACTTTATAAATACACCTATTCTATTATTGAAGGAATTAATGATTAAAGGTTAGAAAATAACACATCTTCACCTACTTGATAATTCCATGAGTTAAGATCATGTATGTGTAATGATAATAGAGGGATCTACTGGCTACTACTGTTGGATCATAGATATGATGTGAAACAACATATTCTGAATCATGTTTCTTTATTTCTCTTGGCTGGAGAAACAAAGGTTAAGATCTGAAATTGGAACCTGTTGTTCCTTGAGATGTTCCAACTTCTTTTTAGTCTAGAGTTTCCTAGGTTCAAACTTTCAATAAAATATTGAGATTGTTTTTGTAAAATGGAAACTAGGGTTCTCATAGGTTGCAAATAAAGGGGTCCACCACTATAGTCTAGAATCACTAACATATTCAATCCTACCAAAGGAATAAGGAATCAATTGAAGCACTGTTTAAACTATGTAATATTGAGGGGGAATTATTAGGGTTAAACCTAGCCATATATACTCTGATATAAATTGTGCACATGGTTCAGGTTGTTCTGTAAGCACTTGATAACTCTACCATTCATCCATCAAAACCATAACTCAGATATAAATCCAAACAAAAACATAATCAAATCATAACCAATGAAATATCCAATGATATCCATAGAAAGAAAACATTGAAAGGGGGCCACAAAAACTTATCCGTTATATTCATAATACACAAGTGTTTTAATAATTCGTAGTATACATATTAAACATAACAAACTAAAACTATACATAAAAACATAGCAAAGGTAAGAACCAAGTAACAACAAGAATTGCAAAAACACTAGCACTCTTCATCTTAGCCTCGTTGGTTATTTTATATATTTTGAAAAAATGCTAAAGTTTACTATCTCAAGTTGGCTCTCTAACTACTTATTTCATGTTATAATTTTCTTAGGCTAACTTACACTTCTTTCCTATTCTTGTACAATTTATAGTTTTGATCCCAAGGGTGACTTACAGTAACACCTCATCTCTTTATCCATCCATAAGTTCATTTTATCAAAATTTAGGGCCCAAGAGGTCTTGACAATAAACTTCGACTCACCCTAAAATCAAATCTATTATTTTTTCTCTTCAAATGAAGGTCCCAACTCGGGGACTACCTATAGTGATTTATAGTGGAATTGTGCAAAATTGTAAACCTGTTGCTTCCATTTATTAACCAAAATGGATTCAACTACCAGGAGAGTTTGAGCTTTTGAACTGTCGAGCTCTGTAGTTGGACTTTTCTCAATGGATTGAACTTCTAAGTCTATGTAGGCTTAATATTGATGCAGCTCCATGTAAATTGTATGGTATTGGGGGCAGATCTCTTACATGGTAACTTTATCTATTAGTGAAGTGGTGTATAAGGCATATAGTTTATCGTATACTTCTTGGATCTCTCCATATTTAGCCTACTTTAAGAGTTGTTTAGAAATTACTCTAGCCTCTTCATTCCACTTTTTCATATTCTCACACAACTTATTCCACTGCAGTAGCAATCCCATCTAGCCTTGGAATGTTGTGAAGATGAGTTGGTTCTCCCCATGGTTGTCCACAATTAAGTGTGAATTTTCTTGGCCTCATCAGGAATGGGTGACACCTGCTACAAAAGCTCTTTTTGTTGGTAGGATTTCTTAGATTTTGTAATAGCCAGTTCCTTTTATAGGTATGTGGTCTATTGTTGCAAAGTTATCCATGATTCATATACCATGTCAATTCGTTTAACTATAGATATTTTTGAAGGTAAGTCTTCAAAGTTTGTGTTAACCATTTGTAGCTCTGGCCATAAGTTTTCCATCATGGACTAAACCAGCTCAATTTATTGTCGAGTTCACACTTGGATTTCTCTATCAGAAGATAGCTCCACTA
The DNA here is from genome assembly GCA_034641835.2 of Pinus albicaulis. Taxonomy (NCBI): domain Eukaryota; kingdom Viridiplantae; phylum Streptophyta; class Pinopsida; order Pinales; family Pinaceae; genus Pinus; species Pinus albicaulis. Next base: position 1,554,326,890 of record CM076578.1, read on the forward strand.
TATACTATCTAAGTTATTGGTTACCCATCTGTAACACTTCTTTTGTCTGCTCCACTTTCTACAATCTCTATGTTGCCTCCTCGGTATTTATAGTCATCATTTGTAGAAAGCGGCTAGTAGACCACTACTAGTCATCAATTTATTAGATGTATGACACCCATGTTGTTTAATTCTTCCAGTTTAATCACCCTTAGATCAAGTGTAATCATCTCTAATAAAACTTCTTCCTTGAATTATTCCAAGATGCTCATTTTCCTCACCTACTTTGCTTCTAGTAACAATTGAAAAAATTTTCATTTCCACTCCACCATGTCATTCTATTGGTGCATTATGTCCAATAATCCCCCAAAATATTCCAACAATCTCTCCAACAACTAATTGGATTTAGCGATCTTCAGTTCTGGAGGAAGGTCTTGCATTGAAGCGGTAACCTCTCAACGTGATGAACCAAAAGAAAAATCCTCCACTACTCACCAATGGCTACCTGTAGCAACTGAACACCATGGAATATAGAAACCCAACCATTCCTTAAATAACCACATCTAGACATTTTCCTTCTGCCAATGTGATTAAGGTAATCCATGTCTAGTTTTAGATCTTGTCAATGCCAAAGAAGAGATAGTCGATAAATACAAAGGGAGGTCAATATTAACTCTGGCCTGTTGCAAAATCAATATATCTCTAGAGTTGAGGATCTTCCCATCATCACTTGTCACTGATGATTTAACTTGATATGCCACTTGTTATGGTTTTTTCTTTAGAATTCCATCAATTAATTTGATTGTATCATTGTACAATTGCTGATAGATGTGACCTAAAGGGTTTAAGTGTAGATGAACGCCTGAGAAGGATTGCAGAAAAAAATAAAGGGCCTATCAGATTGACATGTTGCTAGAAAATGAGAGTAGTTTTTGCGAATATGAGGATCTTCCCCGGGTAAACTTCTTTTTAACATGGGGCTATTATTGTTGTGTATTTTAAAATCTAATTTCTAGTCTTGTTTAGTCGGTAACCCACTCACCCAAGAAAATTTATGATCATTTCTCATCGAGTGTGTATACCAATAGCTATGTATTGTATATAAGCTTGATATACCTTTGAAAATGCACTAATAAATTTGGCTAGAGAATAAATTCCATAAATGTGGCTAGAAAAAACTTTCATTTAGCTTTATTCAAAATAATGCTTATCATGGTTAATACTGCAGTTGAGATTATCTAGAAAAGGTATAGCAATAATTCAGAAAGACCCTCTAGTAGCAGATTAATTATATCTGCATGCAAATAACACAGGGATCTGATCGTTTAGAAACTGATGTAAGGGAAAATTATATAAGAAGGATCCTATTTTGAACGTGGCATGCGTTCTAAAATGTATAATCCAAATTTGTAAATTTGAAATTTAATCTACTGATAAGTTTAGATTTGATATCAGAAGTAACCATGGGCTTACAATCCATCCTCTGAAATCTCATATGAATCTTGATTGCATACTTACACTACCTAAGGAATGCCTTCTCTAGAGCCTAGGCTGAAGAAATAATGTATAAAGATGATGTCATTCATATTGAATTGATGTGCTAGTTGTATCTAGCACAATGCTATGAGCTTTTTAGAACTACCTGTACATATAAAATCATCTACATATGGGACTAAAGTGAATGGATCATATCTATCAAATAAACAAAGATTGGGATCTGCAACAGTTTTAATGAAGCCCAAATATAACAGCTAGTCATCAATCGTTGAGTACCAGGCATGTGGTACTTGCTTGAGCTTGCCAAAGGATTTCAGGCTTCCTCAGCCTGCATACATGGGTCTCTCAGCCATGCACCTTAAAGCTTATTTTCTGATTGATGTATACCCCCTTCTCAACCGGTGCATTCAAAGACACCATATTTATATCAATCTTAAATAAAATTCAAACCTAAAAAGGATGTTAAAGGTATAATGCACCTAATGGAAGTATAATTAGTAATTGGATCAAAAGTTTGTATTGTAAGAAGAGGCTCCATATAAGTCCAGGATTCATTAAAGCCTATTGAGATTCTCTAACTAGTCTAATTTCACTGCAATGGCAAGAATAAATATCTCCTATTCCATTTGAGTTTCCCCAGGTAGATATTGAAGCATTGGGCATTCCACCTCGTTGATTCTCACCCTCCTCTTCTCTTCTATCTGGATATGCCTTGCCCTTTAAAATGGAATTATCAAAATATGTCTCATACTCTTAACAAGTAAGAGCATTGTCCAATTCGGAAAAATCTCCAGATTTAGCAGCCATGAACATGAATTTCTCCACAGAAGCACCAATATCTGCATAATGCATGCATCAGGACCATGAAGTTGGCTCATCCTTGGGTTGTCCCATCCTTACAACAAGTTTTTGTAGCTCTTGAAACTCTTTCACCATTGAGCATATATTTTTAAGTTTCTCTTCATAGCTAGAATAATTATCAGGACAAACTATAGAAAAAGAAGATATGCATATTACATGTCTGAAAAAGCCCTGAGACACAACCATGCATCATACTAGAGATTTACAATTGCATATGGTGTCCAATATCATCTAAATACCATATTCAAGAGGGTGATCAAACAAATCTGGTTACGTGTCTTCCATATTCACTGTACTTCTACAAGACATTCAATAAGATGTAAGTGAGATCATCAATCAACTCTTTCAAAAAAACCTTGAAAATATCCATTCTCAATTATTTAAGTTGAACGTCAAAATACCGCTTTAAAGTCTTGGGAAAATATACACACATATCTGATGCTATACAATATACATAGGGAAAAAATAGGATAAATTTGAAAGCCTATAAAAGTATTGGTTCACCCTCTTGTATACTCTACTGCCACACCCTCATCTGCAAACCATCATGCTGAACATAAATCAATGTTGTACATATCTTTTAATATTTCCACATGTATGTAAGGACCTACAATACTACTTGCTATACCTTATACTCTACACTTGTTCAAAGAATTTCTATACTAAGGTTATGATTTTTGGATGTCCCAAAACTAATAAAGTTTTTCTATTATGAGTCAACTATTGATCACATGAGGATATGAAAGCAATTCCTATAAACTATTCTCTAACAATCTATGTAAAAATTACGATTTCCATCTAACAAACCTAATAATTTTTTTTGGAGAATGTTCCATTCCTGCTGAACTTTCTTCATCCATTTACGCTTATTAATATGTTGTGAAAAAATGTTTAAAAATTTCAATCATACGACATAAACATGGAAACTAACATTTATTTTGGCAACAAAAATCACAAAAAGGGATGAGAAGAGCATGCCCTTTAATAAATGTATACATTGTTTGTTTCTTGGTGGTAGAAGTGATCCATAGGGTCCTTTACACTGTCAAACTATTTGAAGTGACCTAGGTCATGACAACTACTACTAGGCAAGTTATGCAGTGTAATTTCCTCCCTTTTCTGTTCCATATGCACTGTATCTTCCTCCATTTTGTGTTCCATATCAATTTTACCGAATAACAACTTAACTAAATCAAAATCAACAATTTTACAGCTTGCAATACCATCTTATCATATTCTTCAGCATTATTGCAAACCGATGGATCATCTTCATCTCTATGAACCATAAATATTCGTTGAGGTCCAACCTGCATAACAAATACAAAAAATTAACCTTTGGCAACAAAAGTAAATTCATATTGTTTATTCCATGATAGCCTCTTTATAATGTGGCAATGATACCAAAAAAAAATGGTAAGAGGTTACCATGGTTTAATGTAGACTCTTTGACCCAAAGCCTACACGATATCCTTGAGGCTCAGTTTGCATCATCTCAATATTATCTGTAGCCTAAAAATTTGAAAGCAAAGTTAATAGAAAATTTTGCGAAAAGAAATATAATAAACATAATAAATATGCTTAATGAAAAGTATTGAAACCTGTGTCACGACTGAAACTGGAGAAGGAATAATCACTTCAGGCAACCCTTTATGTGTAGCACATACTTTAAAATCCAATAATTTTAAAAGCCACACCATATAAAATTATGTTCATCTTAAATTCACTTGCAATTTAACGTAAAAATCTAGATAGATAATACCTGTAAGACCACTGGAACATATGAAGGTATCATGTCTTCAGGAATCCCTTCATGTGTAGCGCTAACCTAAAAATTCCATAATGTTAAGACTCATACCATATAAAATTATGTGACATAAATTCATTTTCAATGTGGTGTACAAAAATATAGATAGATAGTAATGAATGTGGCACATGTATATGATCATGTCCATGATCTATAGGATGAGGATCAAGGGAAAATCAATGTTGTTCTAAGAATGTTGTAAAATTCATAAGTGAAATAAATATATTGGCGTAAGTTTTTGGAGACTATTTGTATATACACCAAAAAAACATGTTACATGCACTCTAGCTCATCTTATAAATGTTTATTTTAAAATAGATCAAAACATGCTTGTACATACCTCGCCCATGGTGTGCATTTGTTGTGTAATTCCTTGCTCATAGTGGTCTCTACAGGACGATGCATATTCCAGGAGCTCATCTCGCCCCATGTCCCTCAACATGTCATCTGGAATACTAAAAAATGAACGAACTCCTATACAAAATGAAGGTTGGCATGTCCCTAAGCTGACTTCCAACCCTCCTAAACCAGCTGCAATATGTTCTTGTATCTTCTCCCTCATCTGAGATGCAACACTGGAGATAAAGGCTAACTCCTTTGGAAGTGTAACTACCCTAGGTGGTTGAGGTGCTACACATGGTGATGGAGGCCTAAACCCAACATCTCACATAGCATCAGGTCGTTCATATGAATGACCTTTTCCATCTCCATAGAATTTGGACCTTGTGTCCGTATAATTACGGTCCATGTGCTCTTGAAATTGAGCATAAAACATCCTAAAAAAATATTGTGGTACCTCATCATTATTTGGGAACTTCCCATATGCATATAGGAACTTCTCATAAATATAAGGTGCAATATTGGGATCATTGAATTTTGCAATCATTAGACATTTTTTGTCTTCAGGCCGCAAGTCAAATAGTGACAAGGCCATTTCTTTAGTGACCCTACTTTTAACTTCATTGTAGGAGTGGATACCAATCATTAACACTATCGTCCTACACATCATGTCAAAAAAAACTCGGGTTAATGGTCCAACCCCAGGTTAAGTCTCTATCGAACTACCCAATTATGCAAAAAAAATTGGAGACAATCTCGACTAGGGCCAGAGACATTGCAACTTTGAAATTAATTGTGCAATATCGTGGAATTCTCCCTCATCTGATCAACAGTAAGTAAGGAGATGGTATCTTCCCAAGCCATCTCCTTAGGAATATCACCGGGATGGGTGTAAAGAGGATCATAGCTCAGATTTCGAGCAAAATCATGAACCCTATGACCTCTTCCCCTAGGAGGGCGATGACCACCACCTGTAACATGTTAAATTATTTCACATATTAAAAATTAAATAATCTATAAGGAAAATTTGTATTAAAAAAACTTGTCTGGTCATTTGAAAATACCTCGTGCAAAAAATATCTCACCCTCTTCGCTCACCGGACTAGGATTGTTCCCTTCCGAGCAATGAAGGTCTCTACTAGCCACTGTACAAAAAATTAAATTTTTTTATAAAACAAGTACATGAGACACACATTAAGTTTCACATTAAACATACATCAAACAATAAATTTTGCTTTAGCTTTTACCTAAACAACAACTATCCAAGTGTGGGATGGATGCCACAAGCTGAGACATTGTTCTCCTTTGTCCCTCACCAGCAATAGGGCCAACCCCAACTCCTACATTTCCACCTATGGAGAATAATTTTTTCACATTAAACACATGTCATTTGAATAAAAAAATCCCCTGTTCAACATTGAATACAACGTAAACTTGAACATTTTAACTAGAAATCTAATGTGTACCGATATCGTGTATAATATACCCCTCAGAAAGAGATCTAAGAAATTGGGGATGAATGAGAACAGGTCTATGGGACTCCTCTTATTCAATTTGGTGTGTGGGCACACGAGTCATATGAGTGCGTACATCTATGTAGGACAAAAAAAATTTCACATTAATCAATTTTTCACAATGAACAATAAATATAACCTCCTTGAAAACATGACATAACTAAAAAATTGAATCAAATTTCTACCCCTCATAAACAATTTAGAAAAAAAATTATCAATTGACAGTCATGTCATCAACCAATGGATAACAAGTACTATAGCCCCTTGACATACAAGGGCTCGACAATAGTACATGGAATAATATCTTATGGCACTAACTACGGTGGGTCAATCGTTCCTCCAGCTGTACAACTTGACTACCTAGGTATTAGTGAGAGGTCTCCTCGAGTGTTTTTCTACGTCTTTTGGAGAAATAGGATGGTTGGTTAGCATATCGAAAGAGGGATTCAAGTATACCTAGGGTAATTCCTATATTCCTAAAGGTACATGGAGGTGAGATTTTGCTTACAAGTATTGTTTTATGTCGTAGTAATACAAGCGACACTAGCAAGGCTTACAAGTGTTTCACACTATGTGATTCCACATTATTTCCTACATTTATTGTTCCTCTACTGTAGTATTACCCAGTTATGCATATTTCACTGTGTTATTAAAGGGCATTAGAAAACAATCCCAAAATAAAGTTTAAATACATATGACCTTGCTAACCAAAGGAAAGGTATCCTAAAATAGAAATAAAATAACTTGTGCAAGGTATGTTTTGAGGCTGAAATTGCAAAATGTTCACAACTTCTATATACTTCTTTAATTGGCTATTATGACCCCAATCATTAAATTCTACAAGATCGTTATATCTATTGTCACTAGATTGGTAGAAATTTTTGCAATCTACCAAAACATATCCAATCAATTGAATTTGTCGCCCTCCAAGAAAAAGTCTAAAAGATTTTGAGTTTACATAAATGATATCTCCAATTATTGTACTTCATTTTGGACAATTATTTTCTTCTAGGATAGGGTATTTTTCAAGAGGAATTTAATTTTGAAATTTCACTCTCCAAGTTCTGCATAAAAAATTTCAAACTACTTGAACGATGATATACTCTCTTTTCCAAAACAAACCAACAAAGATATATTTTTTTCTTTTTTGATTTTGTTCCCAAAATGTTTCTCACTAAATGCCCAAGAAATAACTTTGACACATTTTTTCTTTTAATCAACTCCAAAACTTTTGAAAATAACTAAATGTAGTGCAAAATCAAGGAATACAAGAGAAAGAGAGATAAACAATAACAAATATCTCTTTGATTATAAGATATATAGAGCTATGTTAATTTTCCTCTTAAAGTGTGTACCTTTCAAAAACTATGCTCCAAATAAAATCGAGGTCATTGACAATACATTGCATAACCTTCCACACAATAGATAACTATCCATAGAGAGCCTAAACTACCCAAGGATGTACTTATAATGAGAGCATACTAACTAATTTGTACCCTCTAAATCAATTGGGCCCTTTTTGTAATGGGTGACTATTAGCTAGCTATACAATGGACCTTCTTGAATGAAGGTTGCCTCATACATTAATAAGTTATATAAATAAGGGGTTTAGGCTATTACCTTCACATGCTCTCTCCATTGGAAATAAAATTTGTCCTTAAGTGTCAAGGTGAGGAAATAGTTGTATATTCCCATGTGGATCTTCTAGTTTCATATATTTCCACTAGATCAATACTTCTCTAATTTTATGTCTACACAATTGATGCTCTGTGGTATCCAATAGTGCTTGTAGTGTTGGAAGATTTTGTTATTGCTTTCAAAGGGTTTATAGGCTTCCATTCGTTTGATGATTTGCATGAAAAAATCAAGTGAATTAGGGTACAAGGACTGTCACCCCTCAGTATGTTGGCAATGCAAGGTATTACCTTATAAACCATTTTTTTTTCCAATTTACAATATTCAAAAGAAGAAAACAAACACTATCGGAAAAAAATTTACATAGCTTGGCAAGTTTAAGCAATCTAACGGATAAAATCCTCCATGCTATAGTTGAGCAATAGGTTTGATAACAAGGAAACTACCCACTTTGGTCTATATTAGTGAATAAATGAAGCAAAGTATGAGCATGAGATGCAAATATTAGGAAACATTCATTTTTACTATCTATAATATGACTAACCCAAATAACATAAAATCCATGGGTCAGTGTCATGTTCTTGATCACTCCATCTGGTTGCATTCATTTTTCTATTCTATGATTGAGAACGTAGCCCACAAAATACTTAACCTAACATAAAAAGCACATGAAGAACCTCATATAGAAGCATTTCCAAGTTTCCAAGTCAAACTATTAGGCCAAGAGTGAATTTACAAAGAAGACTTCGAGTGAGAGGTGTGAATCCCTATTGGGCATTAGAAGACAAATTAATGTATCAACCAAAATCCCCTTCTCATGCACACTTACATTCATTTATAGGGAGACATGTATTTTCCCTTTGAATAAGAAAACCATAAACCACCTTTCTCTATTTTAGTACACTTTCGGATACTATTTCAGGAGAATCAACAAAATATTAAAGAATATATAATTAGGGATAACCCTATGGTGACAGAAAAGCATCCAAGGTGGTGCAAGGAAGTTTCTTCTAATCCCCTCCTGTAGGGGCACCCATTTTATTGAAATGGAAAGCAAGGTGAATTTGGATGTTGGTATTAATTAATATTATCATTGTGACATGCAAACATACTCATGGTGCTTTGTCATAGACATTACCCATTTATTTTTGGTTGGTATTATCATTGTGACATGAAAACATACTCATTGTGCCCTGTCAGAGATCTAGTCCCTTTTACCCCTTTTCTGTCATCCCCGCCATTTTTGTTGAGCCCAGGCTATGGTAGGCGCAGTTAGTAGAAGAATAAATTAGGAAGGGATCAGGGGATAGAATGTCGAAGGGATCAAAACCTATAATGTAGAATGGACAAATGCAAGAAAATGAACAGGAAAATCACTATGAAAAATTTATTCAAGCTCTATGTTGATGAAAAGCACTTAATGTTAATGAAAATCTCTATCAAGGATGAACATCTTGAACAAGAGTGTAAACAAGTTATTCCTCAATTCTCCAAACTCCCTTAACCTTCTAGTAGATCCTCTTTATTAAGGTGAGAGAGTGGTGATAAGGCAGGAATTGAATTGCTTCAGTTATGTGTTATTTTCACTTGGTAACCCAAACGACACTTGACTCGCAATTGACCTGGTTTGCTACCTATCGGGTTGCATTGACTAGCGATGGTTTGGTGGGGTTACAAACAGCTGGAATCCATGACCATAGAGCATATTGCAACTTAGGGAAGGATTGTTGCAACTAGAGAGAGTATTGCATGAGTTGTGCACTTCCATTTGGCAAGTGTAGAGGTTTCATGTCTACTTATGCAACAATGGACCTTACTCCCATAATTCATGGATGGCCCATCTTCCACCGAAGTTATAAAATCATTACCTGCCCTCGTACATGTTGAATTTTAATTCTTCGCAGGAAATTTACATGTTGAATTTTAATTCTTCTCAGGAAATTTAAAAGTTGAATTTTAATTCTTTGCCAACATTTAAATTCTTCGTAGGAAGTTTACGGCATCTGGCTGAGAAATGTCATTCGAAAAAACAAATTCGAGACTTACCTGGCTAAATATCCAATTTGTTGTTGGTGCTCATGATGGACTCGATTGTTGAGGTGGCTCGAAAATGACAGGGCTTGTTCTTCTCCAATTTACAGGTTTGTGCAGGCCAGGGGTTTGCAGAATGTCGGGGGAGACAGGATTTTGGAGTTTTTTTATAAGAATAAAACTCTCGGACGAGAGTTAAAACAACTCTAGGCTGAGAGTTTTAAAACTCTCGTCCGAGAGTTTACCCAAGAGTTTATATCAATAAAACTCTCAGACGAGAAAATGCTTAACTCTCATACAAAAGTTAAAACAACTCTAGGCCGAGAGTTTCCTCGAGAGTTTATGTCAATAAAAATCTCAGACGAGAAAATACTTAACTCTTATCTGAGAGTAGTTTAACTCTAGTCAATCCCAATCTGACTCTCGGGCGAAACATTAAAAATCTCTTGGACGAGAGTTTTAAAAACTCTTGATCAAGAAATTGAGTTGACTATTTTCTTGAACGAGAAATTAAAAATTTCACCCAAATTTTATCCATCCGCCAAAAAGTGTTTCTGAACTTCGGGTTTTCACCCTTTGTCATTCAGTTATATATTTGTATTTCTTTCTCCTTTAATGTTTCCCTAAAACAACATATTTCTCTAATGAATTATTAGAAAAACTAATTCATGTTTCTCAATCCTCAAATATACTGTGCTGTGGCGCCATATCCCTAGGTATGTTTCCTGATGATGAAGCATATTATTTCCTTGTAGGTCATCATTTGTTAGCCTCTAGAGAATTTTGAAGTAAGCTTTTTTCATTAAAGTTGTGGCCTAAAGTCTATTTATTTCTTTGGTTAGTTCTCTGGCAACACATCACGTGGGATCAATTGAGACGAAATGGTACCTTAGGACCTTCTTATTGTTTTCTCTATTGTTCAGGTGAGGAGGATATGGATCATCTACTATCTTCATGTCAATTTTCTATTCACATTTGGACATTTTTGACAGACATCTTTGGTGTAGAGAATAGTTATGAAGGCCTGATTCTAGTATCGTTATAAAATTGGATTGTCAAGGCCTTTACTAAGCCTATTGTGAATCAGGCTTGGGTTTTAAGTATTGTATTTATTATATGGCATTTATGGAAGTAGAAAAGCTCTTGAATTTTTAGAAATGAAGAACGTTTGATCCATCATATATTTGAGCTCATATCCCAAAATGTACGTGAAACTATCCTGCGTTCTATCAGGGATGAGGACGATGAGAAGGCTAATTGCTTGGAATCACAGTTCTTATCTCGTCTTTATCACTCTATTAAAATGACTTGTTTTATTTCACGGATGACCTTTCTAAATATTACACTGTCTATTTATTAGTTTACGTGCCTTGCTGTGGCTTTGTTAAATTAATTTTTTATGGTGCAACTAAAGGTGACCCGGGTACTGTAGATTGTGGGGGCTTTTTTCGCGATTCCGCAGGGATCCCTTTGCAATTTTTTGCACAGAGTTTTACGTCCACATATAATAATTTAGTAGAATTTTTAGCAGTGGAAAGAAGACTAAATATTGATATCTACGAGTCTTATAAGCTTCTACAGGTTAATGGAGATTTAATAGTAGTTATCAATTACATAAAACAACTCCCATCTCGACAACCACCATCCACATTTATCGATAGTTGGAGATTGACATTCAAAGTTCATTGTATAAATGAACTTTTGTTTCAGTTGGATTATGTCTTGGTTAATCATTCTTATCAATCTGGAAAGGTAGTCGCAGACTAGTTGGCAAATATTGTGTGTCAGTCTCGATAATTGTCTCTCGATGATGGTTGGCCTTACCTTCTCCAATGATTGATCCAAACATATTTGGTACATTGTTATATCGTGATGGCTTCACCTCTCACGGGGTTGACATCGTGAATAAGTGGATCAATTAGAAAGCTTATAAAATGATGTGCCGTTAGAATTTCGTGATTCTCATGTGGGTGGTGTGGTGTTGCATGGTTGAGTGTCCTCACGACATACAACCGACGATAAGGGATATTAAATTCTTTTCGTCCTAGCCATTGTTCATTTGTATTATAGTTAGTTAAGATGTGACATATGTTAGTGCTTATGTTTTTCATTCTTTTCATGGCGTTATGTTAATGTTTATTTGTCCTGTTATGTGGTATATTGGGGATTTTTGAGAAAACATAATATGGTTCTCTAATTTTGAACCAGTGGAGATTTATGATGTAACATTATATTAAATACTTAAAAATTCTAATGTTGTATTTTTTATATAGTATTATAATTATATATAATTTTTGGGATTCAATTGTGTTAAAAGTAAGTCATTCATTTATGACTATTTCTATGACAGGTAGTTGTAACTGACTAATTTCTCATGATTTTTTAATAGTTTACTTACCACTTATTGCATCGAGTGATGCTCACAGGGGTGAAGAAGTGGGATTGAAAATAGTGAAATGAATCACATAGTGTCAATCATCACTTCCTCGGCTTCCACCTAGTAACCAGGACTTCGCGGGAAGTCACACATCTGCGAACTCCTCTGGTTCAAATGTTCTTAACTATAGAGATTTTCCCCACAATCAATCCCACTTAGCTTGCTACCTCATTTGCAAAACCTTAGCAAGTGTTGTGTCTCATGAACCATTCAAGTAGAGCTCCCTTTACTCTTTTTATTCAAGTATGAGGGTTTCCACATTGCATTATATTAGATATCACTTTTGGAAAATACCCATACTTAGATACAAAGAGTAAAGGAATATCTACTTTAATGGTTCATGAGGCACAATACTTGCTAAGGTTTTTCAAATGAGGTAGCAAGATAAGTGGGCTTGATTGTGGGGAAAAAGTCCACAGTTAAGCACGCTTGAGCCAGAGGAGTTCTGGGATGGGTTACCTCCTGGGAAGTCCTCGTTACTGGGTGCAAGCCCACTTCTTCACTCCTATGAGTAACACCCGATGCAATGAGTAAAAAATTAGTCAGTTTGGAAATGGTCATAGATGAATAACTGAAATACATAAATAACCATTAACTATAAAAAAGCAAAAAAAATTATAAAAAAAAATTTCTTGTTGAAAATGATAATTAAGTTGATTTCAATTTAATATTAATAAAAATAAATAAGTATAAAAATAATTATTTTTTCTTGTTATTTAGTTTTTGAAACTGTCAATATGAGTTGTGATAATTAATCTACATTATCAATAAACTATTTTAATATTTAATCTAAATTATATAGATAAATAAATATAGAACAAGGGTACTATTTTAATATTTATTCAAAATTATATAGAACAATAAATATAGATCAAGTGTTATTGTGTCTAATGCGTCTTACCTTCACTACGAATAAGATTGGTGTAATTTTTTTTATTTTCATAATATTAAAAAAAAATATTAATTATAAACCAAATATTTTAAGTGAAATAATTTTCTAAACAATAAAGTTAATTGAATAAAAAAATATGATTTCTCTTAAGATATGTTATTAAAAAAAAAACTAATAACAAAATTTATATGAATTAAAATATTTTAATAACAGCTAATTTTCTTTTTATCTGAGATAATTTAAATGAAAGGCATCTAAGTTATTAAAAGTATTAGAAATTTTTAAACTAGTCCCAAAACTAATTTATTTTTAATTATATATATATAATTTAAAAAATATTATACACTTTTTAACGCTTTCCGTTTAATATAAAATTAAGAATTTGATCTCAATAAATGCATGGAATTATGTTGAATATAATATCATAAACGTATAAATTTTATTTAAAAAAAATACAATGAAATAAAAGTCCATTCCGCATCGTCAAAACACGAAGGGATACCACCTCCGTTAAAATAATATTTTGAAGTTTAAAACAAAGTAATAAACATTACGTAATGGAACCTTACTTTAAAAAAAGGTTGTGCTTCGATTGTTAAACTGTAGTGGATGGCACTCGAGAAGAATACATGTGGGTCTAGAGTATCCGCATGGCCAGGGCCAAATTCTTTGCATAACACCATTAAACTACTGAGGGACCACGGAAATGAACCGAATTTGCCTCTTGCGAAAAGCAAGGTAACAAATGCGATAAAGTGAAAACTAATTAATTTACAAACTTGATTGAAAATATAAAATAGACTTTCTATACTACTAATTGTGTGATCGATATTGTTCTCTTTAACGGATGACGCAAATCCTGCAACACTGACGAATGGAGAAGTTTCCGAGCTGCTTTGTTAGATGCGACTCTACGAATGAATGATGACAGCGTGAGATTACTACTTAGGTCACTGTTTGCACAGTCACATTGATGATTCTCTACAATTTATTATTCTAGTATGTACTATAAAAAAAATTAGTTTATATTGTGAATTTTTTTCGAATTTGCTAAGTTAAAGATTGCTTTTGATCTGTTCATAAATATTGACATCAGCAAGCTGCTACATTGGGAGCTACCGATTTCAATCTTTGACCTTTTCATAAATGGTGACATCAGCAAGCTGCCACATTGGGAGCTACTGATTTTGAGGATGAACATCATCTTGTACAATATCTCATTAAATACTGTAGTATTAATAGTGTAATACTCATTTCTTCTGTGATAGTTAAGAAGGATTTAGTAAAGTTTTACATATTGTTTGTAAGTTTATATATTTGGAGTTACTGATTTCGAAAATAAACACCATTTAATACAACATCTTATTAAAGTACAATACTCATTTTTTAATGTAATAATTAAGAAAGATTTGGTAAAATATTACTTATAATTTGTAAATTTTATGTAACTTAAAATTTTATTAAAAATTTTCATTACATTCTACATTAACACATCAATGGATACCTTGTTTCCCAGGTGTCAAGTGGCATGAAGACAAAGGAAGCCCAACTCCGACCTAACGTTGTGCTAGTTAGCTAGTTGGTTCCAAGGGAGTAGTCGGGCTTGTTATTTAAGCCGAATCATTATGATAGGTCCCGACTCCCAACCTATAGTAGGACACGTGAATGATTTTAGTCTTTGCCCCAGCATTGTCGGTTATGTGACAGTTGTTCCCAGAAAGACAAAGCAAAAAGTCCGAAACTGAAGTCTTTTGGTATTCATTTCGATTATTTTTGGTTGGGAAATTTACTATGGAGGTCACAGTCCAGACTGAATTAGTTCCATGTCAATGTGAAAAATTTGGATTGGTGCACACTAAAATCATTGATTTCTTTCACATTAAAATAACACGCGAGACTGATATCTGATGCAAGGGTAAGGCTTTTTTGGTGACATATACATTGCAAATTCTACATTCACTGTTTTAAGTTGATCAAAATAGATATTAATCCAACGTTTTATTCAATCCAACATTAAGATCATATTTAATTATGGATTCGATTACGAAGGAGCATCGGTTCTTGTTATTCCTACTTTTCCAGATGAATTTTTATCCTAGCATGGTCGAATTGTTCTGTGTGATAAGCATAAGATTCCATTGTTCGTTTCGATAACATATTGTTCTTATACCCATGAGACAAACTGGAAGCTTGATTCTCATCTCACTAAGAAGAAGAGAGGGTTCCTACCTTTTATGCCAACGCGAGATCCAGGTATAAGATTGGAGCAGATGCGATATTTTGCGACAACAGTCACCTCCATTGGTGTGGAGTTTAGTGATGAATTGACCTATAGGCCCGACATAAATTTTAAAAAATTATTCTATTTGCCCTGAGTTCTTTACGTTCAGAATATTCTTGGATATTATTGGTGAAAATCAAAATTAAAAAGGTCTTGTATTTTCCCTCAATTCTTTGTAAGAAGAAGATTCCTCGTAGCAAAGAATTAGAGAATCGGTGCATTTGATGATAGAGGTTTACTGGTCAGTTTAGTCGTGAGGGAGTAGGAGGACCAATTTCATCGTGGCTCATAGAAAGTGTAGACCCCAACTAACTTGAATAGCGAGAAGTCCGGCTTAGCCCCTTAGTGATTTGTGTGGATTAAAGGCAAGTAACTCGACTAATTCAGATCAGATCCAGTGTAAAGAAAGTAACTCGAATAAGGCAAGTAACTCAATTAATTCATATCCAGTCTAAAATTATTAGAGAAAAAATACGGATTTAGCTGAAGAATAATCCTATAAATTTGCAAAAATTAAAAAGAAAAATTGGAATTCAGAATACATTTGATTCATATATAAACAATTAAGTTAAGTTTAGTTTTACATGCAATAACTATGGATAATTAAAGCTAACTGAAGCTAAGTGTGATTTATGTTATGTTAATGTGCACATACACCACATGAAAGCACTAGAGTTAACTAACTAAATCCAAGTGCACACCACATGCAATAACTAGAGTTGAACTAAAGCTAATTAAGACTTACTATGTGAAAAATGAATGAGTCACGAGAGCAAGGCCATTTTAGGTGCCCATATATAATGCATGAAAAAAAGGAAAGAGGGAAAACTCAGTGGGAGGAAAACCTGCCCCTCAATATATAATGCAAAATATAGAGAAATACAACTGCTAGGCAGTCGTGTCATTCACTCTGAGATGATCTCATAGAAATAAAAAATTATTCTTAGTGGAAGCCTTGGTGAAGATATCAACGGTCTGCTCAGAACTGGTACAATACTAAAAATCAATGATCCCAACATAAATTATCTCTCTAATCAAGTGCATGTGGATCTCGATATGATTGGTCCACTATTGATGATCTCTTCAAAACTTAACGTACTTTTATTATCACACTAAATGCTAGTTGGATGATGGACACTGATACCAAGCTAAAACAAGAACTGTTGTAGCCAAATGGAATCAATAGTGACATTTACTACTCCTCTATACTTATAATCTATTGATGATAAAGCAACGACAACCTACTTCTTGCTTGACCAAAAAATTGGGCCAGATCCAAAACTAAGTACATAACTAGAGGTGTACTTGCGATCAATGTTGTCACTAACCCAATTTGAATTTGTGAACCCAATGAGATCGAAAGAACAATTTGTTGCATAATGAATCTCGTAAGTGATTTTTAGATGGACATATCAAAGGATGCGCTTTGCAGCATTCCAATATAGCTCAGCGTTCCAATGTAGCTCATCTGGCTCCTACATGTGTCTGGAAACTGCTCCTATGACATATGAGAGATCAAGATGGGAGTGACTAAGATTAATAAGACTTCCCACAAGCTGACAATATAATGTGCAATCAACCAATGGTGTGTCTTTCCCATTCTAAAGCTTTATCCTTGATAAGGAAGGAATGGCTATTGGATTGCAGTCACTCATGTGAAATTGTGCCAAAACATCTCTAACATACATTGGTTGAGAAATGGTAATCCCAAAACCACATTGATTTATCTCTAGTCCAAGGAAGAAATTTAGGAAGCCCTATATGTTATATCAAACCTCTTATGCTATGAAGTTTTAATTTCAGCAATGGCAGAAACTGAACCCCCTGTTATCAAACGATTATCTACGTAGAGTACTATGATCAACAAGGAGTCAATTTTATTCAAAAATAAACATTGGAATCATATTTACAACATACAAAATTTTGAGATAAGAAATAGGAATCCATATTTTCATACCACGCTCTAAGTGTTTGTTTTAGGCCATAAAGAGACTTCTTTAGTTTTCATACCAGAAATGATTTTTCTATGTGTCCCTATGGATGATCCACGTAGATTTCTTCCTTGAGATCACCATGAAGAAACACATTCTTCACATCCAAGAGAGTTAGGTGAATGAAATCCATTTGTGCCACTGGAGAAAGTCAACACCATGTACCTGATGAAAACCTTTTGCTACCAACCATGCCTTATATCGACTAACTTAGCTATTTGTTTATTTCTTTGTCCGATAAACCCACTTGCACCTTAAAAGTTTACGATTGGAAGGTAGCGGAACCAAATCCCAAGTCTGGTTCTCGATGAAAGAATCGTATTCCTCATCCATTTTTTCATCCACTTTAGGATGCCCAGCTACTTCTGCATAAGACTGTGGATCATATGCATGCATCATATAATAATGCATGGGCATGCATGGCTCCATAGCTAAGAGTGCTTTTGGATCTTTCTAAAACTGAAGTATAGAGGAAGGATCATCAAGGATATCACTCATGCTATGCCATTTTCGTGTTGAAAGTGGTCGAGAACATTTCGAACTACATTAGTAAGTATGAGATCGATGTTCAACAACAAGTACTCAAAGGAAAAGGCTCATTGAAATCAGAATTCTTAAATCAGATGTATCATTTGCATACTCATCACTAAGTGGTGAGGGAAACTTGGTAACAATTTCATCTGGTGGTGCATGTAAAATATCTTTGTCAAAATGTACACTCCTTTCAATAAATAGCTCTTCAGCGTTGATATCAAGCAATATGTACCCTTTGAATTGATCAGAATGTCCAACAAACATGTATGTTTTACTTTGAGACTCCAAAGCATTTCTCTTCTCTGTAGGAATGTAGGCCCATGCTCGAGATCCAAGAATGCAGAAATGATTGACTTCAGGTTGCTTGCCAGTCCAAGCCTCAAAAGTTGTTTCTCTAGTAATTGATTTATGAGGAGATATATTCTGGATGTATGAGAAACAATTGATAGCTTCAGCCCACAATTTCGATGAAAGAGATATTGCATGCAACATGAAATTGGCCATCTCTTTCAAATATCAATTCTTCCTTTTGGCCACGCCATTTTGTTGTGGAGTGTAAGGAATTATATGCTGCAACTGTATGCCTTCTTCAATAAAAATATTTTTTATATATTTGTGGACATATTCCATCCCATTATCTCTACGGAGTGCCTTGATGTGTTTTCGAGATTGATTTTCCAGATGTGCTTTGGAAATATTTAGATGTTGAAAAACTTCAAACTTGAATTTCAAGAAGTAAGCCCAATAATCTCATGTCAAAATCTATAACTGACAGAAAATATATTTCTTCGCTCATTGAAACTACTGTAAATGGACCCATGAGATTACTATGTACAAGCTCCAAAGGTGAAGAGGCTCTCCATGCATTCCCCTTCTCAAACTTGTCTTGCAAATGCTTTCCAAGAGCACATCCATTACAAACACCATTTGAAAAATAAATGGTCGGAAATCCTTTGACCATCCCTTGATTTCTAAGTTGTTTCATATATATTAAATTCAAGTGCCCAAATCTCTCGTGCAACATGAAATTGGAAACTTAATGTATGGGATGGTATCTATGAGACCTAACATTTCACATGCAGTTGGGGTTTTCAACAGGTTGATGGCAAATCCAGGGGAAGAACATTGGTGGGCAGTGAAATGGGTGCTTCGATATTTGATAGGCACAAGTGACCATTGCATCAGCTTTTATGGTCGTGAAGGTTCAGTCTGCGGATATGTGGATGTTGATTATGCAAGTGATTTGGAAAAAAGGAGATCTATTACAGGTTGTGTTTTTACTCTTGCAGGTGGAGCAAGCAGCTCGATGGCAAAGCTTCAAGAGAAGGTTGCTTTGTCCACTACTAAAGAAGAGTATATAGCTAATTCATATGCCTATAAAGGGTCAATCTGGTTAAAAGTTCTGCTTGATGATATTGGAAGGATGCAGAAGAAAGTGAATTTGTTTTGTGATAGTCAAAGTGCAATTAATTTGACTACAAATCGAACCTATCACAGCAAGACCAAGCACATTGATGTAAGGTATCACTTTGTGAGACATGTAATCGAAGTTGGAAAATTAGTTCTCAAGAAGGTCTATACACAGGAAAATCATGCAGATATATTCATGAAAACAGTCATAGTAGAGAAGTTGACATGGTGTATCGCTTCTCTTGGCTTGCAGAAGAGATGATGAATGGGCATGGGCAAGGTGTTAGGAAAATTCTTATCAAGGTGGAGTTTTTTTAAATAGGACAATAAATATAATTAATGTAATTTTGGGCAAATTTACTTATTATCGATTATTTTGTTGTATAATTAAATGAAGTTAGAATAAATAAGTTGCCCATATTAAATTGGGATGGCTCGAGAGGTTTGTTCTATGAGGAGAATCATTCTTGATTAATAGAGTTTCCAATCCCTTGCCCCGTGGAGTTTTCCTTGACACCCAGTCAAGGTTTTACCATGTAAATTCATGTGTTTACTTTTCTTTATGTTTATTTTCAGTTCCAATAAGCCAAAATTCTATGAAACCAACCTCCTCCAAGGTGTGTTAGGCTCAAGGTGAGGTAAATGAGGTGGATATCCATGAAATAAGGCACAATAATAGCTCCAAGATGCAATATGTTGGTTGTAATCTATGAATAAGGGGCGGTGGTCTCTTTCAAACCTCTTGAATGGACATTCAGAGGGGAAAACTTCAAATTTTTTATCAACATTGATTATTGTATCGAGGGGTCTTCTCTATAATATTCATTAGGTTATTGTTTCCAGATTATGTAAAGCCATTCCCTTGGGCACAATAATTTGATGAGTGAGAAACAATTATTCCATAATCCAGAAAAAACCCCATCAATTGAATGGACGTGAATGCTTGAGCACTATCTGTAGTGATTGTAGCAGTAACTCCAAATATTGTGATGATGTTTTCTACTATGAAGTCGATTATAACTTTGATGGTTGCCTTCTTTATAGGGATTCTTCAACCCACCTGGTGAAATAATAAGTGGCGGTTATAATATATTTATACTCATTAATTTCATTTTCATGGATTTTACCAATAAAATCCAACTTCCATTATTTGAAAAGTACTTCAATAACCACAGGCTGCAATGGTAAGGCTGCCACTTTCTATTTTCCCGCAAACTACTGACAAGGCTTACACGGTATAAAAAATGTCTGCATATCATAGAATATAGTAGGCCAATAGATCCTACTTTTACTTATAATAATACATGGGCCCTATTATTATTATTTCGAGTAAGTATTAACCTAGCTAAATAACTTATTTCTACTTTGGGTAAGGGTAGGACTTTCTTTATTGACTGGAGGAACTTAACTGCTTTAAAAAAAAAATTCATATTGGTGAAAAAATGTCTATCACCATCATTTAAGAATATGGGTTATGAGTGTATGGAATATGGAATATGGAATAAGAATGTAGCATTAATACCCCAAAAAAACTAAAGGTTGTTTCCATTCTCGCAAACTAGTAAAAATAGGGAAGGGTATATGAGAGCGACAAAGAAATCGTGTAGGCATGGAAGATTTTATAAATACACCTATTATATTATTGAAGGAATTAATGATTGAAGTTTATAAAAGAACACATCTTCACCTACCTGATAAGTCCATGACTTAAGATCATGTATGCATGATGATAATAGAGGGATCTATTGGCTACTACTGTTAGATCATAGATATGATGTGAAACAATCTATTCTGAATCAGGTTGCTTTATTTCTCTTGGCTGGAGAAACAAAGGTTAAGATCTGAAATTGGAACCTGTTGTTCCTTGAGATGTTCTCACTTATTTTTAGTCTAGAGTTTCCTAGGTTCAAACTTTCAATAAAATATTGATATTGTTTTTGTAAAATGGAAACTAGGGTTCTCATAGGTTGCAAATAAAGGGGCCCACTACTATAGTCTAGAAGCACTGACATATTCAATCCTACCAAAGGAAGAAGGACTCAATTGAAGCATTGTTTAAACTATGTAAGATTGAGGGGGAGTTGTTAGGGTTAAACCTAGCCATATATACTTTGATACAAGTTGTGCAAATGGTTTAGGTAGTTCTGCAAGCACTCGATAACTCTACCATTCATCCATCACAACCATAACTCAGATTTAAAACCAAACAAAAACATAATCAAATCATAACCAATTAAATATCCAATGATATCAATATAAAGAAAAAATTGAAAGGGGGGCACACAAACTTATCCATTATATTCATAATACACGGGTCTTTCAATAATTCGTAGTATACATCTTAACGATAACAACATAAAACTATACATAACAACATAGCAAAGGCAAGAACCCAGTAACAACAACAATTGAAAAAAAACTAGCACTCTTCATCTCAGCCTCGATGGTTATTTTATAAAATTTGACACAAGGCTAAAGTTTACTATGTCAAGTTGGCTCTCTAACTACTTATTTCATGTTATAATTGACTTAGGCTAACTTACACTTCTTTCATATTCTTGTACAATTTATAATGTTGATCCCAAGGGTGACTTATAGTAACACCTCATCTCTTTATCCATCCACAAGTTCATTTTATCAAAATTAAGGGCCCAAGAGGTCCTAACCATAAAATTCGACTCACCCTAAAGTCAACTCTACTCTTTTTTCTCTTCAAATGAAGGGCCCAACTCGGGGACTACCTGTAGTGATTTATAGTGGAATTGTAAAAATTGTAAACCTGTTGCTTCCATTTATCAACCAAAATGGATTCACCTACGAGGAGAGTTTGAGCTTTTGAACTGTCAAGCTCTATAGGCGGACGTTGCTCAATGGATCAAACTTCTAAGTCTTTGTACACTTAATATTGATGCAGCTCCATGTAAATTGTATGGGATTCGGGGCAGATCTCTTACAGGGTAACTTTATCTGTTAGTGAAGTGGTGTATAAGGCATATAGTTTATCGTATAGTTCCTGGATCTCTCCGTATTTAGCCTACTTTAAGAGTGGGTTATAAATTACTCTAGCCTCTTCATTCCACTTTTTCATCTTCTCACACAACTTATTCCACTACAGTAGCAATCCCATCTAGTCTTGGACTATTGTGAAGATGAGTTGGTTCTCCCCATGGTTGTCCATAGTTAAGTGTGATTTTTATTGGCCTCATCAAGAATGGCTGACACCTGCTACAAAAGCTCTTTCTCTTGGCTAGATTCATTAGATTTTGTAATAGCCAGTTCCTTTCATAGGTATGTGGTCTATTGTTGCAAAGTTATCCATGATTCATATACCATGTCAATTCATTCAACTATACAGATTTTTTAACGTAATTCTTCAGAGTTTGTGTTAACCATTTGTAGCTCTGGCCATAAGTTTTCCATCATGGACTTAACCAACTCAATTTATCCCTCTACTTATTGTTGAGTTCACACTTGGATTTCTATATCAAAAGATAGCTCCACTATCTACTATCTAAGTTATTGGTTATCCATCTGTAACCCTTATTTTGTGTGCTCAACTTTCTACAATCTTTGTGTTGCCTCCTCAGTATTTATAGTCATCATTTGTAGCAAGAGAATAGTAGACCACTACTATTCATCAATTTATTGGCTGTATGACACCCATGTTGTTTAATTCTTCCAGTTTAATCACCCTTAGATCAAGTGTGATCATCTCTAAGAAAACTTCTTCCTTGAATTATTCCAAGATGCTCATTTTCCTCACCTACTTTGTGTCTAGTAACAATTGAAAAAAAATTTATTTCCACTCCACCATGTCATTCTATTGGTGGATTATGTCCAGCAATCCCCCAACATATTCCAACAATCTCTTCAACAACTAATTGGATTTAGCGATCTTCAGTTTTAGAGGAAGGCCTTGCATTGAAGAGGTAAACCTCTCAACATGATGAACCAAAAGAACAATCCTCCACTGCTTACCAATGGCTACTTGTAGCAACTGAACACCATGGAATTGAGGAACCCAACCATTCCTTAAATAACCACATCCAGACCTTTTCCTTGTGCCAATGTGATTAAGGGAATCCATGTCTAGTTTTATATCTTGTTGATGCCAAAGAAGAGGTAGTCGAGAAATACAAAGGGATGTCAATATTAACTCTGGCCTGTTGCAAAATCAATATATCTCTAGAGTTGAGGTTCTTCCCATCATCACATGTCAGTAATGATTTAACTTGATATGCCACTTGTTATGGTTTTTTCTTGAGAATTCCATCTATTAATTTGATTGTATCTTTGTACAATTGTTGATAGATGTGACCTAGAGGGTTCAAGTGTAGATGAATGCTTGAGAAGGATTGCAGAACAAAATCAAGGGCCTGTCAGATCGACATGTTGCTAGCAGATGAGACTAGTTTTTGTGAATATGAGGATCTTCCCCAAGTAAAATTGTTCTTAACATGGGGCTATTAATGTCGTGTATTTGTAAATCTAATTGCTAGTCTTGTTTAGTCGGTAACCCACTCACCCAAGATAATTTATGATCATTTCTCAAGTGTGTATAGTAGTAGCTATGTATTGTATATAAGATAGATATACCTTAGAAAATGCACTAATCAATTTGGATAGAGAATAACTTGCATAAATGTGGCTAGAAAAAACTTGCATTTAGCTTTATTCAAAATAATGCTTACCATGGTTAATACTGCAGTTGAGATTATCTAGAAAAGGTATAGGAATAACTCAGAAATACCCTCCAGTAGAAGATTAATTATATTTGCATGCAAATAACATAGGGATTGGGCTCTGTAGGCAGACGTTGCTCAATGGATTGAACTTCTAAGTCTTTGTAGGCTTAATATTGATGCATTTCCATGTAAATTATATGGGATTAGGGGCAGATCTCTTATAGGGTAACTTTATATGTTGGTGAAGTGGTGTATAAGGCATATATTTTATCGTATACTTCTTGGATCTCTCCATATTTAGCCTACTTTAAAAGTGGGTTAGAAATTACTCTAGCCTCTTCATTCCAATTTTTCATCTTCTCGCACAACTTATTCCACTGTAGTAACAATCCCATCTAGTCTTGGACTGTTGTGAAGATGAGTTGGTTCTCCCCATGGTTGTCCATAGTTAAGTGTGAATTTTCTTGGCCTCATCAAGAATGGGTGACACCTGCTACAAAATCTCTTTCTGTTGGCTGGATTCCTTAGATTTTGTAATAGCCAGTTCCTTTCATAGGTATGTGGTCTATTGTTGCAAAGTTATCCATGATTCATATACCATGTCAATTCGTTCAGCTATAGATATTTTTGAAGGTAATTCTTCAAAGTTTGTGTTAACCATTTGTAGCTCTGGCCATAAGTTTTCCATCATGGACTTAACCAATTCAATTTATCCCTCTACTTATTGTCAAGTTCACACTTTGGATTTCTATCTTAGAAGATAGCTCCACTATCTACTATATAAGTTATTGTTTATCCATCTGTAACCCTTCTTTTATCTGCTCCACTTTCTATAATCTCTGTGTTGCCTCCTCAGTATTTATAATCATCATTTGTAGTAATAGGCTTGTAGAACACTACTAGTCATCATTTTATTAGCTGTATGACACCCATGTTGTTTAATTCTTCCATTTTAATCACCCTTAGATCAAGTGTAATCATCTCTAAGCAAAATTCTTCTTTGAATTATTCCAAGATGCTCATTTTCCTCACCTACTTTGTTTCTAGTAACAATTGAAAAAATTTTCATTTCCATTCCAGCATGTAATTCTATTGGTGAATTATGTCCAAAAATCCCCCAACATATTCCAACAATCTCTCCAACAACTAATTGGATTTAGCAATCTTCAGTTCTGGAGGAAGGCCTTGCATTGAAGAGGTAAACCTCTCAACATGATGAACCAAAAGAACAAACCTCCACTGCTTACCAATGGCTACTTGTAGCAACTACACACCATGGAATTGAGGAACCCAACCATTCCTTAAATAACCACATCCAGACCTTTGCCTTGTGCCAATGTGATTAAGAGAATCGATGTCTAGTTTTAGATCTTGTCGATGCCAAAGAAGAGATAGTCGAGAAATACAAAGGGATGTCAATATTAACTCTGGCCTATTGCAAAATCAATATATCTCTAGAGTTGAGGTTCTTCCCATCATCACATGTCACTAATGATTTAACTTTATATCCCACTTGTTCTGGCTTTTGCTTGAGAATTCCATCTATTAATTTGATTGTATCTTTGTACAATTGTTGATAGATGTGACCTAAAGGGTTTAAGTTTAGATGAACGCTTGAGAAGGATTGTAGAACAAAAGAAAGGGTCTGTTAGATCGACATGTTGCTAGCAGATGAGACTAGTTTTTGAAAATATGAGAATCTTCCCCAGGTAAACTTCTTTTTAACATGGGGCTATTATTGTCGTGTATTTGTAAATCTAATTGCTATCTTGTTTAGTCGATAACACACTCACCCAAGATAATTTATGATCATTTCTCATCAAGTGTGTATAGCAGTAGCTATGTATTGTATATAAGCTTGATATACCTTAGAAAATGCACTAATCAATTTGGATAGGGAATAACTTCCATAAATGTGGCTAGAAAAAACTTGCATTTAGCTTTATTCAAAATAATGCTTATCATGGTTAATACTACAGTTGAGATTATCTAGAAAAGGTATAGGAATAATTCAGAAAGAACCTCCAATAGAAGATTAATTATATTTACATGCAAATAACATAGGGATTGGGCTCTGTAGGTAGACATTGCTTAATGGATTGAACTTCTAAGTCTTTGTCGGCTTAATATTGATGCATTTCCATGTAAATTATATGGGATTATGGGCAGATCTCTTACAGGGTAACTTTATCCTTTGGTGAAGTGGTGTATAAGGCATATATTTTATCGTATACTTCTTGGATCTCTCCATATTTAGCCTACTTCAAGAGTGGGTTAGAAATTACTCTAGCCTCTTCATTCCAATTTTTCATCTTCTCGCACAACTTATTGCACTGCAGTAACAATCCCATCTAGTCTTCGACTGTTGTGAAGATGAGTTGGTTCTCCCCATGGTTGTCCATAGTTAAGTGTGAATTTTCTTGGCCTCATCAAGAATGGGTGACACCTGCTACAAAATCTCTTTCTGTTGGCTGGATTCCTTAGATTTTGTAATAGCCAGTTCCTTTCATAGGTATGTGGTCTATTGTTGCAAAGTTATCCATGATTCATATACCATGTCAATTCGTTCAGCTATAGATATTTTTGAAGGTAATTCTTCAAAGTTTGTGTTAACCATTTGTAGCTCTGGCCATAAGTTTTCCATCATGGACTTAACCAACTCAATTTATCCCTCTACTTATTGTCAAGTTCACACTTTGGATTTCTATCTCAGAAGATAGCTCCACTATCTACTATATAAGTTATTGTTTATCCATCTGTAACCCTTCTTTTGTCTGCTCCACTTTCTATAATCTCTGTGTTGCCTCCTCAGTATTTATAATCATCATTTGTAGTAAGAGGCTTGTAGACCACTACTAGTCATCATTTTATTAGTTGTATGACACCCATGTTGTTTAATTATTCCATTTTAATCACCCTTAGATCAAGTGTAATCATCTCTAAGCAAAATTCTTCTTTGAATTATTCCAAGATGCTTATTTTCCTCACCTACTTTGTTTCTAGTAACAATTGAAAAAAATTTCATTTCCATTCCACCATGTAATTCTATTGGTGAATTATGTCCAACAATCCCCCAACATATTCCAACAATCTCTCCAACAACTAATTGGATTTAGCAATCTTCAGTTCTGGAGGAAGGCCTTGCATTGAAGAGGTAAACCTCTCAACATGATGAACCAAAAGAACAAACCTCCACTGCTTACCAATGGCTACTTGTAGCAACTACACACCATGGAATTGAGGAACCCAACCATTCCTTAAATAACCACATCCAGACCTTTGCCTTGTGCCAATGTGATTAAGAGAATCGATGTCCAGTTTTAGATCTTGTCGATGCCAAAGAAGAGATAGTCGAGAAATACAAAGGGATGTCAATATTAACTCTGGCCTGTTGCAAAATAAATATATCTCTAGAGTTAAGGTTGTTCCCATCATCACATGTCACTAATGATTTAACTTTATATGCCACTTGTTATGGCTTTTGCTTGAGAATTCCATCTATTAATTTGATTGTGTCTTTGTACAATTGTTGATAGATGTGACCTAAAGGGTTTAAGTTTAGATGAACGCCTGAGAAGGATTGTAGAACAAAGGCAAGGGTCTGTTAGATCAACATGTTGCTAGCAGATGAGACTAGTTTTTGCAAATATGAGGATCTTCCCCAGGTAAACTTCTTTTTAACATGGGGCTATTATTGTCGTGTATTTGTAAATCTAATTGCTAGTCTTGTTTAGTCGATAACACACTCACCGAAGATAATTTATGATCATTTCTCATCAAGTGTGTATAGCAGTAGCTATGTATTGTATATATGCTTTATATACCTTAGAAAATGCACTAATCAATTTGGATAGGGAATAACTTCCATAAATGTGGCTAGAAAAAACTTGCATTTAACTTTATTCAAAATAATGCTTATCATGGTTAATACTGCAGTTGAGATTATCTAGAAAAGGTATAGGAATAATTCAGAAAGACCCTCCAATAGAAGATTAATTATATTTACATGCAAATAACACAGGGATCTAATCGTTTAGATAATGATCTAAGGAAAAGTTAGATAAGAAGGATCCTATTTTGAACGTGGCATGCATTCTACAATGTATAATCCAAATTTGTAAATTTGAGGTACAAGGCCTTCTCTAGAGCCTATGCTCAATAAATAATGTATAAAGCCGATGTCCTTCATATTGAATTGAGGTGCTAGTTGTATCTGGCACAATGCTATGAGCTTTTCAGAACTACCTGTACGTATAAAATCATCTACATATGGGAATAAAATGAATGGATCATATCCATCAAATAAACAAATATTTGGATCTACAACAGTTTTAATGAAGCCCAAATATAACAGCTAGTCATCAGTCGTTGAGTACCAGGCATGTGGTGCTTGCTTGGGCTTGTCAAAGGCCTCTAGGCTTCGTTAGTTTGCATACATGGGTCTCTCATCCATACACCTTAAAGCCTTGTTGATTGATGTATAACCCCTTCTCAACTGGTGCATTCACACACACCACCTTTATATCCATATTAAATAAAATTCCAACCAAAAAATGATGTTAAAGGTATAATGCACCTAATGGAAGTATACTTAGTAATTGGATCAAAAAAAAAAATTGTAAGAAGAGGCTCCATATAAGTTCAGGATTCATTAAAGCCTGTTGAGATTCTCTGCCTAGTCTAATTTCACTACAATGGCAAGAATCAATATATTCTGTTCCATTTGATTTTCCCCTGGTAGATATTGAAGCATTGGACATTTCACCTTGTTGTTCCTCACCCTCTTCTTCTCTTCCATCTGGATATGTCGTACCCTTTAAAATGGCATTATCAAAATCTGGCCCATACTCTAAACGTGTAAGAGCATTGTCCAATTCAAAAAAATTTCCAGATTCAGCAGCCATGAACATGCATTTCTCCATAAAATCACCAATCTCTGCATAACGCATGTTTCGGGCCCATGATGCTGGCTCATCCATGGGTTGTCCCACCCTTACAATAGGTTTTTGTAGCTCTTGAAACTCTTTCACCATTGAGCATATATTTTTCAATTTCTCTTCATATCTAGAATAATTATCAGGACAAAATATAGATCAAGAAGATATTCATATTGCATGTCTGAAAAAGCCACGAGAGACAACCATGCATCGTACTAGAGATTTACAATTGTAGATGGCACCAAATATCATCTGAATAGCATATTCAGGAGGGTGATAAAAAAAATCTAGTTGTGTCTTCCATATTCACTGTACTTCTACAAGACATTCAATAAAATGTAAGTGAGATCATCAATCAACTCTTGCAAAAAAAACCTTGAAAATATCCATTCTGAAATGTTTAAGTTGAATGTCAAAATATTTCTTTAAAGTCTTAGGAAAATATACACATGTATTCGATGCTATACAATATAAATAGGGAAAAAATAGGTTCAATTTGAAATCCTATAAAAGTATTGGTGCACCCTCTTGTATACTCTACTGCCACACCCTCATCCATAGACCATCATGCTGAACATAAATCAATGTTTTACATATATTTTAATATTTCCACATGTATGTAAGGACCTACAGTACTACTTGTTATACCTTATACTGTACACTTGTTCAAAGAATTTCTATACCAAGGTTATGAATTTTGGATGTCCCAAAAATAATAAATTTTTGCTATTATGAGTCAACTATTGATCACATGAGGATATGAAAGCAATTCCTATAAACTATTCTCTAACAATCTATGTAAAAATTATGATTTTCATCTAACAAACCTAATAAATTTTCTTGGACAATGTTCCATTCCTGCTGAACTTTCTTCATCCATTTACGCTTATTAATATGTTGTGAAAAAACGTTTAAAAAATTCAATCATACACCATAAACATGGAAAAGAACATTTATTTTGGCAACAAAAATCACAAAAAAGGGATGAGAAGAGAATGCCCTTTAATAAATGTATACATGGTTGGTTTCTTGGTGGTATAAGTGATCCATAGGGTCCTTTACACTGTCAAACTATTTGAAGTGACCTAGGTCATGACAGCTACTACTAGGCAAGCTCTGTAGTGAAATTTCCTCACTTTTATGTTCCATATGCACTACATCTTCCTCCATTTTATGTTCCATATCAATTTTACCGAATATCAAATAAAATAAATCAAAATCAACAATTTTCCAGCTTGCAATACCATCTTATCATATCATTCAACATTATTGCAAACCGATGGATCATCTTCATCTCTATGAACCATAAATACTTGTTGAGGTCCAACTTGCATAAAAAACACAAAAAATTAACCTTTGGCAGCAAAAGTAAATTCATACTATTTATTCTATGATAGCCTATTTATAATGTGGCAATGATACCAACAAAAAAATGGTAAGAGGTTATCATGGTTTTGTTGGACATTGAGTTCAATGCTCCCCGTGTGTTTCACGACATGGACTAACCGCCTCTCATGGATCCTAACTCTGGCTATTGTAGCGGAGACTAACGCATGCGGGTTTTGGTCTAACGACAATCGTGTTTCCAAAAATTGGTTTCAGAGCCACAGGTCTCAAGTTTGAAACTCACCCGGCTCGCATTGGGGGGGAGATTGTTGGACATTGGGTTCAACGTTCCCCGTGTGTTTTGCGACATGGACTAACCACCTCTCGTGGATCCTAACTCTGGCGATTGTAGCAGAGACTAACGCCTGCAGGTTTTGGTCTAATGACAATCGTGTTTCCAACAGCTTTAATGTATACTCTCTGACCCAAAGACTACACGATCTCCTTGGGGCTCAGTTTGCATCATCTCAATGTTATCTATAGCCTGAAAAGTAGAAACTGAAGTTAATAGAAAATTTTCTGAAAATAAATATAATAAACATAATAAATATGATTAACGAAAATTATCGAAACCTGTGTCACGACTGGAACCGAAGAAGGAATAATATCTTCAAGCAGCCTTTCATGTGTAGCACATACCTGAAAATCCAATAATGTTAAAAGCCACACCATATAAAATTATGGTCATCTTAAATTTACTTCCAATTTAACGTAAAAATCTAGATAGATAATACCTGAGAGACCACTGGAACATAAGAAGGTATCATATCTTCAAGAAGCCCTTCATGTGTAACACTAACCTGAAAATTCCATAATGTTAAGACTCATACCATATAAAATTATGTGACATAAATTAATTTTCAATTTGGCGTACAAAAATATAGATAGATAGTAATGAATGTGGCACATATACATGATCATGTCCATGATCTATAGAATGAAGATCAGGGGCAAAGCAATGTTGTTCTGAGAATGTTGTAAACTGCATTAGTGAAATAAATATATTGGCGTAAGTTTTTGGAGACTAAATGTATATACACTAAAAAAACATGTTACATACACTCTAGCTCATCTTATAAATGTTTATTTTAAAATAGATCAAAACATGCTTGTACATACCTCACCCATGGTGTGCATGTGTTGTCTAATTCCTCGCTCATAGTGGTCTCTATAGGAGGAGTCATATTCCAGATGCTCATCTCGCTCCATTTCCCTCAACATGTCATTTGGAATAATAAATAATGAACGAACTCCTGCACTAGATGAAGGTTGGCTTGTCCCTAAGCCGACTTCCACCCTTCCTAAAGTAGCTGCAATATGTTGTTGTATCTTCTCCTTCATCTAAGATGCAACACTGGAGATAAGGGCTAAATCCTTTGGAAGTGTAACTACCCTAGGTGGTCGAAGTGCTAAACGAGGTGATGGAGGCCTAAACCCAACATCTCACATAGCATCAGGTCATTCATATGAATGACCTTTTCCAACTACATAGAATTTAGACCCCGTATCTGTATAGTTAGGGTCCATGTGCTCTCGGAATTGAGCAGACAACATCCTAATGAAATATTGTGGCACCACATAATAATTTGGGAACTTCCCATATGCATATATGAACTTCTCATAAATATAAGGTGCCATATTGGGATCATTGAAGTTTGTAATCTTCAGAATTTTTTGTCTTCAGGCTGCAAGTAAAATAGTGACAAGGTCATTTCTTTAATGGCCCTACTTTTAACTTCATTATAGGAGTGGATATGAATCATTAACGCTCTCATCCTACACATCATGTAAAAAAAACTCAGGTTGTTGGTCCAAACCCACGTTAAGTCTCTATCAAACTCCCCAAATTGTGCAAAATAAACTGGAGACAATCTCGACTAGGGGTAAAGACATTGCAACTTTGAAATTCATTGTGCAATCTCATGGAATTCTCCCTCATCCCATTAACATTAAGTAAGGATATGGTATCTTCCCAAGCCATCTCCTCAGGAATATCCACAGGATGTGTGTAAAGGGGTCATAGCTCGGATTTCGAGCAAAATCATGAACCCTACGACCTCTTCCCCTAGGAGGGCGATGACCACCACCTGTAACATAACAAATTATTTCACATATTAAAAATTAAATAATCTATAAGGAAAATTTGTATTTAAAAAACTTGTCTGGTCATTTGAAAACACCTCATGCAAAAACTAGCTCATCCTCTTCGCTCATCGGACTACGATTGTTCCCTTCCGAGGAATGAAGGTCTCTACTAGCCACTGTACAAAACATTAAATTGTTTTATAACACAAGTACATGACACACACAGTAAGTTTCACATTAAACATACATCAAACAATAATTTTTCCTTTAGATTTTACCTGAACGACAACTATCCAAGTGTGGGATGGATGCCACAAGCTGAGACATTGTTCTCCTTTTTCCCTCACCAGTAATAGGGCCAACCCCAACTCCTACATTTCCATCTATGGAGAATAATGTTTCACATTAAACACATATCATTTGAATAAAGAAATCACCTGTTCAACATTCAATACAATGTAAACTTGAACATTTTAACTAGCAATCTAATGTGTACCTATACCGTGTGTAATATACCCCTAAGAAAGGGATCTAAGAAATTGGGGATGAATGAGAACAGGTTTATGGGGATCTTCTTGTTATATTTTTTGTGTGGGTGCATGAGTCATATGAGTGCATCCATATGTGCAGGACAAAAAAATTTCACATTAATCAATTTTTCACAACGAAAAATAAATATAACCTACTTGAAAACATGACATAACTAAAAAGCCAATGTACTTGATAATCCTCCCCTCATGGAGAGGTCTCTAGAGGGCTCCCTTGATGTCATTTTTGCTATACTATCAAATCAAATTTTTTCCCCTCATAAACAATTTAGAAAAAAAAAATTATCAATCGACAATCATGTCATCAACAAATGGATAACAGGTACTATAGCTCCTTGACATACAAGGGCTCGACAATAGTACATGGCATAATATCTCATGGCACTAACTACGGTGGTTCAATCGTTCCTGCAACTATACAACTTGACTACCTAGGTATTAGTGAGAGGTATCCTCGAGTGTTGTTCTACGTCTTTTGGAGCAATAGGACGATTGGTTGGCATACCGAAAGAGGGATTCAAGTATACCTAGGGGAATTCCTATATTCCTAAAGGTACGTGGAGGTGAGATTTTTCTTACAATTATTGTCTTATGTCGTAGTAATACAAGCGATACTAGCAAGGGTTACAAGTGTTTAACACTATGTGATTCCACATTATTTCCTACATTTATTGTTCCTCTACTGTAGTATTACCCAGTTATGGATAGATCACCGTGTTATTAAAGGGCATTAGAACACAATCCCAAAATAAAGTTTAAATATATATAAGCATGCTAAGCAAAGGAAAGGTATCCTAAAATAGAAAGAAAATAACTTGTGCAAGGTATGTTTTGAGGCTGAAATTGCAAAATGTTCACAACTTCTGTTATACTTCTTTGATTGGCTATTATGACCCCAATCATTAAATGCTACAAGATCATTAGATCTATTGTCACTAGATTGGTATAAATTTTTGCAATATACCAAAACATATCCAATCAATTGAATTTGTCTCCCTCCAAGAAAAAGTCTAAAAGGTTTTGAGTTTATATAAATGATATCTCCAATTATTGTACTTCGTTTTGGACAATTATTTTCTTCTAGGATAGGGTATTTTTCAAGAGGAATTCAATTTTGAAATTTCACTCTCCACGTTCTGCATAGAAAATTTCAAACTACTTGAACGCTGATATACTCTCTTTTCCAAAACAAACCAACAAAGATATATTTTTTTCTTTTTTGATTTTGTGCCCAAAAAGTTTCTCACTACATGCCCAAGAAATAACTTTGACACAATTTTTCTTTTAATCAACTCCAAAACTTTTGAAAATCACTAAATGTAGTGCAAAATCAAGGAATACAAGAGAAAGAGAGATAAACAGTAACAAATATCTCTTTGATTATAAGATATATAGAGATATGTTAAATTTCCTCTTCAAGGGTGTACCTTGCAAAAACTGTGCTCCAAATAAAATCGAGGTCATTGACAATACATTGCATAACCTTCTACACAATAGATCACTATCCATAGAGAGCCTAAACTACCCAAGGATGTACCTATAATGAGAGCATACTAACTAATTTGTACCCTTTAAATAAATTGGGCCCTTTTTGTAATGGGTGACTATTAGCTAGCTATCTAATGGACCTTCTTGAATGAGGTTTGCCTCATACATTAATAAGTTATATAAATAAGGGGTTTCGACTATCCAGATTTTAATACGGTAAAAATTTGGAGGTATACATCTTACAGATATCAAAACATATTATTTTTTGAAAATTTTAAATTTTTTTGTCTTTGTCTTGATTACAATATCTTAATCTATTTTATTTTTGAGAATTTGTTAGTTTTAACTGAATGTAATCATGTATAAATCTACCAAAACAAAATTAGGCACATAATTTGTATCGTTTTTAGGGATATGAGTAGCCTCAAACTCATGTCAAATTTACCTTTTAATGTGCAGCAATTTTAATAGAGTAAGAGGAAGTGAGATTTCTTTATCAAATATTTCTATCTCTTTTTTCTTATGAATGGATTGTTAAATATATAGAAGGAAAACGTGCACTACATAGATGATGAAATGAGATTTGTTGACATCTCTAACTTCATTTTCATCATTGTAGTGTACATTTTGGTTTTACTTTTTCTTAAAAAAAATCTCAAAATCAAGAGCAAGAAATCGGATTCAAACAAATCTTTCTAAAAACAAATAATCTATGTTTAAAAATTAGAAACTTAAAATAATTTAACTTTAAAATAAATCTCTTTCAAAAAAGCCTCAAAACACACATAACATAATTAAATGCAATTTTAATTTTTTTCATAGAAAAAGATTAATTATTAGAAACACTTCTAATTTGTTAAAAAAATTCTAGTTTCTTATTTATGTAAAAACACCTAATATAAAATAATAATAAAATAAAAATAAAAATTAAATTATTAAAAATACTTCTAATTTCTTATCGATATAAAAACGTGTAGGATACTTATTTCTGAAAGATATTCAAAAACGTTGATCTAAAGAGCAAGAGGCAGTATTAAAAGCATTACTGTCCAGAGCCGAAGGCAGCGAAGGTTATTGGAGAGCAGCCAACCACGCGCGAGGCTTTATTGAGAGGTACATCTCAACATCTAATAGTTCCCAACCACATAAGAACGTGATGACAGTGTAGATTCAGTATTCTTGAGCCAGCTGTTTTTTTTTTTTTTTACCAAAACAAAAATTACCGAATCGAATTCGAATTTAACGTATTAATCGTCGAACCGTACCGTATTACCGAATTTCCGAATTATTTAGCTTGATTCGGACGAATTTGGTAACTATGATATAAAGCACTTGGCATAAAATATCATCATAACGTTATTATATAGACAAGAGTCGAAAAATTGGATCAGAAGAAAACATTAAATAAAAACGCATACTTCGTTCAATTCACATATTTAGAATTTACTTAACAATGATGTAAAAGACTTTGGCATTTACTTTATATTCTCATTAATTCTTACGAAGAATTTTCCTATTGTGTTCACATCAAATATTCCAAAAATATATTCTAGTGACGAGGGCTCACAAAGATTCAGTGCTGTTTTTTTTTTTTTAATGGAGGTGGAATTTCAGAACGATCCATATCGTTAATTGTGTGGGAGGAAATCACACAAAGATTCAAAGTCCTTTCGGAAAAGATTTATTAAGGACATTATCTCATCTTAAATTTTGAAAGTTTTTTCTTAGTAAAAAAAACGTATCTAAAATTTTATTCCAAGAATTTAACTTCATTTTACATTGATTTAAAGAATTTAAATTCATTTTACTTTAATATATCAATGTATACCTTGTCTCTTCCGGGTTAAGTGGTTTGAAGGCAATGAAGGCAGACTCCCACCTCACGTTGTGGGCAGCTCGCAGCTAGTCGGCCAGACGGTTCCAAGGGAGCAGTCTTAACCCGAATCGTGATGATAGGTCCCGACTCCCAATCTTGAGTGGGACCGTGAAGTCTCCCTTCCACCAAATAGTGCTCCATTCATATCATTTTACATATCGTGATTCTACAAATTATAAGAAAAATACAAATACAATCTAGCTTAAACACATCAGGGAAAAACTTTCAATTGGATTAAGAATGTTACTGTTTCTTGTAAAACCATATCGTATGATTGGCATTGTTTAATGGTTCCAAAGTCTTGTTTTCATTTTTCAAAACAGTTGAGGAAGATATTTTAGCATATTTTGGAGTTCAAATAGTGTTTATTTTGTACAATACTTGCTAATGGGAAATCTCACAAAGAATCGGTTGAATTTTTTTATGTAATGGAAAGGTCAGAAAGATCCGTAACTTTGGTGTTACGGAAGGAAATCACACAAATACTCAAAGTCCTTTCGTAAAAGATTGATTAAAGAGATTATATTTTCTTAAGTTTTTTCTTGGTAAAACGAACGTATTCACAATTTTATTTTAAAAATTTCACTTCATTTTACATTCTACATTAACACGTCAATGGATACCTTGCTTCACCTGTGTTTAGTGGTATGAAGACAAGAAAGCCTGCCCGCTACCTCACGTTGTGAGTGGCTAGTCGAGATTCCAAGGATGTCAACCGTAATGATAGGTCGGGACTCCCGACCTAGAGTAGGACCTTTGAATTCTAGGTTCTGCGAAATGGTGCTCCATATATATAGAGCAGGACCTTTGAATTCTAGGTTCTATCAAATGATACTACATATAACCTAGAAGAAGATCTTTCCTATTTCTTTTTCTATTAATGAAATATTATTTCTTTTATTAATTAGCACTTTCTTGTATAATAATATTAGTTGTAAGCAGCTACATGGATATTATTCGGTTTGTTGTAATTTCAATTTGCAATAGTTTTTTTTCCAATTAATTTCTAAATTTATTTCCAACAAGACTTATGTCCAACAAAGTGCATAGTATTGTATTTATCTTTTTTAACCTATGTTGCTTCGGATCTTGAATATATCATTCATGTTTATGTGTTATAATTATGGTTTTTAATTTTTGTTTTTATATATTTGTTTATAAAAAGTTAAAAAAATTAAAAGTGAAAAATGGTTTAGATGAGTATATTAACTATTTTTGATATAAATTCATATTAATTTAAAATTTATCAAGGGGTAATAGTAATCAAATATATTAGTAAAAATTTATTTTTCATTAAAAATTTTAACAAGTAATCTCAATCCACAATGAGTAGATACAACATTAATATAAATTTATGTTGTTTTTATAATATTATTTATGACATAAATTTGAGAAGAATTGTAACATTTAAAAGTTTTCTACCCAACTTCATTTTTTTATGGAGTTTTTCATTCTTTGTTATAAAATTTAAGAAGTAAGTTCCTTCACCTTAGTGGAGTTTTGGCTTTTGTTAAATAATAAATACTTGATATATTTTTCTTGGATATACTCTTTGTGTTATAATAAAAACTGTTAAATTTAATCTTGAATTTCTTCTAAATTACTTTAAGCCTTTAACATAATTTAAAAGAAATTATAAAAATAAATAAATAAATTTTAATCAAATAGTTCTTCAAACTTGAACCCTAAACGAAAAATCCATGAAACAATAGCAGTGAGCTTGAAGGTAGCAATGACTGCAAAAATAAAAATTTCAAAAGGTTGAAATGAAACATCAATATAAACCAATAATTTAAATTTGGTTAAGTAAACGTGTCAGTATTTTGGATTAGCTAATTCGACTAAGTTATGCATCATAGCCTATTTTGGGTTAGCTAAGTAGAGTAAGTTTTTCTTAGGTTAGCTAATTAGACTAAGTTGTGCATCATGGTCTATTTTGGGTTAGCTAAGTAGAGTAAGTTGTGCTTAGTGGTTGGCTGCAGTCAGAAGTCAATAAGGAAGAGACTAAACCCACCTGAAATGACGATACATAACATGATATTCCCAGAAAAAGTACGACACATATACCACCATGAAGCTTGTGGTTGTGATTAGATTTTGTTAAAGTTTCTGTGTATTTCAAATCAAGATTACATTTTTGAAGTTGTTATTAATTTCATGATTTCAATAAAATTTAAATGAACAATATTATAGATACAAGGCAAGGTTACATTTTACTAATTTATTTTTTCCTTTTTAATTAAACTATAGAAAATGATAAATTAAACACATTTATAAAATATATTCATAATTCCAAAATTTCAACTAATAATAATTAGAAAAGCATCCACACATATGATATCCATATAAAGTGTTTATGGAAGTGACATTCCAACATACGCACAATGAAAAGTACTACAACACAACAACAAGTTAAAATTGTAATGGAAAGATACATTTAGAATAAATTCTAAAGAAGGGAGGTAAATTTTAAAATTATTTTGAGATTTCACCCTAGTCACACCAACCTTAACATGCCTAGATATTTTACCACTAAGTACACACCAACCTTAATATTTTACCACTAAGTACACACCAAACTTAACATGGCTCAAGTGCAAATTTATTTATAGTGTAAAACACAATGTGTTATTTTTCATTGTTTAAATTTTATTTTGAAATGCTAAATAAAGTTTATATAGGACCAAATAAAATTTTAACCATAACAACTTAAATTTCTCATGATATATACGTAATGTTTTAAAAATGATAACTACAATGTGTTATTTTTTCATTTTTTAAATTGTATTTTTGAATGCTAAATAGTGTATGTATAGGACCAAATAAAATTTTAACCATGAAAACTTAAAATTTTCATGAAATATACATAAGTTTTTTAAAATGATAAATACAATGTGTTATTTTTCATTGTTTAAATTGTATTTTGGAATGCTAAATAAAATATATACATGACCAAATAAAATTTTAACTATGACAACTTAAAATTTTCATTATATGTACATAATTTTTTAAAATGATATATAATGTATAAGCCATTCACATTAAAATACATTAAAATATTTTGCATAACATGTATCTTTAGACATTCCAAGACACAAATTAAAATATTTTTTTATTATTAAGTTTATTTCAATATTAATTCATATTAACATATTTTATCAATATCCAGATGATGAGATGTAAACATCCTACTCACTTTTTTTTTCTAACTAATTTACAATATATTCAATTTTTTTATTATACTGACATTATTTTTCTATTTAGAACATAAATTTTAAATCACAATGGTTTTTTTATTATTAAGTATATTTCAATATTAATTATTATTAAAGTATTTTATCAATATCTAAATTATAAGATGTAAACATCTTACTCACACATTTATTTTTTATTATTTCTAATTATTTTACAATATATTCCATTTTTTACTATAGTTGACATTATTGTTCTAGTTAGAACATAAGTTTTAAATTTTATTTTTATAACATATAGATCTAAACATTTTATGATACAAGTTAAATTAGTTTTATTATTATTAAGTATATGTCAATATTATATTTTATTAAATTATTTTATCAATAATCAAATTATAAGATGTAAACATCTTAAGCATTTTTTTTGCTTTTAATTACGTTACAATATATTGCATTTTTTTTTTTTAAGTAGTGGATATTCTTTTTCTATTTAAAACATAATTTTAAGTTTTTTTTTTCAAATAAAATACTATTATATAAAAAAAATTGTTATATTTTTTTAAAATAATGTTTTATTATATGTAAATATTAAAATGATAAAAAGTCAATGTGATTAATACTATTATTAATTAATATTTAATTAAAAATAAAATAAAAACTGAATTGTTTTTATGTTTTTTATATTAATATAAAAAAATTAAAAAAAATTAAATAATAATAAAAGAAAAATTCAAATCGTGCTCACCATATGAAAAAAATAAAATACATTTCTTAAATTGACAT
The DNA here is from genome assembly GCA_034641835.2 of Pinus albicaulis. Classification (NCBI taxonomy): domain Eukaryota; kingdom Viridiplantae; phylum Streptophyta; class Pinopsida; order Pinales; family Pinaceae; genus Pinus; species Pinus albicaulis. The sequence goes on from CM076578.1 coordinate 1,554,367,077, forward strand.
TTAATTGCAAGTTTTTTTTTTCTTTAAATATAGGTTACATTTTATTAAATTGTATGTGTATTTGAAATCAAAAATAAAATTTACATTTTTAAGTTGTTATTAATTTGATGATTCCAATAAGATTTAAATGAAGAAGAATATAGATATATTATCAAATTTATATTCTAATGTATTTTTTTTTAATTAAACTATAGAAAATAATAAATTAAAAATATTTATAAAATTTATTCATAATTCTCAAATTTTAACGAATAATAGGCATCCAGACACAACTGTAATCATTCTATTTAGAAATTTACTCTAATCACTCTATTTAGCAATTCAAAGAGTAACCGTTATATTTAATTTTAACAAATAAGAATAAGAATATGATATCCATATAAAATGTTTAGAAAAACGTTCCAACTGAACAAGATCAATGGGTAATGAAAAATAATACAAGAACAAGTTAACATTGTAATGGAAAGGTACTTCACAGTGAATTATAAAGAACGAGGGTTCTCGATTATTCGTGTGGGAGGCATTTCATGGGAAATCCATTGACGGGGTCATGCATAGGGTCCATATTCACTTTCTCACAAGGATTCACTAAATTCCACTTGAAATTCTTCACAATATTATGGAGAAAAACAAGTATTTCCATTCGTGCAAACTCATTACCAATGCACATTCAATAGAACTAAGGTTTGTTGATAAATATTTCAAGAATTCTTAACCTATTTATTCTCTAACTTAACACCTCTAAATAGGTACACTCTTAGATAACGGACCTCTCTGTTCTTGTCGGAAAATGGAATAGATGCTACGATATATCGATATTGAATTCTAATATTAGAGGATAATTAATTAAGTGGGCATACCTCTTAGTACTCCATAGCACTGAGGATTCTCTGCCAAAAATTTAAGCACCATTGTTAATGTAGAACTGTTGGTGTCATGACTTGCATAGCATATAATAGCAGAGGTATATTTTCCTAAATTTTTTTTTCTATGAGAGACACACCTCGCTCGTCAACAATAGATAGCAGGAAAGACAACAGATATTTTTCTTGAGAACCATTTCCCACTTCCAATTCATATTTTCTCTCATTAATAATGTTGTTTAATTGTTGACTAATGGAATTAGATGAGTGATTGGATTTGTTATATCGCGTACAGGGTATATCTATTGGAATCTGCATTACTCCTTTCACAAAAACCATAAAATGATGCAAAATCTTGGATTGTTTGTTGTTTATGTTGGCAAAAAAATCACAAGCTAGAGCCTATGTATATTCAACAACATTCATCCATTCCATGAAGGCCATGGGATTTAATCTCGACAAAAAGAACGTCTACTCTATAGAAAATAATAGATTCCACAAACAAAACAATTTGAAAATGGTATACAGAGATTATGAAAAATAGAACAAGACAATTTAAGGAGGATTGTTGACTGCTAAAGGGATTCCCTCATATTTAATTATGAAGATGCAGGTGAGAGAGAGTAAAAATCTACTAAATTCCCCGAGGCCCTACGATTTGCAGTTGGAAATGAAAAGAAACATTGTTATGTCGATGCTAAATCCCTCAAAAGTAATGCTAGAGAAGAAGGGAGGAACCGATGTATACAAATTTTTTCCTAACTGGTTTATATAGTTTCATGTCTTAACTATTATTATTATTAATCCTTTTAACTATTAGCTAGTGTCTTAATTACTAACTATTAATCTGATTATGTACAGATTTTTAATCGTCTAAAATTTGATCCAATGGTATAGATAAGTACAGAGTTGCAGTGAGGGAGTTTTTTCTCGAAGAGTGACGCCTTACGATGTGATTATATATAAATTTAACATTTCTATATATGAAAATACTTTTATTTTTATTTATACAGTATCTATAATTTTTGAAATTTAACTTTTTAATGTGATGTTTATAACAAAAATGGTGTGTATATATATAGATATTATTGTAAATGTTGAATATTTATATGTTTATTAACTAAATTTGAAAACAAAGTTGTGAAATAATATAATTAAGGTTATTATTATTTAAATTTAGTTTAATGTGATATGTATATTATGTTTTTTTTTTCTTTTTTGAGCCTTTAATGTATCTATTGATTGATTTTATTTACAATACCATTGAAGACCAATATCCTAACATGATTCTTCTAAGAGTTCCTCTCCATCCATACATAATCCCTCTTTTGCTTGATTTTATTTAAAACACCATTCGAGACCAATATCCTAACATGATTTTTCTAAAAGTTCTTCTCCATCCATTCATAATCTTCCATTCACATCCACAGATGGGGTTTGTGTAAAAAAATATAGATTTTCCATAGAAATATATATAAATAATAGATTAAAATGAAAAAATATGGTATTAGCACTTATAAAAACAAATCATCCACAAATAGAGTTTTTGTTATTTTTTTGTGAGCGAATATAACACAATCATTAACTATTGAGCTATTTCAATTGTATTTTTTATTAATGTAAAGTTATATCCCTTTAACTAAACTGTACGCCTTGTCAAATGTGGGACCTGACTCATATTTTTTAAATTTCAATGATTAAACTAAGAGGCAGAGGACACTAGCTATACTACCTTACTGGTAAATTATTATTATTTTATTATTAAATTAATAAAAACTGATTATTTGTTTATATTAATAGTTTATTATAGAATATATAGTCTTTCAATGTTTTTATAATCTATCTTAATAATTTATTGTAGAATCCAAAAATCTATGGAATATATTACTTGTTTATATTAAAAGAACAATGAAACAAATGTCATTTTGGAAAAATCTAAGTAAAATTCATGTTTGCAGAAAATTTGTTTTTCAATCCCATGTAAATAAAGGTGTACTCTCACTTATAGAGGGAATATATATTTTACCTTTGATTAAACTAAACCAAAAAAAAATTCCTAAAGAAAGATCACCTATAAATTAATACCAATATTAAAGTCACCTCAAATGATCCAGAGTGGATGGTGCCTAGTGGAGCTTAGGATCTCAATGGAGTTAAGAATATTTTATGTTGAGGGGGTTTGGGGAAATAGACATTGGTTAGCTGGACATGGATGCTGGTGCATTTCAAATGAAAAGTCACCTGAATGAAATAGTGAGAGGCATGAATATCAGAGAGGGAGATGAGAAGGGGATTCAAGGCTATGGCCAATCCACCCGAGGTGCCTGATGCATCAACCACCGTGGTATTACAACCATGCCATAACTTAGTGATGATGGAATTTAGAGTAGTATTGGTGAATCTGGTTTCTCACATGAAGAAAACAGTTGGTTTGTCTTACATAATTCTATTCTTGATCATTCAGTGCTTGGCAGAGCTATTGAGCCCTCGAATGTTCCATGATGTGAGTTTCGTTGAATACTCTAGGAGACCGGCCGGTAGAACTTGTCAGCTTGGGGTATCGCCCAAATTCAACTAAAATTTCTCCCAAAATGATGGTTCTTTATAGATCTATTTTCCAACCTCTTTTATTTGACTCCTTTATGAGATTTTAGCCATCCCAATGGCTTCTAGCCTGAACACCCAATGAGTTGCGCTGCTGAGCCTGGAAGAGAATGACTTCAAGGCTTTCAATCTGCCTGGGGGGTATCTTATCATATTGTTTGTTTTACAAGCCATTTCCATAGCTAAGATGTCCAAATCACCTAGGTGGATTCTTTCAGGTACTTCCTCCAGATGGGAGGGTTGATCTAGTTATGCCTTAGCACCTTCATCCTGTGCTTCTTGTGGCTGCTTGTTGTCAATCTCCATTAGGGTGGAGTTCCAAATGAATATGGCTTTATCTTTGCTAGGTTTTCCTGACTAAGGGGTTTGACTCTGATTGGAAGCTTGAGGGAAAGGGAGGTCAGGGATGAGCGGAGGGGTCATAGAGTGATCAGGAGAGGACACTTTCGACATCGAAAAGGCACATGTTCGTAGTCAATAGTTTGAACCAATTCAAAATCATCATGATAGAGACTTGCTAAATCTGGCAGGGCTTTAGCCAAGTGCATGTAGACGCAGATTTTGGCATAAGCTGTATATCATCTGAGCTTGGTTTCCTCGAAAATCTTAATGAACTCTCCCAAGCCACTTTCGATATCTTTTAGGGATTCTTCATCCCAATATTCTAACGGTAGTGAATACATATGGATCCAAACTGGTGCCCAGTTAAAATCCTCACTGCTGGGTTAAAATTTTCTACCCAATCTCTTAGATAGATCCTACAGAGTTGAAGAAATAGGGGCCACCGTCAATAATACAATTTTTGTCCTCGATGCAGTTGACGATAGCATTGAAGAAGCCTTTCGGTCGAGGCTGAAGGGTAGCATGCCCCTTAGGCTTCCATTTAGAGGCGATCCAGCCTTGGAGAGATTTCTCCGTAGGCTAGAAGCCTATGAATTTACCAATGAGAGCATGGTATTTCATGTACTGTATTTTTGCATTGATATGATGGCAAGATAGGTCGATTTTTGGACGATTAGTAGAAAGCAGTATGCACATAGAGGAAGAGGTCTTCTTTTGTTCTGTATTAGTGTTCTGGTCCTCTTACTTGTCATTTTGTTCAACATTTAGATTTTCCTACGCGCCTGCAGGGTCAGAAGGTATATTTTGATCATTAAGAGTCACGTTTTCTTTGATAGTTGGTGAACTTTCAGGAGAGGGAGGGGGGGGGGGCTACCCCCCCAGCTGGAGATGTCGTTAGATAGCTACAGAATCAGGCAGATGTGAAGAGCCCAGAGAGTCGAATGGTGCCACTGTGAGGGAGGGGAGGAGCCTGGACGACTCCCATTGCAGGGTTGCGAAAAACCTAGGAGTCCATGAGGGAGGTGTCAGCTCTAGGGTTGCACTCTCTCATTTTTTAAAATTTTAAATATATATATATATATATATATATATATATATATATATTCAATTATTTATTTTATTTTTTATAATTTTGATGAGATTTTTCTAATCTTTTTATTTATTTTAATTTTTTTTTGTTATTGCTTTTTACTTAGATGATTTTTTTAAAATTTTAAAATTATTTTTTAGTTCAATTTCTTTAACTAACTCTATTCATAGCTTTCACTTCGTCTTAATGGAAATGGGACCCCCGCGTATCACCATACTCCTGATCCTCATGTCGGTTTTTCCTTGTAGGCCACCTATTAATTTATTCTAAAATATTCAAAATATTACTTACCTCAATCTAAAACTCTTGGTTGGTAGACTCATTCTCCTCCTTGATAGACTTCTTTTGACTACATCAATGCTCTAATCTTAGCTTTAGTTTCTTAGTTATGCATTTCTAAAGAGTCTATATGTTATGTCCTTCACATGCATAGTTCTATTCAATCATGAGTTATTCATATCAACTTCCTTGGATAAATTAATTCACCAATAAGTCTATCTTATCATTGTTTTAGATATAAACAATATTCCTTTGTGTACATTTTGTCTTTCACTGCAAATAATCCTCAATTTCCTGAACATTTTGGGTTTTCCAAAATTCTCATTGGGCTTGAAATAGCTTGTATCATCTCCCCCGACACTTGGAATGGTTGTGGCCTTCCACTTCACATTCTCCAAGGCCTTTTCACTTTTAGTGAGAATTTTAAAAAGAAAATCCTCCACTTTAAAGTGACACCACTGATAAGGATATTTTAGTCTTGAGAACTGTGGGAGACCGACCGGTAGAACTTAGTCAGCTAGGGGTATCACCCAGATTCAACTAAAATTCCTCCCAGAATGATGGTTCTCTGTAGATCTGTTCACATCCCTCTTTTATTTGACTCCTTTATGAGATTTTTGCCATCCCAAGGGCTTCCAGCCTGAATGCCCAATGAGTTGCGGTGTTGAGCCCATAAGAGAATGCCTTCTAGGCTTTCGATCTACTTGGGGGGTATCTTATCATATTCTTTGTTTTTACAAGCCATTTTCATTGCTAAGATGTACAGATCTCCTAATTCGATGCTTTCATGTTATTCCTCCATATGGTAGGGTTGTAGCATTTCTTCCTTAACGCCTTCATCCTAGACTTATTATGGCTTCTTGTCGTCGATTTCCATTAGGGTGGAGTTCCAAATGAGTATGGATTTATGTTTTATAGGTTGGCTTGACTGAGGGGTTTGACTCTAATTGGTAGCTTGAGGGAGAGGGGAGCCAGGGATGAGTGGAGGGGTCATAGAGTGATCAAGAGAGGACACTTTGGAGTTTTTCAGAGTTATGACAAGAGGATTCCCCTTCCAGGATAAGTTGTTTCACAAGAATGTCGAAGTTGTTGCTGGTTTGGGGGGGGGGGGTGAGACTTTGGGGGTAACATTGAGGTTTCTTAGAGTGATTTTTTCAGTTGGGAACTTTGGTGACGCCATCAGTGTCAGTGGTTTTTGAACCAGGGGGAGGTTTAGGAAGTTGATTTAACGGACAAAATTTGAAGAGATGGCTATACTCATGATATTTTCAGCATCGAAAAGGCACATTTTCATATTCTATATTTTGAGCCAATTCAAAATCATCATGATAGAGAATTCCCGAATCTTGTCATTGTTTTACATATATAAAATATTCCTTTGTGTGCCTTTTGTCTTTCACTACAAAGAATCCTCAATTTCCTGAACATTTTTGGTTTTCCAAACTTCTCATTGGGCTTGAAATAACTTGTATCATCTCCCTTGACACTTGGAATGGTTGTGGCCTTCCACTTCACATTCTTCAAGGCCTAATTTCACTTTCGCTAGGAATTTTGAAAATAAAATACTCCACTGTAAAGTGACGTCACTGATAAGGAAATTTTAGTCTTGAGAACTGTGGGAGACCAGCTGGTAGAAATTGGTCAGCTTGGGGTATCGCCCAGATTCAACTAAAATTTCTCCCAGAATGATGGTTCTCTATAGATCTATTCGCCTCCCTCTTTTCTTTGACTCCTTTATGAGTTTTTTTCCATCCCAAGGGCTTCCAACCTGAATGGCCAATGAGTTGCGCTGCTGAGCCCAAAAGAGAACGACTTCTAGGTTTTTGATCTGCTTGGGGGAATCTTATCATATTCTTTATTTTACAATCCATTTCCATTGCTAAGATGTCCAGATCTCCTACATCAATGCTTTCATGTCCTTACTCGATATGGGAGGGTTGATCCATTTCTGCCTTAGTGCCTTCATCATGTGCTTCTTGTGGCTACTTGCCGTAGATCTCCATTAGGGTGGAGTTCAAAATGACTATGGATTTATCTTTTCTAGGTTAGCCTGACTAAGGGGTTTGACTCTGATTGGCAGCTTAAGGGAGAAGGGGGGGGGGGGGGTGTCAGGGATGAGCGAAGGTGTCATAGAGTGATCGGGAGGGGACACTTTGGAGGTTTTGCAGTTATGACGAGAGGATTCCCCTTCCAGGATAGGTTGTTTCGCAAGAATGTCGAAGCAATTGCTAGTAACGGGGGGAGACTTTGGGGGTAGCACTACGTTTCTTAGAGTGATTTTTGTAGTTGGGAACTTTGGTGAGGCCATCAGCGTCAGTGGTTTCTGAACCAGGGGGAGGTTTAGGAGGTTGATTTAGAGGACAATCTCTAAAGAGATGGCCATGCTCATGACATTTTCAGCATAAAAAGGGCACATGTTTGTAGTCTATAATTTGAACCAATTCAAAATCATCATGATAGAGACTTGCTGAATCCGACAAAGCTTTAGCCAGGTGCATGTAGATGCAGATTTTGGCATAAGATGTATATCGTCTGAGCTTGGTTTCCTTGACAATTTTGATGAACTCTCCCAAGCTGCTTCTGATATCTTTTAGGGATTCTTCATCCCAATATTCTAATGGCAGAGAATACATCTGGATCCAAATTGGTGCCCAGTTAAAATCCTCCTTTTCCACGTTAAACCTTTCAACCCGGTCTCTTAGATAGATCCTCCAAAGTTGAAGAAATAGGGTCCATTGTCCATAATACGATTTATGTTCTCGATGTAGTTGAAGAAAGCGTTGAAGAAGCTTTTTGGTCAAAGCTGACAGGTAGCATGCCCCTTAGGCTTCCATTTAGAGGAGATCCAACGTTGGAGAGATTTCTCTATAGGCCAGAAGCCTATGAAATTACAAATGAGAGCATGGTATTTCATGTACTGTATTTTTGCATTGATGTGATGGCCAAGTAGGTTGATTTTTGGACAATTAACATCAATCAATATGAAAGTGGAGGAAGATTTCTTCTTATGTTTTGTATTGGTGTTATGGTCCTCTTACTTGTAATTTTGTTCAACATTTAGATCTAACTGCGGGCCTGCAAGGTCAGACAGTATATTCTGATCATTTAGAGCAACATTTTCTTTGTTAATTGGTGAACTTTCAAGTGGGGAGGGGAGGATGCATGCCCCTGAGCTGGAGATGCCATTAGTAGGCTACAGAATCAGACAGATGTGAAGAGCCCAGAGATTTGAATGGTGCCACTGTGAGGGAGGGAAGGAGCCCTGACGACTCCCGTTGCAGGGTTGCGAAAACCCTAGGAGTCCATGAGAGAGGCGTCGGCTCTAGAGTTGCGCTCTCCCATTTTTTTCAAATTATATATCTATATATATATATATATATATATATATATTAAATTATTTATTTTATCTTTTATAATTTTGATGAGATTTTTCTTTCTTTTTATTTTTTTGTTATTACTTTTTACTTTGATGATATTTTTTTTTTGTTCAATTTATTTAGCTATTTCTTTTTAATATGATTTAGGTTAAATAAACTATTTTTTTTTATGTTTTAAGTTGATTTTTTTTTAAGTATAAAATGAATTCTATTACTCAAAAATAGGAAATGATATCCCGATTTCTGTGGGATCATACCAATCTTTCCATGAAGACCTAACCATGTCCAAAAAAATGGATACTACAGATGGTCCTAAGAGATACATATAGCATAAAATAATTAAAATAAAAAGTTACTATACTATAATCACCAGCCATATACATGCTAACAATGCTAAAAAGTAATCAATATGATTCGTTAGATAATCAGGGATTTGCTCAAATACCAAGCTATCAATAGGAATTGGGCTTCCTAGATCAACTCGAGGCCTGGGTGTCACAGACATGTTACCCAAATGTTGTTTTACGCATGCCAATAATTTATCCATTGTGTCTAGTATGTAGTGATTATGCTTCATATGGCCATGTAGGTGGTGGTGCGATGCCTAGATATCCGTTAACACTCTAGCCGAAATTTTAGTTTCCAATAAAGTTTAGCAACCTACATGTATTAGTTCACCCACTTTCTCATTTGTCCAGTTTCATAAATCCATGTCTCCCACTTTGTCCGTATTTCAAATATCATGGAATGTTGAGACACTACCTCTTCTTTGACTCGATTTAGTTCCTCTTGTTTGTGCACGAGGATCTGATCGTGATATCCTCTGCAGTAGATCCTTCAGACCTTTCTTGAAGGAATGAATTACATTTATGCCATTTTTTCTTCGTAATAGGTAAAGCCTCATTTTACATGTTGCCTTGCCTAATGCCTTGAGCAGAAAAGGGTGGGCTTTGTTGTGTCACACAAGATCAAAAGATAACCAGTGCAGGCAGAATATGGTAGCCCACTATAAGAAAAATCATAGGCCTGTGGAGTGTAAATATGACATTCCTCTTACCCTGGGATATACATGAGACTGAGCTTTTAAGGTCACCTTTTGAGGGGCTCCATAGCCTAAAAGAATAGCCAAGCTCTAGCTTTCATGACAATTCAATAAAATAGTCTAAGGGATAGAATCATTCCGAACCCTAAATCCACCATAGCAGGTATACTCCTGCACTAGCCTTAGGGGTTATCTCATAGCTACTGCAGCGTATTTCTTTGAATTTATTGCAAACTTGAGTTAGTTAATCGCACAAAGAATGAAATTATACCATTGAAACAACCAATTGCACTGCCACTAACCAACGAGGGGGTTGAGTTTATTAGGGAAACCTTACCTAACTTACTCTCAGCAATGATAGGATGCCTCCAGATAGAATTTAATAGACACACATGAGATTTCGAAGCCCTATAGTGTTGCCACCTCAATTTTAGGGAGAAACATTAAGAGGGTTTGCAGTTTCCATAGTTTCCAGAATTACATATGAAAGGGAGGGTATTTCTATACTGAAACTGCATAGAGAGAAAAAGTTTACATTAATCATTGAGAAAATCCAAGAGTTAGTGAACCAAATATGTGAACGAGGAAACTGCAATAGACAAGGGAGTGCACTAGCTGGAGTTTCTTGTTGTTCCAAATATTGATACGGGTACATTATAGACATCGAGTAGCCCAATTATCAAAAACCCTTCGAGAATCAGGCAGTTATGGGGTCGAGCTCACTGGAAAAATTCTAGAATTATGCCTGACCTTCCTCACCACCATAGGGTTCTGTACTATGGACCTCCACATACTCACACCTTATGGTAAAAATATAGCCCTCTATTTTCTATTCAACTCTGTGGGTAAGAATTCTCGACCCAAGGCCTATTAATATTATTTTATTTTGTGAAAATATTCGTGGATGCACTTCTTGAACTATGCAACATTAACTATAGCTCCCTTGCACATGTTTGGTCGTCCCCCTAAAAACCTGTATCCTCCACTCAGCTGGCACACCATTCCTCAAATTAATGGCAATAGAATGCTTAATTCAAAGTGCGATGCAGTATTTGAGGTCCCGCTCACCATAACCATTAAGTTCCAATTGCTGGGTACCAACCCACCTTACTCGCACACGAACCCTCTCCAATCATAATCCACCTTTGACAGATCATTTGTGAGCCTCCAGTGGTCACACCCCCCAACCTATTAGTTAGGTTGGGTGGTGGCATCCCACTGCTCCCTCGCTTCCTCTTCCCTAGTCACACCATTTGGGAAATTTATTAACCCCTTAAAAAAAATTAATATTTTAATTATTTTCTCAATTTTTTAATGTGAATTTTATACTCATAGTGGAATTTATTTATTTATGATTAAGGATGTAATGTTAACTAATTCGTAATTTTAATTTTAAAAATAAAATAAAAATTAGAGAATATTGAAAAACACTTACAAAATAAGCATTCAAAAAATAGAAAGAAAAATAGAAAGGTAGACAAACTTTAAGTGTGGAGTCATGATATTTGGTCTTTAATGTTATGGTTGAAAAATGTTTAAATTTTAAACCTAAAAAAGAGGGGGTGATGTTGCATCACTTTTTTTCATTTTAATGTGTTTGTTCATGTATTTAATAGTCATGATATCTATCCTTTAATAGCATGATTGATTTTTTTTTTTTAATTTTAACCCTGAAAGAAAAATGAGGTGATTTTAACCTTGAGGATACATGGGCTCTCTTTGTGGGTCTTCCTACTACATAATTTTTATTCCAAGCAACAATTTTAAAGTTTCTTAAACCCTCAACACCTTTCCCGCTAATTCTTGAGTCATGTTTCTCTTCCTGTTGAGAATCATACCCTATCTATTCTCCTCTATAATTTGTTTAGGATATGTAAAATATGGCTATTAATATATTGTTATTCTCTTATCAACTTCTCATTATCTTCTTGGTAGCTTAGCACTTCCATTTTGAGGATCCGTATATTTTCTACCAAGTCTCTATCCTTTGGCCAATCTTCAATATACCCATTCAACTCTATTCATAGCTTCCACTTCGTCTTATTGGCGATGGGACCCCCGCGTATCCACCATAATCCTAGTCCTCGTGTCGGTTTTTCCTTGTAGGCCACCTATTAATTTATTCTAAAATATTCAAAAGATTACTTACCTCAATCTAAAGTTCTTGGTTGGTAGACCCATTCTCCTCCTTGATAGACTTATTTTGACTACATCAATGCTCTAATATTAGCATTCGTTTCTTAGTTATGCATTGCTAAAGAGACTATATGTTATGTCCTTTACATGCATTGTTCTATTCAGTCATTAATTCTTCATATCAACTTCCATGGATCAATTAATTCACCAATAAGTGTATCTTGTGATTGTTTTAGATATAAAAAATATTCATTTGTGTGCCTTTTGTCTTTCAATACAAAGAATCCTCAATTTCCTGAACATTTTGGGTTTTCCAAAATTCTCATTGGGCTTCAAATAACTTGTATCATCTCCCTTGAAACTTGGAATGGTTGTGGCCTTCCACTTCACATTATTCAAGGCCTAATTTCACTTTCAGTGAGAATTTTAAAGATAATATCCTCTACTGTAAATTGACGTCACTGATAAGGATATTTTAGTCTTGTTTCCATAATTTTTCTTCTATTTAGAACAAAATAATTGATAACTAGAGGCGTGAGACCCTGTCAGTTCCTCTTCCATGCCACATCATAGTGGTATCTCGACATCAATATCTTGGAATCCGAATCCCTTGGATTCATTATAATCATAAAACATCTGAGATCCAAAGTCCCAAGATCTAGTGGGGTCCTCTCTCATACCATGTCATCTTGGTGCCTTAGCATCAAGCTCTTTTCTTCTCTAATGCCATTTGTAAACACCAAGATTTTAGATCCAATACCCGTAGTTTCCCTTCATTGTGCTTGAGCAAGAACCCACGTGTCCATGTCATCTCGGCCCCTTAGCTTCAAATTTATTCACCTTGCCACAACATAATTTCCAAATGCCAAGGTACATGACCCAACATATGTCACGTCAAATGATAATTTCATGCTAAAGTAGAATTCTACATGTATTGTCCAGATAGGTTTCCATGTTAGTGTAACATATTTTCCTATGCCTACGTGGCTCTACTTTGGCCACCAATCCATGTTGTCTCAATACCTGACCCTTGATTTTTCCTTTCCTTGCATTCTCAATTAAAACTACCATGATATTATGTCTGAGACCCGATATATGTCACGTATTGATGACATAGAACACCATTATAACTACTTAGGAAAGATACAAGGTCAATGTCTCCTGCCCCCACTATGCCTACATTTTTGAATGAGTCACCTTCCCATTATGTGAACTTTATATTACCTCTCTCAAAACCTATGATATCATAGAATCCATGGCCCACCCCTTCCTCCCTTCGCCCTTAGAAGTTCCATGTTTGGGGTAGGTGTTTCGGGGAATATCACCCTAGAGGTTCGTTGGGTTAAAACCTCCACAGAGCAGAGGCATGCTACTTAAAAAGGACTCACACAACCATGCACATTCAGAAAGACTAAATAGAGTAGAATGAGGAAGTTACCCGTAGGTCCTACGGTTGAAGAAGATCCCGCAGGGTTCAAACCCCCAGCAACCGTCCTTCCTTCTTAACCTGAAAGACAAGAAGAAACAAGCACAAAGGACTGGTTGTACATCATATATCTACTCTAAATGTTAGTGAAATCGATATAAAACATCAGATAAATAATAATGAATGCTTAAATAACAAATATTCTCATACATATAAGCATACACTAACACGTATATTTCGAGAATAGCATGGTACTTCTGTATTATAAATAGCATGTACAAAAGTAACGAGTGGAGAGATCACCTGAATCCTCCCACGGCCTTCGAGCAAACTGTCATCCAGATCCATCCAGCCCTTGCCTCGCTAAGACTCCTTCCAAACTGGTGCATACGAGATGACATATAGGGAGATGAGCATCTCAAGGAAACAAGGGTTTCCTATAATGAACTGGGAAAGTGCAGGAGGCACGGGGAATCAGACTTGGATAGGGAATACCAATAGAGTATAATATCAATAATTCTCTCTCTCCCTTAGGCCATACACATGAGGGGTTTTTATACTCCCTCCAAGTAGTTTCAATAGTTGGAAACAGTTGGCCACGTGCTGGGGTGGTTGAACTACCTGAGTAACCATCAACCCAGCCCAAAAATAGGGAATAATTATATATTTTTTAATCATTTTTAATGGCATACACGGAAAAGTGCAGCTGGACTCGCGTATACACGCGGAAAAGTACGGGCATAGTCGTGTATGGGGATTTTTACACTGTTTTTTAGTGAATTTGTCCAAGTCTGTAGGAATGGGTGCCCAAAACCATCAAAGCAATCATGAATCATGTGAAGGTGAGAAATTATGCTATAAAATATGACCCCTAATATATGAGGTCAGAAGGGGTACATGATGGCCGAAATGTATTATGCACATAGAAAGAACTTCACAAGGACAAGAGAGGACTTCACCAGATTTTAGCCTGCCAAAAACCAATGAAAGAAAATAGAGAGTCAACTCATGCTGAGGCAGGCATACCCATGCTCAGTCAAAAATACATCATATAGAAAGCAGTGAATAGATCCAACATGTATACAAGTATAGCTGAACTGAAAGTACACAATGAATCATCTAAGCATGGCCCGGAAGTGTAAGTCTGAATCAATGTCCAAGTATCACATATAGAAAGCTGATCAAAGATGGTGCAACTGGATGTCTGATCAAATAAGTAACTGAATCTCCAAGTATCGGATCATAAGAGGTGGATCAAACGGTACAATCACGCAACTCGGGAGCCAACATATAAGATGCTGTTGTGCTGAACTGCAACATATAAGGGTGGACGGCATCACTGGCAGAAACTGAATGGACTGTCAAAAGTGAACCGAAGAATGCTGATGCAACCCGAGGTCTTCACCGATCACTATGGCACAATTCTACACAATGGGAATAAATGAGCTGAAGTCGACCATGTGAAAAATCGTTGGATTACCAGTCAATGATGTATACCGTTAACCAACGCGAGACAACCCACCGATAATGATAATGATAATGAGTGTCAAGATGCCCCAGTACAATCTAACAAGTGCGAATGAATGAGTTGAAGTCAAACACTTGAAAGAATCTACCAATGAAGAGGCAATGATGAATCCCCACTGTTGATAGCAAAGAGTCTGCCACTGATGACTGCAAACCCTAAGGTACTGAAAAAATACTCTAGACCTTATTCCCAGAGCAATGAGTCGGAGTCGATGGGAAAAGATCTGCTGGAAGGAAGGAATTAAGGCATCCCACATCAGTCCAACGCGAGTGTAACCCGCAGGCCAAGATTTGGAAGGAATCGGATGAAGTAGAGTGACGGAACCAAAACCGAAGTACGTTTCCGACATGCACAAGATGAAGCTAGTGCATGGAAGAAACCCTCTAAACCAACCAATAATGAAAGCTGACACAGAGGCGAGAAATCCACCGATAGGGTCAAATGGAAATCAAGGTACTACACGAATCCCAAGTGTGATAATGTGTGCTGACGTCGAACACAGGGGAAACCACTCAGTCAAAGACCCATGATGATGATCAAATGCCGAGCACGAGGTCACCTATCAATGATGGAAATAGGCCCAAGGTGCGGCTCTAGGTTTGCTCTCAGAGCAATGTGTCGTAGTCGATAAGAGACAAACCCGCCGGCAAGAAGTCAATGGGGACCTTCTCAAACCAGCACGAGCAGAAGACCAAAACATCTGATGTGATAGAACATGATACCAACAAGACCGGGAAGGCCGACTGAATAATGAGTCAAGAGACACCGCAGAATGGCCGACTCAGGCTAGACTTCCCTTGAACAAAAGCACGACTCTGTGATGACCATGGCAGTAAAAAGTGACACTGTATAAGTCTGTCCTGCAGGAGGCAAAACAAACTCTCCATATGATTGGAAGAGATAACCAACCGGGGGAGAACTAACAAGTGAAACATGGTAAAGGCTGAACCTAGGTCAAAACTAAAACCATCCCAAATGTAGGAGATATATATAAGTAAATGTGCTTTGTTCAAGGGCGACAAACTGACTCTGTACTGCCATCAAAACAACGAAGATACATCCCGTTCCCGCTCTTTTTGTTATATTTGATTTTTTTGTCTTTTTCATATAATAAGCCTGAAAAATAATAAAAGAATGCTATGGTACAATGGATAGAACGAGTATCAAAAAATCAGATGCACTAGTTCCTGGGATTGGAACAATCCTATGCTCAATGCAAGGTGGCGAAAATTGGTAAGTGATACTCAGAGGAACGTTCCATCCATGGGTAAAAGGTGTCAAGTCGTGATAGCTAAGTGCATGTAATGGTTAACTTGTACAGAGAGTCAAGGCCAAAAGTTGGCTTAAACATCGAGTCCAAATGAAGCCGGCTAAAGGCCAGGATAAACAAGTAGCCAATATGCAATGCAGTAATACAACTTAACGACACCAGGGAGCCTCTAGGGTAAAAGCCAGAAAAAATGATAGTGATGATGAAGAAGAATGAAGCTTCAACACATAAGACATGGCGGGACTAAAGAGGACTCCCGAGCCTACATAAAACGCAGCATGGGCAACAAGTGATAGCGAGGAACTAACTAGGAAGCCCATGTAAAGGAAGGCTCTACCATCAAGTCATGATTAAATAATCGATGAGTGAAATGGGTGTAATACTCATGACCTGATGGGATCGACCCTATGGCAAGTGATCAGTATGGAGGCTAGTATGCAAGATGCAACGGAAAGTGATTTCCCTAACCTATATGCCAGTGAAGATCATATACCTGCCATGACGAGTCGGAAATCATGGATCAAAAACCGGAAAAAATCTCAAAATCGTCAAAATGTACCTGAAAACATACCAAACTAGGCACTTCCAAGCAACCGGGTTATGCAGCTTAAGATAGATCGAAAAAATAAGCATAAGGAATTTTTGCGAAAATTTTCAACTTTTTAGCCATAAATAGACAAATTACCTCATATTTGGTTCATTATTGCATTGTTGATTTGGAAAAATTGCTCTGGAGCAAAAAACTTCTTTCGTCAAATCAGGAACAACCGACCGTTGAAACGCACCGAAACTTCAGGTAAGCTCCTTAATCATCTTGTTTATTCATTTTGTCCATTTGGAAATTAAAATTAAGTGATTTTTAGCTTTAAAACCCTTGCAAAAAAATGCAGACTTGCGCATACGCGGGTTTGTTAAAGGAAACTCGCGTATACACACGACTGTGCAAAGGAAAAACCACGTGTGCGCAGGTCCGAATCCAAAAAAGCGTGGCTAATGCATAATTTGATGAAATTTGATAGGATGACAATCTCATGGAGGGAATGTGAGCATAGCGCAATTGACCAAGAGGTCATGCAAGATCGCGTAGCGCAAAATATCCTTCGGAATTGCGGATTGTTCAATTCTTCAAGATGCCAAATATGAAAAGCAATGTGCGGTTGCTAGAAATGCTTGTAAATTACTGGGAACCAGATCAGGATTGCTTCATTATTGATCAGATTCCAGTATGCATTGAAGTGGAAGACATATATTTCATTACTGGACTCTCCCGGAGGGGAGAACTAGTAGACTTGCACGGGAAGCCCCTGGGAGGGTTAACCGTGGAAGACTATGTCCACGTGTATTGCGTACCGGGTTCCAAAAAGGTTGGAATGCAGATTGCAATTAAATATGTGAGGGATTTGCACATGAAAATCCTCCTTTTCACCATCAGCAGAGTGGCAGGATCTGCCTCTCTACATCAGGCGTCCAGGATGCAAATGAGCATAGCAGTAGAATGTTTGACTCAAGTGTACGTTTGGTGCGCAGCCCTATTACTGAACATGAAACAACAGTTGACCTCAATCCGCCAAGTGAAGACCAAACACTTTGGCTACGATACAATTTTGACAACATTCTTCTTTGAGAAGATTCCAGCATTGAGACCCAGAGTCATCTCTACCATCAGTAGCCCGTGGGACCCAAGAATTGCCCATTGGGCGGACATGATGAAGAGACTAGGGGGTAGTGAATTACCCCGGACCACATGGGACGATGAGTTCTTCCTTTGGTGGGGAGAACAAATCATCGCAGTGGATGACTATCCCTATGTCGGGATGGACTTTCATGGAGATCCGGATCTAGTTCTTCCACCAGGCACAGCATGGGGAGCAGTCGGTAAGTTTGCAAAAAAAAATTTGACTTATATAATTTTTTTTTTGTGTGGATTTTTTCAAATATGTATGAAAAAATGAAAAATAAACATTTTTTTGATTGGATTCATAATGACTGACAATTAAAAATGATCATGTTTCAGATGTTGAACCAGTTCGTCTTGAGGGCCTACCGCGCCATAAGCGCCGCAAGGGCGAAGCGAATACTGTGGATTCAGATAGGAATCTCCAGGCCTTGAAGAGGAATTTAGAGAGACTGACCCACCAAATACCTATGGCTGCCGTGGAGGATCTACCAGAAGCCATCCAGAGACGGGTGGTAGGAGTGCCCCGAGACCGGGTTAGACTATTCCGCCGAGTTGCCACTGCAGTTACGTTCTATAGGAGCACGACTTCTGGGTAGAGACCTTAGGAGTAGACAGATTTTATGTATTAGATGATTGTATATTCTTTTTTGAGACTGAACATGATGGGGCATAAGCCCACGTTTTGTACGAGATTATGGATCCAAATTTTGTAAAGTTTTTTGACACTCCGATGATATATATACAACGATATTTGATGTGATGTGATAAATGTATCAATTGTATGATTTTTTTGATGATTAAAAATTTATTGTATGGAATGATTAATATGCCAATCTAATGCTTGATTAGCTAATGAGTCAACAAACCAATTGTCAGCTCGAGGAATATGAATGAACGTTAAAAATTGAAATGACCTTTGTAACAAACGTACCCTCAAGAAAAATCATAATAAAAATGGATCTCGTACCCGATAAGTGTTGTTCAACTGCGACACCACCAACTGAGAGTCCAAGAAAACTACCAACGAATCAACACCCAAAGATATTGCCTCCGAGAGTAGATGAATAACTGCAGTGTATTCTGCTATATTGTTGGAAGCAGGACCAATGCAGACCCCTCTTGATACTAACAGCTGACCGGATGGATAATGAAGTACCCAAGCCGCGGAAGCTAAGTTCCGGGTGTGTCTACTAGCACCATCGGCGAAACCAAAATGACTCATGACATCCAACACAACCTGCCAAAGCAGATCAAAAACATCACCACCTCATCAAAAATCGAAAATCAAACAGATATGTACAAAGTAAAAAACTACTATATACAAAGCAAAATGCCAGGCCAAAGCCTAGGCATAATACTTCTTCAAATAGAGCCCATTTCGGGGCTCCGGCAACTCGTTCCCTTCGAAGTCAACCAAGGTATACGCTCCTTTCTTAAGGACTTTTTTAACTATATAGGGGCCATACCACATCGATTTAAACTTTCCTGCCCCCAGGGCATCCTTTTCTTGGGCATAGACCAAAACAAGGTCGCCTTCCGAAAAGACCCTAGGCTTGACCGCCTTATCGTACTGAACCTTTACTCGGTTTTTATGTGCTTCATTCATCGTGGCGGCATCTCGACACTGCTCATCGAGATGTTCCAGATGAAGAAGCCGTTCTGCCAGACTGGAAGTGTCAGGAAGAAGCTCAACAACTAATTTAAGAGAAGGAATCTCGCATTCAATAGGAAATATGGATTCCACCCCGTGCACTAACTGAAACGGAGTAAAGCCAGTTGCAGTTTTCACTGACGTCCTGTATGCCCAAAGTGCAAGATATAGCATAATATGCCAGTTGGATCTATGTTTATCAATTGTCCTTTGAAGAATTGTCTTCAAGGATTTATTCACGGCTTCCACTTGCCCATTGGCTTGAGGATAATATGGAGATGAATGCTCCTGCCGGAAACCCAATTTGAGAGCCAACTTAGCCATCATACTATTCTGAAAATGACTGCCATGGTCAGTGACAATCTCTCTAGGAATACCAAAATGAGCGATAACTTGGTTGAAAAGGAACAAAGCTGCAGTCTCACCATCGTTCCCAAAAGTAGGCATAGCCTCGACCCACTTCGTAAAGTAGTCTACCGCTACGATAATGTACTTGTGACCTTTTGCCGAAGGCGGGTTACAAGTAGTATAATCCATACCCCACTTTGTAAAGGGTCCGACAGTAACGACTGGAAAAAGCGGAGCTGGATGAGCGCGCATTTTTCGAGTATATATCTGACACGGATGACACTTCTTGACCAATTCAATACAATCTTTGAAAATCGAGGGCCAAAAGTATCCAGCACGCAAAATCTTTTGGGCTGTAGCAAGCCCAGATAAATGACCCCCACAAGCTCCACTGTGAGAATCATTGAGCACAGCCTCGGCTTCTTCGAAAGTTAAGCAGCGTCTTAGGATTGAATCAACCCCTCGACGGTACAAAGCATCACCAATAATCAGATAATTCTTGGCTAAGTGACGCAGCTTACGACGCTCATCTTTCGAAAAAGAAGAGGGAAACTTCGCAGTCTGGAGATACACAATGATATCCCCGTACCAAGGATCTTGTGGAGAGATTAGAAACAAGTGTTCGTCCGGAAAGGACTCATCATAGATCATCTCCTCTCCACAAGGCAACTCGGAGATCAATTCCGCAAAGACTAACGACTTCTTGGATTTGGCAGACATGAACTCTAGATCGAATTCCTGTAATATCACAATCCATCTATTATATTTGCCCCCAATCACTCGCCTGCTGAGGACAAACTGAAATGGATTGGCAGCTGCCAAGACATAAGTTTTGCGAAGAATAATGTAATGCCGAAGTCGCTGCACAGCATGAACTGCTGCTAAGGCTAATTTTTCTATCGGAGTGTATCGAAGTTCAGGTCCTACCAGTCCTCGACTCAGGTAGTAAATAACATGCTCTGCAAGAGCATCATCTTCCTGAACCAGAACCATACCGATGGTAGATTCTGTTGTAGCCAGATACAAAAGAAAATATCTGCTATAATCAGGTGGACTCAGTAAAGGATCAGAGGTCAATGCCTTTTTCAAAGCATCGAATGAGCGTTGAGCGTAGTTGTCCCAAAGAAAAGGAACTCCTTTCTTCAACAGTCTCATATATCCCTTTGTAATCTCAGCATAATTGACGATAAACCTCCGAAGAAAATTAGACTTCCCTTGGAGACTTTGAAGCTGACGAATTGAAGACGGGGGAGGCAACCGAAGTATTGCCTCAACCTTGAAGGAATCTACCCTTATCCCTTCCCTAGACACAATGAATCCCAATAGCCAACCGGATGTAACCGCGAAAACGCACTTGTTCGGATTCAATCGAATTTTATAAAAACGACATCTTTCAAATATTTGCCGGAGGTGACCAGGATGATCCATCCTCTTTCGAGAATGAGCAGCTAGATCATCTAAGTATGACTCGATAATATTCTTGATGTCGTGGAAGGTGTAAGACATGGCCCGCTGAAAGGTAGCCCCAGCATTTTTCAGACCAAAAGGCATCTTCTTGTATGAAAACGTACCCCACGGACAAATAAATGCAGTCTTATGTTGATCTTCAAGACGGATAGTAATTTGATTATATCCGGAGAAACCGTCCATGAAGGAGAAAATCTCATTACTGGCACACTCGTCAATGATCTAATCGATAAATGGTGTGGGGTAATTTTCTTTAGGACATGCTTTATTTAGGTCTCTGAAATCGATGCACACTCGAATTGTTCCTTGCTTTTTATCTACGGGAATGGGGTTTGAAACCCATTCAGTCAGAGGAACTGGGAAAATGAATCCCGCCTTAAGCAGCTTTTCAACTTCAGCTTTGATAGCTGCTGCCTTCCTAGGATTGACCGGACAAAGTTTTTGCCTCACCGACTTAGCGTTTTCATACGTCTTGATCTCATGCTGGACGATAGATGGGTCTATGCTAGGCATTTCCTCATAAGACCAAGCAAATACATCCCTATACTCTTTGAAGAGCTCGATATAAATTTGAATCTCCTCACGGGAACATTCAGCTCCAATGAAGACATTCTCGATAATATTGGGATCCCTGGAAATGTTCACCGGGATAGTAGGAGAGATCACAGCCATGTTCCCTTCAGCATAAACCTGTGTTGGTGCCAAAGGGTTCAAGACTTGGTGAACATGACCAGGAGACGGAGGACTCGGAAAACTTGTTTCAACTTCATTCAAATCAGGTAGGAAGTAAGACCGATGATGCAAATCATCCCATGGTCTATCTATACCTGTCATGGCTTCCAGGATGGCCTCTTCAGATGGAAGAGTGGTATCAAGGCAATCCTGGGCTGAAGAAGAACTAAGCGTCCAAGCCGGAGCCACATCACCATCCAACTCTTCCGGTGAAAGAGGAGCTGGGATGGATTCTGCAGTGTCAACAATAGACTGATATGCAATCTCAGCTGCAGAAATCGGAAATGCCATTCCACCCACTTGACCTTCCACTAATGTGGCAGTAGGGGAAGGTAAGGTCCAAGGGTTCGAAAAATAATGAGTTCGAAAGAACTCTCTTCGAAGGGGAGCCTTGGAGGATGAAATAGCATTAATATGCACCGTAGGAGGAGGAAGATCGAAAGTACCCATCAGGGAAGAATACATTCCAACTCCTAGATTCTCAACAGGCGTCTTAGTATTATCCAACTTAGGAACAGATGAGTCAGAAGGCGCATTCAGGTCTACTGGAGGACAGTCCAGTTGATCCACTGTAACGATCCTCCCTTCGTGGGGGAAACATACAATTCGAAATAATGAGGATGCAATGGAATCCATCTCATAAATCCAGTTCCTCCCCAACAGAAGGTTGTAGTCCAAGGCTGCATCTACTACCTCAACCTCTATGTTAACGGTTTTTCCCCCAACACAGATGGGCAAAGCCGAGACAATACCATGGGGTCTGTGAGAATGACCATCGAACGCAGTAAGAACAGTGCTAGATGGAACAGCTTTGGGAGATCCAAGTGTCTTCCAACATGCGAGAGACATCACGCATGTGGAAGCACCCTCATCAACAACCGTTTGAAAGATATTGCACTTCCGATACGACGATTTAATATGAAAAGCCATGTGATGAGGAAGTCTCTTCTTAAAATTAGTCATATCAAAAGTAATCAGAAGAGAATTTTTTGGATCAATAGCCCCAATGGTAGTGAGCAAAGCACTGTGCTGAGCCGGACAAGAGTAGAGTACCTCTAAAGTTGACATAACACAAGGACTTTGCGCCAGATCTTCTACAATCGAGTAGTTCTGGGCAGCCCTCGCATTTGGATTAATCGTTGACCGCTTATAAGATGCTTTTGGCATCCGAGGCATAGACTCAACAGTAGGCTTCGTAATTTGAAGCGGCTCAGTAGCATCAGGAACTTCGTTAGCTTTCGAAGACTCTTCTTCGCCATAATCACGGGATCTCGTAGCGATATCTGCATGAGCACTAATCATAAAAATGTTCAATGGAATTTCCCCTTCCTGGGTGCCCCCAGAGGAAGCCCCAGGATTTTGGTTCGCGCCAACAACTAATTGCTTCCCTTGGGGAAAAGGGTTTGTTAACACAGCCTGGGAACTAGAAGAACCCTTCTAAGCTAACAAGCGCTGAGCATCCTGAATTTTAGGGCAAAGGTGTGTGAGATGGTCTCCAGCACAAAGCTTGCATGGAAACTTCACTTTGTTTTTCTCCTTTTGACCCTCACCAACACGCTCGTTGGTTTTATTTGCATTGCCCTTCCCGTTCTTACCCTTCTTCTTATTATTTCGTCCCTTCTTCTTCCCATCGGATTGTTGATTTCCTTTGGGATCAGAAGGTTGGACATCATTTATGGATAAATACTGGGAAGGTGATGAATCAGCAAGCACAGCTTGACCAGAAGGAGCAGATTGTAAAGACAACTGCTGCAGTTGAGAAAGCAGGCTGGCTGCACCACTATTGACCGATCCGAAAAGCCCGTCACCATGCGGACCAGGTTTAGTTTTAGAAAAATCTAATTTGGAGCGAGGAACATTGGGCAAATACTTATAAAGTACCCCACACTGAGAATAGATCAGTTCTAGCTGCTGGGCCCTAAAAATGGCCTGCTCCTCAGAAAATACCCCAGATAGGGATACATCTTTTGAAATATCTAACTGCAGAGATTTCAAAAACCATTCGAGAAGGAATTCTCCTGGAATATGAGCTTTGATAAGCCTCTTCCTTCTCCTCCATTCCTGAATGTGATCAGAAATGTGCATTGCCTCATCCTGTTTAAAATTAGCCAGGAGTTCGGTCCCAGCCTCATATCTGACAGGAAACTGAAAATGGTTTAGAAATGTGATAGCCAGTTCTCCAAATGTAGCAAAACTGCCCCCAGTGAGCTCGATATACCATTTGGCAGCATTTCCAGTTAGGGTGCGTTGAAAAAATCTCAACCTAATCGAATCATCGATCAGGGAGTTAGAAGAACACCATAAGTGGAAAGTGGTGATGTGGTCCGCTGGATCCTCTCCATTCTTACCTTCAAACTTTGGAATGTCTGAAGGAAGTTTGGTCGGGACCGGAGGCCAGCCCGGACTATAACGAATCGGGTCATTAGTCAACTACAACTGCAGCCATAACATTGCCAAAGGTGCGAGGTAGCTCCTCGAGGATTCCATCCTTGATGGAGATGGATCTCAACATTCTCAAAAGAATAGCTCCGGATTTGATGAGGCACCAGTTTCCGTAAAAGGTCTCGTAGAAACTGGAGAAGAACCTCCTCCCCACGCCGAGTTACCAAAGCCCGCATCAGCTCCCCCGCCGTTACTGAATGAAGAGGAGATCCCCTGATAGGGGTTCCAAGCATTAGACAAATGAGAAAAGAGCTGATAAGCACTCGATGAAGGGAAAGAAGCATTCCCTTGATGACCTGCGTAAAACTAATTCCCTGCCCCCGCTGTAGTAAAGACAAGATTCCATCCCGTAAAAGTAGTCGAACTTTGCCCCCCAGACCAAGGGTTGAAACTCTGGGTCTGGGACGTAAACGAAAACGACCCTAAAGAAGGATTGGAACTAGGAATATGTCCAGTCCCAAAGGGGAAACCCTGAAACGAAGCTGATCCACTAGCCATGTTAGACATGGGCGTAGATCCAGCTGCAGCAGCGGAAAAGGAAAAAGAGGGATTCCCAGTAGAGGGCATCCCTGAACAGAAGGGACCAGAATGAGAAGCTTGTACTTGGGTGAAACCAGAGCCAAACACAGCAGCACTAGAAGTAATCGAAGATAAAGCAATAGTGCCCCCTCCTTCAACAGAAGCAGGGGTCTGAATGCCTGTAGCACTCACGACAGAAGCCGCATTCCCAGTCGTGGCCATCGAAAGATATGAATGATACGGAATATCTTCCGGTCTCTCAGACTCAGGTCCGATGTACTGAACAACGAACGGATAATTAGGAGGAAGAGGAGATGGACCTGTAGTAGGAGGCTCAGGTACGTCTTCGATTTGAAAATCTTCTTCCTGAGGAAACAAAACTCGCGAGGTGAGCGGAACGCTCCTCTCAGGACCGACGCCAGAATCAGCTATGAAACCTTCAGACCTTTGTGGAGGATCTCTCTCCACTGCATCAGACACCACAGGGTGGTAACCACCTACTAAATCGCTCCTACGCCTTCTCGAAGAAGGCTCTGGACTCTCGGAAGATAACCCCCAGATTCTCCTCGATCGTCGAGGCGCTTGATCAGCCACTTTTATAGATTTTAAGTTAGACTCAAAAAAGTGAAAAGCTAGGCAAGCTAGGAGCAAAGGGCACTCACTAAAATAAAAATCCCTGAGATACAGTCAAGCAAAAAGCCTCCAAGTATTTTCGCTCCGGGTGATGAGGACCGGACACCAAAATACAGGAAAGCGAAGTATAAGACCTCCCGAAAGCAGTCTGGGATGATTAGGGCCCAAAACAACTAGCGAAGGTATCAAAAACAGTTACGCCAACCTCCTAATGACAACCTTTGCCGGATCAAGCACCCAAGCTTCGCAAGGGCACCCCCCAGAAGTACTGCTGAATGTGATGCGACGTCTGCCTCAGGTACCACGGGTATTCCCCCCCGCAGTCACCTGTGTGGAACCTAGGAGTGGAAACTATGGACACCAATCCATATCAGAAGCCGTGCGGAACGGTCTTGAGGTCAGATTCAGCTAATCGGAGAGGGGGTATCCCTCTTCTCAGTCTTCACTTCCCCTCGCGCTTGACTCTCAGATGAGAGCTTTCTCGGTCCACCTAACGGAGTTGGATTTCGCTCAATTAATCAACTTCTATGTTTGTTTGAGCGGCCTTGGAGAGTTAACTCTCCACTCACCTATTCCAATGCTCTACAACCTAGCTAGTTGGTGATTGACACTTAGAAAACTTGCTAGTTGATTTTAGATTAAATTGCTTATTTTAATGGGCTGTTATATTAAGTCACAAGGATATGGAGATGAAACTTATGATGTTTTTGACGCAAAAGAAATTAATAAAAACTTAACTACATGCAAATGCAGTTCTTTGTCTTTCGATGAAGAGCAATCTCTATACAGGTTCTACGAGACTAAAAATTGTATTTTCTTTTCAAATAGCAAACTCACACTCACAAAAACTATGAAATTGACTAAATGATTAAATGCACCTAATGCAAATCACTACAAGCATGCAAATCCTAAGATGCAAATCTCCTAAAGCGGAGCGAAATTTCCCAAAAAGTCCTTCAGTTTTAACTCTTCTTTGGTTGCCCAGAAAGCTAGTTCTTGAAATCAAGAACTCTTAAAATGAAGACACCAAGAACACTTAAAAACAAGAAGAATAAATCAATGACAACTCCTCCTCAAAATCAAGCTGAAAACCAAAAGCAAGAAACCTCACAAAAGCTTCAAAAGATATAGCAAACGAAAATGAAAATGCAACAACAAAAGCAAATAACCAGTGAAAATGTTTTTTAAGCCTTTGAAATGCAAAAACAAAAAGCAAAGCAAATGTTTTTTGAGCTTTTTAGTTTTATAAAGAAAGAGCTCGAAAAGACCAAGAAAAACTATCAAAATCCAAACCAAACAAGACTGAATTTCAAGCACAAACTTCAACAATGCTCCCAAACCTTATAAGGCTAACTCGTAGCAAGATCAATAAGAGCAAAAGAAGACCAGAAAACTCAGCCACTCAGCCTAGACAAATAGTGCAAACTCGTCGCAAACAAAAACTCCAAAGAAGCTAGAAAAGTTCTTCAAAAGTTGCAACAAAACCTAGCCTATGGAACTCAAGAAAACCAATCAAAAACGAAGCAAAAATCGCAATGCGAAGCACAACACAAAGATAGGAGTGAGTCAGTGAGCAGAAGCTCTCTGTTCTGATAAAGCAGAACAGCCAAGAATGCTCAGAAAGCGATCTTGGAACTCAATCCAGAAGTGCCAGCACCAGAAACAACACTTTGCCAAAAAGACTAGTTTTCAATCAAACGAAAGAGAGAACAGACAAGAAACCACTTCCTTCACAACCCAGAGAGTACAGAGACACTGTAGGAACAGGTCTCTACAGCCAGAAAGGACCAAAAAGTCAAGAAACCCAAAAATTCAAAATCTACCTAGGTATACGCTACTTCACAGTTATGCAACCAGCGTGCATACGCGTCTGTGCTAAGGGAAACTCGCGTATACGCGGGTCCCTTTAGACAAACTTGCGTGTATACGCGACTGTGTGCAGAAAAAAGCGCGTATACAAAGGTAAATAATGAAAAAACAAAAAGGACAAGCCTGGAAAAGAAACCAGGACTTCAGACTGACTGTAAAAAAGTAAACTGGACTGCAAATGAAAGTTAAAACTGTCGGCAACCTACCAAACAGCTGAAACAACCCAACAGGAGAATCACAAGAATGTGATCCCCAGTGGAGTCGCCAGTTCTGTTTTGGGGAATATCACCCTAGAGGTTCGTTGGGTTACAACCTCCACAGAGCAGGGGCATGCTACTTAAGAAGGACTCACACAACCATGCACGTTCAGAAAAACTAAATAGAGTAGAATGAGAAAGTTACCCGTAGGTCCTACGGTTGAAGAAGATCCCGCAGGGTTCAAACCCCCAGCAACCATCCTTCCTTCTTAACCTGAAAGACAAGAAGAAACAAGCACAAAGGACTGGTTGTACAGCATATATCTACTCTAAATGTTAGTGAAATCGATTTCACTTATTGTTGAGTTCACACTTGGATTTCTCTATCAGAAGATAGCTCCACTATCTACTATCTAAGTTATTGGTTACCCATCTGTAACACTTCTTTTGTCTGCTCCACTTTCTACAATCTCTGTGTTGCCTCCTCGGTATTTAAAGTCATCATTTGTAGCAAGCGGCTAGTAGACCACTACTAGTCATCAATTTATTAGCTGTATGACACCCATGTTGTTTAATTCTTCCAGTTTAATCACCCTTAGATCAAGTGTAATCATCTCTAAGAAAACTTCTTCCTAGAATTATTCCAAGATGCTCATTTTCCTCACCTACTTTGCTTCTAGTAACAATTGAAAAAATTTTCATTTCCACTCCACCATGTCATTCTATTGGTGCATTATGTCCAATAATCCCCCAACATATTCCAACAATCTCTCCAACAACTAATTGGATTTAGCGATCTTTAGTTCTGGAGGAAGGTCTTGCATTGAAGAGGTAACGTCTCAACGTGATGAAGCAAAAGAAAAATCCTCCTCTACTTACCAATGGCTACCTGTAGCAACTGAAAACCATGGAATAGAGAAACCCAACCATTCCTTAAATAACCACATCTAGACCTTTGCATTGTGCCAATGTGATTAAGGTAATCCATGTCCAGTTTTAGATCTTGTCAATGCCAAAGAAGAGATTGTCGATAAATACAAAGGGAGGTCAATATTAACTCTGGCCTGTTGCAAAATCAATATATCTCTAGAGTTGAGGATCTTCCCATCATCACTTGTCACTGATGATTTAACTTGATATGCCACTTGTTATGGTTTTTTCTTTATAATTCCATCAATTAATTTGATTGTATCTTTATACAATTGCTGATAGATGTGACCTAAAGGGTTTAAGTGTAGATGAACGCCTGAGAAGGATTGCAGAAAAAAATAAAGGGCCTATCAGATTGACATGTTGCTAGCAAATGAGACTAGTTTTTGCGAATATGAGGATCTTCCCCAGGTAAACTTCTTTTTAACATGGGGCTATTATTGTTGTGTATTTTAAAATCTAATTGCTAGTCTTGTTTAGTCGGTAACCCACTCACCCAAGACAATTTATGATCATTTCTCATCGAGTGTGTATACCAGTAGCTATGTATTGTATATAAGCCTGATATACCTTTGAAAATGCACTAATAAATTTGGCTAGAGAACAAATTCCATAAATGTGGCTAGAAAAAACTTGCATTTAGCTTTATTCAAAATAATGTTTATCATGGTTAATACTGCAGTTGAGATTATCTAGAAAAGGTATGGCAATAATTCAGAAAGACCCTCCAGTAGCAGATTAATTATATCTACATGAAAATAACACAGGGATCTGATCATTTAGATAATGATGTAAGGGAAAGTTAGATAAGAAGGATCCTATTTTGAACGTGGCATGCGTTCTACAATGTATAATCCAAATTTGTAAATTTGAAATTTAATCTGCTGATAAGTTTAGATTTGATATCAGGAGTAACCATGGGCTTACAATCCATCCTCTGAAATCTCATATGAATCTTGATTGCATGCTTACACTACCTAAGGAATGCCTTCTCTAGAGCCTAGGCTCAAGAAATAATGTATAAAGATGATGTCCTTCATATTGAATTGATGTGCTAGTTGTTTCTAGCACAATGCTATGAGCTTTTTAGAACTACCTGTACATATAAAATCATCTACATATGGGACTAAAGTGAATGGATCATATCTATCAAATAAACAAATATTGGGATCTGCAACAGTTTTAATGAAGCCCAAATATAACAGCTAGTCATCAATCATTGAGTACCAGGCATGTGGTACTTGCTTGAGCTTGCCAAAGGCCTTCAGGCTTCCTCAACCTGCATACATGGGTCTCTCAGCCATGCACCTTAAAGCTTATTTGCTGATTGATGTATACCCCCTTATCAACTGGTGCAATCAAAGACACCATATTTATATCAATCTTAAATAAAATTCCAACCAAAAAAGGATGTTAAAGGTATAATGCACCTAATGGAAGTATAATTAGTAATTGGATCAAAAGTTTGTTTTGTAAGAAGAGGCTCCATATAAGTCCAGGATTCATTAAAGCCTATTGAGATTCTCGAACTAGTCTAATTTCACTGCAATGGCAAGAATCAATATCTCCTATTCCATTTGAGTTTCCCCAGGTAGATATTGAAGCATTGGACATTTCACCTCATTGATTCTCACCCTTCTCTTCTCTTCTATCTGGATATGCCCTGCCCTTTAAAATGGAATTATCAAAATCTATCCCATACTCTTAACAAGTAAGAACATTGTCCAATTCGGAAAAATCTCCATATTTAGCAGCCATGAACATGAATTTCTCCACAGAAGCACCAATCTCTACATAATGCATGCATCAGGACCATGAAGCTGGCTCATCCTTGGGTTGTCCCATCCTTACAACAAGTTTTTGTAGCTCTTGAAACTCTTTCACCATTGAGCATATATTTTTAAGTTTCTCTTCATAGCTAGAATAATTATCAGGAAAAACTATAGACAAAGAAGATATGCATATTGCATGCCTGAAAAAGCCTCGAGACACAACCATGCATCGTACTAGAGATTTACAATTGCAGATGGTGTCCAATGTCATCTGAATACCATATTCAAGAGGGTGATCAAACAAATCTGGTTGCGTGTCTTCCATATTCACTATACTTCTACAAGACATTCAATAAGATGTAAGTGAGATCATCAATCAACTCTTGCAAAAAACCCTTGAAAATATCCATTCTAAATTGTTTAAGTTGAATGTCAAAATACCGCTTTAAAGTCTTGGGAAAATATACACACATATCTGATGCTATACAATATACATAGGGAAAAAATAGGTTAAATTTGAAAGCTTATAAAAGTATTGGTTCACCCTCTTGTATACTCTACTGCCACACCCTCATCTGCAGACCATCATGCTGAACATAAATCAATGTTGTACATATCTTTTAATATTTCCACATGTATGTAAGGACCTACAATACTACTTGCTATACCTTATACTCTACACTTGTTCAAAGAATTTCTATACTAAGGTTATGATTTTTGGATGTCCCAAAACTAATAATTTTTTGCTATTATGAGTCAACTATTGATCACATGAGGATATGAAAGCAATTCCTATAAACTATTCTCTAACAATCAATGTAAACATTATGATTTCCATCTAACAAACCTAATAAATTTTCTTGGAGAATGTTCCATTCCTGCTGAAATTTCTTCATCCATTTACGCTTATTAATATGTTGTGAAAAAATGTTTAAAAATTTCAATCATACGCCATAAACATGGAAAAGAACATTTATTTTGGCAACAAAAATCACAAAAAGGGATGAGAAGAGCATTCCCTTTAATAAATGTATACATGGTTTGTTTCTTGGTGGTAGAAGTGATCCATAGGGTCCTTTACACTGTCAAACTATTTGAAGTGACCTAGGTCATGACAACTACTAATAGGCAAGCTATGTAGTGTAATTTCCTCCCTTTTCTGTTCCATATGCACTGTATCTTCCTCCATTTTCTGTTCCATATCAATTTTACCGAATAACAACTTAACTAAATCAAAATCAACAATTTTACAGCTTGCAATACCATCTTATCATATTCATCAGCATTATTGCAAATCGATGGATCATCTTCATCTCTATGAACCACAAATATTCGTTGAGGTCTAACCTACATAACAAACACAAAAAA
The DNA here is from genome assembly GCA_034641835.2 of Pinus albicaulis. Lineage (NCBI taxonomy): Eukaryota > Viridiplantae > Streptophyta > Pinopsida > Pinales > Pinaceae > Pinus > Pinus albicaulis. Next base: position 1,554,398,640 of record CM076578.1, read on the forward strand.
TTAACCTTTGGCAACAAAAGTAAATTCATACTATTTATTCTATGATAGCCTCTTTATAATGTGGCAATGATACCAAAAAAAAAATGGTAAGATGTTACCATGGTTTAATGTAGGCTCTCTAACCTAAAGACTACATGATCTCCTTGGGGCTCAGTTTGCATCATCTCAATATTATCTGTAGCCTCAAAAGTAGAAACCAAAGTTAATAGAAAATTTTGCGAAAAGAAATATAATAAACATAATAAATATGATTAACGAGAAGTATCGAAACCTGTGTCACGACTGAAACTGGAGAAGGAATAATCACTTCAGGCAACCCTTTATGTGTAGCACATACTTTAAAATCCAATAATTTTAAAAGCCACACCATATAAAATTATGTTCATCTTAAATTCACTTGCAATTTAACGTAAAAATATAGATATATAATACCTGTGAGACCACTGGAACATATGAAGGTATCATGTCTTCAGGAATCCCTTCATGTGTAGCGCTAACCTAAAAATTCCATAATTTTAAGACTCATACCATATAAAATTATGTGACATAAATTTATTTTCAATGTGGTGTACAAAAATACAGATAGATAGTAATGAATGTGGCACATGTATATGATCATGTCCATGATCTATAGGATGAGGATCAGGGGCAAAGCAATGTTGTTCTAAGAATGTTGTAAAATTCATAAGTGAAATAAATATATTGGCGTACGTTTTTGGAGACTAAATGTATATACACCAAAAAAACATGTTACATGCACTCTAGCTCATCTTATAAATGTTTATTTTAAAATAGATCAAAACATGCTTGTACATACCTCGCCCATGGTGTTCATTTGTTGTGTAATTCCTTGCTCATAGTGGTCTATACAGGAGGATGCATATTCCAGAAGCTCATCTCGCCACATGTCCCTCAACACGTCATCTGGAATACTAAAAAATGAACGAACTCCTATACAAAATGAAGGTTGGCATGTCCCTAAGCTGACTTCCAACCCTCCTAAACCAGCTGCAATATGTTCTTGTATCTTCTCCCTCATATGAGATGCAACACTGGAGATAAGGGTTAACTCCTTTGGAAGTGTAACTACCCTAGGTGGTTGAGGTGCTACACAAGGTGATGGAGGCCTAAACCCAACATCTCACATAGCATCAGGTCGTTCATATGAATGGCCTTTTCCATCTCCATAGAATTTGGACCCCGTATCCATATAGTTAGGGTCCATGTGCTCTCGGAATTGAGCATAAAACATCCTAAAAAAATATTGTGGTACCTCATCATTATTTGGGAACTTCCCATATGCATACAGAAACTTCTCATAAATATAAGGTGCAATATTTGGATCATTGAATTTTGCAATCATCAAACGATTTTTGTCTTCAGGCCGCAAGTCAAATAGTGACAAGGCCATTTCTTTAGTGACCCTACTTTTAACTTCATTGTAGGCGTGGATACCAATCATTAACACTATCGTCCTACGCATCATGTCAAAAAAAACTCGGGTTAATGGTCCAACTCCAGGTTAAGTCTCTATCGAACTCCCCAATTATGCAAAAAAATTTGGAGACAATCTTGACTAGGGGCAGAGACATTGCAACTTTGAAATTAATTGTGCAATATCATGGAATTCTCCCTCATCCCATCAACAGTAAGTAAGGAGATGGTATCTTCCCAAGCCATCTCCTCAGGAATATCACCGAGATGGGTGTAAAGAGGATCATAGCTCGGATTTCGAGCAAAATCATGAACCCTATGACCTCTTCCCCTAGGAGGGCGATGACCACCACTTGTAACATGTTAAATTATTTCACATATTAAAAATTAAATAATCTATAAGGAAAATTTGTATTAAAAAAACTTGTCTGCTCATTTGAAAATACCTCGTGCGAAAACTATCTCACCCTCTTCGCTCACCAGACTAGGATTGTTCCCTTCCGAGCAATGAAGCTCTCTACTAGCCACTGTACAAAAAATTAAATTTTTTTATAACACAAGTACATGAGACACACATTAAGTTTCACATTAAATATACATCAAACAATAATTTTTTCTTTAGATTTTACCTAAACAACAACTATCCAAGTGTGGGATGGATGCCACAAGCTGAGACATTGTTCTCCTTTGTCCCTCACCAGAAATAGGGCCAACCCCAACTCCTACATTTCACCTATGGAGAATAATGTTTTCACATTAAACACATGTCATTTGAATAAAAAAATCCCCTGTTCAACATTGAATACAATGTAAACTTGAACATTTTAAATAGCAATCTAATGTGTATCGATATCGTGTATAAAATACCCCTCAGAAAGATATCTAAGAAATTGGGGATGAATGAGAACAGGTCTATGGGACTCCTCTTATTCGATTTGGTGTGTGGGCACACGAGTCATATGAGTGCGTACATCTATGTAGGACAAAAAAAATTTCACATTAATCAATTTTTCACAATGAACAATAATTATAACCTTCTTGAAAAGATGACATAACTAAAAAACCGAATCAAATTTCTACCCCTCATAAACAATTTAGAAAAAAATTTATCAATCGACAGTCATGTCATCAACCAATGGATAACAAGTACTATAGCCCCTTGACATACAAGGGCTCGACAATAGTACATGGCATAATATCTTATGGCACTAACTACGGTGGGTCAATCATTCCTCCAGCTGTACAACTTGACTACCTAGGTATTAGTGAGAGGTCTCCTTGAGTGTTTTTCTACGTCTTTTGGAGAAATAGGATGGTTGGTTAGCATATTGAAAGAGGAATTCAAGTATACCTAGGGGAATTCCTATATTCCTAAAGGTACGTGGAGGTGAGATTTTGCTTACAAGTATTGTTTTATGTCGTAGTAATACAAGCGACACTAGCAAGGCTTACAAGTGTTTCACACTATGTGATTCCACATTATTTCCTACATTTATTGTTCCTCTACTGTAGTATTACCCATTTATGCATATTTCACTATGTTATTAAAGGCATTAGAAAACAATCCCAAAATAAAGTTTAAATATATATGAGTTTGCTAACCAAAGGAAAGGTATCCTAAAATAGAAATAAAATAACTTGTGCAAGGTATGTTTTGAGGCTGAAATTGAAAAATGTTCACAACTTCTATATAATTCTTTAATTGTCTATTATGACCCCAATCATTAAATTCTACAAGATCGTTAGATCTATTGTCACTAGATTGGTAGAAATTTTTGCAATCTACCAGAACATATCCAATCAATTGAATTTGTCGCCCTCCAAGAAAAAGTCTAAAATATTTTGAGTTTACATAAATGATATCTCCAATTATTGTACTTCATTTTGGACAATTATTTTCTTCTAGGATAGGGTATTTTTCAAGAGGAATTTAATTTTGAAATTTCACTCTCCAAGTTCTGCATAGAAAATTTCAAACTACTTGAATGACGATATACTCTCTTTTCCAAAACAAACCAACAAAGATATATTTTTTTCTTTTTTGATTCTGTTCCCAAAATGTTTCTCACTAAATGCCCAAGAAATAACTTTGAGACATTTTTTCTTTTAATCAACTCCAAAACTTTTGAAAATAACTAAATGTAGTGCAAAATCAAGGAATACAAGAGAAAGAGAGATAAACAATAACAAATATCTCTTTGATTATAAGATATATAGAGCTATGTTAATTTTCCTCTTCAAGTGTGTACCTTTCAAAAAATATGCTCCAAATAAAATCGAGGTCATTGACAATACATTGCATAACCTTCCACACAATAGATAACTATCCATAGAGAGCCTAAACTACCCAAGGATGTACTTATAATGAGAGCATACTAACAAATTTGTACCCTCTAAATCAATTGGGCCCTTTTTGTAATGGGTGACTATTAGCTAGCTATATAATGGACCTTCTTGAATGAAGGTTGCCTCATACATTAATAAGTTATATAAATAAGGGGTTTAGGCTATTACCTTCACATGCTCTCTTCATTGGAAAGAAAATTTTTCGTTAAGTGTCAAGGTGAGGAAACAGTTGTATATTCCCATGTGGATCTTCTAGTTGCATATATTTCCACTAGATCAATACTTCTCTGATTATATGTCTACACAATTGATGCTCTATGGTATCCAATAGTGCTTGTAGTGTTGGAAGATTTTTTTATTGCTTTCAAAGGGTTTATAGGCTTGCATTCGTTTGATGATTTGCATGCAAAAATCAAGTGAATTAGGGTACAAGGACTGTCACCCCTCAGTATGTTGGCAATGCAAGGTATTTCCTTATAAACCATTTTTTTTTCCAATTTACAATATTCAAAAGAAGAAAACAAACACTATGGGAAAAAAATTTACACAGCTTGGCAGGTTTAAGCAATCTAACGGATAAAATCCTCCATGCTATAGTTGAGCAACAGGTTTGATAACAAGGAAACTGCCCACTTTGTTCTATATTAGTGAATAAATGAAGCAAAGTATGAGCATGAGATGCAAATATGAGGAAACATTCATTTTTACTATCTATAATCTGACTAACCCAAATAACATAAAATCCATGGGTCAGTGTCATATTCTTGATCACTCCATCTGGTTGCATTCATTTTTCCATTCTATGATTGAGAACGTAGCCCACAGAATACTTAACCTAACATAAAAAGCACATGAAGAACCTCATATAGAAGCATTTCCAAGTTTCCAAGTCAAACTATTAGGCCAAGAGTGAATTTACAAAGAAGACTTCGAGTGAGAGGTGTGAAGCCCTATTGGGCATTAGAAGACAAATTAATGTATCGGCCAAAATCCCCTTCTCATGCACACTTACATTCATTTATAGGGAGACATGTATTTTCCCTTTGAATAAGAAAACCATAAACCACCTTTCTCTATTTTAGTACACTTTCGGATACTATTTCAGGAGAATCAACAAAATATTAAAGAATATATAATTAGGGATAACCCTATGGTGACAGAAAAGCATCCAAGGTGGTACAAGGAAGTTTCTTCTATTCCCCTCCCGTAGGGGCACCCATTTTCTTGAAATGGCAAGCAAGGTGAATTTGGATGTTGGTATTAATTAATATTATCATTGTGACATGCAAACATACTCATGGTGCTTTTTCATAGATATTACCCATTTATTTTTGGTTGGTATTATCATTGTGACATGAAAACATACTCATTGTGCCCTGTCAGAGATCTAGTCCCTTTTACCCCTTTTTTGTCATCCCCGCCATTTTTGTTGAGCCTAGGCTATGGTCAGCGCAGTCAGTAGAAGAATAAACTAGGAAGGGATCAAGGGATAGAATGTCGAAGGGATCAAAACCTATAATGTAGAATGGACAAATGCAAGAAAATGAACAAGAAAATCACTATGAAAATTTTATTCAAGCTCTATGTTGATGAAAAGCACTTAATGTTAATGAAAATCTCTATCAAGGATGAACATCTTGAACAAGAGTGTAAAAAAGTTATTTCTCAATTCTCCAAACTCCCTTAACCTTCTAGTAGATCCTCTTTATTAAGGTGAGAGAGTGGTAATAAGGCAGGAACTGAATCGGTTCAGTTATGTGTTATTTTCACTTGGTAACCCAAACGACACTTGACTCGCAATTGACCTGGGTTGCTACCTATCGGGTTGCATTGACTAGGGATGGTTTGGTGGGGTTAAAACCAGCTGGAATCCATGACCATAGAGCATATTGCAACTAGAGAGAGTATTGCATGAGTTGTGCACTTCCATTTGGCAAGTGTAGAGGTTTCATGTCTACTTATGCAACAATGGACCTTACTCCCATTATTCATGGATGGCCCATCTTCCACCGAAGTTATAAAATAATTACCTGCCCTAGTACATGTTGAATTTTAATTCTTCGCAGGAAATTTACATGTTGAATTTTAATTCTTCTCAGGAAATTTAAAAGTTGAATTTTAATTCTTCGTCAACATTTAAATTCTTCGTAGGAATTTTACGACATTTGGCTGAGAAATGTCATTCGAAAAAACAAATTCGAGACTTACCTGGCTAAATATCCAATTTGTCTCTGGTGCTCATGATGGACTCAATTGTTGAGGTGGCTCGAAAATGACAGGGCTTGTTCTTCTCCAGTTTACAGGTTTGCATAGGCCAGGGGTTTGCAGAAGGTCGGGGGAGACAGGGTTTTGGATTTTTTTATAAGAATACAACTCTCGGACGAGAGTTAAAACAACTCTAGGCCGAGAGTTTTAAAACTCTCGTCCGAGAGTTTACCCAAGAGTTTATATCAATAAAACTCTCAGACGAGAAAATACTTAACTCTCGGACAAAAGTTAAAACAACTCTAGGCCGAGAGTTTCCTCGAGAGTTTATGTCAATAAAACTCTCAGACGAGAAAATACTTAACTCTCGTCCGAGAGTAGTTTAACTCCAGTCAATCCCAATCTGACTCTCGGGCGAAACATTAAAAATCTCTCGGACGAGAGTTTTAAAAACTCTTGATCAAGAAATTGAGTTGACTATTTTCTTGAACGAGAAATTAAAAATTTCACCCAAATTTTGTCCATCCACCAAAAAGTGTTTCTGAACTTCGGGTTTTCACCCTTTGTCATTCAGTTATATATTTGTATTTCTTTCTCCTTTAATGTTTCCCTAAAACAACATATTTCTCTAATGAATTATTAGAAAAACTAATTCATGTTTCTCAATCCTTAGATATACTGTGCTGTGGCGCCATATCCCTAGGTATGTTTGCTGATGATGAAGCATATTATTTCCTTGTAGGTCATCATTTGTTAGCCTCTAGAGAATTTTGAAGTAAGCTTTTTTCATTGAAGTTGTGGCCTAAAGTCTATTTATTTCTTTGGTTAGTTCTCTGGCTACACATCACGTGGGATCAATTGAGACGAAATGGGACCTTAGGACCTTCTTATTGTTTTCTCTATTGTTCAGGTGAGGAGGATATGGCTCATCTACTATCTTCATGTCAATTTTCTATTCACATTTGGACATTTTTGACAGACATCTTTGGTGTAGAGAATAGTTATGAAGGCCTGATTCTAGTATCGTTATAAAATTGGATTGTCCAGGCCTTTACTAAGCCTATTGTGAATCAGGCTTGGGTTTTAAGTATTGTATTTATTATATGGCATCTATGGAAGTAGAAAAGCTCTTGAATTTTTAGAAATGAAGAACGTTTGATCCATCATATATTTGAGCTCATATCCCAAAATGTACTTGAGCTCATATCCCAAAATGTACGTGAAACTATCCTGCGTTCTATCAGGGATGAGGACGATGAGAAGGCTAATTGCTTGGAATCACAGTTCTTATCTCGTCTTTATCACTCTATTAAAATGACTTGTTTTATTTCACGGATGACCTTTCCAAATATTACACTGTCTAATTATTAGTTTACGTGCCTTCCCTGTGGCTTTGTTAAATTAATTTTTTATGGTGCAACTAAAGGTGACCCGGGTACTGTAGATTGTGGGGGCTTTTTTCGCGATTCCACAGGGATCCCTTTGCAATTTTTTGCACAGAGTTTTACGTCCACATATAATAATTTAGTAGAATTTTTAGCAGTGGAAAGAAGACTAAATATTGATATCTTCTACAGGTTAATGGAGATTTAATAGTAGTTATCAATTACATAAAACAACTCCCATCTCGACAACCACCATCCACATTTATCGATAGTTGGAGATTGACATTCAAAGTTCATTGTATAAATGAACTTTTGTTTCAGTTGGATTATGTCTTGGTTAATCATTCCTATCAATCTGGAAAGGTAGCCGCAGACTAGTTGGCAAATATTGTGTGTCAGTCTCGATAATTGTCTCTCGATGATGGTTGGCCTTACCTTCTCCAATGATTGATCCAAACATATTTGGTACATTGTTATATCGTGATGGCTTCACCTCTCACGGGGGTTGACATCGTGAACAAGTGGATCAATTAGAAAGCTTATAAAATGATGTGCCGTTAGAATTTCGTGCTTCTCATGTGGGTGGTGTGGTGTTGCATGGTTGAGTGTCCTCACGACATACAACCGACGATAAGGGATATTAAATTCCTTTCGTCCTAGCCATTGTTCATTTGTATTATAGTTAGTTAAGATGTGACATATGTCAGTGCTTATGTTTTTCATTCTTTTCATGGCGTTATGTTAATGTTTATTTGTCCGGTTATGTGGTATATTGGGGATTTTTGAGAAAACATAATATGGTTCTCTAATTTTGTACCAGTGGAGATTTATGATGTAACATTATATTAAATACTTAAAAATTTTGATGTTGTATTTTTTATATAGTATTATAATTATATATAATTTTTGGGATTCAATTGTGTTAAGTAAGTTATTCATTTATGATTATTTTTATGACAGGTAGTTGTAATTGACTAATTTCTCATGATTTTTGAATAGTTTACTTACCACTCATTGCATCGAGTGATGCTCACAGGGGTGAAGAAGTGGGATTGAAACTAGTGAAATGAATCACATAGTGTCAATCATCACTTCCTCGGCTTCCACCTAGTAACCAGGACTTTGCGGGAAGTCACCCATCTGCGAAGTCCTCTGGCTCAAACGTTCTTAACTATAGAGTTTTTCCCCACAATCAATTCCACTTAGCTTGCTACCTCATTTGCAAAACCTTAGCAAGTGTTGTGTCTCATGAACCATTCAAGTAGAGCTCCCTTTACTCTTTTTATTTAAGTATGAGGGTTTCCTCATTGCATTATATTAGATATCACTTTTGGAAAATACCAATACTTAGATACAAAGAGTAAAGGAATATCTACTTTAATGGTTCATGAGGCACAATACTTGCTAAGGTTTTTCAAATGAGGTAGGAAGCTAAGTGGGCTTGATTGTGGGGAAAAAGTCCACAGTTAAGCACGCTTGAGCCAGAGGAGTTCTGGGATGGGTTACCTCCTGGGAAGTCTTTGTTATTGGGTGCAAGCCCACTTCTTCACTCTTATGAGCAACACCCGATGCAATGAGTAAAAAATTAGTCTGTTTGGAAATGGTCATAGATGAATAACTGAAAATTAGTCAGTTTAGAAATGGTGATAGATAAATAACTTACTTAATGCACTTGAATCCCAAAAATTAATATAATAATTATAATTTTGAAAAAATGACTTCTGCTAATAAAAAAAATACATAAATAACCATTAACTATAAAAAAAGCAAAACAAAATTATAAAAAATAATTTCTTGTTGAAAATGATAATTAAGTTGATTTCAATTTAATATTAATAAAAATAAATAAGTATAAAATAATTATTTTTTCTTGTTATTTAGTTTTTGAAACTGTCAATATGAGTTGTGATAATTAATCTACATTATCAACAAACTATTTTAATATTTAATCTAAATTATATAGATAAATAAATATAGAACAAGGGTACTATTTTAATAATTATTCAAAATTATATAGAACAATAAATATAGATCAAGTGTTATTGTGTCTAATGCGTCTTACCTTCACTACGAATAAGATTGGTGTAATTTTTTTATTTTCATAATATTAAAAAAAAAAATATTAATTATAAACAAAATATTTTAAGTGAAATAATTTTATAAACAATAAAGTTAATTGAATAAAAAAATATGATTTCTCTTTAGATATATTATTTTAAAAAAAACTAATAACAAAACTTATATGAATTAAGATATTTTAATAACAGCTAATTTTCTTTTCATCTGAGATAATTTAAATGAAAGGCATCTAAGTTATTAAAAGTATTAGAAATTTTTAAACTTGTCCCAAAACTAATTTATTTTTAATTTTATATATATAATTTAAAAAATATTATACACTTTTTAACGCTTTCCGTTTAATATAAAATTAAGAATTTGATCTCAATAAATGCATGGAATTATGTTGAATATAATATCGTAAACGTATAAATTTGATTTTAAAAAAATACAATGAAATAAAAGTCGATTCCGAATCGTCAAAACACGTAATACGATTCTTAATTTTATATTAAAAAATACGATGAAATAAAAGTCGATTCCGAATCGTCAAAACACGAAGGGATATCACCTCCGTTAAAATAATATTTTGAAGTTTAAAACAAAGTAATAAACATTACGTAATGGAACCTTACTTTAAGAAAAGGTTGTACTTCGATTGGTAAACTGTAGTGGATGGCACTCGAGAAGAATACATGCGGGTCTAGAGTATCCGCATGGCCAGGGGCAAATTCTTTGCATAACACCATTAAACTACTGAGGGACCACGGAAATGAACCGAATTTGCCTCTTGCGAAAAGCAAGGCCACAAATGCGATAAAGTGAAAACTAATTAATTTACAAACTTGATTGAAAATATAAAATAGACTTTCTATACTATTAATTGTGTGATCGATATTGTTCTCTTTGACGGATGACGCAAATCCTGCAACACTGACGAATGGAGAAGTTTCCGAGCTCCTTTGTTAGATGCGACTCTACGAATGAATGATGACAGCGTGAGATTACTACTTAGGTCACTGTTTGCACAGTGACATTGATGATTCTCTACAATTTATTATTCTAGTATGTACTATAAAAAAAATTAGTCTATATTGTGAATTTTTTTCGAATTTGCCAAGTTAAAGATTGCTTTTGATCTGTTCATAGATATTGACATCAGCAAGCTGCTACGTTGGGAGCTACCGATTTCAATCTTTGACCTTTTCATAAATGGTGACATCAGCAAGCTGCCACATTGGGAGCTACTGATTTTGAGGATGAACATCATCTTGTACAATATCTCATTAAATACTGTAGTATTAATAGTGTAATACTCATTTTTTCTGTGATAGTTAAGAAGGATTTAGTAAAGTTTTACATATTGTTTGTAAGTTTATATATTTGGAGTTACTGATTTCGAAAATAAACACCATTCTATACAACATCTTATTAAAGTACAATACTCATTTTTTAATGTAATAATTAAGAAAGATTTGGTAAAATATTACTTATAATTTGTAAATTTTATGTAACGTAAAATTTTATTAAAAATTTTCATAACATTCCACATTAACACATCAATGGATACCTTGTTTCCCAGGTGTCAAGTGGCATGAAGACAAAGGAAGCCCAACTCCGACCTAACGTTGTACTAGTTAGCGAGTTGGTTCCAAGGGAGTAGTCGGGCTTGTTATTTAAGCCGAATCATTATGATAGGTCCCGACTCCCAACCTATAGTAGGACACCTGAATGATTTTAGTCTTTGCCCCAGCATTGTCGGTTATGTGACAGTTGTTCCCACAAAGACAAAGCAAAATGTCCGAAATTGAAGTCTTTTGGTATTCATTTCGATTATTTTTGGTTGGGTAATTTACTATGGAGGTCAGAGTCCAGACTGAATTAGTTCCATGTCAATGTGAAAAATTTGGATTGGTGCACACTAAAATCACTGACTTCTTTCACATTAAAAAAACATGCGAGACTGATATCTGATGCAAGGGTAAGGCTTTTTTGGTGTCATATACATTGCAAATTCTACATTCACTGTTTTAAGTTGATCAAAATAGATACTAATCCAACGTTTTATTCAATCCGACATTAAGATCATATTTAATTATGGTTTCAATTACGAAGGAGCATCGGTTCTTGTTATTCCAACTTTTCCAAATGAATTTTTATCCCAGCATGGTCGAATTGTTCTGTGTGATAAGCATAAAATGTCATTCTTCCTTTCTATAACATATTGTCCTTATACCCATGAGACAAACTGGAAGCTTGATTCTCACTACTAAGAAGAAGAGAGGGTTCCTACCTTTTATGCCAACGCGAGATCCAGGTATAAGATTGGAGGAGATGCGATATTTTGCGACAACACTCACCTCCGTTGGTGTAGAGTTTAGTGATGAATTGACCTATAGGCCTGACATAAATTTTAAAAATTTATCCTATTTGCCCTCAATTCTTTACATTCAGAATATTCTTGGATATTATTAGTGAAAATTAAAATTAAAAATGTCTTGTATTTTCCCTCAATTCTTTGTAAGAAGAAGATTCTTCGTAGCAAAGGATTAGAGAATCGGTGCTTTTGATGACAGAGGTTTACTCGTCAGTTTAGTCGTGGGCGAGTAGGAGGACAAATTTCATCGTGGCTAAAAGAAAGTGTAGACCCCAACTAACTCCAATAGGGAGAAGTCCGGCTTAGCCCCTTGGTGATTTGTGTGGATTAAAGGCAAGTAACTCGACTAATTCAGATCACAAGTAATTAGAGTTAACTAAGTCAATCCAAGTGCATAACACATGTAAGCACTTGAGTTAACTAGGTAAATCCAAATGCACATCACATGCAATAACTAGAGTTGAACTGAAGCTAATTAAGACTTACTATGTGCATGTACACCAACAACCCCCCTTAAGTATAACTTAGGTGAGTGTCATGAAAAATGCATGAGTCCCGACAAAAAGGCCATTTTAGGTACCCATATATAATGCATGAAAAAAAGGAAAGAGTGAAAACCCAGTGGGAGGAAAAACCACCCCTTAATATATAATGCAAAATGTAGAGAAAATACAACTGCTAGGCAGTTGTGTCCTTCACCGTGAGATGATCTCATAGAAATCAACATTTATGCTTAGTGAAAGTCTTGGTGAAGATATCAACATTCTGCTCGGAACTGGGATAGTACTAAAGATCAATTATCCCATCATAAATTAGTTCTCTAATCAAAGTGCATGTGGATCTAGATGTGTTTGGTCGACTATTGATGATATTTGCAAAACTTTAGCGTACTTTTATTAACACACCAAATGATAGTTGGATGATCGACACTGATACCAAACTAAAATAAGAAATGTTGTAGCCAAATGGCCTCAATAGTGGCATTTATTGCTCCTCTGTACTCAGACTCTATTGATGATAAAGCAATGACAACCTGCTTCTTGCTTGACCAAAAATTGGGTCAGATCCAAAACTAAGTACATAATTGGAGGTGTACTTGCAATCAATGTTGACATTGACCCAATTTGAATATGTGAACCTAATGAGATCGAAACAACAATTTGTTTCATAATGAATCCTGTAAGTGATTTTCACATGGACATATCGAAGGATGTGCTTTGCAGCATTCCAATGTAGCTCATCTGGCTCCTACATGTGTCTGGACTCCTATGACATATGAGAGATCAAGATGGGATTGAGTGAGATAAAGAAGACGTCCTACAAGTTGACGATATAATGTGAAATCAACCAATGGTGTGTCTTCCCATTTTGAAGCTTTATCCTTGATAAGAAAGGTATGGCTACCGGATTGCAGTCACTAATATGAAATTGTGCCAAAAAATCTCTAACATACATTGGTTGAAAAATGGTAAACCCAAAACCACTTTGATTAATCCCTAGTCCAAGGAAGTGATTTAGGAAGCCCTATCTGTCATATCAAACCTCTTATGCTATGAAGTTTTAATCTCAACAATGGCAGAAGTTGAACTCCTTGTTATCAAACAATCATCTACGTAGAGAACTATGATCAACAAGGAGTCAATTTTCTTCAAAAATAAACAATGGAATCAAATTTGCAACATACAAAATTTCGAGATAACAGATAGGAATCCATATTTTCATACCATGCTCTAAGTGCTTGTTTTACGCCATAAAGAGACTTCTTTAGTTTTCATACCAGAAATGAATTTTCCATGTGTCCCTGTGGATGCTCCACATAGATTTCCTCCTCGAGATCACCATGAAGAAACACATTCTTCATGTCCATATGATGCACCTCCCATTTTTTTGCTACTTCAATGGAGAGAGTTAGGTGAATGATATCCATTTTTTCCACTGGAGAAAGTCAACACCATGTACCTCCTGAAAACCAATTGCTATCAACCATGCCTTATATTGACTAACTTGGCTATTTGTTTCTTTCTTTGTCCAGTAAATGCACTTGCACCTAACAAGTTTATGATTGGAAGGTAGCGGAACCAGATCCCAAGTCTCGTTCTCAATGAGAGAATTGTATTCTTGATCCATTCTTGCTTCCCCTTTAGGATGACCAACTACTTTTGCATAAGACTGTGGATTAGATGCATGCATCATATAATAATGCATGGGCATGCATGGCTCCATATTTAAGAGTGCTTTTGGATCTTCCTCAAACTGAACTATAGAGGAAGGATCATCAAGGATATCACTCATGCTATGCCATTTTCATGTTGAAAGTGGTCGAGAACATTCCGAACTACATTATTAAGCATGAGCTCGATGTTCAACAACTAGTGGCCCAACAAGTACTCAAAGGCAAAGGCTCATTGAAATCATAATTCTTATTAGATGTATCATCTGCATACTCATCAATGAGTGGTGAGGAAAACTTGGTAATAGGTTCATCTCGTGCTGCATGCAAAATATCTTTGTCAAAATTTACACTCCTTTCAACAAAGAGCTCTTCAGTGTTGATATCAAGCAATATGTACCCTTTGAATTCATCAGAATTTCCAACAAACATGTATTCTTTACTTTGAGGCTCCAAACCATTTCTCTTCTCTGTAGGAATGTAGGCCCATGCTCGAGATCCAAAAATGTGGAAATGATTGACTTCAGGTTGCATGCCGGTACAAGCCTGAAAAGGTGTTTTTTCAGTAATAGATTTAAGAGGAGATATATTATGGATCTATGAGAAACAATCGATAGCTTCAACCCACAATTTTGATGAAAGAGATATTGCATGAAACATGAAATTGGCCATCTCTTTCAAATGTTGATTCTTCCTTTCGGCCAACCCATTTTGTTGTGGAGTGTAAAGAACTATATGCTGCAATTGTATGCCTACTTCATTACAAATATTCTTGACATCTTTGTGGACATATTCCATCCCATTATCTGTGCGGAGTGTCTTGATGTGTTTCTGAGATTGATTTTCCACATGTGCTTTGAAAATATTTAGATGTTGAAAGACTCCATACTTGAGTTTCAAGAAGTAAGCCCAATTGGATCTCATGTAATCATATATAACTGACAAAAAATATATTTCTTCGCTCATTGAAACTACTGGAAATGGACCCAAGATATTACTATGTACAAGCTCCAAAGGTGAAGAGGCTCTCCATGCATGCCCCTTCTCGAACTTGTCTTGTTGATTCTTTCCAAGAGCACATCCATTCCAAACACCATTTGAAAAATAAATGGTCGGCAATCCTTTGACCATCCCTTGCTTTCTAAGTTGTTTCATATATCTGAAATTCAAGTGCCCAAATCTCTCGTGAAAAATACCAATTTCTTCATTTCCATGCATAAGTAGAAAAATAGAATCTAATTGAGGAACAAAATTAGAAAATGTATACAGACGAGATTGATCATTTACCTTGACAGGTGCAATTTTTAAGTTGGTTTGCATGTCATAAATTCTCATGGAATCCTATGTAAATTCAACTTTCCTTCCAGTTCCTTTATGTGTCATATGATACACTGAAAGAAGATTTACAAAAAACCTTGGAATATGCAAGACATTGTCAAAACTTCCATCTTCGAATTTTCCTCTTCCTTGTCTAGTTGATTCAACTGTAGAATGCCCCCCTCTCCGCTCCCTCCCCTCCCCCATGAGAATAGGAGGTTTTAGGCATGCATGTAGAGAAGAAAATTATTCTTTTGACGAAGCCATATGATGCAGAGCTCCTAAATCATTGATTTATTCTTGTGGTGTAGAATCAAGAGCAATCCAAGCATGACCATAACCCCTTGTTTTTTATGGTTTTTCGTCTATCTTCTTCTTGGCACTTTCTGGAATGTGATTACCAAGATTATTTTGTTGAAGAGTATTTTCCATCAGATCAATAATATCTTGAATGCAAGAGGATTCAAGATGATAACCTCTACTACAATAAGGACACCTAGAGTTTCATGCTTTTCCCTTCTTACCCATGGAGATGGAAGAATTATTTTTAGGTTTTAGATTTCCTCCCTTGCTTGGATCAGGATCTCTTTCCTTTCCTTTTCCTTTGGATCGCTTATTTGGTTTTGAGTTGGAATTTCCATTCTCATGCATGGCAAGTTCATGTTCATTTGGAGACATTAAGGAATCCATTTTGATAAGCTTATCCTAGTCATGAATGAGAGACTCAATAAATGCATCACATTTGGGAATTTTCCATTTATCACCTGTTTCAAGTCTAATTGTATGAAATTTAGAAAGGAAAAGAACATATTCATGTCCTAATTTAAAAAAAATAGAAAGGATCAATTGACCTTCCTCTTTGGATTTATCAATCCAGAAATCATGTCATTGTAGAAGCGATGATTTAAATTTCGTAAAGAAATCTTGAATATTCTCAAAGCTATTTGAATCTAAGGAATATAGATCATTTTCGACAATATGAGCCTGCAACTCATCTTGTTTTCCAAATAAATTTTCCAAGGTTGTCCAGACCTCATTCAGAGTGTTTCATGTGTCCACATGGAAACACAATGCTGGAGATATGGAAAAAAATAGAATACCAAAAGGCTTATTCATCCTCTTGAAACATTTGGACTTTTCAATGGTGGAATTGGGTTAAGCTTTCATAATTATAATTATGTGATATAATCATTTGCCTTTGAGGTGAAGAAAAATATCTGGCTTCCATTGTAAGTAGTTATATGGAGTAATAATAATTGAATATGAGAACTTCATTCTTTCGCCTTGTAGTTGTAGCAATAATTGTGGAAGTTCTCTAATATTTTAATCTACAATTCTACAATTAAAATATCTGAACAATTTCCAATTCTTTGATCTTAAAACCTGCAAAATATTGTTCATGCACATCCTCCAAGCCCTTGTAGCTTTGATATCATCTAAAATTATTAAATAAAAATATGGATCTAGCTGAAAATAATTGCACAAACATGGGAGAATTGAAAAATTGAAATTAGAATTGAGAATGAATTTGATTCATCAATATTGGTTGGAGAATCAATACATAAAGCAACTAAGTTAAGCGTACTTTCACATACAATAGCAATGGATAATTAAAGCTAACTAAAGCCAAGTTACATAATTAATTGCACATGCACCACACCCAAGCACTAGAGTTAACTAACTGAAGCCATGTGCACACCACATGTAAGCACTCCAGTTAAATAGCTAAAGCCAAGTGCACATCACATCCAATAACTAGAATTCAAGTTAAGCTAATTAAAACTAACTATGTACATGTACACGAACACTTAGATTTGCTTAACTAACTGAAGCCAAGTGCACACCACATGTAAGTGCTCCAGTTGAATCGCTGAAGCCAAGTGCACATCACATCCAATAACTAGAATTCATGTACACCAACACCCACACTTGTAACTAGACCCACTAAATCGTTGGAGGTCAAAATTGGGTTACACTAGACAGTTCATGGGAAAAGATCACCTCCAACCCAGCCTTGGAGCGGTTTTGATGACATATTTCTATTGACAGAGAATGTGATTGTATCCGATTTTTGTCATCATGCTAACGTATGTTACTATAATTATGTGTACTTATTACATTTAGTGAATAAAACAATGATAACGAGTGTTGGAGCCATGATTCTGATTTAGCTTGAATGATCGATTTGATTGTTAAAAGGCATAACAATTTGAAAGGAAATCCAATTGGAACAGTGAGCCATGAAACATTCAGAGTTGCTACTGGTATATATAAAAATATGACACTTCTTCACGATACTCACAACATATTGAGTATTTTGAGAATGATACTCTACGAGATATATATAAATGAACATATTTTACATTTATATCTATTTAAACATCGAGAATTTGGCACGTAATTTATCTATTTAAATATAAATATAAATGTGATTATAATTACTGAATTATAATTTAGTGTTGTATAATGGAAGCTTATTTAATATAATAAAAACTTCACTACCTAACTTCACTTTATTTTGAACGGAACATATATCTATGGCCATGGAATTGTGAATATAAAGCCTAAATGGAAATCTGAATGCTCTCAGATTCACAAATACTATAGATAATGAATAGAAGCTATCTCAACGGCATCAGTTGTTTGAGAACGTACATCCCACTCTAAGATAGTAGTTCACGTCGTGTTGATTTTATACAATACTTACAGAGGGGACTGATTTTTATATGTACCGAAGCTGTTTTTTATATGTACGTGAAGCAACAAAACTCGTATTTTTTTATGATTCTGTTTCACTTATAAACTACAAGCGCTAAAATTAGCCTAACCTCACACGTCTAATCTAACCCCTCTATCTCAAGTATTGCTTTGTATAGTACATAATGCAACGATTTGTTTTCAACTCAAGTTAGTTTATTCTCAATACACATCAAGATATTGCCAGCGGCTCAAAAGAGAAATTCGATCTAGCTGGGTTGAACAGTTAAATATAATATAAACGATATATAAAGCACTTGGCATAAAATATCATCATAACGTTATTATATAGACCATAGTCGAAAAATTGGATCAGAAGAAAACATTAAATAAAAACGCATACTTCGTTCAATTCACATATTTAGAATTTACTTAACAATGATGTAAAAGACTTTGGCATTTACTTTATATTCTCATTAATTCTTACGAAGAATTTTCATATTGTGTTCACATCAAATATTCCAAAAATATATTCTAGTGACGAGGGCTCACAAAGATTCAGTGTTGTTTTTTTTTTTTTAAATGGAGGTGGAATTTCAGAACGATCCATATCGTTAATTGTGTGGGAGGAAATCACACAAAGATTCAAAGTCCTTACGGAAAAGATTTATTAAGGACATTATCTCATCTTAAATTTTGAAAGTTTTTTCTTAGTAAAAAAAACGTATCTAAAATTTTATTCCAAGAATTTAACTTCATTTTACATTGATTTAAAGAATTTAAATTCATTTTACTTTAATATCTCAATGTATACCTTGTCTCTTCCGGGTTAAGTGGTTTGAAGGCAATGAAGCCAAACCCCCACCTCACGTTGTGGGCAGCTCGCAGCTAGTCGGCCAGACGGTTCCAAGGGAGCAGTCTTAACCCGAATCGTGATGATAGGTCCCGACTCCCAATCTTGAGTGGGACCGTGAAGTCTCCCTTCCACCAAATAGTGCTCCATACATATCATTTTACATATCGTGATTCTACAAATTATAAGAAAAATACAAATACAATCTAGCTTTAACACATCACGGAAAAACTTTCAATTGGATTAAGAAGGTTACTGTTTCTTGTAAAACCATATTATATGATTGGCATTGTTTAATGGTTCCAAAGTCTTGTTTTCATTTTTCAAAACAGCTGAGAAGATATTTTAGCATATTTTGGAGTTCAAATAGTGTTTATTTTGTACAATACTTACTAATGGGAAATCTCACAAAGAATCGGTTGAATTTTTTTATGGAATGGAAAGGTCAGAAAGATCCATAACTTTGGTGTTACGGAAGGAAATCACACAAATACTCAAAGTCCTTTCGTAAAAGATTGATTAAAGAGATTATATTTCTTAAGTTTTTTCTTGGTAAAACGAACGTATTTACAACTTTATTTTCAAAATTTCACTTCATTTTACATTCTACATTAACACGTCAATGGATACCTTGCTTCAACTGTGTTTAGTGGTATGAAGACAAGAAAGCCCGCCCGCTACCTCACGTTGTGAGTGGCTAGTCGAGATTCCAAGGATGTCAACCGTCATGATAGGTCGGGACTCCCGACCTAGAGTAGGACCTTTGAATTCTAGGTTCTGCGAAATGGTGCTCCATATATATAGAGCAGGACCTTTGAATTCTAGGTTCTATCAAATGGTGCTACATATATGTAGGTTTATGTAGAGTGATTCTACAAATTTTATTTCCATTTAAGAAAAATAGACTAAGAAGACAAACTCCCTTTGACACTAAAAAACAAACTTTTCAAGGCAATTAAGAATGTTATTGATTCTTTTGAAAACATATCATATGATTGACATTGTTTAATGGTTCCAAAGTCTTGTTTTATAATAAATATTACATGGTACAAATAGAAATTAATATTTCTAGCAACAAATTATATATATATAAAATAGTTGAGCAATTTTAAAAATACTTATACTATGTTTTATATTTTTATAAAATAGTTATTTACATTATAAATGCATAACGTTATAAATATAATTTTAAAATAAACATTTTAATAATATTTAATAAAAATATAATATTTTTCATATTTATAAAAGACAAGTGTTCATATAATTTCTAATAATAAAACGATGTTTGACATAATTGACTATCATTCTCAATATTTATCAAATTATATTGCGAGGATATTTGAAGTTTCAAATGTGTAATGGCCCTCATTCGTTAAGAAGATCTTTCCTATTTCTTTTTCTATTAATGAGATATTATTTCTTTTATTAATTCTCACTTTCTTGTATAATAATATTAGTTGTAAGCAGCTACGTGGATATTATTCGGTTTGTTGTAATTTCAATTTGCAATAGTTTTTTTTCCAATTAATTTCTAAATTTATTTCCAACAAGTCTTATGTCCAACAAAGTGCATAGTATTGTATTTATCTTTTTTAACCTATGTTGCTTCGGATCTTGAATATATCATTCATTTTTATGTGTTATAATTATGGTTTTTAATTTTTGTTTTTATATATTTGTTTATAAAAAAGTTTAAAAAATTAAAAGTGAAAAATGTTTTAGATGAGTATATTAATTATTTTTGATATAAGTTCATATTAATTTAAAATTTATCAAGGGGTAATAGTAATCAAATATATAACTAAAAGTTTATTTTGCATTTAAAATTTTAACAAGTAATCTCAATCCACAATGAGTAGATACAACATTAATATAAATTTACGTTGTTTTTATAATATTATTTATGACATAAATTTGAGAAGAATTGTAACATTTAAAAATTTTCTACCTAGTTTTAGTTTTTTTTATGGAGCATATTTTTCATTCTTTGTTATAAAATTTAAGAAGTAAGTTCCTTCACCTTAGTGGAGTTTTGGCTTTTGTTAAATAATAAATACTTGATATATTTTTTTTGGATATATTCTTTGTGTTATAATAAAAACTGTTAAATTTAATCTTGAATTTTTTCTAAATTACTTTAAGCCTTTAACATAATTTAAAAGAAATTATAAAAATAAATAAATAAATTTTAATCAAATAGTTCTTCAAACTTGAACCCTAAACCAAAAATCCATGAAACAATAGCAGTGAGCTTGAAGGTAGCAATGACGGCAAAAATAAAAATTTCAAAAGGTTGAAATGAAACATCACTATAAACCAATAATTTAATTTTTTTGAAGTAAAGGTGTCATTATTTTGGGTTAGCTAATTAGACTAAGTTATGCATCATGGCCTATTTTGGGTTACCTAAGTAGAGTAAGTTTTGCTTGGGTTAGCTAATTAGGCTAAGTTGTGCATCATGGTCTATTTTGGGTCAGCTAAGTAGAGTAAGTTGTGCTTAGTGGTTGGCTGCAGTTAGAAGTCAATAATGAAGAGACTAAACCCACCTGAAATGATGATACATAACATGATATTTCCAGAAAAAGTACGACACATATACCACCATGAAGCTTGTGGTTGTGATTAGATTTTTTTTAAATTCCTGTGTATTTCAAATCAAGTTTACATTTTTGAAGTTGTTATTAATTTGATGATTTCAATAAAATTTAAGTGAACAAGATTATAGATATAAGGCAAGGTTACATTTTACTACTTTATTTTTTCCTTTTTAATTAAACTATAGAAAATGATAAATTAAACACATTTATAAAATATATTCATCATTCCAAAATTTTAACTAATAATAATTAGAAAAGCATCCACACATATGATATCCATATAAAGTGTTTATGGAAGTGACATTCCAACATATGCAAAATGAAAAGTACTACAACAACAACACAACAACAATTTAACATTGTAATGGAAAGATACATTTAGAATAAATTCTAAAGAAGGGAGGTAAATTTTAAAATTATCTTGAGATTTCACCCTAGTCACACCAACCTTAACATGCTTAGATATTTTACCACTAAGTACACACCAACCTTAATATTTTACCACTAAGTACACACCAAACTTAACATGGCTCAAGTGCAAATTTATTTATAGTGTAAAACAAAATGTGTTATTTTTCATTGTTTAAATTTTATTTTTAAATTCTAAATAGAGTTTATATAGGACCAAATAAACTTTTAACCATGACAACTTAAATTTCTCATGATATATACATAATTTTTTAAAAATGATAAATACAATGTGTTCTTTTTCATTTTTTAAATTGTATTTTTTAATGCTAAATAGTGTATGTATAGGACCAAATAAAAATTTAACCATGAAAACTTAAAATTTTCATGAAATATACATAAGTTTTTTAAAATGATAAATACAATGTGTTATTTTTCATTGTTTAAATTTTATTTTGGAATGCTAAATAGAGTATAGACATGACCAAATAAAATTTTAACTATGACAACTTAAATTTTTCATTATATGTACAGCCATTGACATTAAAATACATTAAAATATTTTGCATAACATGTATATCTAGACATTCCAAGACACAAATTAAAATCTTTTTATTATTATTAAGTATATTTCAATATTAATTCATATTAAAGTATTTTATCGAAATCCAGATGATAAGATGTAAACATCTTACTCACTTTTATTTTCTAACTAATTTACAATATATTCAATTTTTTTATTATACTGACATTATTTTTCTATTTAGAACATAAATTTTAAATTACAATGGTTTTTTTATTATTAAGTATATTTCAATATTAATTCTTATTAAAGTATTTTATCAATATCTAAATTATAAGATGTAAACATCTTACTCACATTTTTTTTATTATTATTTCTAATTATTTTACAATATATTTCATTTTTTTTATTATAGTTGATATTATTGTTCTAGTTAGAACATAAATTTTAAATTTTATTTTTATAACATGTAGATATAAACATTTTATGATACAAGTTAAATTAGTTTTATTATTATTAAGTATATGTCAATATTATTTTTTATTAAATTATTTTATCAATAATCAAATTATAAGATGTAAACATCTTAAACATTTTTTTTTGCTTCTAATTACGTTACAATATATTGCATTTTTTTTTTTTTTTAAGTAGTGGATATTCTTTTTATATTTAAAACATAATTTTAAGTTTTTTTTTTTTAAATAAAATACTATTATATAAAAAAGTTTGTTATATTTTTTTAAAATAATATTTTATTATATGTAAATATTAAATTGATAAAAAGTTAATGTGGTTAATACTATTATTAATTAATATTTAATTAAAAATAAAATAAAAACTGAATTGTTTTTATATTTTTTATATTAATATTAAAAAAAAATCAATTCAATTCAAATCGTGCTCAGCAAATGAAAAAATAAAATACATTTCTTAAATTGACATTTAATTGCAAGGTTTGTTTAAAAAAATTTAGGTTATATTTTATTAAATGTATGTGTATTTGAAATCAAAAATAAAATTTACATTTTTAAGTTGTTATTAATTTGATGATTCCAATAAGATTTAAGTGAAGAAAAATATAGATATATTATCAAATTTATATTTTAATGTATTATTTTCTTTATAATTAAACTACAGAGAATAATAAATTAAAAATATTTATAAAATTTACTCATAATTCTCAAATTTTAACGAATAATAACTCTAATCATTCTATTTAGCAATTTACTCTAATCACTCTATTTAGCAATTTAAAGAGTAACTGTTATATTTAATTTTAACAAATAAGAATAAGAATATGATATCCATATAAAATGTTTAGAATGTTGGACAGTGCGTAGCAAACTGAATAAACACAACAACAGCAAATTTAATCATGCACAAGAAGACACAGAGATTTACCGTGGTTCACCCAAACCTCCTGGGCTACGTCCACACAACAGGGCATTGGCAATCTTTATTATTCAAACAGGAGATTACATAATTCACACACCCACACACACTCTCCAAAACAAACGTATGGATACCTGTTATATAGCAGGAGAATCTAACAGCCTCATAAATCCTCTCAACTCAAATTTAGGATGCATTAACTCCCTCCCAACAAACTGGAGCTAATCTAGGAACCAATTCCTAATTTTTGTCACCTACTGAGATTTTTCCTATTTTATTTAGAACAGAAAATCTCAACAATCTCCACCTTGACAACAATTAGCCTGATGCCCTGTTATTATTATTTTATCTCTTCTGCAAGCCAAGAGAAGCCAAACACCAACGTAGCTTCTCTAACAAAACTGGTTTCGTGAACATGTCTGCACAGTTTTCCTTTGTATGCACCTTTTCAAGAGAGACTCCCCTTTCAGTGATAACCTGTCTTACAAAATGGTACTTAATTGGAATATTCTTTGACTTACTATGATAGGCCGGATTCTTAGCCAAATGTATTGCACTTTGACTATCACAAAGTAACCCGATGTTGTCCTGTAACCTACCAAACTCACCAAGCAAACCTTTCAACCAAACTGCCTCTTTGCAAGCATGCGAAGCACAGAACATATTCTTCGTCTTAGTGATAAAGCAACAATGTTTGCAGCTTCGACATCCAAATAATAGCTCCACCTCGCAAGAGTAAAATCATACCCTGAAGTCAATCTTCTCTTATCCAAATCACCTGCAAAATCAGAATCAACATACCCGCAGAAAAATTCACTACTCTTATTGTAAGTGATACAATAACTACTTGTGCCTCTCAAGTACCGAAGCACCCATTTCACTGCTGACCAGTGTTCTTTACCCGGATTTGCCATGTACCCGCTGACAACCCCAACTGCATGTGAAATATCTGGTCGAGTACAAACCATCGCATACATCAAACATCCTACTACATTGGCATATGGAATTCGAGACATATAATCCTTTTCTTCATCTGTATTAGGACATAAACTGGAAGAAAGCTTAAAATGGGAAGCTAAAGGGACTGACACAGGCTTCACATTGTTCATACCAAACCTCAAAAGTATCTTCTCAACATACTTCTGTTGTGATAGCCACAACTTACCATTACTCCTTTCTCTGAAAATCTCCAT
The DNA here is from genome assembly GCA_034641835.2 of Pinus albicaulis. Lineage (NCBI taxonomy): Eukaryota > Viridiplantae > Streptophyta > Pinopsida > Pinales > Pinaceae > Pinus > Pinus albicaulis. Next base: position 1,554,423,595 of record CM076578.1, read on the forward strand.
GCCCAAAATCTGTCTTTCTGCTCCTAGATCTTTCATATCGAATGTCCTTGCCATCTGAGTCTTCAACCTGTTGATTTCATCAATGCTTTTGCTTGCTAAAAGCATATCGTCAACATACAACACTAAGATAATGAACATGCCATTTTTCAATTGCTTGAAATACACACAATGATCATATTCACTTCTAACATATTTCCGACTCAACATGAAAGAATCAAACTTCTTATACCACTGCCGAGGCGACTGCTTCAGGCCATATAATGACTTCTTGAGCCTGCAGACAAATTTCTTATTGCGATGCTGAACAAACCCTTCCGGTTGTTCCATATAAATTTCCTCATCTAAATCTCCATGTATAAAAGTAGTCTTAATATCTAGTTGCTGTAACTCTAAATCAAACAAAGCCACTAATGCTAACACAATTCTAATTGAAACAATTTTAACCACTGGTGAAAAAATCTCATGAAAGTCAATACCGGCTTTCTGAGAAAACCCTTTTGCAACCAGTCGCGCTTTGTACCTGTCTTCCGTATCATTCACACCCCGTTTCACCTTGAAAACCCATTTGCATCCCACAGTTTTCCTGTCTTTCGGAAGCTCAGCCAGATCCCATGTGCCATTCTTACTTAAGGCCATCATTTCTTCCTTTATGGTACTTTCCACTTGCATGTTTAGGCCTTCTATTGCTTCACGATAACGAAGTTCATCGTCCATTAACGTGGTCTGGCGAGTAACATAATCATCATACCTTCTCGGTGGCCGTTTGATTCTTGTCGACCTCCTTAAGGATGTTTACAGTGCTTTCCATAGTGGTGACACCATGCAGCAGGAACTTCTTGCCGATCAGTATCTGAGACCTGTTCATGATCTAAAACTGAACCCTGTTCATGTTCTGATTTTGAAACCTGTTCATGACTAGTATCTGAACTATGGTCATCATGACTATCATTAGAAATGCTATCCAACTGAATGTGCTGAAAGTCAGATACATCATCCTGTTTCAATCTACTATCTACATCTAACTGTACAAGAGAGGATTCATTAAACTTTACATCTCTGTTGATGATGATTTTGTGGGTAGTAGGATCCCACAATCTATATCCCTTTGTTCCAACACCATACCCAACAAAGATATACCTTTTAGACTTTGGATCTAACTTAGTTCGCTGATGTTTAGGCACTAGAGCATATGCATCACAGCCAAACACTCTGAGTTTAGAATAATCACAAGGGTGTCCTTTCCATACCTCTTGCGGAATTTTGCAGTCTATCGCTGTTGATGGCGACCGATTTATCACATAACAAGCTGTAGCCACAGCTTCCGTCCACAACTCCTTCTGCAACCCGGCGTTACTCAGCATACTCCTTGCTCTCTCTAGAAGAGTCATGTTCATGCGTTCAGCAACTCCATTTTGCTGAGGAGTATAAACCGTGGTCTTATGTCTCTCGATCCATGCATCCTTGCAATAGATGTCAAACTCCTTGGAAGTAAACTCACCACCATTGTCAGTTCTTAAACACTTTATTGTTCTACCAGTGCTGTTTTCTACCAATGCTCTAAACTGTTTGAAAATTGTAAAAACATCAGACTTCTTTTTCATCATGTAGACCCACACCTTCCTAGAAAAATCATCAATGAACGACACAAAATATGACGAGCCACCATATGACGCTGTAGGGGCTGGACCCCAAACATCTGAATGAGTATAATCAAGTATCCCTTTACTAGTATGTTTGCCTGTTTTAAATTTTTGTTTACTTTGTTTTCCAAACAGACAATGCTTACAGAAATCTAACTTTCCAGACTTCAGATTTGGAAGTAAATTGCGATCAGCCAAAATTTTCAACCCTCTTTCACTCATATGCCCCAATCTTTGATGCCATAAGTGAATGGAACTACTGTCATGTTCAGACACAGTAGACACAAAATCTGACCCTGTACTTCCTTCTAACTGAAATAGATTTCCTACTTTCTTAGCTTTCATTACTAGTAACATACCTTTATAGATTTTCATAACTCCACCTTGAATTACAGTTTTTTATCCATTCGTATCCAATGCTCCTAAAGAAATTAGATTTTTTCTTAAGTCTGGAACATGTCTCACATCAGTTAATATTCTAGTTGTCCCATCAAACATTTGTAGTTGTATGCTCCCAATCCCCACAATATTACATGTTACATCATTACCCATGTACACGATGCCATCATCAACAGATCTATACGTCTTAAACCAGTCTTTATGGATACACATGTGGTTTGATACACTGGAATATAACAACCAATGTTGATCATGATTTGACAAATTAACTGATAACACTTCGTCGCTCATACCTGAACCAGATGTCGAACCTGTATCCGTCGCATTTGCCTCCTTCTTCTCTGTCGAAGAATCTGCTTTAGAAGTTTGCTGCTGTCGCTTCCAGCAGTCCTTCTTCAGGTGTCCAGTTGTCCCACAATGCCAGCACTTCACCTTTGTCTTCTTTCCTTTAGACTTTGAACGAGAGTTGCTATGCTTACCCCCGGAGTGTCTCTCTCTCGAGCGACCTCTGGCCATCATTACCTCTGATGTAGAGGTGTCTGCATTCGACTTCTTCCTCGTCTTCTCAGCCTCAGACAACAAGGCTCCAACCATATCGTTCTCAAAATGGGCACTCTGAGTTTTCGCCATCTTGTTTAAAACAAACAATCTCCAAATCCAACTTAAAAAAAAATTTGATTAAAAATTGCCCTTGCCTAAAAATAAATGCTACCTTGCACCTTATAAAAAAAAGGCCTTTCACTTCATACCATATGAAAATGGCAATTTAATATTACAAATTGATTCAAAAGGAAAAAGCCCTTGCCTTGTAATATCATGGCATATTACAATTTAAAAAACAATATATGATATAATTATAATATCATATATAAAACCAATCGACTTCCCTTTTTTTCTTTTTAATACAAATGGCATATTACAACTTTATAAACCCTCTTTCTTTTAAAACAAAAATCGATTGACCTTTTTTAAATGGCATATTCAAAACAATTTTGAAATGCCACCCTTTTTAATAAAGTCGATTCAACTTTTAAAACCACTCCAATCGATATGAGATTACAAATCGTTTTTTAGACCCATTTCAAAAACTTTGAAAAATATCGATTTTGACTTTATGCATTTGAAACCAGCGTTTCACTCAAGCATATGGCAGCATTGCAGCGACTAAATAAATCGACTTATCAACCCGGTTTTTAATTTAAACAATCGCTCACCAGATTTGATTGGCAGATTTATAAAACCGACGGCATAAAAAATTGACTCAACTTATTGTAATATATCAGCGTTCATGGCCGGCAGCGTTGGAGCATTCAGCAGCGTTTCAAACTGGTTCATGGCCCGTTCAATTGTCAACGCATTCAGACCTGCCCGATGACTGTCCCACGCAGCACCAGTAATCAAACCACGCTTCCGCACACCAGTTTGGACAACACCGCTTCAAACACTGTTTTACTCCACGCAGTTTGGACAGATATGATCCACGCTCACATAACACAGTGAACACATATGCACAAAGCCCAGCTCTGCAGTCACTAACACGCAGGCTCAGCGCTCCACGCAGCACCAGCAATTCAAACACAGCTAGCGCTCAACTGCGCTCCCAGCAATTCAAACCAGCAATCTCCACGCCTTTGCGCTCATAAAACTGGGCTCACGGCCCTTCAGCTGGCCACAGCTTCTGTACAACAGTCCACGCTCAGAAAAAATGATCACTGCGCACCAGCACCAGCAAGCAACACGCACCAGCAACGTTTTTTAATAACTCCACGCAGCAAAACACACTTCCTCCACTGCGCGCTCCTCCAACACGCTCTGATACCAATTGTTGGACAGTGCGTAGCAAACTGAATAAACACAACAACAGCAAATTTAATCATGCACAAGAAGACATAGAGATTTACCGTGGTTCACCCAAACCTCCTGGGCTACGTCCACACAACAGGGCATTGGCAATCTTTATTATTCAAACAGGAGATTACATAATTCACACACCCACACACACTCTTCAAAACAAACGTATGGATACCTGTTATATAGCAGGAGAATCTAACAGCCTCATAAATCCTCTCAACTCAAATTTAGGATGCATTAACTCCCTCCCAACAAACTGGAGCTAATCTAGGAACTAATTCCTAATTTTTGTCACCTACTGAGATTTTTCCTATTTTATTTAGAACAGAAAATCTCAATATAGAAAAACGTTCCAACTTAATAAAATCAATGGGTAATGAAAAATAATACAAGAAGAAGTTAACATTGTAATGGAAAGCTACTTCACAGTGAATCATAAAGAACGAAGGTTCTCGATTATTCGTGTGGGAGGCATTTTATGGGAAATCCATTGACGGGGTCATGCATAGGGTCCATAGTCACTTTCTCACAAGGATTCACTAAATTCCACTTGAAATTCTTCACAATATTATGGAGAAAAACAAGTAATTCCATTCGTGCAAACTCATTACCAAGTCATTACCAAGTCATTACCAAGGCACATTCAATAGAATTAAGGTTTGTTGATAAATATTTCAATAATTCTTAACCTATTTATTCTCTAACTTAACACCTCTAAATAGGTACACTCCTAGATAACAGACTTCTCTATTCTGGTCGGAAAATGGAATAGATGTTACGATATATCGATATTGAATTCTAATATTAGAGGATAATTAATTAACTGGGCATACCTCTTAGTACTCCTTCATAGCACTGAGGGTTCTCTGCCAAAAATTTAAGCACCATTGTTAATGTAGAACTGTTGGTGTCATGACTTGCATATAGTATATAATAGCAGAGGTATATTTTCCTAAATATTTTTTTCTATGAGAGACACACCTGGCTCGTCAACAATAGATACCAGGAAAGACAACACATATTTTTCTTGAGAACCCTTTCCCACCTCCAATTCATATTTTCTCTCATTAATAATGTTGTTTAATTGTTGACTAATGGAATTAGATGAGTGATTGGATTTTTTATATCGCATACTGGGTATATCTATTGGAATCTGCATTACCCCTTTCACAAAAACCATAAAATGATGCAAAATCTTGGATTGTTTGTTGTTTATGCTGGAAAAAAAATCACAAGCCAGAGCCTATGTGTATTCAACAACATTCATCCATTCCACGAAGGCCATAGGATTGAATCTCGACAAAAATAACATCTACTCTATAGAAAAGAATAGATTCCACAAACAAAACAATTTGAAAATGGTATACAGAGATTATGAAAAATAGAACAAGACAATTTAATCAGGATTGTTGACTGCTAAAGGGATTCCCTCATATTTAATTATGAGGATGCAGGTGAGAGAGAGTAAAAATCTACTAAATTCCCCGAGGCCCTACGATTTGCAGTTGGAAATGAAAAGAAACATTGTTATGTCGAGGCTAAATCCCTCAAAAGTAATGCTAGAGAAGAAGGGAGGAACCGATGTATACAATTTTTTTCCTAACTGGCTTATACAGTTTCATGTCTTAACTACTATTATTAATCCTTTTAAATATTAGTTAGTGTCTTAATTACTAACTATTAATCTCATGATGTACAGATTTTTAATCGTCTAAATGTGTAATTATATATAAATTTAACATTTCTATATATGAAAATACTTTTATTTTTATTTATACAATATCTATAATTTTTGAAATTTAACATTTTAATATGATGTTTATAACAAAAATCATGTGTATATATATAGAAATTATTGTAAATGTTAAATATTTATATGTTTATTAACTAAATTTGAAAACAAAGTTGTGAAATAATATAATTAAGGTTATTATTATTTAAACTTAGTTTAATGTGATATGTATATTACGTTTTTTTTGCTTTTTTGAGCCTTTAATGTATTTATTGATTGATTTTATTTACAATACCATTGAAGACCAATATCCTAACATGATTCTTCTAAAAGTTCCTCTCCATCCATACATAATCCCTCTTTTGCCTGATTTTATTTAAAACACCATTCAAGACCAATATCCTAACATGATTTTTCTAAAAGTTCTTCTCCATCCATTCATAATCTTCCATTCACATCCACAGATGGGGTTTGTCTAAAAAAATATAGATTTTCCATAGAAATATATACAAATAATAAATTAAAATGAAAAAATATGGTATTAGCACTTATAAAAACAAATCATCCACAAATAGAGTTTTTATTATTTTTTCTGTGAGCGAATATAACACAATCATTAACTATTGAGCTATTTCAATTGTATTTTTTATTAATGTAAAGTTATATTCCTTTAACTAAATTGTACGCCTTGTTCAGATGTGGGACCTGGCTCATATTTTTTAAAGTTCAATAATTAAACTAAGAGGCAGAGAACACTAGCTATACTACCTTACTGGTAAATTATTATTATTTTATTATTAATTAATTGAAAATGATTATTTGTTTATATTAATAATTTATTATAGAATCTATAGTCTTTCAATGATTTTATAATCAATATTAATAATTTATTGTAGAATCCATAAAATCTATGGAATATATTACTTGTTTATATTAAAAGAACAATGACACAAATGTCATTTTGGAAAAATCTAAGTAAAAGTCATTTTTGCGAAAATTTGTTTTTCAATCCCATGTAAATAAAGGTGTACTCTCACTTATAAAGGGAATATATATTTTACGTTTGATTAAACTAAACCAAAAAAAAATTCCTAAATAAATATCACCTATAAATTAATACCAATATTAAAGTCTTCTCGAATGATCCAGAGTGGATGGTGCCTGGTGGAGTTTAGGATCTCAATGGAGTTAAGAATGGCTATTTTATGTTGAGGGGGTTTGGGGAAATAGACATTGGTTAGCTGGCCATGGATGATGGTGCATTTCAAATGAAAAGTCACCTGAATGAAATAGTGAGAGGCATGAATATCAGAGAGGGAGATGAGAAGGGGATTTCAGGCTATGGCCAATCCACCTGAGGTGCCTGATGCATCAACCATCGTGGTATTACAACCATGCCATAACTTAGTGATGATGGAATTTAGAGTAGTACTGGTGAATTTGGTTTCTTACATGAAGAAAACAGTTGGTTTGTCTTACATAATTATATTCTTGATCATTCGGTGCTTGGCGGAGCTATTGAGCCCTCGAATGTTCCATGATGTGAGTTTCATTGAGAACTGTGAGAGACTGGCTGGTAGAACTTGCAGCTTGGGGTATTGCCTAGATTCAACTTAAATTTCTCCCACAATGATTGTTCTCTATAGATCTTTTCTCCAACCTCTTTTATTTGACTCCTTTATGATATTTTAGCCATCCCAATGGCTTTCAGCCTAAATACCCAATGAGTTGCGCTACTGAGGCTGGAAGAGAATGACTTCAAGGCTTTCAATTTTCCTGGGGGGTATCTTATCATATTTTTTGTTTTACAAGCCATTTCCATTGCTAAGATGTCCAAATCGCCTAGGTCGATGCTTTCAGGTACTTCCTCCATATGGGAGGGTTGATCCAGTTATGCCTTAGCACCTTCATCCTGTGCTTCTTGTGGTTGCTTGTCGTCAATCTCCATTAGGGTGGAGTTCCAAATGAATATGGCTTTATCTTTGCTAGATTTTCCTAAATAAGGGGTTTGACTTTGATTGGCAGCTTGAGGGAGAGAGAGGTTAGGGATGAGCATAGGGGTCATAGAGTAATCAGGAGAGGACACTTTGGAGGTTTCAGAGTTATGACAAGAGGATTCCCCTTCTAGGATAGGTTGTTTTGCAAGAATGTCAAAGTTATTACTAGTAAGGGTGGGGGGAGACTTTGGGGGTAACATTAGGTTTCTTAGAGTGTTTTTTGCAATTGGGAACTTTGGTGAAGCCATTAGCATCAGTGGTTTCTGAACCAGGGGGAGGTTTAGGAGGTTGATTTAGCGGACAATCTCTGAAGAGATGGCCATGCTCATGAAAATTTTGACATCGAAAAGCCACATGTTCGTAGTCAATATTTTGAACCAATTCAAAATCATCATGATAGAGACTTGCTAAATCCGGTAGGGCTTTAGCCAGGTGCATGTAGATGCAGATTTTGGCACAAGCTATATATCGTTTGAGCTTGGTTTCCTCGAAAATCTTAATGAACTCTCCCAAGCCGCATCCGATATATTTTAGGGATTCTTCATCCCAATATTCTAACGGCAATGAATACATCTGGATCCAAACTAGTGCCTAGTTAAAATCCTCATTGTCTGGGTTAAAATTTTCAACCCAATCTCTTAGATAGATCCTACAGAGTTGAAGAAATAGGAGCCGCCGTCAATAATAGGATTTTTGTCCTCGATGCAGTTGAAGATAGCATTGAAGAAGCATTTCGGTCGAGGCTGAAGGGTAGCATGCCCCTTAGGCTTCCATTTAGAGGCGATCCAGCCTTGGAGAGCTTTCTCCGTAGGCCAGAAGCCTATGAATTTACCAATGAGAGCATGGTCTTTAATGTACTGTATTTTTGCATTGATGTGATGGCAAGGTAGGTCGATTTTTGGACGATTAGCAGAAAGCAGTATGCACGTAGAGGAAGAGATCTTCTTCTATTCTATATTAGCGTTTTGGTCCTCTTGCTTGTCATTTTGTTCAGCATTTAGATTTTCCTACGGGCCTGGAGGGTCATAAGGTATATTCTGATCATTAAGAGTCGCGTTTTCTTTGTTAGTTGGTGAACTTTCGGGAGAAGGGGGTGGGGGGGGGGGCTACCCCCGCAGCTGGAGATGTCATTAGCCAACTACAGAATCAGGTGGATGTGAAGAGCCCAAAGAGTTTAATGGTGCCACCATGAGGGAGGGGAGGAGCCCGGAAGACTCCCATTGCAGGGTTGCGAAAACCCTCGGAGTCCATGAGGGAGGTGTCGGCTCTAGGGTTGCACTCTCTCATTTTTTTTAAATTTTAAATATATATATATATATATAATTATTTATTTTATTTTTTATAATTTTTATGAGATTTTTCTTTTCTTTTTAATTATTTTAATTTTTTTTGTTATTTCTTTTTACTTTGATGATTTTTTTAAAAATTTAAAAATTATTTTTTAGTTCAATTTCTTTAAGTAACTCTATTCATAGCTTTCACTTCGTCTTAATGGCAATGGGACCCCCGTGTATCACCATACTCCTGATCCTCATGTCGGTTTTTCCTTGTAGGCCACCTATTAATTTATTCTAAAATATTCAAAACATTACTTACCTCAATCTAAAACGCTTGGTTGGTAGATTCATTCTCCTCCTTGATAGACTTCTTTTGACTACATCAATGCTCTAATATTAGCTTTAGTTTCTTAGTTATGCATTTCTAAAGAGACTATATGCTATGTCCTGCACATGCATTGTTCTATTCAGTCATGAATTATTCATATCAACTTCCTTCGATAAATTAATTCACCAATAAGTGTATCTTATCATTGTTTTAGATATAAACAATATTCCTTTGTGTGCCTTTTGTCTTTCACTGCAAATAATCCTCAATTTCCTGAACATTTTGGGTTTTCCAAAATTCTCATTGGGCTTGAAATAGCTTGTATCATCTCCCTTGACACTTGGAATGGTTGTGGCCTTCCACTTCACATTCTTCAAGGCATTTTCACTTTCAGTGAGAATTTTAAAAATAAAATCCTCCACTGTAAAGTGACGCCACTGATAAGGATATTTTAGTCTTGATAACTGTGGGAGACCGGCTGGTAGAACTTAGTCGGCTAGGGGTATCACCCAGATTCAACTAAAATTTCTCCAAGAATGATGGTTCTCTATAGATCTGTTTGCATCCCTCTTTTATTTGACTCCTTTATGAGATTTTTTCCATCCCAAGGGCTTCCAGCTTGAATTCCCAATGAGTTGCGTTGTTGACCCTGGAACAGAACGACTTCTAGGTTTTCAATTTACTTGGAGGGTATATTATCATATTGTTTGTTTTTACAAGCCATTTCCATTGCTAAGATGTATAGATCTCCTAATTCGATGCTTTCAGGTTATTCCTCCATATGGTAGGGTTGATCCATTTCTGCCTTAGCGCCTTCATCCTGTACTTCTTGTGGCTTCTTGTCGTCAATTTCCATTAGGGTGGAGTTCCAAATGACTATGGATTTATCTTTGCTAGGTTGGCTTGACTGAGGGGTTTGACTCTGATTGGCAGCTTGAGGGAGATGGGGGCCAGGGATGAGCGGAGGGGTCATAGAGTGATCAAGAGAGGACACTTTGGAGGTTTCAGAGTTATGACGAGAGAATTCCCCTTCCAGGATAAGTTTTTTCACAAGAATTTCGAAGTTGTTGCTGGTATTGGGGGGGGGGGGGAGACTTTGGGGGTAACATTGGGGTTTTTTAGAGTGATTTTTTCAGTTGGGAACTTTGGTGAAGCCATCAGTGTCAGTGGTTGTTGAACCAGGGGGAGGTTTAGGAAGTTGATTTAGCAGACAATCTCTAAAGAGATGGCTATGCTCATGACATTTTCGGCATCGAAAAGGCACATTTTCATACTCTATAGTTTGAACCAATTAAAAATCATCATGATAGATACTTCCCGAATATTTTCATTGTCTTACATATAGAAAGTATTCCTTTGTGTGCCTTTTGTCTTTCACTGCAAATAATCCTCAATTTCCTGAACATTTTGGGTTTTCCAAACTTCTCATTGGGATTGAAATAACTTTTATCAGCTCCCTTGACACTTGGAATGGTTGTGGCCCTCCACTTCACATTATTCAAGGCCTAATTTCACTTTCACTGAGAATTTTGAAAATAAAATCCTCCACTTTAAAGTGATGTCACTGATAGGGATATTTTAGTCTTGAGAACTCTGGGAGACTGGTCGGTAGAACTTGGTCAGCTTGGGGTATCGCCCAGATTCAACTAAAATTTCTCCCAGAATGATGGTTCTCTATAGATATGTTCGCCTCCCTCTTTTCTTTGACTCCTTTATGAGATTTTTTCCATCCCAAGGGCTTCCAGCCTAATGCCCAATGAGTTACGTTGCTGAGCCCAAAAGAGAACGACTTCTAGGCTTTCGATCTGCCTAGGGGAATCTTATGATATTATTTTTTTTACAATCCATTTTCATTGCTAAGATATCCAGATCTCCTACGTCGATGATTTCAGGTCCTTACTCCATATGGGAGGGTTTATCCATTTCTACCTTAGTGCCTTCATCCTGTGCTTCTTGTGGCTACTTGCCGTAGATCTCCATTAGGGTGGAGTTCCAAATGACTATGGATTTATCTTTGCTAGGTTAGCTTGACTGAGGGGTTTGATTCTGATTGGCAGCTTGAGGGAGAGGGGGGTCAGGGATGAGCGGAGGTGTCATAGAGTGATCAGGAGGGGACACTTTGGAGGTTTCACCATTATGACGAGAGGATTCCCCTTCCAGGATAGGTTGTTTCGCAAGAATGTCGAAGCTATTGCTGGTAACGGGGGGAGATTTTGGGGGTAGCACTGGGTTTCATAGAGTGATTTTTGTAGTTGGGAACTTTGGTGAGGCCATCAGCGTCAGTGGTTGCTGAAGCAGGGGGAGGTTTAGGAGGCTGATTTAGAGGAAAATCTCTTAAGAGATGGCCATGCTCATGACATTTTCGGCATCAAAAAGGCACATGTTCATAGTATATAATTTGAACCAAGTCAAAATCATCATGATATAGACTTGCCGAATCCGGTGGGGCTTTAGCCAGGTGCATGTAGATGCAGATTTTGGCATAAGCTGTATATCGTCTAAGCTTGGTTTACTCGACAATTTTGATGAACTCTCCCAAGCCGCTCCTGATATCTTTTAGGGATTCTTCATCCCAATATTCTAACTGCAACTAATACATCTAGATCCAAATTGGTGCCCAGTTAAAATCCTCCTTGTCCGAGTTAAACCTTTCAACCTAGTCTCTTAGATAGATCCTCCAAAGTTGAAGAAATAGGGTCCATTGTCCATAATACGATTTATGTCCTCGATGTAGTTGAAGAAAGCATGGAAGAAGCTTTTTGGTCCAAGCTAAAGGGTAGCATTCCCCTTAGGATTCCATTTAGAGGAGATCCAACCTTGGAGAGAATTCTCTATAGGCCAGAAGCCTATGAACTTACAAATGAGAGCATGGTCTTTCATGTACTGTATTTTTGCATTGATGTGATGGCCAAGTAGGTTGATTTTTTGACGATTAGCATCAATAAATATGCACGTGGAGGAAGAGTTCTTCTTATGTTTCGTATTGGTGTTCTGGTCCTCTTACTTGTCATTTTGTTCAACATTTAGATCTACCTGTGGGCCTGCAAGGTCAGATGGTATATTCTGATCATTTAGAGCAGCATTTTCTTTGTCAGTTGGTGAAATTTTGGGAGTTTGGGGGGGGGGAGGTCGCATGCCCCTGAGCTGGAGATGCCATTAGCAGGCTACAGAATCAAGCAGATGCGAAGAGCCCAGAGAGTCGAATGGTGCCACCATGAGGGAGGGAAGGAGCCCTGACAGCTCCCGTTGCAAGGTTGTGAAAACCCTAGGAGTCCATGAGAGAGGCGTCGGCTCTAGCGTTGTGCTCTATCATTTTTTAAAATTTTAAATATTAATAATGTATATATATATATTAAATTATTTATTTTATCTTTTATAATTTTGATGAGATTTTTATTTCTTTCTTTTTTTGTTATTGCTTTTTACTTTGATGATTTTTATTTTTATTTTTAATTATTTTTTAGTTCAATTTATTTAACTATTTTTTTTTAATATGTTTTAGGCTAAATAAACTATTTTTTTATGTTTTAAGTTTTTTTTTGTTTTTGTTTTTGTTTTAAGTATAAAATGAATTCTATTACTAAAAAATAGGAAATGATATCCTGATTTCTGTGGAATCATACCAATATTTCCATGAAGACCTGACCATGTCCAAAAAAATAAATACTACAGATGGTCCTAAGAGATACATATAGCATAACATAATTAAAATAAAAAGTTCCATACTATCATCACCAACCATATACATGCTAACAATGCTAAAAAGTAATCAATATGATTCGTTAGATAATCAGGGATTTGCTCAGATACCAAGCTATCAACAGGAGTTGGGCTTCCTAGATCAACTCGAGGCCTAGGTGTCACAGACATGTTACCCAAATGTTGTTTTACGCATGCCAATAATTTATCCATTGTGTCCAGTATGTAGTGATTATGCTTCATATGGCCATGTAGGTGGTGGTTCGATGCCTAGATATCCATTAACACTCTAGCAGAAATTTTAGTTTCCAATAAAGATTAGCAACCTACATGTATTAGTTCACCCAGTTTCTCATTTGTCTAGTTTCATAAATCCATGTCTCCCACGTTTTCCGTATTTCAAAGATCATGGAAGATCATGGAATGTTGAGACACTACCTCCGCTTTGACTCGATTTAGTTCCTCTTGTTTGTGTACGAGGATCTGATCATGATATCCTCTGCAGCAGATCCTTCAGACCTTTCCTGAAGGCATGAATTACCTTTATGCCATTTTTTGTTCGTAATAGGTAAAGCCTCATTTTAAATGTTTCCTTTCCTAATGCCTTGAGAAGAAAAGGGTGGGCTTTGTTGTGTCACACAAGATCAAAAGCTAATCAGTGCGAGCAGAATATGGTAGCCCACTATAAGAAAAATCATAGGCCTGTGGAGTGTAAATATTGACATGCCTCTTACCCTGGGATATACATGAGACCGAGCTTTTAAGGTCACCTTTTGAGGGGCTCCGTAGCCTAAAAGAATAGCCAAGCTCCAGCTTTCATGAAAATTCAATAAAATAGTCTAAGGGATAGAATCATTCCGAACCCTAAATCCACCATAGCAAGTATACTCTCGCACTAACCTTAGGGGTTCTCTCATAGCTACTGCAGCATATTTATTTGAATTGCTCGCAAACCTGAGTTAGTCAATCGCACAAAGAATGAAATTATACCATTGAAATAGCCAATTGCACTGCCACTAACCAACGAGGGGGGTTGATTTTATTAGGGAAACCTTACCTAACTTAACCCCAGCAACGATAGGATGCCTCCAGATAGAATTTAACAGATAGACATGAGATTTCCAAGCCCTATAGTGTTTCCACCTCAATTTCAGGGAGAAACATTAAGAGGGTTTGCAGTTTCCATAGTTTCCAGAATTACATATGAAAGGGAGGGTATTTCTATACTGAAACTACAGAGAGAAAAATTTTACATTAATCATTGAGAAGAGCCAAGAGTTAGTGAACCAAATATGTGAACCAGGAAACTGCAATAGATGAGGGAGTGCACCATCTAGAGTTTCTTGTTGCTCCAAATATTGAGACAGGTACATTCTAGACATCGAGTAGCCCAATTATAAAAAAACCTTTGAGAATCAGGTAGTTATGGGATCGACCTCACTGAAAAAATTCTAGAATTATGCTCGACCTTCCTCACCACCATAGGGTTTTGTACTATGGACCTCCACATACTCACACCTTATGGTAAAACTATAGCCCTCTATTTTCTGTTCAACTCTGTGGGTAAGAATTCTCGACCCGAGGCCTATTAATCTTATTTTATTTTGTGAAAATATTCATGGATGCACTTCCTGAACTATGCATCATTAACTATAGCTCCCTTACACATGTTTGGTCGTCCCCCTAAAAACCTGTATCCTCCACTCAGCTGGCACACCATTCCTCAAATTAATGGCAATATAATGCTTAATTCAAAGTGCGATGTAGTATTTGAGGTCCCGCTCACCATAACCATTAAGTTCCAATTGCTGGGTACCAACCCACCTTACTCGCACACGAACCCTCTCCAATCATAATCCACCTTTGACAGATCATTTGTGAGCCTCCAGTGGTCACGTCCCCCAACCTATTAGTTAGGTTGGGTGGTGGCATCCCACTGCTCCCCCACTTCCTCTTCCCTAGTCACACCATTTGGGAAATTTATTAACCCCTTTAAACAAATTAATATTTTAATTATTTTCTCAATTTTTTAATGTGACTTTTATACTCATAGTGGACTTTATTTATTTATGATTAAGGATGTAATGTTAACTAATTCGTAATTTTAATTTTAAAAATAAAATAAAAATTAGAGAATATTGAAAAACACTTACAAAATAAGCATTCAAAAAATAGAAAGAAAAATAGAAAGGTAGACAAACTTTAAGTGTGGAGTCATGATATTTGGTTTTTAACGCTATGGTTGAAAAATGTTTAAATTTTAAACCTAAAAAAGAGGGGGTGATGTTGCATCACTTGTTTTGCATTTTAATGCGTTTGTTGATGTATTTAATAGTCATGATATCTATCCTTTAATAGCATGATTGATTGATTTTTTTTAATTTTAACCCTCAAAGAAAAATGAGGTGATTTTAACCTTGAGGATACATGGGCTCTCTTTGTGGGTCTTCCTACTACATAATTTTTATTCCAAGCAACACTTTTGAAGTTTCTTAAACCCTCAACACCTTTCCCCCTAATTCTTGAGTCATGTTTCTCTTCCTGTTGAGAATCATACCCTATCTATTCTCCTCTATAATTTGTTTAGGATATGTAAAATATGGCTATTAATCTATTGTTATTCTCTTATCAACTTCTCATTATCTTCATGGTACCTTAGCACTTCCATTTTTAGGATCCTTATATTTTCTACCAAGTCTCTATCCTTTGGAAAATCTTCACTATACCCATTCAACTCTATTCATAGCTTCCACTTCGTCTTAATGGCGATGGGACCTCCGCGTATCCACCATACTCCTAGTCCTCATGTAAGTCTTTCCTTGTAGGCCACCTATTAATTTATTCTAAAATATTCAAAAGATTACTTACCTCAATCTAAAATTCTTGGTCGGTAGACCCATTCTCCTCCTTGATAGACTTATTTTGACTACATCAGTGCTCTAATATTAGCTTTCATTTCTTATTTATGCATTTCTAAAGAGATTATATGTTATTTCCTTCACATGAATTGTTATATTCAGTCATTAATTCTTCATATCAACTTCCATGGATCAATTAATTCACCAATAAGTGTATCTTGTGATTGTTTTAGATATAAAAAATATTCCTTTGTGTGCCTTTTGTCTTTCACTACAAAGAATCCTCAATTTCCTGAACATTTTGGGTTTTCGAAACTTCTCATTGGGCTTAAAATAACTTGTATCATCTCCCTTGAAACTTGGAATGGTTGTGGCCTTCCACTTCACATTATTCAAGGCCTAATTTCACTTTCAGTGAGAATTTTAAAGATAATATCCTCCACTGTAAGGTGACGTCACTGATAATGATATTTTAGTCTTGTTTCCATAATTTATCTTCTATTTAGAATAAAATAGTTGATAACTAGAGGCGTGAGACCCTGTCGGTTCCTCCTCCATGCCACATCATAGTGGTATCTCGACATCAATATCTTGGAATCCGAATCCCTTGGATTCATTATAATCATAAAACATCTGAGATCCTGTAACACCCCCAATTTATGTGTTTGAATTTCAAAGTTAGACATTTGAACTTTAATCCTAAGGGGAGTGGACCCCAAAGGATAAGTATTTTGTGAATGTAATTTAATATTTAAGTTGAGTAAATGAATAAAATGATTTTGTGCATATTGAACAAAATGAGATTTTGAGATCACTTGCTAAATCCATGAGGATGGATAAGGCAACTATTCCCCACAATCTTTCAAAATATCCTTCAAAGGAATTATTTCTAATTTAGATTTTTGAGGAGGAATCTAAATTTCCCTAATGATGAGGAAAGTAGTTGGGAAGAGGTGAAAAGCTGGAAAAGCTGAGGAAAAGCATAAAACAGCTTTAAAGAGTCCCTAAAATGGGAAGCCTAGGCAAACAAGAAGAAAAGCATCCTGTTATTCTGGACGCAGAATTAGAAACATGATTTGGGGAAACATTAGCTTAAATAAGCTGCTCCTAAACAGATCAGTGGTTGGTCTGGAGTGGAGGTGATCTCAGCTCGGGGGTGAGTTCTGGGAGACAGAAAGACTCTAAGGTTGGGAGGTTGGTCTATTGCATGATTGGTATGTTTCTGAAAATTCTGAATGTGATTACTGTATACTGTATGAATTGGCTACATATAAAATTTAATTGTTTCTTAAATCATAATTTCTACATTTAACGGAATTAGTCATAAGGTATTCACCTTGGTAATTCTGCCTAGTTGTAGAAATTAAATCTATGCTGAAGAATTCACCAGAATCTCTAAACCAAGGTGGTTTAAATCTGGGGATACGTAGTTCTTCACAGATGATTTAGCTGAAGCTGCTTCAAACTTAGTAATATCAAATTTTGATTTGGATATAACTTCAATCTGGTTTTATATGTAAAAAGAAAATAAGTCTCCTGCAAACTAATTTTACTTTTGAATAAATAAAAAAAACTCTTAGTAAGGAGGAAAACAACATAACTCTTTTAAGTGAAGCAGCAATTAAGGAGAATATAATTAAAGTGGGTTCCTGTACCAAAAGGTTACATCTTGACAGAGATATCATGTTCAGGAAATAAAAAGGGACATAGAACTAGAATAGGACTCTGATATGTAACCAATAATTAAGCAGGTGCAGAATTGAATTATATTTTATAAATTAAAATGCTATGGATAAAATCTGCGTAACTGCATTCGGATACATTAGTTGTAATACTCTCCGATTTATATATACATATCAATAAAAAAAAGGTAATTATAACATATGAAAATGCTGGTCATAGAACTGTATTGTTCATGATAAGAGTATTCGGTTAGTAGGGAATGATAAATTGAAAAAAAAACAACTATGTATTTAACCTGGTCACATTAGCTTAAGGCTGTTGGAAAATATGCATATATCTCAGCAAATTTTAAGCATGACCAGGACCACATAGATTCTAGGAACTGCTAAATTATCCAGAACAGAAAAATATATTACATGAACCATGATACGAATTTATATTGGAGAAGTAGTAAAATAAATCTGTACGAACGGTACATGAATGGAATCATGGCGATAGAACCAGACATTACCGGGCTAGGAACTCCTTTTTAGTCAATATCCTACTATGTCAATAATAGTATTGGAAAATTAAAACACAATTGAAAAATTCGACCTCTTCCTATTCGTAATATTCTCCAGTAGTACTAACAGAAATAGTTCAGTTTATAGATTAAACACATATGTATGAACAATATTAACCTGGGCTAGCATGACCGACGAGAATGTAACTACAACCTTGTGATATATATATATATATATATATATATATATATATATATATATATATATATATATATATATATATATATATATATATATAACTGTCATATATTCATATAAGGAAAACCTGAAGGATTTAAACGAAAAGAAAGAAAATATATATGACAGTCGCACATGGAAATCACGGGCAGACTTAATCTCCACGAACCTGGTCATAAGAGCGTTTATGAATAAATACCGAGTAATGAATGCAACGAAACCATATACTCTTTTAAATGGTTAACATATAAAAGTTGACCGCCGCGTTAATATGGTATGGCAACTGTTGAAAACAAAACCAAAACAAACCATGTGCGTAGTCGTATATTAAAACAAACAGTTCATGTCGAAACCTAGTTGGTTTACAGTAGGTAGGGCCGTAACCAACCGGAAAAACGTTACACCGAGCCAAACTAATCGATCAGGTGAACTCGAGCCGAAATAAGAAAATTGTAAGACGTGAAATCAATGGACTGGAATCATCATTTTGGAGACGTAGGCAGCGTACCTGTGAGTAGAGAGAAACGTGGCTAAGTAATAAGTGAGGCCAGATATTAACAATGAAAAGAAAAAATAAATATCGGAGAATGTTAGTAAGATAAATCGAAAAATAGACCTGTACAAACAATGGTAAAATTCGTCGATGTTCTGAAATTAACCCTTGTTCTCCGAGAGAGAAATGATGCCGGTCGCATGGTCAAAACCCTGTATATATATACAATAGAAACGGAACGAAATTATTTAATTCCACAGATGCCGAAAGGGAATTTCAATGGGCTGAACACCATATTAACTAAACTCCACTCGGCAAGGTGAAATGAAATCGAGAGACGTGGGCATAATACCATTGCCGAGAGCTCAAACAAAGAGAATTCAGTCTCGGAGAGGAAACTTTAAATCCATTCTCGGCTGCGAGGATAAAAAAAAAAAATGATGAATACAGATAGAATAAGAGAGGGGGAATCGTTTACCGGTTCCCCAGCCAGAAGAACTCACGCCTTGAGGTCCTTGTGGTTGCAGACAGCTGAGGACTGTGGTGACAATTCGAGAAGGCGACGTGAGTAAGAGTAAACCCGGTAAAACGGTATGACCATGAATCGAATAGGTTTTATAACCTGAACAATAAATCGATAAATTTACATTGGTCCTGTAGATCCATGGTTGAGCGCCAGTCAGGGTAGCTCTAGAACCTAGAACCTACACTACCAGGGCCTCAGAGAAATCTCGAGGCGAATTCAAAAACATTAATGCGAGGGAATGAATGAGTACAGCATTGTATTATTTAACTAGTATCCAGACAGGAAAATTGAATACCAAATCGGCGGAACCTGAGTTCTGCTACGCCGAATTTACTCCTGGGAATTTTTAGATCAGTACGCGGGGTTTCGTGTCAACGGTTTACAAGAAATGGTACGAGGGTTAGATGAAAGGGAAATTATCTATTCGTGCGAAGTATAAACTCCAACCTGGAGCCGTGAACCTTCCGCGTTGAGATACAGAGAGCGTGCCTACCTCCTGACACATGAAATGGGCGAAGTCACGTAGGTGTCCTTAGCAATATTGGAATCACGGGTTGTCAAACATTATGGGTATCACGCTGTCGAAACTCACCATAAGTCACGCGAGATTGTAATAATGGCGCAAGGAATGTAACAACTGTTGAAATTCATATTTCGGTCAGTAGTATAAATTGAGTTCCATCCTTAATAAAAACCGGTATATATACATGGTGAACGATTCACAACTAACATATATCCAAATTGAATAAGGTACGAAGTCCGAACCTTTATGATAATTAAGTTACAATGGCTACTCGAATTAAAAACCCTAACATAGGGCCGTATGAACAAATAGGTGCATAGGTTCATATTGTTAATATATAACATATGTTCATAACATTATTTCATAATATATCGTGAATGTTATTATAACACATATGTTGTTATAAATACACATATGTTATGTTAAGTGGGTAGGGTATTAATTAGTCATGTGTTGATCACCTTTACACCCACTTCTTATAATGCTATTTGGTTTTAGAAACATTATTCATCATATATGTATGTGATTAGTTATATATATATATATGAGGAAAGAAATGCTAGAGAAATTAAAATTAATGATTAGACAAAAAGGGGTTAAAACCTGTACTAGAGAAAAAAAGTAAAAATTGTTGAGCAAATTAAAGGGAGATGTTACAAATGGTATCAGAGCCCAAGTTATAAAAACTAGGTTGTTGTTATTGTGCTCACTGTTGCTGAGGGTTACTGGTATAAATAAGTATTATGGATATTGTCCTTGTAAATTTTATTGATCTGTAATTATGAGTGTGTGCAGTGGTGCTAAAATGGCTGAAGGTGAAGAGATTTATGTGGATCTGCGGGATGAGTTTAGTACGCCAGATCCCAACGCTCCGGTTATGGCTATCTTGCACAGGTTGCAGCAAGAATTGGCTGAGTTAAAAAGCCAGCATGACAAGTTGTCATCAGCCAGTAGGGAGCAGGAAAAGCTCATTAGAGAACTAACCTCCCGGAACAGACAAGAAGGCGAAGGTTCCGGCAAGAGGAAGATTGATGAATCTGAGGATGATGAGGCTAGTAGGTATCAGTATAAGCAGAAAAGAGAATTGCAGGGAGAATTCTGGAAGATCAAACCTCCCTCCTATGATGGAGAAAAGGAGGAAGATGTTGAAGCCTGGTTGCTGAACATGATTAAGTATTTCCAAGTCTATGAATATGAGAGAAATCTGAAGGCCATATTAGCTGTTTACCAGCTACAAGGTAAGGCTACCTTGTGGTGGGAGGAGACAAAAATGGTGCATGCCATTGATGAAAAGATAGTGACTTGGGAAGATTTCCAAGTTAAGTTCAAAAACCGCTATCTAAATGAACGTTACTATGATGATAAAGCCAAGGATTTTCATGAACTTAGACTGGGACAACTCACTATTGATGAGTTTTTTACTAAGTTTATGAATTTGTTGAGGTATGTCCCTTATATTAGGGAAGATAAGGCAAAGGTACAAAGGTTTCTGAACTGTTTTCCAGCTGTGTACAAAGAGAAAATCGACTTTGATAATCCAAAAACCATGGACGAGGCAGTAAGAAAGGAAATATTATGCTACCAGCATTTTAAAGGAAAAGCTGAACAAGGAAAAGGCTGGTTAAACAAAGGTGAATTCAAAGGGAGGAAACAAAAACCAGCATATTTGAAAAATTTTGGCAGAGATCATCAGCGAAATAAATTTAATAAAACCAGAGAAAGTCAAACTGCTCAGTCGCAGGTGGCTTCAAAACAAATGGATGGTGACAGTAAGAAAGAGGGAACAATCAAAATGAAAGAACCCTTGAAATGTTGGGGATGCGGAGAACCCCATCTATTGAGGGATTGTCCCCACAGAAATATTCATATGCTTATGAGAGAGCGAGAAGCAACCACAGTAAATGGCATAGCACGAAGCATACCCACAATCAGTGCAGCCTTGGAGAACCGGCAAGCAGAACATCAAGCTACCATGGTGGAAATAGAGGGTAAGATTTCTGGCCAATCTGTTACTGTTTTGATTGATCCGGGTGCCTCTTTAAGCTACATTAGTCCAAAAATTGTAGAAAAATGTAATCTTAAACCTGAAAAATTTCAGCAGTCATGGTTGGTTCGACTGGCCACCGGTACCAAGAGGAAAGTAACACATAAACTGCCCCTAACAGAAATGAAATTAAATGATTTTCAAACAGAAGTAAATCTGAATATTCTGCCTTTAGGTTCCTATGACTTGCTGATAGGAATGGACTAGTTGGAAAATAAGAAAGCCCTGATGAATTGCTGGGATAAGACCCTCATTGTGTGGATGAGGAAGGGAAACCTTTTATACTCAAAGGAAAACCAAAGTCCATTTCTGTCAGACAAATATCAGCATTGCAATTAAAACGAACAGCTAGAAAGGGATACCAAGTTTATGCAGTACATGTGGAGGAAATAGAACAAAAAACTGGGGAAAAGCTGCTAAATGATTTACCGGTAGTAAGGGAATTTAAGGAAGTTTTTCCAGATGAGATTCCTCATCTCCCCCCCAAAAGAGAAATTTACTTTACAATCAATTTGGTGCGGGGAGCAACACCTGTGTCCCGAGCCCCTTATCGAATGAGTCCCCCTGAACTTATGGAACTAAAAATGCAATTACAAGAATTGCTAGATAAGGGTTATATCATACCAAGTGTGTCTCCTTGGGGAGCACCGGTCCTATTCGTGAAGAAGAAAGATGGAAATTTTAGGATGTCCATTGATTATCGCCAACTAAACAAGTTGACCATTAAGAATAGATACCCTTTACCTAGAATTGATGATCTTTTTGATCAAGTGAGAGGAGCCTCAGTATTTTCGAAGATTGACTTAAGAACTGGTTATCACCAGCTCAGAATCAAGGAAGAAGACATCAGCAAAATAGCTTTCAGAACCAGGTATGGACACTACGAATTTGTAGTCCTACCTTTTGGTTTGACAAATGCCCCTACCACATTTATGTGTCTGATGAACAATGTGCTAAATAAGTACTTGGATAAATTTTTTCTTGTATTCATAGATGATATTTTAGTCTACTGCAAAAATGAAGAAGAACATAGAGAGCATTTGAGGATAGTATTGCAAACTTTGAAATAAAACCAGCTATATTCCAAGTTCAGCAAATGTGAATTTTATAAAGATAAGATTCAATACCTGGGCCATATTATTTCTGAACAAGGCCTTGCTGTTGACCCTGAAAAGATAAAGGCTATAAAAGAATGGCCTGTACCAACTGATGTTTCAGCAGTAAGATCATTCATGGGGATTGCAGGCTATTATCGCAGATTCGTGGAGAGATTTTCTGCCATAGCACATCCCATAACATCATTACAAAGAAAGGGTGTCAAATTTGAATGGACAAAAAAATGCCAAACCAGCTTTGACCAATAAAAACTAAAACACACTACAGCCCCTATCCTAAAGATTGCAGATCCTGATAAAGAATTTGTTGTATGTACAGATACTTGTAGAGAGGGGTTGGGAGGAGTCCTTTTGCAGGAAAATTCAGTTATTGCCTATGAATCTAGGAAACTGAAAATACATGAATAGAATTATAGTGCCTATGATTTGGAATTAGCAGCTGTTATCCATGCTTTAAAAATGTGGCGGCACTATCTTCTTGGGAAAAAGTTTACATTGATGACTGATCATATTAGTCTCAAATATTTCTTTTCCCAAACTGATCTGAATGCAAGACAAGCCAGATGGCTGTCCTTTTTAAGTGAATTTTATATGGACATAAAACATATCAAGGGAAAAGAAAATAAAGTTGCAGATGCATTAAGCAGGAATGCATGTCAGAATATAAACAGCATTGGAAGTAGTGCCCAGATCGAAGTAGAAGAGTTGGTGAGAAAAGCAGAAAATCAAGATCCAAACTATGAAACACTCTTGGTGAAACTACAGAAAAAGGAGAAAACTGATTTCACTCAAAACCAAAACGGGCTGATTTGTTATAAAAACAGGTTGTATATTCCCAATGTAGAGTCCTTAAAAAAGGAAATTCTGGATGAATATCACAAACAGCCATATGCAGGACATCCAGGATATCAGAAAATGTTAACAGCCCTGAAAAAGAAGTTGTTCTGGCCAGGAATGAAGAGAGATGTAGCAGAATATTTAAGTAGGTGCATGGAATGTCAACTAGTCAAAGTTGAGCATCAACATCCGGCGGGTCTTTTAAACCCTTTTCCAATTGCAGAATGGAAATGGGACACAGTTTCCATGGACGTTATAACAGGATTACCCAAAACCCAATACCAGCATGATTCGGTAATGGTGGTAGTAGAAACTCTAACAAAAGCTCCCCACTTTATACCAGTGAAATATACCTTTGGGACAGCTCAAGTAGCGAATGTGTTCGTGAAGGAGGTAGTAAGGCTTCATGGGGTTCCAAAGGTAATTGTTTCAGACCGAGATGCTAAGTTTACAGCAGCTTTTTGGAAAGGACTATTTGGAGGGATGGGTACTAAGTTGAATTTTAGTACCGCCTATCACCCTCAGACCGATGGGCAGACAGAGAGGACTAATCAAATTTTGGAGGATATGCTGAGAATGTATGTGATGGATAGGCCATCAAAGTGGGAAGAGTATTTTCATTTAGCCGAATTTGCCTATAATAACAGCTACCAATCCTCTATCAAGATGAGTCCGTTTGAGGCACTGTATGGAAGAAAGTGTCGTACTCCTTTGAGCTGGAGCCAACCAGAGGATAAACTAATGTTGGGGCCCGATGCCTTACAAGAGATGGAAAGAATTGTTAAACAGATACAAAGAAACATCAAGACAACACAAGATCGCCAGAAAAACTATGCTGATAAGAAACGAGTGCACCGAGAATTTAAAGTGGGGGATCATGTGTATTTGCGTATTAAACCCAAAAAGAGCACACTTTATGCTGGAAGTTGTGCAAAACTGGCTCCTAGATATTGTGGTCCTTTTGAAGTATTAGAAAGGGTGGGACCAGTGGCTTACAAGCTGGCCTTACCACCCCATGTTAGAGTTCATGATGTGTTTCATGTTTCGTTATTAAAAATATATGTGCATGATGCTTCTCACATAGTTGATTGGAATGTTGTACAGGTGGAACCAGAACGGGAGTTTCTGCCAGAACCGCTTCAAATATTGGAGCGGGAAGAAATTGAATTGAGAAACAGAATAGTAGCCAGAGTAAAAGTGCAGTGGAAGCACTTTACTGCTGAAGAAGCTACCTGGGAAAGAGAAGCTGAAATGATGGAAAGATATCCATTTTTGTTTGAAAAATGAACTCTAGTAGTTAAATAACAACACCGAGGACGATGTTTATTTTCAGAGGGGGAATATGTAACACCCCCAATTTATGTGTTTGAATTTCAAAGTTAGACATTTGAAGTTTAATCCTAAGGGGAGTGGACCCCAAAGGATAAGTATTTTGTGAATGTAATTTAATATTTAAGTTGAGTAAATGAATAAAATGATTTTGTGCATATTGACCAAAATGAGATTTTGAGATCACTTGCTAAATCCATGAGGATGGATAAGGCAACTATTCCCCACAATCTTTCAAAATATACTTGAAAGGAATTATTTCTAATTTACATTTTTGAGGAGGAATCTAAATTTCCCCAATGATGAGGAAAGTAGTTGGGAAGAGGTGAAAAGCTGGAAAAGCTGAGGAAAAGCATAAAACAGCTTTAAAGAGTCCCTAAAATGGGAAGCCTAGGCAAACAGGAAGAAAAGCATCCTTCTATTCTGGACGCAGAATTAGAAACATGCTTTGGGGAAACATTAGCTTAAATAAGCTGCTCCTAAACAGATCAGTGGTTGGTCTGGAGTGGAGGTGATCTCAGCACGGGGGTGAGTTCTGGGAGACAGAAGGACTCTAAGGTTGGGAGGTTGGTCTATTGCATGATTGGTATGTATCTGAAAATTCTGAATGTGATTACTGTATACTGTATGAATTGGCTACATATAAAATTTAATTTATTATTAAATCATAATTTCTACATTTAACAGAATTAGTCATAAGGTATTCACCTTGGTAATTCTGCCTAGTTGTAGAAATTAAATCTGTGCTGAAGAATTCACCAGAATCTCTAAACCAAGGTGGTTTAAATCTGGGGATACGTAGTTCTTCACAGATGATTTAGCTGAAGCTGCTTCAAACTTAGTAATATCAAATTTTGATCTGGATATAACTTCAATCTGGTTTTATATGTAAAAAGAAAAGAAGTCTCCTGCAAACTAGTTTTACTTTTGAATAAATAAAAAAAACTCTTAGTAAGGAGGAAAACAACATAACTCTTTTAAGTGAAGCAGCAATTAAGGAGAATATAATTAAAGTGGGTTCCTGTACCAAAAGGTTACATCTTGACAGAGATATCATGTTCAGGAAATAGAAAGGGACATAGAACTAGAATAGGACTCTGCTATGTCACCAATAATTAAGCAGGTGCAGAATTGAATTATATTTTATAAATTAAAATGCTATGGATAAAATCTGCGTAACTGCATTTAGATACATTAGTTGTAATACTCTCCGATTTATATATACATATCAATACAAGAAGGTAATTATAACATATGAAAATGCTTGTCATAGAACTGTATTGTTCAGGATAAGAGTATTCGGTTAGTAGGGAATGATAAATTGAAAAAAAAAACAACTATGTATTTAACCTGGTCACATTAGCTTAAGGCTGTTGGAAAATATGCATATATCTCCGAAAATTTTAAGCATGACCAGGACCACATAGATTCTAGGATCTGCTAAATTATCCAGAACAGAAAAATATATTACATGAACCATGATACGAATTTCTATTGGAGAAGTAGTAAAATAAATCTGTACGAACGGTACATGAATGGAATCGTGGCGATAGAACCAGACATTACTGGGCTAGGCACTCCTTTTTGGTCAATATCCTACTATGTCAATAATAGTATTGGAAAATTAAAACACAATTGAAAAATTCGACCTCTTCCTATTCTTAATATTCTCCAGTAGTACTAACAGAAATAGTTGAGTTTATAGATTAAACACATATGTATGAACAATATTAACCTGGGCTAACATGAACGACGAGAATGTAACTACAACCTTCATATATATATATATATAGAACTGTCATATATTCATATAAGGAAAACCTGAAGGATTTAAACGAAAAGAAAGAAAATATATATGACAGTCGCACATGGAAATCAAGGGCAGACTTAATCTCCACGGACCTGGTCATAAGATCGTTTATGAATAAATACTGAGTAATGAATGCAACGAAACCATATACTCTTTTAAATGGTTAACATATAAAAGTTGACCGTCACGTTAATATGGTATGGCAACTGTTGAAAACAAAACCAAAACAAACCCTGTGCGTAGTCGTATATTAAAACAAACAGTTCGTGTCACAACCTAGTTGGTCTACAGTAGGTAGGGCCATAACCAACCGGAAAAATGTTACACCGAGCCGAACTAATCGATCAGGTGAACTCGAGCCGAAATAATAAAATTGTAAGACGTGAAATCAATGGACTGGAATCACCATTTTGGAGACGTAGGCGGCGTACCTGTCAGTAGAGAGAAACGTGGCTAAGTAATAAGTGAGGCCAGATATTAACAATGAAAAGAAAAGAAAATACTGGAGAATTTTATTAAGATAAATCGAAAACTAGACCTGTACAAACAATGGTAAAATTCGTCGATGTTCTGAAATTAACCCTTGTTGTCCGAGAGAGAAATGATGCCGGTCGCATGGTCAAAACCCTGTATATATATACAATAGAAACGGAACAAAATTATTTAATTCCACAGATGCCGAAAGGGAATTTCAATGGGCTGAACACCATATTAACCAAACTCCACTCGGCAAGGTTAAATGAAATCGAGAGACGTGGGCATAATACCATTGCCGAGAGTTCAAACAAAGAGGATTCAGTCTCGGAGAGGAAAATTTAAAGCCATTCTTGGCTGCGAGGATTAAAAAAAAAAAAAATGATGAATACAGATAGAATAAGAGAGGGGGAATCATTTACCAGTTCTCCAGCCAGAAGAACTCGCGCCTTGAGGTCCTCGTGGTTCCAGACAGCTGAGGGCTGTGGTGACAATTCTAGAAGGCGACGTGAGGAAGAGTAAACCCGGTAAAACGGTATCACCACGAATTGAATAGGTTTTATAACCTTAACAGGAAATCGATAAATTTACATTGGTCCTATAGATCCATGGTTGAGCGCCAGTCACGGTAGCTCTAGAACCTAGAACCTACACTGCCAGGGCCTCAGAGAAATCCTGAGGTGAATTCAGAAACATTAATGCGAGGGAATGAATGAGTACAGCATTGTATTATTTAACTATTATCCAGACAGGAAAATCGAATACCAAATCGGCGGAACCTGAGTTCTGCTACGCCGAATTTACTCCTGGGAATTTTTACATCATTACGCGGGGTTTCGTGTCATCGGTTTACAAGAAATGGTACGAGGGTTAGATGAAATGGAAATTATCTATTCGTGCGAAGTATAAACTCCAACCTGGAGCCGTGAACCTTCCGCGTTGAGATACAGAGAGCGTGCCTACCTCCTGACACACGAAATGGGCGAAGTGACGTAGGTGTCCTTAGCAATATTGGAATCACGGGTTTTCAAACATTATGGGTATCACGCTGTCGAAACTCACCATAAGTCACGCGATATTGTAATAATGGCGCAAGGAATGTAACAGCTGTTGAAATTCATATTTCGGTCAGTAGTATAAATTGAGTTCCATCCTTAATAAAAACCGGTATATATACATGGTGAACGATTCACAACTAACATATATCCAAATTGAATAAGGTACGAAGTCCGAACCTTTATGATAATTAAGTTACAATGGTTACTCGAATTAAAAACCCTAACGTAGGGCCGTATGAACAAATAGGTGCATAGGTTCATATTGTTAATATATAACATATGTTCATAACATTATTTCATAATATATCGTGAATGTTATTATAACACATATGTTGTTATAAATACACATATGTTATGTTAAGTGGGTAGGGTATTAATTAGTCATGTGTTGATCACCTTTACACCCACTTCTTATAATGCTATTTGGTTTTAGAAACATTATTCATCATATATGTATGTGATTAGTTATATATATATATATATGAGGAAAGAAATGCTAGAGAAATTCAAATTAATGATTAGACAAAAAGGGGTTAAAACCTGTACTAGAGAAAAAAAATAAAAATTGTTGAGCAAATTAAAGGGAGATGTTACAGATCCAAAGTCCCAAGATCTAGTGGGGTCCTCTCTCATACCATGTCATCTTGGTGCCTTAGAATCAACCTCTTTTCTTCTCTAATGCCATTTGTAAACACTAATATTTTAGATCCAATACCTGTAGTTTACCTTCATTGTGCCTGAGCAAGAGTCCATGTCATCTCGGCCCCTTAGCTTCAAATTTATTCACCTTGACACAACATAATTTCCAAATGCCAAGGTACAAGACCCAACATATGTCATGCCAAATGATAATTTCATGCTAAAGTAGAATTCTGCATGTATTGTCCACATAGGTTTCCATGTTAGTGTAACATATTTCCCTATGGCTACGTGGCTCTGCTCTGGCCACCAATCCATGTTGTCTCAACACCTCACCCTTGATTTTTCCTTTCCTTGCATTCTCAATTAAAACTACCATGGTATTATGTCTAAGACTCGATATATGTCACATATTGATGACATAGAACACCATTACAACTATTTAGGAAATATGCAAGGTCAATGTCTCCTGCTCCCACTATGCCTACATTTCCGAATGAGTCACCTTCCCATTATGTGAACTTTATACTACCTCTCTGAAAATCTATGATATCATAGAATCCATGGCCCACCCCTTCCTCCCTCCACCCTTGGAAGTTCCATGTTTGGGGTAGGTGGGGGTCTCATAATTGATCTCCATTATCAATCTCTAGTAGGAATTTTTGGCATTCCCAATCATACCACGCCCCTCCCTATTAAATAGTGACTAGGATAGGGTACCCAAAATCACTCTTGATTGTCAATTTGTGGCAATATACCATTGATTTGAATATTCATATGGCACAATTTTCCATCATGAGCTCTCCATACCCACATTGAACATTGACCATGAGTAGGGGATTGCAACCAACCTCACCATTAGGTCGTGTATTATGTAAATTTCATTTGACGAACCAACACGCCATTTAACACTCCTTCTTGGGTGAAAGGTGAAACCACCTTCCATGTGCACAGTCTCTAACCCACTTTTAGTAGGGTTTGAAACCTTTGTAATAATACCACTTTCTTTCCATAAATGGGACCCCTCATCCATTAAAATTCAACCATGAGGGGGTGGTGGAAGGATGGGGGGGGGAGGGGCGCTATAAACTTGAGTTTTTAGATATTTGGCCATGCAAATTTATCCTAGCCAAATTGTATGTTGTTTAATACAACTTCCTCTATGAAAAGGTGAAAGCACCCTCTAAGTGTGCACACAAATTAGGGAGATTTCTTCAAATTGGAATGGACTTCAAACCGACTTTGGATGTGGGGTGAAACCACTGGTAATGTGCCTCTCCCCCCCCCCCCCCCCCCCCACTTGTTAAACTTATCACATGAGGTAGGACTTCAAGTTTATCTCAGTCATTAGGTCTCATGCTAATGTATATCAATGACTATTTAACAATTAAACCTACAACATACCTCATTTTTACCAATTTGCACAAAAATTCTTAATAATAGCCATAAATTTAGGGGATTTTCCCCAAATTCCTCCATGGTTGGCCCTCTCTTTGGCCCCTACCGAGAACCTATAATATCACTTGTAATATTTCTCTGAAATTCTTATGATTTCCTTAATTTTCTTAGAAATTTCCCCAATTTCAATTTAGACATTTTGACAAGCACATGCCAAGCATCGACCTAACCGTTTTTTGTCAAACAGTTTCCTACAACAGACCTACAACTTGTACATTTCCTACCTATTCTTAGCTTATTCAAGCTTAAATTTGTAGCTTGGACTCTAATACTATATGTAACAACCTTAGGCCACCTGCTAGCTATTGTAGTCCCTATAAAGACCCAATTACTTGAACTGTTGCTCCTAGCAGCATATGACATAAAAATTCCCCTTCCATTGGGAAATTCTTATTTGATAAAATATATATAGGAAAACATAATAGAATGGAATTCACATGTGCATGACTTTTAATTAACATCAATATATATATATATATATATATATATATATTTGTGTGTCTGTGTGTGTGTGTGTATACATACATACATATCCAATTATCCATAGACCATGTTATCCATTTTATTTCAATATTGAGTCACCCTTCAACTAGGGATTTAACTCCATTTCAACCATGTCACCCAAATTGTGCTACGTGCTTGGTGCCAACAAATGCCGACCAAACTAAGCTTGACATCCTCCATCAAATAATCATTTGGATTCTAAGAGGTACAATTGCCTCATAGGCCTTCCACTTATCATTCTATGCCTCACACAGTTAATGTAATAAGACTATTAACATCCAAATAATATTCATATGGATTATAGGAGTTCCACTGCCCTCATAGGCCTTCCAGGTACCCTTCCAAGCCTCATACAACCAATGTTCCAAACTTGAAAACCTCAAACCACTAGTCTGGTGGCTTACAAGACTTCCACTACTTACGTAGGCCTTCCAAGTAACCTTCCTGAAATTTATAAGCCAAGGTTCCAAGCCCACAACCCTCTAACCAGTAGTCTCATGGCTTACAGAAATTCCACTACCCTCCAGGGTCTCCTAGGTTCTCATATAGACTTTCGTTTCATCACTATCAACATGTTTCCATAGACTTCTATTTAGATATGTGAACCTAAAGCATTTCATAATCCTCAATAGTGCAGGAACCCCCCTATATGACTCCCTCCTACATAATCCTTCATAGTTCCAAACATGCCTCTTTATATATGAATTCCTCTTTTCTGCCACTTTGAATTCATCCAAGCCACCTCATGGGCCTTGGTTATATGCATGGGCTCATTTTACTAATTATTTAAATTATATAATCCTCTTTTCTCATCCATGGAATTTCATTCTCCCATTATCATTTCATCGTTTTTGGTCTGCAACCATTATATTTTATTAATATGAATTTGTTACATACTTACATTATTAGGCCTTCTAGTCTCAAAATATAAAACATTTACACATTCACACGCATAGGCACAATGAACCACATAACACATATACACTCATGGAAATGGGAACATGATCCCCCAAAAGATGACTTTGGCTCACCCACCTTCCTATTGTGCCTTGGATCAATATCCGTGCTCCACATATTTATGCTATTTATAATGTAAGGGTATACATTGGTGTTACAATTATAGTTAGCTCCCGAGAAACAAAATGGCATCTTGTGCAAAAAAGCCATATTATGGATAATGCATATAATGGATATCTCAATCACCATGATCACAGTTCGAATTTTTGGGTGCATATATAAAATTTATTTTATTCCTCTTTAATATGGAGGATCCTTCGACCTTATTTTTCCTCATAGTAATATGCTTGTCCGGGGTCTAAATCTGAAAAAAATCATCTAAATGTTATCCCACATCTCTATCAATTAAAAAACTTAATAAATACAACATGAATTCAAATTTAATAACATAGACCTTAAAAAAATTCTACAAATGGACCTTAGAAACTCAATAGTTAATGGTATTAATGGAGCATAAGCCACCAAAAACCTAAGATATAGTGTAAAAATAAAAGTAGAACCAATTACAAACTTCTATTATATTGAGGAAAGAAATTGTAGATCACATGTTGTACAAGGTAGCTTGGTTTAATCAATTACTCCCCAAGAAAACAATGAAAAAATGAAATATCTCAAACAAAGTACTAAACTTTATAATCACACCCAGGAGCATCGCTTGAGAGAGAATTATATGTTGTGTTGAAGAAGGAATTATAAACATGAACAATGAAGAGAAGTAACAAGTCATTAGAGAAATTTTGAGGTCAAAATGGGCCTCAAAATAAAAATTTACAACCAAAATCAACTTTATAACAACCAATAGGATTCAAGTTGATGTTGTCAAACATTGGGGATGATTCACCATTATTGGAGTAAAAATAAAAAAAACTACTTTTGCAATGTATATTTTTCAACTTATCTCCCTATGGTTCTACTCACCTTTAAAGTGGGAGAATTTTTTGGATGTAAACTTTAATTCTTCATCCAAGGAGTATCCATGATGCATAATTTTGATGGACCTCGTTACACTTAAAATCAGGAATACCTGAAAATTGTTATTGAAATCATGTTTTTTAATGTAGTTCTCATTTGTTTTCTAATAGTGTCCATCAAAAGTATTCAAAATGGGCACTCCTTGGAACAAGAATTAAATTATGCATCCAATGAGTACTCCCACTTGAAATTTGAGTAAAAAAATAGGGAGATAAGTTTAAAATAGGAGTTGAAAAAGTATTTTTTTCTTTTTTCCCTCTAAAATTTGATGATGTCATCTAATATTATTTTATTATTTATAATATTATTTTATAATATTCCTTAGGAGGCCTTGTTTAGACCTAAAATTTTCTCTAATGAAGACTTTATTTTGCTTACATTTTTAGGAGAGAAAAACCACCTTAAAATTCCTAGCACCATATCAGAATCTTTAGCAACTAATATAACCCCCATCATTCCAGCCATTAATGATATCTCCAACATTCAGTAAATGAATGAAATCAATAGAGATTTTGTGAACAACACAAGAGACAACAAAGTGAATGATATTAGAGGATCCCAAGCGACTCTCAACCTAGGGTATGGTTTAGAAAGTAAAGAAGAATTGATTACAAGCTTCCACTATATTGGGTAAAGAAATTCTAGTTCACATGTTGAGCAAGATAAAATGGTTGACTCAACTATTTCTCAGGTGAACAATGTAAAAACCAACATAAAGCTAGTTAGGGGAATCCATAATACACTGCAAAAAAATTCTCATATTAGTATTTATTTCAACTCGAAGAAAGTGGTGAATCATTATTCCCATCAACTGAGCATAAAATAAATCAGTCTTAAATAAAATACTCAAGTTTAAATCACACCCATGACTGTCCCCTTTGAGAAAATTATATGTTGTGTTAAGGAACGAATTAAGAACTTGAAAAATTATGAAAAGGAATAGGTAAGACATGATTGTTATTCCATTATTTAGAGAGAAAAACCACCCTAAGATTCATAACAACAAATCAGAATCTATAACAACTAATGTAATGTCTAGTAATTCATCCATTAATGATGGAAAATTCTATAAATGAATAAAATCTACAGAGCTCTAGCTAAAAAATTGAGTTAATATTATTAATGGAACCAAAGCCACTAGAAACCTATTGTATAATGTATAAATAAGAGAAAAACTGATTACAAAATTACTTTATATCGATCGGATAAATTGTAGATCACATGTTGAGAAATATAACTTGATTTAAGAAACTATTTCTCAATAGAAAAATACAAAAATAAATGTAATTCTAGTAATTGCAGTGGACACCAATACTCATATTAGAAATTATTTCAACTGAAGGAAAGTGGCGAACCTTTAATACCATGAAATAATGATAGAGTAAATATAGGCGTTAAAAAAAGGACTAAAATTTGTAATCACATATAGTAGTATACAATTAGATAAAATCCAATGTTATGTTGAGGAATGAATTATAAAACTGAACGATGATGAGTAGGAACAAGTAAGACATGACCATGTTTACATTTTTAGGATAGGAAAATCACCCTAAAATTAGTAATCGTAGATCATAATCTCTAAAAATTATTATAACCTCCATTGTTCCAACCATTAATTATATCTACAATGTTCATGTGAATAATATAATTAGTACAGAAGAACTAATTACAACATTTATTACAGGAATTATGAGGTCTAAAATGGGACTCCCAAGGAAAATAATAAAATGATAGTTAAAATAATAAAATAATGGTTATGTTAGGCCCCTATATTACTATTTTAGTCCCTTATTTTTTTATTGTGGCCCCCTTATTGTTATTGTTGTACCCCTATAGTCCCCATATTGTTATTATTATGTCCAATAAAATCCCACTATTTCTATTGTTAGGTTGGCTAGGATTATATTGTGACCCCATGGACTGCTATATATAGAAAGGAGTTTTTTTCATTTCAATCATCCAAGAATTGTTCATTTATTTCATGTAAAGGAGGTTTCTCCCTCGAAGTGGTTGATTTATAAGGCATTCATCTTTATTTTCTTCTATTTTGGGAGCTGGTTTCATAACAGGTTATGGATTTTTACTTGGAAAAAAAAGGAAACTACATTTTTTTATTATATTTAAGGCTCATCTCCATATAAGTTTACTAAAAATTTTTAAGTGAAAAACATGTTGGATGTGGAATTAAATTCCACATCCAACACATACCCACTATGCATACATCTGAGTAGACCCACATCGAAAGGAATTGAAAATATATGAACAAATTTTGTTGAACACACTTTTTTCACATATTTTCAATATTTTTCAATGTAGGTCTACTCAAAAACATAAAAAATGGGTGCTTATGGATGTGTAATTTAATTATGTATCTAACAAGTATTTACACTTGACATCCGAATAAATCTATAACTATATCAGCCAAAAACATAGTTAAAAAACTAGTTTTCTTCTTTTCCCTCAAAAATATTTTTCCTTATTTATGACATCATTATCTTGAATCCCATTAGTTATTTTAAAGTTAATTTTTATGGTATATTTTTTGTTTTGAGACAAGTTAATTTTTATGGTACATTTTTTTGTTTTGAGACCCATTTTTTATCACAAAATTCCACTAACAACATTATATTGCTGAAAATATTTATAGATCACATGTTGAGAAATATAGCTTAGTTAAATGAATAATTTCTCAAGTGAACAATGAAAAAATGATGTAAATATAGTTAGGGGCATCCTCAATACAGTGGAAAAAAATTATCATATTAGAGGTCATTTTAAAATGAAGAAAGTGGTGAATCTTTCATCTCATGAATTGAGCGTAAAGAAAATACAATTCTTAAACAAAGGAATCAACTTTTCAATCCCATTGAGCAACATCCCTTTAGAGAATATTATATGTTTTTTTGGGGAAGGAATTATAAAATTAGATGAAAATTAGAATTAAGAGGTAATACATGTATGTTCGTACATTCTTACCAGAGAAAAACCACCCTAAAAGTCATAGCAGTAGATTAGAATCTATAGCTACTAATATATCCTCCAACATTCCATCTATTATTGATATCTCCAACATTCACACAATGAATAAAATAATCATTGGCTTAACTAAAAACAAGAGGTATAGAGAAATGAAATGTATTAATGGACCCCAATCCACTAGAAACCTAGGGTATAATGTAGAAATAATAGAATGACCAATTGCAAACTTCCATTATTGAGGAAATAAATTGTAGATCGTATGTTGAGAAATATAAATTAGTTCAGACAACTATTTATGAAGTTAACAATGCGAAATTAAATGTAAATCTATTTAGTGGCATCCATTTTGCAATGGAAAATAAATATCATATTAGAAATCATTTTTACTTTAATAAAGTTGTGAACCTTTCATCCCTTGACTTAAGGAAAGAGGAAATTAGATTCTTAAAAAAAAGGATGCATATTTGTAATCACACCTAGGAGCAACCCCTTAGAGAAAATTATATTTTACGTTGAAGAAGGAATTATAAAATTGAAAAACGATGAGAGGAACAAGTAAAACATGACTATCATATATTCATAGGAGAGGAAAACCACCAGTTTGCAACCAACACAATAGACAACTTAAAGAAATTAAGAATCTACATAAGAATAATAAAACTGTAATTTTAAATCTAGCAAAGGTGGAGCCATTGTACAATTATGAACATGGAATAATATATCTCAAAAATAGAGGAAAAACTAAAAAATAGCACTAGTTATGGAAAACGTAAGGAAAACCATATATCTCCAAAGACTTCTTCCTAGTTGTGAGATTACTTGAATCTATTGTCCCAAAATTTCTCAAACAAGTTATCCTATTAATACCAATAGTCAACACCGCCAAATTCACCACATGTGGTCTTGCTAAGTAAGTAGTTAGCATTATTGGACCTATAATTGATAATGTAGACTCTTACAGTGAGGAATATAACCACTTTTTCAATCTCATCAAAGAGGAAAAAACTATTCCCAATGACATGATAGTGATATCTTAGGTAGTCTCTCTCTTCACCAAGGTCACTCTAAAAAGTGCCATCCAAATCACCAATTAGGTTTTTTACCGTGAGATAACAAGGCATGAAATTTTTTTTTAAGGTCTTAATTCTTTATTTTCCAAGGGAAATGTTTCAAGAAAAACATTGTTGTCATTATAGGGTAACCAAATCTCTCACCCATTGTAGCCAACATATTCATCGAAGCATTAAAAAGGAAATAAATAATATATTATCCCTTAAAAGCAAGTATATGAAAAATATGTGTTGACAACACTAATGTGAAATGGAAACAAAGGAGTTGCGAGAAAAATAGGTTCTTAAATTGTTAGTATGAATCCTTTGTCGAAGTGTACGAAAAAGGACCACTTTAGCTACGCATAACTAATAGACCTAACAACAAAAGTGGCTGCCAATATCTTCAGATCTGCGGTTAGTTAGACAGAAAAGAGCTGCAAAAAACCAGATCTATGCATGGAAAGACATTAAGCAGAAAAAGTAAGGGTTTGCTCCATATACCAATAGACAAGACAAGAACAATTTTTGAAAGAATGTTTATATTAATGGGGCACCTGGGAGGAAAACAAGAAGGTGTATCCAATTCCCCTCAGTGGGATGGGTTCTTGGAAGTCCTCAACACTTCGGATCTAATATTTCTCTCTCTTGTTGGTGTAGAAGACCCACACAAAGAATGGAACTCAAAGGGAGCTCTTGCAGCAAATGGCAGAAAATGGTGACCAAGTGTATAGATCCATAGTGATCTAATAGGCAACAAAAGGTGAAGAATGGTAGGAAAAACCCTCCTATTTATAACAAAATATTGGGTCATTCTAGATCTTGGTGCATGGGTTAACCAGATCTATATCCACTTTTTATGGAATATTTTATTATATTTGTTGGAGGGAAAAGGTATTTGACTTGGGTCAAATCCCTTGATTTGTCAAAAATAAATAAATAAATGATTTATTTATCTTTTTAAGGAAGCGGCTAGAAGATAATCAAATAAATAATGATTTATTTAATTATTTAAGGAAGTGGTTGAAAGATAATTAAATAAATAGTGATTTATTTAATTATTTGTGGGTGATTTGGTCATATTTAACAAGGAATATTATCTAAATAAGGTTTAAATAATTATTCCTAGAAAATAATAAGATAAATAAAGGTTTATCTAATTAGTTTCTTTGATTTTGGGTTAAAATTGATTGGGAATAATAATTAAATTATGGTTTAATTAATTATTCCATGAGGAAAATCAAACAAATATAGGTTTGTTTAATATTTCCTTTTGGGGTTTCCTGTTTTAACATAGTGAAAGCAATTTTACTTAGGGTAAAATTGGTCTTACATGGTGTACTTGGGTCCATCTAATGATAATAGATTAGACATCTCACACGCACCCGGGGAATCATCAAGAGCTGCTGCTGGATCACTAGACCATCAAGTATACGGATCTCGATCATGCTAAAAGGAGCTGGAGAAACAATCAAGCCAAAGGGAAAGGAGATATCCCTTTGCCTGATCCGAGGCACCAAACAAGAGTGGAAGCTGGAACCAAGGTACACCGCCCTCTAGACCTGGCTTCTGGAATGAATGAGGTGATGTCGACAGAAGGAGGTCCACCATAGGTGAGGCAATGAGAGACCCTCAACTAAGGCATGAGAGAAAAGAGTAGAGCGACGGACAAACTGACACTAATGATGATAGTGAAGTGGAAAGGACTGAGTAGCTAATGGACGACTTCCCTTGCTAGAGCATAAAGGGCATGAATGACATGGCAGCGACTGACGCAATATCATAAGGAATAGGGGACAGTGGGACTGAAGGCCATAATGTGCGACACAAGAGAGAGACCAAGCAATGAATGGTGGAGGGCTATAACGGGGTACAAAGGGACTCGGGATAGACTCCCTGAATGCGATGATGACTCAACTTGGATGCTCTAAACAAGGGCGACTTGATGGTGCTGCCACACAGTAAAGGCCCAATGGGGGACCATGAAAACATGAGTACAAGATGGTAACTCATGACGAAAATCGACACGAACAAAGACAAGTAAGGAGGCAAAATGGTGCCCCAAGTACAAGTGTTGTAAGTGAGGAAGTTCAATTTGAAGGAGAGGTGAAGTGATCCTTCTTGGACAAAATAGCTCCTGGCGAAGGATGAAAATACAAAAAAGATGCTGGCTATCTAAAAGAACCTAAAACACGCATCTCAAAAGGGAAATGCTAAGGGTAATATTTCTTAAGATAGAGTGCATTGCGAGGATTAGGAAGAGGATTGCCTTCGAAGTCCTCTAAAAGGTATGCCCCCTTACCAAGACCCTTACTGATGACGTAAGGGCCTAGCCATAATGAGTCGAACTTCCCATGACCAAGGACATCATGGGCTTGGTCACATACTAGAACAAGGTCGCCTTTGAGGCTAGAATTTTCGGTCATATTGAGCTTTGGTGCATTTCTGGGCCGCTTCCATGGTTTGAAATGCAACACGGCAGTCTTCAGAGGCACGCTCAGGCATGATAAGTCGTTGTTATAGAGGTTGGGTGTCAGGGAGAAGTTCAACAGCCAAATGAAGGGAAGGGATGTCACACTCGATAGGTAAGACAGCCTCCTCTTCAAAAACGAGGAGAGGAGGGTTATGGTAGAGGGGCATGGGTGCCCCCAAGCATGGTGTGGTCATGCCAAAATGTATTTAGAAAAAGGGGAATCTAAACACATTGTAATGATGTGGTATGCCATTTGTTCTTGTTATGGTTATGCATTTTGAGAAAGGAAATGGAGGATTACCAATCTCTTTTGGTACTGCATATAGGGATCAAATGGACTTTAAGTTTCCGAGTTGGCATACCTGGTGTCACTATCCCAAAAAGGGGATTTGGAGATAATGAACTGATGCTCTCGTAGAAAAGCTATAGTTTGGTCAACAATAATGTCTAAGAGACTGGGTTGCTGATGTAAGATGAGGGAACGATAAGGGGTATCATCCCTAGAGTGATTGGAAGTGATATGGGACTCTAGAGGTTCTTCTAAATGTGGAAGAATACTGGGACTAAAGTCAGCACGACCAGATACACTAGGAGAGTGGTGGAGAATTGCTTCTCTTGGTCTCTCAAATGTGGGTGCCCCCTTACCCAAACATTGGGTTTTAATGTAATGGCCACAAGGTGGATGTGGTGTGAACACCTGGGTTCGATGTAAGGGGGAATAGATAACGTCAGGGGTGGGGATTTTTTCCATAATGTCGTCATCGCGATAGAAGATGGGGTGACTGGTGGAAGAAAGACCACCTGACGTGGTGACGTGACCTGAATCATCATCATGAGAAGAGAGGTTCACATGTGCATCGTCACAAGGGGTGATCGAAGAGTAAGTAGATAAATGATATACCGATGTTGAGCCCAAGATGATCGCTAAAGGAAGGTCAAGCGAAACAACAGGGGAGGATTCAGATGGAATGTTCCCCGAGGGTCTCATGGATGATGATAGGTAGAAAATGGTGGATGAAGGCTCCGTCATCTTGACATCAGGAGGGGGAATTTCAATGGGAGCAGTCATGTCTGGTAGTTCTGCCAAAGAAAGACGCACAAATAGGGGAGAGGTGGACTCATTGCGCCTGGCCTCGGATTGGTGGACCGCTGCTAGAGAGGTGCGGAAGTCCTCGAGGCGGGGACAAAGATGGGTGTAACGGCCATGGATATCACACAACACACAGGGGTGGTTACTGTGAATAGTCTTGGGGTTCTTGATCACGGTCGCGGAAGGAATAGAGGCTTCCGGGACCGTGGACTCAGGGAACGCGACATTAACCATGGGCTTGAGATGAAGCAATTCAGGACAGGTATGGGTGGCGTGACCGACAACATCACACAAAACACACTGGATGGTATGCTTTGGAGGCCGAGGAGGGGCAGGGTTTCTCGGGGCAGCCTTGTCCTTTGATGCCCCCTTGCGAGCTTTTCCCTTCTTACCCGAAGCGGTCGCAACAGGAGGTGGTTCCTGTTGAGGTGACTGAGGCACTGTTGCAGCGGGAGAAGTCTTGGGGACCGGTTGAACCGGGGTCAAAGCAAGATAAGGTTTGGGTTGACCAGGCAAGGTTGGGGCTGGAGGATCAAGGTACCATACGGGGATCCCAAGGGTCAGGTTAGGAAGAGAGAGGGTGGCCATGACAGGTACCGTGTATACCCCTGGTGGGGGAGCTAGGAACGGTATCTGACCAGAGGGGTAATGGCCAGGTGGAACGGCTCCTAAATGGCTAAGGCTTAAAGGAACCATTCCAGGAGGGTAAAGAGGCTCATGACTACCAGCTGCAGGTGAAGGGCTAGGAGCAGGTTGCAAAGAGCGCGGTTGTTGACTAGCCAAAGCAGGTTGCTTGAGAGCAGCCTGAGACGATTGCATCATGCAAACATTCAATGAGCTGGGGTCAGAGACAGGAGGAGGAGGAAGACCAGGGAAGGTTCCAAGCAGGGAGGAATCTTTGTAAACGCCGGGGGAGACACTGGTCAAGGAATCGACGGTTTGCTTGTTGGCTACAGAAGAGATGGTCGTCTCAGGTGAGGTCTAAGATTTTGGCTCATGATATGTCAACTGGTCAATGGTGACTATCTTTCCATTATGGGGGAAAGACATCTTGCGGAAAACCGCAGATGGGACAGCAGACATAGCATAGGTGTAGCTTCGCCCCAATAGAATGTTGTAGTCTAGCGGGGCGTCTATGACTTCGACGTCAACGCAAACAGTCTTACCGGCGAGGGTGATAGGGCAATTACTAAACAAGCCAATGGGCTGGGAGGCATGGCCGTCCCATGCTCGAAGGGTGATCGTGGAAGGGGCCAACTCAGGAGAGCCGAGTTACTTCCAAACCGAAGCAGACATCACACAGGTGGATGCCCCCTCATCAATTATGCACCGAGAAACGTTAGCGTTCCGGATTTTGACTGGAATTTGGAAGGTGACGGAAGCAAGAAGAGGAGGATGGTCCGATTGAGTGGCGTCGAAAACAATCATTTGGTCATCAGCAGGATCTACAGCACCCACGGCAGATAGTAGAGCCTTCTTTTGGGAAGGGCACGACTGGAGGAGTTCCAGTGTGGAAATGGCAGCAGGAGATTGCGCCAAATCATCTACTATGCTATACGAATGAGCAGCTCGACCAGAAGCAGTATTTCGACATAACGGTCCTTTAGGAATCTTGGTATGGACCTCAACTTTGGGTTGAGGGATATGTAAGGGACCATTGTTTGTCGAAAGAGGCTCTGTAGAACCGGAAGAAGGGGACTCGGGGGCAGACTGAGCGAGAGGCGTGGGGTACTGGCGAGACCGAGTTTGAAGGTTAAGGTCGAAGGTTAGAAGTGGATCAGAGTTCATCATGAGGATCTGGTAATTTGAGGAACCAGAAGGGGAAGGTGGAGTAGTCACCTGTCCGTTAGGTGGTTTGGTAGCCATGAATCCCTGCTGTGCATCCATCGAATCTTGAGGGGGCGGTGACGGCTGTTGCAGGGGTTGAGAAGGCAAGGGAGGCGAAAGCGCATATGCTGGAGGAGCTGGCGCACCAGGCTGCGGATGAGGGTAATGGTTAGGTTGGGAAACATTGAGGTAAGCAGGAGGTTGGGAAAAAGGATGAGGCATGCCGTATCCTGGATGCATGCTACCGGGAGGGGGAGAAGTGCAGGGAGTGGTGCCCCCTCCCCCAGGAAAACCATAGCTCATGAGAGGTTGAGCGGATGGATGAGAGATAGATCCAACGATACTGTAAGCGGCATGAGGTGCCCCCGGTGTATGGGCATCACCCGGTTTGGGGAGATCAGGTAGGATAGTAGGATCATAACCTGTCTGAGCGTAGATCAGGTCATACTTTAACGCCATTTGGAGGGCATCTTCTTCGGTTTGAGGAAAATGCGATGCGACATCTTTCCCGATAGGGGACAAGAGAGATCTAAGGAACCAGTCCATGTAGACACGGTCTTTGAAGGGAGAAGATTGGCATAGGCTCCGTCTTCTTCGCCATTCCTGGACATGGGTAGAAAGGCTGGTCGAAGAGGTTTGCTTGAAGGAAGTCAAGAGTTCGATACCAGTGTCATAACGAAGGGGAAGCTGGAAGTAAGATAAAAAAGCTTGGGCAAGAGTTGCAAAGGTGGTATGGGAGGAAGTGGGCTGATCAACATACCACTTAGCAGCTTCACCTGTAAGCGTGCGTTGGAACAATCTAAGACGAACAGAGTCATCGGTAATGGAGGTAGATGAACACCACATGTGGAAAGATCGTACATGATTGGAAGGATCTTCTCCAGCACGGCCTTCAAACTTTGGGATGTCACAAGGGAGCTTTGTCGGCATAGCAGGCCAACTAGCGTCATGGTGTATAGGGTCGTTTGTCAACCGGTCCAAATCGGGGAGGCTGAGGCCTGCCAAGAAGGGGAGCACGAGTGCAGCCGAGGTAGTTCCTGTGGCGGTTCTGCTAGTAGTAATTCCGGCATTAGGGCCGGGAGCACTGCTAGCGTGAGGCCCTAGAACAGACATATTGAAGGTGACAGGGGGAGAACCAGAAGGAAAAGGAGAACCCGATGAATCAGGAGAGGAGTCGGAGTGCGGACTCGAAGGAGGACTGGCTCGACGAAGGCGGGGCG
The DNA here is from genome assembly GCA_034641835.2 of Pinus albicaulis. Taxonomy (NCBI): domain Eukaryota; kingdom Viridiplantae; phylum Streptophyta; class Pinopsida; order Pinales; family Pinaceae; genus Pinus; species Pinus albicaulis. The sequence continues at coordinate 1,554,467,236 of CM076578.1, forward strand.
GAGCAGGTCGACCAACCGGAAACTGAGGGTGAAGGCCAAGAAGTCTCTGGGAAAGGCGCCTTGGGGGCGCAATGATGACAGGAAGAAGGAAACCGACAAGGGCAGAAAGGGACAGAATCAAGAAGGGTCAAGGGCAGAAAAGGTGCAGTGACAATTGATTTTAGAGTCTTTGCCAGGCGGTGTTAACGAGGCGCTTCTTCACTTAGGTTCAGTGTGTGATGTGCGTTAATTTTAATTTTTAAACCCTTTTCGTTTTGAGAGCAAGAAAAAGTGTGCTGCGTAACTGAAAAGAAATCTGCAGAGAACAGTATATAATGCTGAAATAACAGAACATTTAACAGCTAAACATGCATCAATCTAACCCAAAAAGGCGGGACTCTCAAAACTAATCTAATCAAAACACACTAAAAAGAGGCCAATAGATCTAGGGTCAAAAGGGACAGGGATCTAAAGGGTAAAGTTGCTGAAAAGAGGTGCAGATCACAGCCAAGAGACAGAGGCAAGGTGGCTGGAAAAAAGGGAAGAAATCAGCAAAAACCAGAAAGGACAGGGAGGAGGTCCTAAAGAGAGGTCCAAACAAAACGACAAGAGGTGATTTGAAAGGAAGGAAGGCTGATTTAAAGGGATCGGAGGATGAGGTATCAGGTCTGAAAAAGGGAAGGCTGAAACTCTGAAAATTTAGACACTTACAGTAGCTAAAACTCTTCCAAAAAAAGTGGAGGGTACTGAAGCCCTAGGGGGCTAGATTCCCTCTTATTTGAGTAAAAAAGAGCAATAATAGGTCTAAACTGGTGGAGAAGAAGGTCAGACAACCCTGACAGAGGTTCAGACAAAACCCAGAAAAATTTTAGAAAAATTCCAAAAAAAAAATTTGACCTGTTTTTCGCTCAGGTATCAGTTTTTGGGTTGTTTTCCGCTACCCAGGTCGCATTTTTTGGGCCAAAAAGTGCGACCTAGGGGTCCAGGTCACAGTTTAGGGGCTGAAAAGTGTGACCCCCAACTCCGGTTGTCTCGGCGGCAGATTTTCGCAAAATTTGTCGTCTCAGTTGCGGCTGATGTCTGTCACCTGCGCAATAGGGCCAGAAACACACGGAAGTTAGAAATTTGAAGGTTTTATGGTTTTATGTGAGAAAAAAAACATAAAAATAGGAAAATAAACAGCTGAAAAGAAACCCTAGGGGTTGAAGTAGCTGGATATGCAGGAATATGAAAAACGACAGCAGTCGTAATTTAAAACCTGTGTGGAGTCGCCATTTGTTAGTATGAATCCTTTGTCGAAGTGTACAAAAAAGGACCACTTTAGCTACGCATAACTAATAGCCCTAACAACAAAAGTGGCTGCCAATATCTTCAGATCTGTGGTTAGTTAGACAGAAAAGAGCTGCAAAAAACCAGATCTATGCATGGAAAGACATTAAGCAGAAAAATTAAGGGTTTGCTCCATATACCAATAGACAAGACAAGAACAATTTTTGAAAGAATTTTTATATTAATGGGGCACCTGGGAGGAAAACAAGAAGGTGTATCCAATTCTCCTCAGTGGGATGGGTTCTTGGAAGTCCTCAGCACTTCAAATCTAAGATTTCTCTCTCTTGTTGGTGTAGAAAACCCACACAAAGAATGGAACTCAAAGGGAGCTCACACAGAAAATGGTAGAAAAATGGGACCAAGTGTATAGATCCAGAGTGATCTAATAGGCAACAAAAGGTGAAGAATGGTAGGAAAAACCCTCCTATTTATAACAAAATATCGGGTCATTCTAGATCTTGGTGCATGGGTTAACCAGATCTAGATCCACTTTTTATGGAATATTTTATTATATTTGTTGGAGGGAAAAGGTATTTGACTTGGGTCAAATCCCTTAATTTGTTAAAAATAAATAAATAAATGATTTATTTATCTTTTTAAGGAAGCAGTTGGAAGATAATCAAATAAATAATGATTTATTTAATTATTTAAGGAAGTGGTTGAAAGATAATCAAATAAATAATGATTTATTTAATTATTTGTTGGTGATTTGGTCATATTTAACAAGGAATATTATCTAAATAAGATTTAAATAATTATTCCTAGAAAATAATAAGATAAATAAAGGTTTATCTAATTAATTTCTTTGTTTTTGGGTTAAACATGACTGGGAACAATAATTAAATTATGGTTTAATTAATTATTCCATGAGGAAAATCAAACAAATATAGGTTTGTTTAATATTTCCTTTTGGGGTTTCCTGTTTTAACATAGTGAAAGCAATTTTACTTAGGGTAAAATTGGTCTTACATGGTGTACTTGGTTCCATCTAATGATAATAGGTTAGATGACCAAAAAATGGTGTAACATAAATCACCTCAATTATATATCCAATGAAATAAAGTTTACTATGGTTGAAATCAATGACAATAATATCATCCTCTTTTGGGATGTGATTATCACTAGAAATGATGACTAAACCTTGGGAAACCAATTAAATAGGAAGAGAATGCACACTGATAGCTATCTACATGTATATTCTCACCACCAACTTTCACAAAAGGTGGGGGTCTTGAATACCCTTGTAACCAGGGCCTTAAAGTTTTTGACAATGAAAATGTGCAATACGAGTTAGATCACTTATCCACATTCTTCATGGTAACATGATAAAAAATAATGACATTAATATAACAATCAAAACATAAAAAATAAGGAATTCTTCCCCTAGTAATTGATAACATTGCAAAGGTAAAGCTTTCCAACCTTACATCAGAGGTGTCATGGATAAAATTTCCAAATTCCTAAGAAGAAGGGACATTATATCCCATTTCAAACATCATAATACCATTCATCAAAATATGAGATCCATCAAATATAATATTGACCATATTTAACTCAAATGAGTTAACAAGATAGTTTACTCATGTGTAAAATGTTACATTACAGAAAAAAGTAAATCATTCATAGTGTCGCTAAAAGAGATTGAAGCAGATATAGATAATGAAAGCATTATACTGTTAACCCTATTTGAACACTCATCCAAAACTAAAAATAATATATTCCTATAAAAAAAAAAATCCCAACCAGGAATTCCACCAATATAAAATATGGTACAAAGAACCATTGGAAATAACAAAACACCCAAACAATCTCTACAAATATGGTGGTTTGGAGGTTAATCGAAAATGGGCTTCCCTTACTCACTTACCAACACTCGTGACTCTATGCTCTTACATTTCCTTCCCCATTGTGTTCCCTCCTACTTGTTCACAATAGCTTTTTCCTCATTTCTTTACCCTTTTCTCCCTCCCCCCCCGCCCCCCCAACCCATCCCCAATCCCCAATCCAAGTGGTCCTCTTACCCTTCTCTTCCTTATATCTGTATTTCCTCCCCCTTGGACCCCTTCCTTGTAATTTTTTCCCTCCTCTATCTTCCTCTTTCTTTTGTTCCTCCTCTACCTTCCTTATGTCTTTTAAATTCTCATTTCCCTTTTAACCTTGGCTATATCAACATTTTAATGATATCCTTTTTCCTTGTGTTGCTATGATTTCTTTGTTCTTACCTTTGTATTTATTACCTTTATGTTATTCTTATCTTGAATTGCTATTTTTATATTTTATATTTTGTTTCCTTATGATATGTTCTTTCTTTTATATGTTATTTATCATTCTCTTCCTTTCCTTCTTCCCCTTCCACCCCTCTTCTTCCATTCTCTCACAAAATGTCATACCTCCCTTATTTTTCCTTTTTTTTCCCTCGTGCATTAGTCTTATTTAATTTTCCTAACACACACACACACACACACAGACACAGTTATACACAACGTTAATTACACCCCCCCGCGCCCTAACATGCTTATTTTTTTATTCCTCTCCAGTATTCATTTCTTCCATTTATCTCCCCTTTTATGACTTTAGGATTTGTTTGATCTCATTTTTTCTCTTTTCGGATCACTATTATTTATATTGTATAGTACTTAACTTGTTTCTTCTCTAGGTTAGGTATTATGTATTAGATAAAATCTCTTATTTCTTTTATTTATTCTGTATAATATATGTTAACTTCATCTTTTTACATTAATATATTTTAATTCTATTGAAATTAACTTGATATGATGAAGGAATTATTTGTAAAATTATTTATAATATTAATATAGTAAAATTATTAATTTTACTATAGCTATTCTTAATCAAATTAATATTTTATTGAATTTTTCTTATCTACTGAGTTAGTATTATTTCTTTATTTCCCTTTCCTTAATTATGTAGGGTTATCCCTTAGGGTATTGTGAAAATATATTTTTGGGGATAAATCTCCTTTAAACCTATATATATAAGCTTATCCTTAGATCTTTTCACTCTACATCTAAACCTAATCATGAATCTTGATATATATTTGGAATTCTGGTCAACAAAGTGATGGAATTGTAGATTATCTTCTGAAAAAATTCTAGAAATACCAACCATGGGAACCTACAAATATAAATTTAATTCAAATATTAAAAAAATTACATCAAATATTAATTAAAATTGTTCAATATTTGTCATCTTCCATGAGCCAAGCCTCTAAAAAATTCCTCCCTGCAACAATTATCACAATCAATTAATTGAAAAAGAAAGCGTAATATCAAATTCAATCATTCTTGCTAATATTTATATCAAATAATTAGTCTCTCCATAAAGATATGAGGAAATGGATAATATTTTCTTTCCTAGCATGGAGGTGGATCACTGAGCTATACAAATTGCTACTAGGAAATGAACTGGGCTGGGGGAGATGCAGTTACAACACCTATAGAAGAAAACACTATAGTTATAGCTATAGTAGATGTAGTATTAATTTTCCAATATTTGATGCATTAATAGAAAATGGAGCACTTGGGTTGTAAACTTACTCCAAGGAAATGATCAGGGCTATGAAGGATGTTGTTCTAACAAGTGTAGATGAAACCACTATAAATGTAGCTTTAGTAGGTGCAATACTAAGTGCTATAAAATTGGATTCAATGATATTAAGGTTTAAATTATAGAGTCATGCAAATTTAATGGAAGTCGGGATAGTGGAATGGTATAAAGGAAAATTCACTTGCCATTGGATGTCGTATAGTAGCATTGGATATATGATAGAGGAAGCATGCCAAGGAAGGAAATGGGAATGCCAAGAGTTGGAGATAGGGAAACTCATTGATATTACTTGGCATGTAATGTGAGATAAATTAGATAGTTGAGAGATGGAATTCATTGGGAATATAGGGAAAAGGAATTAGGAACAATGGAACCTACTTAAGAATTTGCAATACATTTGATTAGTAAAAAACCGTCAAATTTTACTAGAAAAAGATAGTGAATCTCACATTAAAAGTAGTTGTGCTATGACATAAAATTCCTAGGTGGGAGGAAATATATGAATTCAACGTGGAGATACATGCTCAAAACCATTAGCATACACCTATATAAACACAAAAGAAATAAAGTTGATTTTTTGGAAATAACTTAGAGAACTACAAAACAATAAATTATATATTATTTCTATGTTATAATAGATGTAAGAAAAAATAAAGTCTTTTAAATCCATATGTGTGAGGTGTTGTAACATCATATTCCATAGCCATGGCTACATTAATATTTGGAGAACTAGCATATTCCCACCTCAATGGTGGCATATCCTCTCACATCACTTTGTACATGCCAAAAAGAAAAAATTATAAAAGAAGAAATTTAAAGTTACCTTTATTGATTATTTTTCAATTAGACAATCAAATATATAAACAATGATTGAATATCAATTACAAATCCTACTAAATTTATCCATAAATCTCTCAAGGATATGATCCTCCATCGATCCATGGAAATAACTGCTACAATGACAGCATAGATGTGATTTTGTTAAAATTGAACAAAAAAATTTGAATATACTATGTGGATTCGATGATTTATAATCAGTATAGCCTGAAAGAACTAAATTGGGATGTCTAAGATACTCATTCCATATATCTCATCTAGAGTGAACCAAAGATTAACTCTAATGCCATAAAATATGTGGGGAACATGGTATTGTAATTCCAATATCAACCAATTTATCCAAAAGCTAAGGTTATTGTGGGTTGATCAAAGGCTCGGTGTTAAGCTAAAAAATGAAAGTTCTAAAAAATGCTTCAAAATAGAATACAAGAGAAGAGCTCGTCTCTAGGAATCCAACACAATTAGTTTCATTAAAAACCGAATCCGTATGAGGAAGGTACGACCTGTTGCTCGTTTTCCTCAACAACTAAAAAATTTGCAGAACAGGACAACATGATGACTTGGAAGCCCAGTCAACAAAAAAGGGATATTCTGGGAATATTCCTCCATTTCGTCCAAAGGCACCATGCCAAAAGTAAAACTATGGATGGTTGGTAAGGAAGGTTATTTGTTTCAATTTTACCGGAGGATTTGAGAACAAATAGCATGAGGACACATGGCTAGCCCAAAGGCTGCTACATGCACCCTAGCAAGGTTTAAATTTATGCAATGGTGAATTCTAGATTATACTAAGGTTGGGTGCATTTTTTTTAACCGGTCAAAGTTCAAAATATTTATATCATGCCAAGATTCAAACTATATTATATAAATATATATATATATATATATATATATTATTGGAGCAAAACTTACAAGGGAGGGGAAGAGGTCGGGGTCGAACACACAACCTCCCCCAAGCAAACCGACAGACTTACCACCGAGTCACTACATAAGTCCTTGTAATGTATTATGTTCGACATAAATTTATGTTCATTCAAATTCACTAGTAGGGGTTTGGAGGTGGCTATTCCCCTCCACATACGACCTATACACCAGACCGAAGGCGTAGCAGAAACACATATGTACAAATTAACAATTAAAACCTGGATTAATTATCCATAATCCCTGAGTTAAGGCCTAGACTGTGTTTATTGTAAAACACACTTATGTGCAATTAACACCATCTTATCCACATTAATATCATGCTTAAATTCTAATTAATCTAGCGTTAAAATAGTGGCGGGTTTGGGGAATTCTGCCAGTTTTAGCGGATTTTCAATTTTAGTTGCGATAACTGCAGTTCTCTCTAGTTTTGAAGGAGAATTCTAGGGAAAAATTGAATGAAGCATAAATGGAGAAAATGTCAACCAATTTTGGCTCAGGAAGAGTCTATCCTGGCCAATTTTGATGTTCTAAAGACATTGGAGTAGGTTTCAGGAGCCGTAGGTGGATTTAAACAACATTTTTTACACATTTGAGCTAATACAAAGGCCCAAGCCATGGAAGTTGGACCAAGGAGATGTAGACCAGGAGGGGTGAAGTCCTTGACTAAAACACTTTGTGAATGGATCAATTGTGATGGTTTGTTGTATATTTTGCTGATTCCATTTAGAATTATGTTTTAATGTCTTTAAGTTCATGAATTTAACATAATTTCCATACATTTACCTATTTAACACTCATAAACACTCCAAAAACCCTATGTGCATGAAGAAAATATCAACATTTAAAATATAAATATGAAGATGAAATTAGCACAACAAAACTAACATTCAAATTCAGATCAAGAGGCTATCAGAGCATCAGTTATTTACTTGATTTGCTTGAGTTTTGTACAAGTAGGGTTTTAATGGTTGCAAATTTGTGATGCTTACAAGGTTGAAGTTGCAAACAGGAGAAGGGAAACTATTGGTTGCTAGTCTTGACGTTAGGATGAGAAGAAGGACAGCCACAAGGCCACCATCTCCACCCAAATTTTCACTCCCAGCTGCACTTGAGGAACTTCAATTTTTATCTCTAGTTGAGATTGAAGAGGTACAAGTTGCACCAGAAGATGAGTTGATTAAAGAGGTACAAATTGCACCAGAATATGATTTGATTGAAGAGGTACAAGTTTCACCAGAGACTGAGCTTGAATCCATAGCAATCATGTTAGGTGTAGGAGAGACTGAAGGTCCTTCATAAAAGGAAGCATTCAAGAAGGCTTTCTATGACCTAAATGAGAGGGTTAGGATCAAATTTGAAGAGAGGAACACCAGGATGGTTGGAGAGAATTCTAAGTCTCCACATGGAGAGGGAACCTCAGAAGGAAACAAGGATGAAGAGAAGGATTCAAAGAATAGTGGAGGAAAGCCTCCTCCATCTCCACCATCTTCATCATCATCCTCATTATCTCCATCAGCATCATCTTCCACTTCCACCACAAAAACCACCCATACTCACTCAAAAACCCCAAAAGGAAAAACTCCCTTACTAAAATTGGACACTAAGTTTGAAATTCCTATGTACATTGGTGAGGTAAATGTAGAGAAGCTGGACAATATCAATTGGAGGTTTCTTGCAGAATTCAGAACCTACAAGATGACATAAAGGTTCAGGTGGCTTCATTGAGTTTAGAAGAAGCAACACTAGTCTGGTGGGAAACAAAGACTGAAGAAGAAATGAAAATCATGGTACGATATCCATTATTGGGCTTAGTTTATTTCTTCAATTAAAAGAAATTTTTATCCATTAGCTTACATTGAAACAACCATTATGAGTTGGAAAAACTTTAGGCAACTCAAGGGTCAAAAAATTCAAGAATATACCAAAAATTTTAGGAAAAGGGATTTTTTATTAGGAATAAACTTTAATTCCCAAGAAACTCTCTTGAAATACATTGAGGTTTTACATTCCTATTTGAGACATACTATTCTTATGTTTAAACCAATAATTTTAGATGAATTTTTTTGTGCAAGTGATGCATCTTGAAGAAATGGGAAAGAACATTTAGGAAGAGGGTAGTAAGAAGATACCACTCAAGGGCAAGGGGAAAGAGAATGGAGGAAAATGGAAGGGAAAGAATAATGAAACTGCTAAGGAAGAACGGGAGAAAACTAAAAGAAAACGATGTTCCAAAGAGGAGCATGATGAAGCCCACTGTTGGAAATTACATACTGAACTAAGGGCTAAGAAACTAAACAACAAGGGAAAACAAAATATGAGTGCTACCACACAACATGATCTTGGATCCGATTCTAGTGATGAGACCAAGATTACAACCATGGTCACAAAGGGAAAAGAAGCCATAGCTAGCACTAGTTCTTCAAATTCTCATAACAGCACTCCAAATAAAGAAACAAGGATAGAGTTGTTCCATGTAAGGGTTATCTCAAATCATACAAAGAATGATGCATTATTTTATATTGGGTCACAAGAAAATTTGATTTCAGAAGACTTGGTAAAAAATAATAACGTTCAAACTGTACCCCATCATAAGCCATATCCCTTGGGTTGGATAGTCAAGAATGCAAATTTACAGGTTACAAGGAAATGTATATTCCAGTTTGCCATTATTGCAAATTTTGTTGATGAAGTTGAGATAGATGTGGTTCCACTTGAAATTTCAGGAATTATCTTTGGAAGTCCATATTTGTATGACAGGAAAGCAGTATTTTATCGCCATGTGAACAAATATCATTTTCTCAAGGATGGGGTAGATTATATTGCGAGAGCTCATTACGAAAAGCTGAATATTTCTTTAGTTAATTCAGGGCAGATGAAGAGACTAGTTAATGCAAGTAAAATGTTTATGCTTCTCATGATCAAGAAAAATAATGTTATGGAATACGGATCTTTTGAAGGATGTGATGGAAAAGTAAAATTTTATTTGTTTGATGTGGTATGTTAGCATGGTGAGATGTTTCAGTAACCAAATGGGTTACCTCCCAAGAGGGGAATTCGGCATGAGATTTAGCTACAACAAGATGTTCCACTTACAAACATTGGAAGGTATCGCACGTCAATAATGGAGATCATGGAAACCAAGAAGAAAATTCAAGAATTGCTGAACAAAGGTATCTTACTCCCATATACTTCGCCATGTGGTTCATCGATTGTTTTGGTACCAAACAAGGACGAGACTTGGTGCATGTGCATGGATTTCCATGCAGTGAATAAAATCATGGTAAAGAATCACTATCCACTCCCAAGAATTGATGATTTGCTTGATCAATTAAGCTATGAAAAGTATTTCACTAAGTTAGACATACAAATTGGTTACCATCAAGTTAGAATAGCTAAAGAAGGCATTTGGAAAACCACATTTAAAACTACACAAGGATCATTTCACTGGCTTGTTATGCCATTCGGTCTTACCAATGCTTCAAATACTTTCATGAGAGTTATGAATGATGTATTAAGACCATTTCTATATGACTTCACCATTGTTTACTTAGATGATATTTTGATATTCAGAAAATCAAGTGATGAACATGTCATGCATGTGAACGGGGTACTTGATGTCTTGAAAAAAGAACAATTATTTTTAAAGATGTTGAAGTGTGAGTTTGGAAAGGCTTCTTTAGTGTATTTGGGACACATTTCTCGATGAGGTGAGCTGAAGATAGACCCTTCCATGGTTGAGGTAATTGTGAATTGTCCCAAGCCCAATACGGTTACAGAGGTAAGAAGCTTTCTTGGGGTAGCACAATATTGGAGGAAATTCATTGGTAATTTTTCTTCCATTGCAGCTTTGTTACATGCATTGACAAGTGTCAAGAAAGTATTCCATTGCGGAGATATGCAGAAAAAATAATTTGATGCTTTAAAAAAAAATATTAGTTCAACACCGGTATTGGTTGTTCCGTACCTTGGACAACCATTTTAGATTCAAACATATGCTAGTGATTACCCCATAGGAGAATTTCTCATGCAACATGGTAAGCCCATTTCCTTTCATTTTGAAATTTTTAATGGAGCTGTGAATAATTATCCCACTTATGACAAAGAATTATATGCATTGGTACAAAGTGTAAAGAAATGTAAGCACTATTTGATGGGGAAGGAGACCATTATCCATACCGACCATCATCCATTATAGTACTTATAGTCACAATCAAAGTTGCAACAATCAAGACACTTCAGATGGATGGGATTTCTACAAAAATTACATTTGGTTATCAGGTATAAAAAGGGAATTTACAATAAGGTATATGATATTCTTTCTAGGTCTATTGTAAATTTATCTATTATACTCAAGCACAATTCAGTTATGCATGAAAGTTACATTGAGGAATATGCACAGGATAATGATTTTAAATATGTGTATGAAAGATTGAGTCAAGGAAACCAAATTGGAGAGTTATATTACCATGTACAAAATAGTTTGTTGTATCACTTGGGCAAGTTATGCATTCCACAAGGAGAAAGAAACAATATCATAAGGGAGGCACACACTTCATTGATTGCTAGAGATCTCGGTGTAGGCAAGACGGTAGCGAATATCCAAAGGTATTGTTATTGGCCACTCATGTTTGATAGTGTATCTCATTTCATTAGAGGATGTTATTTGTGTGCAATAAGTAAGATTAGCAATAGGAAACTACGATTTTACACTCCACTTATGGTACCTTCACGTCCTTCGGAGAGTATCTCAATGGATTTTGTAGGAAGTCTTCCAATGTTAAGAAAAGGTAATGATTACTTGTATGTAGTTGTAGATAGGTTCAACAAAATGTGTATTTTGATGCCATGTAAAAATAAAGTTACAACTGAACAGACAACTCATCTTTTATTTCAAAATGTATGGGTTCATTTTGGTCTTCCTACTTCTATTGTAAGTGATCAAGATTCCCAGTTTGTTGGGATATTTTGGTCAAAATTGTGGGACGTGATGGACACTAAGTTTAAGAAGAGTACAAACTTTCATCCACAAATAGCTGGCCAAATTGAGGTGGTTAAAAGGACAGTAATTCATCTTCTTAGAGGTTATTGAAGCAAACATCCCAAGTTGTGGGATGAACAGTTGCATTACATTCATCACGCATACAACAGGAAAAAACTTTCTTTCACAAACACATTGCCATTTGAGAAATGTATTCGGTACTTGCCAAGATTGCCTTTGGACTTCATATTTGAGAGATATGTCTCTATTGATGGTCATAGAGACATAGATAAAGCAAGGAATTTCCTTGAGAAAATTCAATTGGTACATCACACAGTGAAAGAACAACTTGAAAAGAGCCAAAGTAGCTACAAGACAAGGCATGATAAACACTTTTTTTATCATAAATTCCAAGTTTGTGACGAGGCTTGGTTGTATATCAGCAAATGACGAGTTCAAGGGAGAGGTAAAAATATTAAGCTAATCCATTATGGTCCTTTTAAAATTATGGAAAAGATTGGTAACAATGCATTTAAGCTAGATTTGCCTCATATGAAAATATATTCTTTCGTTAATGTTAAGAATTTGATATTATTTGAGCTTCCATTGATTGATGATCAAGGAGAGAATGTTAAGATGCCATCAATAGATGATTTCTCACCCAAATATCTTGATGAAATTCAACAAGATCTCATACTTGACAGAAGAACCAGAACTTCAAGGAGAGCGAATGTTCAATACCTTAGAGTGGGGCTGAAGGGAAAAAATACCTATAAGGCCAAATGGATGGAGATTGAAAAGGTGAGGGAGTTTTATCCTCAATTTCGGAACCATTGATAGTATCTTTTGGAGTCCAAAAGGTTTCTAGTGGGGAAGAATGATCAAAGGCTTAGTGTTAAGCTCAAAAATGAAAGTGCTCAGAAATGCTCCAAACTTGAACGAAAACGAAGAGCTCGTCGCCAGGAATTTGACACAATTTGTTTCATAAAAAATCGACTCCGTATGAGGAAGTTATGACCTGTTGTTTGTTTTCCTAAATAGCTAAAAAAATTGCAAAACATGACAAGTGATGACATGGTATCCCAATCAGCAGAAAAGGGATATTCTGGGAATATTCCTCCATTTTTCCCAACGACACCCTAGCAAGTGTTAGAACGTTGATGGTTACTCAAGATGGTGATTTTTTTCAATTTTACTGGAGGATTTGAGAACCAATAGCATTAGCACATGTGGCTAGCCCGAAGGCTACCACGTGCCCCCTGCCAAGGTCTAATTTTATGCAATGGTGAATTCTGGATTATGTTAAGGTTTGACACATTTGTTTTAACAGTTCAAAGTTTGAAATATTTATATTATTCCAAGGTTCAAACTATATTAAGCTTGGGCATGCATATATATATATATATATATATATATTGGAGAAATTGAAATATTTATACTATACCAAGGTTCAAACTATATCAAGATTGGGAATATATATATATATATATATATATATATATTATTATTATTATTATTATTATTGGAGAAAAATTTACAAGGGAGAGGCGGAGGATGGGGTCGAACCCACGACCTCCTCCGAACAAACCGACCGACTTACCATCGAGGTACTACAAAATTCCTTGTAATGTATTATCTTCGGCATACATTTATGTTCATTCAAATTCACCAGTGGGGGTTTGGAGTGGGACAGCCCCGCATGCCAGCCCCCTCCCCATACGACCTATCCACCAGACCGAATCCGGAGTGTAAACACATGCGTGGATTAACAATTAAAACCCAGATTAATTATCCATAATCCCAGAGCTAAGGCCTAAACCATGTTTATTGTTAAACGCGCTGATGTGGAGTTAACACAAGCTTATCCAAATTAATCATATGCTTAACTTCTAATTAATCCAGCGTTAAAATAATGGCGGGTTTGCGAAGTCCACTTGTTTCGGCAGATTTCCAATTTTAGCTATGTTAACTAGAGTTCTCTCAAGTTTTGGAGGAGAATTCTAGGGAAAATTTGAATGAAGCATAATTGTAGCAAATTTCAACCAATTTTGGCTCAAGAAGAGTCTATCCTAGAAGATTTTGATATTTTGAACACATTGGAGTAGGTTTCAAGATGAGTAGGTGAATGTAAACAATAGTTTTTTCACATTTTAGCTAATATAAAGACCCAATCCATGGACGCTGGACCAAGGAGATGTAGCCCAGGAGGGGTGAACTCCTTCATCAAAATACTATGTTAATGGATCAATTGTGATGGTTTTCTCTATATTTTGTTGTTTTTGTTCATCATTATGTTTTAATTTTTTTAAGTTCATGAATTTAACATAATCTCTATACATTTTCCTGTTTAACACACGTAAAAATTTCAAAAATGCTATGCACATGAAGTAAATATCTACATTTTAAATATAAATATGAAGATGAAATTAACACAAAAAAATAATAATTCAAATTCATATGATGGGATCAACAAATACCAACCCTCTGGAACATACTAATGTTAAAATAGTTAACATGAAGATCATTTATTAACTTGTTCCATAATTTGTGATGAAAATATAATGAAACCTCCCTACTATTAAAAGGAGATTTATCAAAAAAGCTTACACCAATCACTCATTATATTCCCTTTCCATGGACCGAATATATACCAGTCCAGGCAAAGAATTTCCATCCTCATATTTTGGGCTTGGTTGGATCTTGGGTCAATAAATAACCCCATAATCATATTTTTGGTGATATTCGAATGTGTAAATTTATCTTTACTAACATCAATGAAATATAATTCTCTCATGTTGTCCCTATATTCAATTATGTTTACCAATTGACCCTTGACATGATTAACAGAGATAATATTTCTCTTAAGAGATCTCGCTAAAACAAATCTGATGGTTCCCTTGTGTACCGAATCTCTTAAATAAATATATTCAATTGCATTAAATATATAATACTATCTATTTGTGGGGTAGGATTTTCCTTCGAGTTTATGTTTTTTTTGTGGGTATATTTTGGGGTTTTATTATTTATTTGGTTTTGGGATTTTTTCTATCATACTTGTATAAATCTACAATTAAAAAAAACTTTAAAAATTTGAATATTTTATTTCATAAAAGGAAAGAGAAAAAGGCAAAACATGACTTAACTTTACCCAACAAACCTCTAAAGCCTTTGGAGTTAGGAACATTTACTAGGAGCATGCATGTGTTCTATTTTTTTGGAAATAATTTAGTGGATTATATAATCACTCTGGTGGAAAATGAAACCCCATGGGCGCATGCGATTTTTTTAATTATGTGTGCATTAAAATAACACGTGTTCGAGAAAAAAAAACTATGAGTGCATGGTTTTTGCCCATTTCATATACCTAACATGGAGTTTTTTCAAGGGTCAAACTGAAAAACAGGAACACACTCGCATTTCTAAGAATGCATGTGCATTCCTAAAAAACATTATTGTGCACTCCCATTGCATTAAAAATAGGTATAATCTCCATGAAATTTAACCTTGTATATATGGATGAAAAATGATGGCTAAAAGTGGGGAAGAAGAAGGAATATGATAATTTTTATTTAAAATGTCTAGATGAGAGAAAGATCTTGTTGATTTGATAAATTAAGTAATGATTAGCCAAAATGGAATTAATTATGTGAGGTTTCTCATTCTTAAGGAAACGATAATAAAATATTCAAATTCCTCAAGTAATGAGATTCTTCATAATGGTGGATCTTTGGCTAGCATTATGATGAGAATGAGTATGAAGGCATCAACTGGTGTGCCTTATTTTCCTATAAGCATGTTACGAAAATATACCATTAAGAAAAATGAGTAATTATATCATTGAAAAATGGGAGAGAGTTTTTATTTTTTAATTCCATAATGAATTGGAGATGATACAAAAATATTCCAAGATTATTAAATAAGGAGGTCAAATACTAATATCCAAAAGATCAAACAACAATCGATTCATAAAAAAAAAATTATATATATATATTTTTTTGGATTAACACAAGTCCTTAAAAATTTTCCATAAAATTATTGATACAACTCGGGATAATCATGTCCCCATGGCTATACTTTTTATTTTTTCATAGTTTATCCCTTTGAAGGTTAAGAAAATTTGATCTAGAAAATCTTGATTCAATTAAATGTTTTAGGGCCCACCACATTGAGATATGGTTAAGAGATTTGAAAGTCATTATTTTGGTAAATAAGGACACAACATCAAAACTAACCATGATATTTTGTTTGTCAAAGTTAAGTAACAAGTTTTTGAACAAAATTAGAGAAATATTTGATAAACTCGAGAGTTTTTTTTTCTTAAAAGGGATGTCCTTTTAATGAATTTCACATTACTAGCACACATTTATAAGGAAATAAAAAATATTTTTTTTATAATTATACATATTTTCAAACCTCCTAAATGAACTTATTACAAAAAATATTTCAATCATTTCAGATCACCTTAACAATACTTTAACATCATTCTTAATTTTATAGAGGTAAAACAACTATAATTAAGAACATTTTGAATCTGAACCTAAACTTCATGGCCCTTTTATTCTTCCCATATAAAACTTTGTATTATAAACCAATCAATTCAATTACTATATTTCTTATGAAATCCATCAAATATTCTTCCCTAGACCATTCTATTCAAAATAATCTTATTTCTCGTAACACTTCAATTCCTAATATGTATGGGAAACATTAATCTGATAAAAATTAAATCCCTCCTAGGATTATAGTAAGAAATATAGGAGAATTTTCTCATGCACTAACTTATGTGTTTTCTAGTAAACTGCAATATTTTATCAAAAGCATTACCTCATGATTTTTTAACATTCCTGTTAATTTTTTAATAAAACTTGGCACCTTCTCCTTGGAGAATAAATTATGCTTAGTTTTGATACTATGTACTTATTTAAAAAACAAGAAGAAGAAATTGATTCCCTTCATCTTATCTCCAAATATTTAACACAAAACATTCAACTTGATTAGAATTTTCCTCACCTTAACTTTATTCACCTTTAAAGGTATATGCTCAAATTTGTCCCCCCTTATCCTTAGTTATGGATAATATGTTTATGGCACATTTAGATATTTGGTGTTAAATAAATTTCATCTTAAACCCAAATTTTTCGGTTTCAATTCGTTGATGATACCTTTGTTGCTTGGCCTCATGGCCATCCCACTTTGAGCTTTCTCTTTAAACACGTTATTGACATTTCACCACATATCAATTTAAATATGCAAGTTGGAAATAAAATTTGTATACCCTTTTTGGATGTCCTCATTATGTATCTTCCATGTGGTACCCTCACCCACCAGTATTGTAAGAAATAGGCTCACACTAACCAATAAATTCATGCGCCTTTTCACCATCATCATAGAAAAAAAATTATCATCGTTAAAATTATTGTTTTTTTGGTAAATGAGGATAATCTATATAAATTAAAAAATAGAATAGTACATATGCTATAGGCTAAGTTGGTAAGCTGCTCTTAACCAATCCTAGCCTTTGTTGCACAAGTATAGGGCTGTCTCCAAGGAGGAAACCAGCTTGGAAAGAACATGTAACAGAAAATTACAAAATGTGTTGTACACGAGTGATAATAGAAGTTCTGTGATAATAAAAAGCATGACAAAAAACTAAGAAGAGTTGAGCTGCAGTGTAGTTATGAGTCTTCTACATAATCATCTTTGTTTGGATCTTCATCCACTATGGGAGAACCGTACGCCTGCAAAGCAGCTTCCTCTTCAGCAGTAGGTTGATGCGGAGACCTGGAGACCGGTGCACAGAGGATGGGAGCCAACAGGTACTTGGCATCCAGGACTCGCGTCCAGTTTCATTCTGAGTCCATTATCCAAACATCTCTGTCAACCCCATCATCTTCCTATGCCGGAAGAGGCTCAGTCTTGTAGGGAAAGGGGTGATCCCAGTGTGTAATGGTGGACTTCTATGGTCCTCTTCTGCCTCTCTACAAAACATGAGTGGGGGTATCCTCCTTTTGATTGAGTTTGGGGCTCTGGGGAGCCTATCTAGCATGACTGCCCGAGGAAGAGCCTTCAACGGATTCCAGGCGATCATCAGGCCCCCGGTGGTAGTGACCAGGGAGCGCACCTCTCTGGCCTCCTCTGATGGTTCTTTGGCACAGCCTAGGTTGCATGGTCAAATGAAGTGGAGGATTTATAGGGTTATAAGAGGAGGGGTGGAGTAGATATGACTCGGGGTGGGAGGTCTGTAGCAAGGTGTTGGTGGACAGGGAGGTGCACTGAAGGGGAGTGTATGTCAACAGGCGCGAGATATTGGGAGCAACCAGGCTTATAGAACTAGAAAGGCAGAAGGACCTGAGGTGAGTCGCGTAATGAGGGGGGAGCACAGCCCGAGGGATTTTGCGCAACGCTGCACCGGGGGGAGGCTAGCGTGAAATTCTGGGCACGTAGGAGGGTGGGGACTCAAACGACATAAAAACTGGAAGGATCAGAATGTCAGTCACTTTGTGCTGGAGATCCTTCCATTTAATAGGCCTTTGACACATGTGAAGTTGCTGAGAATTATTATGCCTCACACGTAGCCGCAGCATGTAACGGTTTTCATGAGTAGGCATGTGCGTAGAGTTATGACCAAGCGTCATGTCCATCCAGGAGATCATTCAAAATATTGCGGCAGAGAGGTACCCTGGAGGGGATGATGTTGTATTAGCGTGTCTTCATTATGCCCGACTTCTGTCATCTCATGCGAATGATTGCAGGAGTATGTTTCCACGTCGAGTGAAGACCTGCGCTGTAGATATTCGTCATCTTGAGAGTGGAAGAGGAAATTTTCATGCGTGCTTCTATTGTCACCTGCATTCGGGGATCGTTAAAATTATTGTTACTTTAGTCATCTAATGTTTTATTTTTAATTTCTTTGAGAACAAAAATTATCACTTAAAAAAACCCTTTTGGCCAATTGTTAATCAGTGTCCCAAGTCAATGAGCTTTGCCTATTAGTGTACCATTCTAAATTTTAAAAATATAGTTCCTCTTTCCCACTACAAATCTTAATTATAATCCCTATATCCAAGGTGTTATAGATCATATATCAAATATTTTGGCCAAAAAATAATATTAAACATCCTTTACATTCTATGGAAATATTAAACAGTTCAACATTGGCAGAAGCATAGTCATCTCATTTGCATTGAAAAAACTAAAATTTTGTAACTAGAATCCCATTATTATTCTTGTATTGTTAAGCCTTAAAATCTAAGAAACATCCTAATAATTTTAATAGGAATGATGGGTAAAAACATAACCAATTTTTTGATATTGAACAATAACAATTTTCCAGTATTGATTTAAACTTTTACTACTCATTTTCAACCATATTAAATTTTCTCATTCTTTCAATATATAAAATAAATAAAATATATTTCATTGTCTTTATTTTCTTTAACCTTCCTCTTTAATTTGAAGTATGAATAGTTTTTTGTTGTTGGTTTGGTCCAGTAGGATATGAACATTGAATCTCATTATTTACGTCATACTTCATAACATGATGATAGCCAATCAAACTTCCCCTATGAACTAATTTAAAATATAAAATTAATAACATATTATTCATAATATTTATTTTATTTAATCCCATACTTTAATTTAAAATTTTAGGGTCTCTACTTTTTATCGCAAATAATGGTTTTCTATTTTAATCATTTTAACAATGAGTTGTAACTTTTTTTTGCACTTGCTAACTTTAATTTGTATCCTATAATTATCATCACCCATTATTTTTATTTTAGTAATAATTTTGCTTGATAATGGGTAGAATGTTTACTCTAAAAGTTTTTAAAATAATATAGATGATATATTTAATATTATTATTATTTATTTCCATTAATAAATTATGTCTAAGAAAAATGAATAGAGTTTCCATAATTTTAATTAGACTATCAATAATTATTAGGTGGATTATAGGTATTTCACCTCCACAAAATATTCTAGAATATTCTTAATAGCGATCACAAAAGGAATATTTCTATTTATTTTAAAAGTAGTTATGATTGTTTCCCTTTTAATTAAACTATTAATTACAAAATATTTATATAAAAAATTAATTAAAAATATGTCATATGAGCATGCTTCATGTGAATATAAGTAATGTTAATGGGTTATGGCTTAGCTTGGGCATGTGGTATTACTAAGAGAGAGCATTGGCCGATAATATTGTAAAAAATAAAATTTATAGGTTAAAGTTTCATGGTAAAGTGGAGGTGAATCTCCATAGTTAAAAATGTTGTTGCATTGATATTTTTAAATTTAAATGTGTTTAAACCATATATAATTTTTTTTTATAACTAATAATAAAAATAATAATTTAAAATAAGAGATAATTTAGTAAATATTTTTATTTTGTAAATTTTGGTAATTTGAAATATATCATGATGTAAGTGCTTTAAAGTCTATAACACTTACCAACACTTTAATTTATACTAGCAATTGCACCATATGTTGCAAAGGAAATGATGTAAAGTAGTAACAAAGGAAATAGTAGTATAGAGTAAGTTGAGTTTTAAGGTGGTGAAGGAGTTGGAGCTTAAGAATATGCATCATTTTGGGAAGGCTTTGGTAGCTAGATGCATATGGAGGCTCATATCAAGTAAGGGTCTATGAAGCTAAGTTATCCTCTAAAAGTACAATGAAACTAATTCATTAGAAGACCTTCCAAGAATACTCATAATATAATTTGTTGATATGTTAGAAGGCCATTGTCCAAGCCTTGATGAAGAAGTTGAGTTTTAAGGTGGTGAACTAATTGGAGCTTATAGTTATATAAAAATAGATTTGTTAAGGGCCAAAACCTACTAACATAACCAAATTCAAATGCATCTAGCACCATCATGAACTAGTGTGGAAGAATCTCAAGAAACTTTCCAAATTCAAAACCCAATCCACCAAACCCAATATGCATACAAGAAATGACCAACATATTTGATAATTTATTGTTGTTTAAATGATTAGTACACCAAAATTACCCTATGACATAATGATAAGAAAAAGTAATAAAACATTGCACTTGTAATGACATTTTCCATACCACCTTCATCCCTCCCTCCTTGCATCCTTGATTACTCCATGTAAAATAAAATATTATTTTCAATATCAAAAGCCTTTAAAACTTTTCAATGTCAAACCAAGTGATAGTCAAGGACCGGAGGGATCACAACATCATATTTAGCAGTTATAAATTTTCATGGTTTTGTCAATCATGGCTTCAATCCCGAGGATAAAAGTAGCACAATTTAATAATTTAGTATCCATCAAATTAGTGACCACAGATTGTCTTAGTAGGCATCGCGTTGCCTTAACACATTACCTAGAGAATGTAAAATCCAAAGAAAAAAGGTTGATAAGATGGAAAACCTCTACTACAATGTTAAACCTATAGAAAATGAGTAGTGCAAGTACATTTTCTCAAGATATGATTAGAAATAGAAGGGAATTTTATAAAAAGTATGACTAGACCCCAACTAGGAAATAGTGAAACGTGTGTTGGGCCTTCAATTCTCAGATAGCTACAGCCATATCAAGTTCACTCTACTATAATGGTAAATAAAATTATAATTGTACTCACAATAGGAAAAATTTTGTAATATATTGTAGCATTATTTTGAATATGAAAACTACTTTTCTACCGAAAGACAAAAAAAAACCATCAAAATTGTATTGCATAAATAAACGTAAAAGTGTTCCATAGTGATTCAGCATGAATAGCCTCTCTCACTAACAGATAATTACACCATCCATGGGAAACCTGGTTGTCAGCCTTCTCACCAAAATGCATGCACCACAACATCATATGGCTTATTTTAGATGAAAACATGCAATTTTATTAAAGAAATTAAACTATTATTTTGGATGATAGCATGCCAATGGTTTAAAGAAGGATTTTTTTTTTTATTCTTATATCTTCACCAAATTGCATTTGATTTCCATCATTATTATAACAAATATCAGTTTAAATTGTATCCTTCCGTCATTGGTGCCTCACAAAGGAAAAAATATTAAATCATTATATTATCAAATTTGTACACATTTACTTTCAAGGAATACTACTTACCAGGAAAATCAAACATTGTGCTTCTAATTGTGGCCACGTAGGAACTTTTCCATCTTTAATAGGTGACCACAAGGGCCAAGAACACCCAAAAATTCTTCTTCTTACTAACACCTAAACTCTTGAAACATTTTGGTAGTTTTGTTTAATAGTCACAACTTCTTGGATATCAAGATTGTGATAATAGGGCTCAATAATATCATAGTGATTGAGATCAGAAACATCCTATAGATAAGAAATTAATTAGTTAGTACAATATTGTTTGCAAAAATACAAAAGTGATAGAACTTAAGCATATTAAACTTAATGAACAACCTCTAGTTTGGACTGGAAAACATAGCTTGTTGCATTCGAGTAATTTCCATCACAAGCCTCCCTGACTTCCTGAAAGATTATCCCACCAAGTTATAAGATCTCAGTGTCTCACCATAATAAATCCCAAAACATATTTTCTAACAAATAAATATCTGAAATTGAGAATAAGAAGTAGAAAGCTTTCTTTCAGAACTAGAGATTAATTATCCCAGCACAACAATATAAGATGGAACACTTTTAATATATAGAAGTGAAACTATGAAGTTCGAGCAGTTGGTGAATGAGATAAATTGTTGCGACTGATGATATATGAATTTGTTTGTTACAACCTTTTAGGAATAATTTTATACCTGAAAGAAGACACAATTGAAAGCTTCAAGGAGAAACCAGTCACTTGGTATAAAAATAAATAAGATAAAATAAACGACTCTTAGTCTCGCAAAGACTACTTGAATAAAAATTTCAACGAGTGTTATAACTTATATTTCAAACCCTTCGCATAAATATTGGGTCAACATTCATTTTCGGGAAGATCGCTTATATATATACATAATGGTCATGTTATATGCCCGCCTTTCGCTATTCGACAAAAAATTAAATACATTTGGCCCCACAATTACATACCTTCGGTCTGGCATTCCATCCAACCTGGACTTTAATTAAAACGCCAAGGCAAACATATATTAAACTTCGACAGACCCCATAGATGGTGGCACTCTCATTTATACATATGGTCCAATGTCAATATATGTAAACGCTTGTTATGTCCGCTAATTAGCTTTGATTTCGAACACAGTTCTTAATACCATAATGCTCGACCATAAAAACATTACGCACCATTGGTTTAGGCATCGAGGTTATACAACCGTCACATCAAAAGACATCAGGGCCCACCATAAGCCTTCAACTCCCACTTGGTTTAAATGTCGAACGGATCCGACGGCCCCGCCTATGTCACGCTCCAATCTCAAATCAAACGGGCATAAACGCATATCGTGTTTTTTGTCGCCCAAGCATTAACGCTCAGAAGTTACGCGATGTGAGTTGTTTTTGAAAACCGCCTTTCTCCAAGTGTCAAGCGTCGGGATAGATCGCGTTTTTTCCACCTAATTTCAATTACCACTTTGCACTTGTGCGATACCACCGGTATTGAATCTTCAACCCACCTTTACTATTGCTCCAGGTTTCATTCATACATGGTTTCGTCTCTCTTTAACTCCTCCTTTTCCTTCACGCCTTTATTATCTATTCATCATCGATTTATAACTCTATGCAGCCGAATCTCCAATCGACCATCCGATCTTTATACTTTCAATATATACCAACCACTGTGTTTAGTAATATACATCAACATGGTATAATCGATGTATATTGACACAGTCATTCGACTATGATTTAATTTCCTGTCCATGATATTCTACGCCTTCAAACTTAACTTCGTTCTAAATCTCGCCACAACGGTCCTCACATCGGCACGGGAGATCTCACCTGTCTACGCAGGACTTACATTCATTGGAACATCCACACACGTCTAGTCAGATTAAATGCTATTCAATCAAACTTAATCCAGGACCGACTCACGCATTCCCACCCAGACTCGAAGTACTCTACGCGCAGGTTTAAATGAGATGACACCCATATACAATCAGTTCTCTCAGAATGCATCCTATCTTGATACCTTTGAATTGCGGCATGTAATTAAATACCTTGCTGGAATCGATCCTTCCAGTAATTGATTCAACTCATTTGTAAGTCAAATTCAACTACAATATCGACTAACAAGATCCTTCTATCATATGCAGGGCATCAGTTGGGCTTAGAATCCCAGGGTTTCATTGCACTGGTTTTTACGTGATTGCAATATATTCAAATTTGTAAGGTTAAAAGAAGTATTTTATAATACATTTTGTCAACTACTTTTCAACTCTTAAAAAGAAAAATTATAATAGTTAATTAATAATTAATATATTAAAAATAAAATCTCCAAAACGATCCATTAAATTAAATAATTATCTCAATGAAGCAAGTTCACATGTTGTATTTCAAAAGTTGTAGAAGCACATTCCTGGAAATCCAAGGTCCTTCCTTCCTGAGGACATTTCTTGTTCATTCGAATAACATAGTCTGATAACATTGCCCCTCTGTCATCGGTCACGAGATCCGGGACACATTTTAATAAATATGGGGCTTACCAATTCAACTTAAAAAAATTGCCTTCAGTATAGGCCAGTTCATCAAAAGCGACTTTAAAACACGTGGTTGAACGGAGGGCCAGAATGCCCGTTTGGTAAAGGAACTGAAATATTTGGAAAGCCGCGATCTTTCGTCAAGTTTTCAACGTTTGTCTTTCTCTACAGTACAAAGCAAAGCTCACTTCGACGAAGACAGGGACACCACAACAATAATGCTGGCGCAAATGCCAAAAATATGCATAAACAAAGCTAACGGAAGGAGCGACACTGTTTAAATTCGCTAAGATTTTGAAAAAAATCCAAAATATAATTAAAGATCTAAAACAGAAAGATGCAGTCTGCAAACATAATGTACAACAACACACATGAATACCTGAAGCCACCTGTAGACAGAAATCAGTGACTGTTCCGCTCTCTTCCCCTCCTATGAGAAGAAGCCTCTGTTTTCTATAAATGTGTTGAAAATTCTTCGTATTCTGAGTTTCTGGGAACCTGTAAACAGTCTGAAAGTAATTGGAGACACCTCCCATCCCTAGCAAATTCCCGCTCAAAAAGTTTAAATTCGTTTTCATAACTGAATAATAACAGTAATTAATCAAAGGTTGAAATCATTTGAATCGTCTAACATGAAAATCAATGGTACATAATGGTACAGGTGGCACTTTAGGTAGGTTGTTTTCAAATAATAACGCTTTACAGCATAATAATGGCATTAGTTATAAAAATAAGAATAACTTGTAACATTTAAAAAAAAAATTTATAGTAAGAAATTATAAATTAATTACTAATTAAATATTTTCAATGAAAAATATATAATAACTATATGGTGAAATTTATATTAAATATTATAAATTGAAGTTTATATATATATATATAGATATATATAGAGAGAGAGAAACTAGACCAATAATAAAATTAAAAGTCACTTTATCTTAGCTTCTCCATAATGTCTAAGTGACAATATTAATCAAACAATCATAGCTAAAACTCAGAGATTATACATTATAGTAAAAAAGTTCTAATACCTTATGTCTAGTGATACGAGAAGCAATATTTCACAACATAACAAAACCAGAGAAATGTATTAATGGATCGTGCATAGAAAGGCATAAATTGGAGGATTATTATCATTAGATTGAGTAACCTAGAAGATAAATCCTCAAGTGTTAGAGTTTTTATGTCCATGTTATTATATTGTTAAGCACATGCCTTGCTACTTGAAGGTGTCCTTAAAGGGTCCCCATTCTAGGCATGGGTGAGAGGTCGATGGAGACAAATTCAGTAAATGTAATTCCATTTATGTTGTGCCATAATAACTTAATAGAGATAGTGCCTCTTGGAGAGCACCACAATCAAGACTCATAGATAAAATATAGTAGGGACTAAAGTAGAGAACTTGAGTGTAGGAAATCCAAGGTGGAAGGAGTTAGAAAACCATGTTTGATTTAAAATTAAGCTCATGCCTTACAAAATTGGAATCAGTAACTAGTGAAAAATAGGAGAGAAATGGAAAAAAGGATAGGCATAATCTCCATCATTCATCGTTAAGCATGGGAATAAACTTCTTTGGAAGCTAGTTAAAGTCGTAAATGTAACTATAATTTCTAGTGCTATAATAATATTGAAAACCTAGCTACAAAACATTCATTTCCATGGAGAGTGTGCCTTATGGAGTTATCATTCGTATGTAACATGTTCCCTATCAAAGTGGGAGGGGAAAGGGTGGTGACACATTTCAACTTGAGGGATCACACATCTCTAGGACCTGATACAAGGTTTTATTATTATTATTATTAATCCAATATAATAAAAATATTTCCTTGAGAGATGCAAAACTCTATGAATATTGATTATGTTTTAGTAAAAATATAATAATATAGTTATTTATGATAACAGTAATTTCAGTTATTAAAATTAATCTATATAAGTGAGTCATAAAATAATAACTTATTGGGGATGTAGGTGTGGAATGGGATCTATATATCCCTAGGGTTAAAATAATTTACACTTCTAAATAAAGACTTAGAAACATGTCCAACAATCAAGTGGAAGTTTATATTTATTTTGCATGGACCCCAATAAGATACTGGTGTATAAATTAGAAAATTAACTGTACTAAGTGGATATACTCTAATCATAAAGTGTATTCTACTTAACACTTCCAATTTATACATATAAATTACCTCCATCCAAGAAAGGATATTACATACTTGTGGAAATTTTGAAGCACTAGAATAATTCCACATTCTTTTTGAACATAACTTGATGCCCAACTCAAAAAGAAAACAAGTTCTCAAGGAAAAAACTTGAGTATTTATCAACCAGTTCTCAAGGAAAAAACTTGAGTATTTATCTATTATTGATTTGTTGCATGAAAAAATAGTCTCTTTGATCAAATCTCATATCCCACAATCATGAATTGTCTTAGTAGATGGCTAATTACATGTCGTGAATCTCCCACTTACCAGGAAGAGGGTAGATAATAATAGTCCATGCTTTATTCAGACATCATTTCATGTCCACTTATCCTAATGAATGTTGCAAGTTGGTTTCCATTTATCAAATTTGATAATGTTTAATTCAAACATGATAATAGGTTCCATCAGCATTTGACTTATGTTGTGAGTTTTATGGAAGAATTCAATAAATGTTTTGTCATATTTTTGAATGAAACCCTCCTCGATTATTCTTTTTAATCACCACTTTCACTAATATTCCTTTTCGTCACTTTGTTTCATCCGGATATCTCAGCTTTGCAAACATTCATCAAGATTTGTTTGGGTGACATCCCATAAATAAGGAGACCAACACAATATCTTGGATTTTTCATATTTAGATTGCAATCCCTCGTCATTATTTTATTTGGCTAAAATATATAACCCTTAAATCGAAGATGATGGATTACTAAGTGGCTAGACTCACCCTTATCTACAATATCACAAGACTATGCTCTATGAATTATCATCCTCATTTCGATCACATCTGAATGCTTTAGGAAAAATAGCAACATATCTTTAATTTAAATATTAAAATTATAATGGGAATGTTGTTGGAGAAATGAAGTAATGAGATACATTACATTCTATGATTTGACAATTGAGTAGATACCAAAATACAATAACATAGAAAAAGTGTTGTCCACAACTAAGTGACATTAGATCTAGCTACAATTATGTCCCACTACCTAGGTTGGAAAATAGCATAAGAACTTTCCTAAGCCATTTGGCATCAAGAATATTTCTAATGGAGAAAGAAATCAAATATCATTAATATAATTATATATATATGGCATGTTTAGCTTATGCAATATAATTTGTATCATATTATCATATTGTCCAATACCAACTTTCTGAAGGCTATTATTAATTTTGTATAAATGTACCATATAATTCTCTCAAAGAAAATTCAATGGCACTTTTAACCATTTTTTCATAATTATTAATATTTTTTTATTATTGAAGCATTCACTTTATCGTTCTTAATTAATATAATTTTTCTAATATTTTATTTAAAAAAAAACTAATATGTAAACAAAATAAAATTATTCAATTTAAAAATATATTATTTGTAATAATTAAAAATATTCATACATATTAGTGAGTTATTAACTTATATATATATATATATATATATATACACTATTAATATGATTATTATTGACGTTCTGATGATTGACTTTGTTGAATTCGATCCTTCGACCCCTGCTCATATCATTCAATATTGTTTCAGCTTGACTTTGTTGAATTCGATCCTTCGACCCCTGCTCATATCATTCAATATTGTTTCAGCCCTCTGTGTCCTCATTTTGCACCGATTACCCTCAATGTCTTCCTACATGGGAAGGGTTTCCCATCCATCCATTAAATCTATGGTTTTGCTAGACAATATCGCTAAGGGTCTTTCTCCAGTAGTCGAATAAAATCAACGTGGACCCTCTCACACTTAGACTCCTATTTTGGGAGCTCAATGGTAGATGATATGCGGGGGACTTGTTTGCCTAAAGCTATGAAGAACCTTAAATTTTTAATTCCTCAAAATAATTTGGTAAAATCATCAAAGAATAATGAAATAACATGCTCTGATTTACAAATATTTGGTCATTGGACTATAGATCAAGAACTAGAGCATTAGATCCTCCAAGAATGAAAGCCTAAAGGTGAGGTAGAGCTCAAACTCTGTCCCAAAGAGTTCTTTAATGTTGTTTTCTCTAACCATGAATGTAAAACTAAAGTTTTAGTTTTTGAAGGTTTACAATACTTTTTGAATAATGTGGGCTTATTCATGAGGCACTAGGAGTAATGTTGTAACTATGATAAAGAATAATTCTGATCTTCTCCAGTTTGGGTTCGAATGTATTTCCTTCTCGTAGATTTTGGTTACCAGAAATTTTAGATAGTATAGGGAATGATATTGTTAGATTTTTCAATATGTTTGAAGTGACTTTACGCTGGAGGAATATGTGATATGCTAGCCTTTCTGTTTATCTGAATATTTGACATCCTTTCCCAGAGTCCATTGATTTGGAATATGAAGGTGAAACCTAATCTCATACTCTAAAACATTAACATGTTCCATTTCATTATCGTTTATGTCATGAGCATGTTCAATGGTTCTGTGACTTCCCACACACAAGAACGAAATATTAGAGTCTGAGATTGTAAATAAGGAATTTTTTTTTCTAAAGTCGATGTTGGTAGAATATTTGTGAGCAGCTGTCGAACTAAAAAATTTAAGAAATTGGAGGAACATAATTCTTTTGAGGCTTTGGAAGGTATGGAATAATATAATGTATAGAAAGAATACATCGCAATGGTGGAGTCAGATAATGTACTTCAAGGAGAGAAAAAACTGTTTAACGTAAGATGAAATAGGTGGAAGCTAAAATTACGAGTTCTTTCCCTAGTTTACTGGGTATTGTGGAAGTCCTCCCTCTCATGAAACGCAAAATGGATTCCGTGTGAGAGAAAGAAAATTAATTTGTACAATTACTATATGATTCGGCTGCTCATGATTTGGATACATTGTCCAATAACCAGAGGAAGTTATATGCAATTTTTTTTTTACAATGGAAAATCTGTAACATACGGGAGCACACTAGAGTATCAAATTTGAATAACCCAAACAATAAAGGTAAGAGCATACTGGTCAAGGGTGTTAAAAAGAAAGCTTGAAAATATGAGCGAGTTTTTATTCAATCCGCGAGAGACGAATTGATACATTCTTGACAAATTAATTACATTACGACCTACTTTCCATCTTCACAACAATCTTCATGATGAATACTTTCCTGAAATATTTGAGGTCTCAATAGAGTTGAAAATAACTAATATTATTTTATATTAATGGAGAAATGGTTACACAAGTTGTAACGTATCTCCTTAGTTTAGGATTAGTTCCTACAATTTAGGAGTTTGTTTGCAACTTCCTAATTCCTAGTGTTGTACTTAATGATGTAATTCCTCATTCGTGAATGGAGAGTAAACTCTGAGTGTTCTCTCTGTTTGAGTGCAGTCTCCAGGTGCAGTACTCACCTGTGAGCTGCAACTCCTTCTTTTCAATTCAGTGTCATTTTTATCTTGGTATCGGAGCTCAGATTAGGGACAACCTTATTTTTTTTAGGATGCATCATTGATTACAGAACTGTAGTGGCGGAAGAGCTTACATAAGTTTTTTCGTAGATTCAGGTGGACTGCAGTAACACCTGAAGGATAGGTCTCAGATGACTGATCATCTCTGAGAAGAAGAAAAGGTTGGCGCGGTTTTAACGCGAACAGTCGCGCCATTGGCGCAGGTTTCAGGAAGATAAGCACGCCAAAATTCGCGAGTGGCGCGGAAGTACACGCGAAAAACGCGCCAGGGCTGGTGATTCGCGCGGATTTTGATTTCGGCGCGGTTTGGCGCAGTTTTTCGCATCAGAGAAGCGCCAGGGCTGGGACTCGCACGCATTTTTATTTGGGCGCGGTTTTTTCGAATCGAATAAGCACCAGCCTCTTTCTCTTTGGGAAGGTCTGCAATTTTTTTTTTTTGCAGATCGGCCCTGCCCGGTGGTGGCACATCGAAGTTCCAAATTCGCTCGGTCGTAGCAGATCGGACTTGCCTGGTGGTGGCATATTGAAGTTCCGAATTCGCTCGGTGGTAGCAGATCGGACTTGCCCAGTGGTGGCACATTGAAGTTCCTGATTTTCTCGGTGGTAGCAGATCAGACTTGCCCGGTGGTGGCGCATTGAAGTTCCAAATTCGCTCGGTGGCAGCAGATCGGACTTGCCCGGTGGTGGCGCATCTCTGTGGCGCATTCACTGCCCGTGGTGAAGTACGAAAAGCCCTGACTAGCTTGCAGCAGATCGACTTGCTCCTGGTGGCGCATTGAAGTCTCTGACTAGCCAGGGCAGCAGATCGGACTTGCCCTGGTGGTACATCAAGTGGTCGGATCTCTGCATGTGTGATTTTTTTTTTTTAGTGTATCCTGCAATTTTTCAGTTGGGTAGAATTATTTATCAGAGGATCAGAAATTTTATCAGTCCAATATCAATAATAGTATAGAATCATATCTCCACGAGTCTGGCAAACTCGATGGATCGAATTTCTCCAACTGGAAATTCAAGATACAGACTTTACTTGAAAGCGCAAATGCGTGGTCGATCGTTACAGGAAGTGAGGTGAGACCAGGATCAGCTGCACAAGAACAAGACTGGGATAAAAGGGAGACAAAAGCAAAGGTCATATTGAAGATGTCCGTCAAGGACAATATTATCCCGCATATTAGAGACTTTAAATCAGCCACTGACATTTGGACGATGATTAAAAACCTATACCAGACACAAAATACAAATCATGTCTTGTCACTCAAAGGCAAGCTGTTTGCGATGAAGATGGAGGAGAATGAGTCCGCTGTCGGATTCATTGCGAGAGTCAAAGACCTGAAGGACAGATTGGGAGATATCGGAGAGAAAGTTTCCGATTCGGATCTGGTCA
The DNA here is from genome assembly GCA_034641835.2 of Pinus albicaulis. Taxonomy (NCBI): domain Eukaryota; kingdom Viridiplantae; phylum Streptophyta; class Pinopsida; order Pinales; family Pinaceae; genus Pinus; species Pinus albicaulis. Next base: position 1,554,498,422 of record CM076578.1, read on the forward strand.
CGATCACGTTGAACAGAATGACAGATGAATATCAGATGTTTATCACAGGGCTGGCAGCAAGGGAGAAAGCCCCTACGTTTGAAGAGTTGACAGGGATTCTGCTACAAGAAGAAGAGCGACGACAAAATATGAAATCACAGAGCAATGACCTTGCTCTGATGGCGAAAAGGCGACAGTACAGAGGGAAGAAGCCACAGCATCAACAGCAACCACAGCAGCAGCAGAAAGGAGCCAACACATTTCAGAAGAGACCGTTTAAAGGTATGTCTGCTAATAATTTTCCCAGCAAGAAATGTTTTTACTGTGGAAAACCTGGTCATGAGATTAAATATTGTTATAAGAGGCAGGCAGACGAAGGAAGAAACAAACAGAGAAAACATAAGGGTTACTTTGTTGAGGAAGAAGAGGACCATAGCCACGAACTTCGACTATTTACAGCTGATTGTGCCCTTTCAGCTTCAAAGGGAGATGAGGACGACATATGGTATGTCGACTCTGGCGCATCCTCACATATGACTGGTAAGAAGGAATGGTTTGAATGTCTTGAAGAAACTTCATGTGGGTCGAAAATTTATTTAGGGGATGATAGTGGATATGAGATCAAAGGATATGGTGACATTCTGGTAAAATTACCTAGCAGTAACATTAGACGACTTAAAAATGTATTTTATGTGCCCGGAATTAAGAAAAATTTGATCTCTGTCTCAATGATTACTGATCAGGACATGCAAGTTCAATTCTTTAAGACTAACTGTGTCATAAAGGATAGCCAGATGGAAACAGTTGCAACAGGAGTGCACGTGAGGAGCTTGTACAGGTTAGACGTGAAAAGTATGACAAAGCAAGCAATGGTTGCAACTGGATCGACAGCTGAAGATCTCTGGCATCAGAGATTTGGTCATCTTAATCTGCAAGACCTCATCTTACTTCAGAGAAAAGGTATGGTTGATGGACTCCCCGTTTTCCATAATGTTAAGTTGGATTGTGATGGATGTGCATTAGGGAAAATGCATAGAGAAGAGTTCCCTTTGCATGTTAATGGAAAAGAAAGAGATGTCTTAGAACTGGTGCATACTGATATATGCGGACCTATGCAGACTAGGTCATTAGGAGGAGCATATTATTTTCTCTTATTTACAGATGATTGCACTAGGTTCTCATGGATATACTTTCTGAGTAAAAAGAGTCATACCTTTCAGTATTTTAAAGAGTTTAAATCTATGGTAGAAAACTAGACAGGAAAAAGGATAAAAATTCTCCGCTCAGATCAAGGGGGAGAATACAGGTTGGGAGAATTCATGAACTTCTGCAAGCAGCATGGGATTATTCAACAGTTCACAGTGCCCCACACTCCTCAGCAGAATGGAGTGGCAGAACGAAAGAAAAGAACTCTTGTGGAGTGCGCAAGGAGCATGCTTCAAGGTAAGGGTCTATCAAATGGATTTTGGGCAGAAGCTATTAACACTGTTGTCTACTTAAAGAATAGGAGTCCTACTAAATCTCTAGGCTTCAAAACCCCTTTTGAGGCATTGTTTGGATTCAAACCAGCAGTGAGTCATTTAAGAATATTTGGGTCAAAATCTTATGCTCATATACCTAAGGCAGATAGGAAGAAGTTAGATCCAAAAGCCTTGAAATGTATCTTTGTTGGATATGGCACTGAGTTCAAGGCATATAAGTTATTTAATCTTGTGACTCATAAGGTTTTTGCAAGCAGAGATGTCATATTTCATGAACAGGTTAAAGAAGGAAAGGATGACTCTAACAGTGATTGGCACATTCCATTGCTAATGGAAGAAAACAGTGAGGATGATGAAGTGCAGGAGCAGAAACAAGAAGAAGAAGTAACAGGTAATGTAATCAATGATGCAAGCCCGGAGAAGGCTGAAATAGACAGATTTCAGGTAAGTCCCCTACCAAGGAGATCAAGTAGGAAGACTCAATTACCATCTAAATTGAAGGACTATGCATTAATGTCAAAGATTTTAAACATTGTAGAACCTGAAAATTATGAGGAAGCAAGTAAATCTGATGCATGGAGGGCTGCAATGCATGAGGAAATAGAATCAATAAACAGAAACCATACTTGGGATTTGGTTGAATTGCCTGAAGATAAAACCCCCATAGGATTCAAATGGCTGTACAAACCTAAAATAAATGCAGATGGGAGTATAGAAAAACTTAAAGCTAGACTGGTAGAAAAGGGTTACTCACAGCAAGAGGGAATAGATTTCGATGACACCTTTGCTCCTGTAGCCAAATTAAACACCATTAGAATGCTAATTTCCTTAGCAAAAAAACATAAATGGCAGCTACACTAGCTAGATGTTAAGTCTGCATTTCTGAATGGTGACTTGAAAGAAGAAATTTATTTAGTTCAGCCTGAAGGTTTTGTGAAAAAGGGGTAGGAACATCTTGTTTGTAAATTGAAAAAGGCACTTTATGGTTTAAAACAAGCACCCAGGTCGTGGTATGAGAAGATTGACTCATTTTTTGTACAGCATGGCTTTCATAGGAGCTTGAATGATCCAAATCTGTATACCAAGTTTAATAAACAGAGGCAAATTATTTTGATTTCTTTGTATGTAGATGATATGATCATAACTGGGGATGCTAACAATCTAATCAAAGAAATCAAACAGCAGATGTCACAAGTGTTTGAGATGAAAGATCTCGGAAATCTACATTACTGCTTGGGATTGGAGGTATGGAAAGATTCTGGACAGACTTTTCTTACACAAGGGAAGTATGCCAGAAGCTTGCTGGAAAGGTCCAGAATGGAGCAGTGCAGATCAGCAGCAACACCATTGCAACAGAACTTAAAGTTGAGCAGTGACGATGGAACTAAAGAAGTGGATGCCACTATGTATAGACAGCTAGTTGGCAGTTTGATATATCTCACTACAACTAGACCAGATTTGGCATACTCTGTTAGTATGTTGAGCCAGTTCATGTCGAAACCACTCGAAAGTCACTGGGTCGCAGCAAAAAGTGTGTTGAGGTATCTTAGTGGTACTAGTAATTATGGTATTTTGTACACTGACAATCCTGATGTTACTCTAGCAGGTTTTTCAGATTCAGATTGGGCAGGTAACTTGGATGATCGAAGATCTATCATAGGTTACGCTTTTAGCATTGGATCCGGGGTCATAGCATGGAGCAGCAAAAAGCAAAGTACTGTAGCCTTATCTTCATGTGAAGCTGAGTACCAAGCATTGTGTGCAGCCACATGTGAAGCTATCTGGTTGAGAAGACTTCTCAACGATGGAGGAGAAGAACAGAAAGAATCAACTATCATCAAAACTGACAACCAGAGTACCATCAAGCTTGCATACAATCCAGTTTTTCATAAAAATACCAAGCACATCGATACTCAGTTCCATTTTGTTCGAGAGAAACTACAGTCAAAAGAGATCTTTGTTGAATATTGTAAAACTTGTGACAATATGGCTGATATATTTACTAAGCCTCTTGGGCGTGTAAAGTTTGAATTGTTTAGAAGGATGCTAGGAGTTCAGGATAATCCTTTCTCGATTAAGGGGGGGAGTTGAAAATAATTAATATTATTTTATATTAATGGAGAAATGGTTACACAAGTTGTAACGTATCTCCTTAGTTTAGGATTAGTTCCTACACTTTAGGAGTTTGTTTGCAACTTCCTAATTCCTAGTGTTGTACTTAATGATGTAATTCCTCATTCATGAATGTAGAGCAAAATCAGAGTGTTCTCTCTGTTTGAGTGCAGTCTCCAGGTGCAGTACTCACCTGTGAGCTGAAACTCCTTCTTTTTCAATTCAGTGTCATTTTTATCTAATAGTCATGGTAAACAAAGGTATTTACATGAGATAATTCAAATAGATTTTTTTTATATATATATAGTTATCCTGCAAGAAATTAAAGTTTCTTGTTCGAACTGAATGGTATTGCAACTAGTTGCAGGAAAGGGTGTGAATTCAAGTTAGTAGATGCTCATGGTAGTGCTGCATGTATCACCATTTTTTGGAATCCCATAGAAGTTATTTTTCAAAACTAGATGGCTAGTAACACAATTTTGACAGGTTCTTTTCGTCATATTGGATCCTTAGAGGGGTTATATCTTTCTGTTGTATATGGATCGCACACGTCTGTTGATAAAGGTTCCTTTTGGCATTTGTTATAGGATCATCGTAAGTTGTTTCCTCAGTCTCACTTGATTATAGGGGGTGATTTTAACTCAATTCATTCTCTGGATGAAAATAAGGGAAGTTTTTACTTACACGAGAAGGAATCATTGCTCTTGGTGCCTTTTATGGATAAAAAAAAATTAGTGGTTGTCCAAACAATTAATTGTATTTTTACCTAGAATAATTGGCGATAGGGGGAGAATCAGGCGGTTAGTCGAGATGATCGCTTCTTACTTTATGAATCAATTTTAGAAAAGGATATATTCCTTGAAGCTTCTATATTGCCTTTTTTGGCCTCAGATCATTGGCCCATTAGGTTGTAGATTGACCTCAAAGAGGGTCCATGTAATTTTCTATTCCATTTTGAAAGTGTTCGGTTACAAGCCCCATATTTCCTGGAAAAGGTGCAATAATTGCGGAACTCATTTTTATTTCAAGGCCGTAATAACATGCACACGTTCTAGCTTAAGATCAAAGACTTAAAAGACCATATTCGTTTACGGAACAAGATGGAATTTGGAAGCACTTTTGTGGAAAAACAACATTTGGAGGATAAGATGGCACATATCCAACAACGTATGATAACTGACGAATGTTATGGTGACCTCATCCTACAAGAAGGTATTATTCTAAATCGAATTGAAATGAAAAGGAAGTAGGAAGAGACTCTTTGGCGTAATAAATACAGAGTTCAATGGTTGAGCGGAATACTAAGTTCTTTCACAAGTCCATGATACACTATCACCATATAAACTGTATCTTTTCTCTAATAGGTAGTGATAGACCGGGAACATTCAACACCATTAAATTGAGGAGGAACTAATTACCCATTTTAATGGGGTTTTGAATTATAAATATATTGGTAGACAACTATATTAATCAAATTACAGCTTGTATTCCAAAATTCATTAGCCAAGAGTTGAATTTGGCTCTTATTACTAGTAACTTTCAAGAATTTGGGTACGTAATTATGTCCATGCCGAAAACTAAGGCACATGTTCCTAATGAGTTTACAATGGATTTATTCAAAGCTCACTGGAATTTTATGGGAAAAGAAAATGCAGAGATGGTTGACGAATCTCGTCTTTTTCTATGGGAAAATAAATTGCAGAGATGGTTGAGGAATCTCGTCTTTTGCAATCCATGTGGAGTGGTTCAAATTCTACCTTCTTTACATTGGTTCCTAATGTGGATAAAACTGAAGATCCTAGTCTATTTAGACCTATCGCTTTGTCCAATGTCATTTATAATATTGGCTCGACAGTTTATATGGTTAATCGAATAAAAACACTGATGTCGTTGATTATATCCCCAAAAGAATGTTGAAATATTAAAGTCCCTGCTAGCCTTTGAGCAGGAAGAAAAAGAGTACAGAGGCAGCGCAACAGAGGTTGAGTGTACAGCAATACACATTCAAGAAGAATGGAAACTGTAAGGATGAATTAAAATGTTGATGGGCCGCAGCCACAAATTGCAGAGGAGAATTAATTGGTGATGGGCGTAGCCGTTTCTGCAGGAGGAATGAAGACTCCCGTAGTTCTGAACTATGGAGGAGCAGAACTTATTAAAACAATCATTTCGGGCGTTTAAAGCCCTCAACAACGAAAATGGAGAAAAATTGTTTAACACAGCCGAAGTCCTTTAATTTTTGAAATAGCGGGGAAAGTGGTCCCCACCACTTAATCGCTAATTGCAATCGCAAATTACTTAAGCAGTGTCTTGTTGATATGGAAGATTGTGATGCGATCCGATCACAATCGCAAATCGCAACACACATATAATACGAAGTCCAAATGTCTTGTAGATGTGGCAGAGTTCTGCAAGCGGAACGGTTGTATATAATACAACCAAACTTTATATTTTAATCGCCCTCCACCACAGCCGAGGCCCGTGGGTCCACAATACCACGCAGCAATATATAATACGATCGCAAGTTTCCAATCACAAAGGTTCAATCGGCGGGGTTTTATTTTGTGCCTCGATCACATTACCAAAGGGCGGACCCGATGGTGTTATGTGACGGAGTTCGTATGTTGCATCGCGTCTGGATTCCAATCGCAATCGGAAGATCAGCGGGTGATACATTTTGTTTGAAGTTTCAGACCCGATGCCATTTATATGGCGGATTTAATACATGGTCCATCGCATCTGGTTGTTGATTGCAGTCGGAGTTTTTGTTTGGTCACGCGTTTTGTTTAAAGCGTGGACCCGATGGTCTTATTACACTGGATTTATATGTGCCATCGCATCCGACTTGCAATTGCAATCGGAGCTTTTGGTTTGGTGCATTTGTTTTGTTTAGCCGCGGACCCGATGGCCTTTATACATTTCATTTAAATTGGTTGATTGTGCGTTCAAACGCGTAAGTGTATTGTGGGTCCCGTTAATGATTGTTTTAAATAGACTTTAGTTGAAGTCTTTTATATAGTTTTTTTTTATGTAATGTTTTAATATGAGTGGCATATAAAAACAAAAAGGGCCCGAGAGCCTGTATTGTATTATTATGTTATTTTGGTTTGTTTTGTAAAGTAGTGCGGAAGAAAAACACAGCAGCGTATTTCCACAGAGAGACATAGTGTTATTTTATGAAAGATAGTGAAGGTCTGTGCACTGCGTTTGAAGCAGTCACCATTTATGTTATCCCTCTATGTTGAGGAAGATTTTGTAACAGTTTTGAAAAGAAATAGAAGTGTGTTTTCAGTTTGGGAAACTCTGTCTTCTGTTAAGAATTTTAATTTCTCTATGTTTAGAGGATAGGATTTTACTCTCTCCATTTCTATTGTTCTGGAATTTTCAATATTCCAACATGGTATCAGAGCTAGTTTAGGCTCTTTGAAGGTTTCAAAGAAGCTAAAGAAGAAGAATACGTGTTGCAGTGTTTTCTCCAGCAGTGTGAAAGCTCAACAGGAGTCAAAATTTCAGGTATTTCTCAAAGATAAGAGAGCTGTTGTTTATTGTTTTAAAAGAGTTTTTTCTTTCAGATAAAAGGAAAAACAAATTGTTTAAGTTCAAAGTTCAGTTTAAAATCAATGGCTGGACCAAGCACTGGTATGAATATTGGAAATGTTTAGCTTCCAAAATTTAATGGAAAGAATTATGATTATTGGGCCATTACCATGAGAGCTCTGTTTGTCTCACAAGACTTATGGGAATTTGTAAAAGATGGTTTTGTTGAACCAGCTGATGAGCAGGCTTTTAGTGCCTTAACTCAAGCAAAGAAGGATCTATTGAAGAGAAATAGGAAGAAAGATGCTAAAGCTCTCTTCTTATTGTATCAAGCAGTAAATGAGAGTGTGTTTCCAAGGATAGCAGTAGCCCAAAGATCCAAGGAAGAATGGGAAACTCTGAAAGTAGCCTATCAAGGTATGGAAAAAGTGAAGACGGCAAAACTTCAGTTGCTGAGAAGAGATTTTGAAACTCTTTGCATGAAGGAGTCAGATAATGTAGACACATTTTTTACACATGTGATTGGGATTGTAAATCAGATAAGGTCCCATGGAGAAACTCTTGAAGAAAGAAGTATTGTGGAGAAAATTTTGAGGAGCTTACCCTCAAAGTTTGATGTTATTGTTACCACCATAGAAGATACCAAGGACCTCTCATAGTTCACAGTGGATGAACTTCATGCCTCACTGATAACTCATGAACAAAGTTTGAGCAGAGATGAAAACTCATCTCTAGAGCATGCCTTCAAGACCCAGATGCCTTCAGGAAGAGGAAGAGGTCAAGGCAAAGGAAGAGGAATAGGCAGAAGTCAGAACAGAGGTAGAAGGAATAGCCCTTCACATTCACATGGAAGGAGCGATAGTCAGAATCAGAGCCATGGCCAATGCAACATCCAACAAGGTGGACACCAACACCAACATGCTCATGGACAAAGGTATGAAAAATCCAATGTCCAATGTCATTATTGAAATAAATATGGGCACTATGCCAATGAATGTAGAAAGAAGCAAAATGACATGAAAAATAAGCAGAATGCTAATGTAGCAAAAGAAGAAAAGAACCCAAGTAATGTGATGTTAGCATGTAATGTAGCACAGGATAGAGAAGATGATGTTTGGTTCTTAGATTCAGGATGTAGTCATCATATGACTGGGAACAGAGAAATGTTTGCCAATCTAGATGAAGAAGTAAAATCAGAAGTGACCACAGGGACAAATAATAAAATCTCTGTCAAAGGAAAAGGCAGAGTTACTATTCGAGCAAGAAATGGTGAGAAAAAAATTGTTTCTGATGTGTATTATGTTCCAAGTCTGAAGTGTAATCTTTTGAGCGTTGGGCAGCTCATAAACAAAGGTTACAATGTAATTTTCAAGGATGATGTGTGCACAATAAAATATATACCTCCAAGTAAGAAAATCATTGCTGAAATACAAATGACCAGCAATAGAATGTTTCCTCTCAAGCTCAACACTGACTTGAAGGGAAAAGGAAAAAGCATAGCAGCTGTAACACAAAAAGCCTTTCAGAAGGAAGCAAAAGATGAACATTGGCTATGGCATTTTAGATTTGGACATCTCAATTTCGGATGATTAAATTTGCTGCATAGAAAAGGAATGGTAAGAGGTTTACCATTGATTAAGAAGCCTAGCAGCCTATGTGAAGGCTGCATCTTGGAAAAGCAACACAGAGAAAATTTTCCATCAGGGAAAAGCATAAGGGTGAAAGCACCCTTAGAAATCATCCACTCAGATTTATGTGGGGCGATGCAAACAACATCTGTTTCAGGCAGCAATTACATGCTGACCTTCATAGATGACTTTACAAGAAAAGTGTGGGTTCATTTTATGAAATATACGAGTGAAGTTTTTCAGAAATTTTGCTATTTTAAAGCTCTTGTAGAAAAACAGAGCGGGTTTCACATTAAATTTCTCAGAACTGATAGAGGAGGAGAATATATATCAAAGGAATTTCTACGTTTTTTCCAGGAGAACGGTATACACAAGTATTTTACCACAAGGTACACACCGCAACAGAATGGAGTTGTTGAACCGTAGAATCGAACCATAATGGAAATGGTGAGAAGCATGGTAAAGGCAAAACACTTTCCGAATGATTATTGGGCAGAAGCAGCAAACTGTGCTATGTATATTTTAAATAGATGCCTCACAAAAGCTGTGATGAACAAAGTCCCAGAAGAAGCGTGGAGTGGCAGAAAATAGGGAGTCACCCACATGAGAGTTTTTGGATGTGTGGCATATGCACACATTCTTGACAAGTTGAGGAAGAAGTTGGATAGTAAGGGGGAGAAGTGCATTTTCCTTGGATATTGTGAAGATTCGAAAGGATACAGATTGTATAACCCATCCACAAAGAAGTTTGTGATAAGCAGAGATGTGCAATTCATTGAAGAGGAAGCATGGGATGGAAGCATTGAGAAAACAGTGAATGTTAAAATCTCTTTATCTCATTATGAAGATGAGGAAGATGTGATTGAAATTAACAACTCATCGGTAGAACAAAGTCCACCAACACAGGGACAGTAAGGGACACCTCAAGCAACAGCGAGAACACCCTTGAGAAGAAGTGGGAGTGCATCTCCAAGCACACCACATGGAGCAGAATTCAGTGCTTCATCAAGCACGCCTACACCAAGTGAAGGAGGAAAAAAGTTCAGAAGTATTAGAGAGATCTATGAGCAGGGAGCAGCAAATGAAGGTATGAATTCCTTATTTGCTTTGTATTGTCAAGTTGATGATCCTATTCATTTTGAAGATGCTATTAAAGATAGAAAATGGATAGAAGCTATGGATGATGAAATTAATGCCATAGAAAATAACAAAACATGGGAGTTGGTTGATCTCCCAGAAGGTAAAGAAGTCATTGGAGTTAAATGGGTCTATAAGACCAAAAGAAATGCTGAAGGAAAAATAGAGAGACACAAGGCCAGACTTGTTGTCAAGGGATATAAGTAGAAGCATGGGATTGATTATGAAGAAAATTTTGCACCAGTTGCAAGAATGGAGACAGTAAGAGCAGTGCTGTCAATAGCAGCACAAAACAAATGGAAAGTATACCATATGGATGTAAAATCTATATTTTTAAATGGAGTTTTAATGTAAGAGGTATATGTGGAACAACCTCTCGGTTATGAGAAGAAAGGCCAAGAGCAAAAAGTCTACAAATTAAATAAAGATCTTTATGGGCTGAAGCAAGCTCCAAAAGCATGGTACAGTAGAATAGACTCCTATCTACTGGAAAATGGATTTGAAAAGTGTGAGGGAGAACCCACCCTCTACATCAAAGAAAAGGATGGTAAAATCTTGATTGTTGTTTTATATGTTGATGATCTAATATTTACAGGTAATGATGATTATCTTGTTGAAAATTTTAAAACAGTCATGAAAGATGAATTTGAAATGACTGACATGGGCTTGTTGAGATACTTCTTAGGAATAGAAGTAGAGCAAAGTGAAAAAGGGATTTTTATTTCTCAAGAGAAGTATGTGAATCAGGTTTTAGAAAGATTTAATATGCACGAGTGCAAAGCTGCAATTACTCCCACAAGAATGGGATTGAAGTTGAGTAAAGATGACAGCAGCAAGGATTTTTATCCTAGCTTGTATAAAAGCATAGTTGGCAGCCTGATGTATTTGACTGCAACTAGGCCAGATATTATGCATGCTGTTAGCTTAATTTCTAGATTTATGGAGAAGCCAAAAGAAGCACATTGGCAAGCAGCAAAGAGAATTCTGAGGTATGTTAAAGGAACTAAAAGATTTGGTATTTTATATACTGCTTCAGAAAATTCAGAGTTAGTTGGATATAATGAAAGTGATTTGGCTGGAAGTGTAGATGATCAGAAGAGCACTTTCAGTTATGTTTTTCATATGGGCTCATGAGCCATTTCATGGGCTTCTAAGAAACAACCTATTGTTGCATTATCTACAGCAGAGGCATAGTATGTGGCAGCTACAGCAGCAGCGTCTCAAGAAATTTGGATGAGAAGAATGTTGAGAAGTTTATGCCAAGAACAGGTAAAAGGAACCGTGATTTATTGTGACAATAGCTTAGCTATTGCATTGTCAAAGAATTCAATGTTTCATAAAAGAAAAAAACACATAGATACAAAATTTCATTATATTAGAGAATTGGTAAACAATGGAGAAATTGTTTTACAACATTGTATAACAGCGGAGCAATATGCAGATATTTTAACAAAGCCATTGGGACAGAAAACCTTTGAATTTTTAAGAAAAATCTTGGGTATGACAGATAACCCAGCAGCTGACTTTAAGGGGGAGTGTTGAAATATTAAAGTCCCTGCTGGCCTTTGAGCATGAAGAAAAAGAGTAAAGAGGAAGCATAGTAGAGGTTGAGTGTACAGCAATACACATTCAAGAATAATGGGAAACTGTAAGGATGAATTAAAATGTTGATGGGCCGCAGCCACAAATTGCAGAGGAGAATTAATTGGTGATGGGCATAGCCGTTTCTGCAGGAGGAATGAAGACTCCCGTAGTTCTGAACTACGGAGGAGTAGAACATATTAAAATAGTCATTTTGGGCGTTTAAAGCCCTCAACAACGAAAATGGAGAAAAATTGTTTAACACAGCCGAAGTCCTTTAATTTTTGAAATGGTGGGACAAGTGGTCCCCACCACTTAATCGCTAATCGCAATCGCAAATTCCTTAAGCAGTGTCTTGTTGATATGGGAGATTGCGATGCGATCCGATCGCAATCGCAAATCGCAACACACATATAATACGAAGTCCAAATGTCTTGTAGATGTGGCAAAGTTCCGCAAGCGGAACGGTTGTATATAATACAACCAAAATTTATATTATAATCGCCCTCCACCACAACCGAGGCCCGTGGGTCCACAAGACCACGCGGCAGTATATAATACGATCGCAAGTTTCCAATCACAAAGGTTCAATCGGCGGGGTTTTATTGTGTGCCCCGATCACATTACCAAAGGGCGGATCCAATGGTGTTATGTGACGGAGTTGATATTTTGCATCGTGTCCGAATTCCAATCGCAATCGAAATATCAGTGGCTGATGCGTTTTGTTTGAAGTTTCAGACCCGATGCCATTTATATGGCGGATTTAATACATGGTCTATCGTATCAGGTTGTTGATCGCAATTTGAGTTTTTGTTTGGTCGCTCGTTTTGTTTGAAGCGTGGACCCGACGGTCTTATTACACTAGAGTTATATGTGTCATCGCATCCGACTTGCAGTCGCAATCGGAGCTTTTGGTTTGGTGCATTTGTTTTGTTTAGCCGCGGACCCGATGGCCTTTATACATTGGATTTAAATTGGTTGATCACGCGTTCAAACGCGTAAGTGTATTGTGGGTCCCGTTAATGCTTGTTTTAAATAGACTTTAGTTTAAGTATTTTATATAGTTTTTTTTTATGTAATGTTTTAATATGCGCGGCATATAAAAACAAAAAGGGCCCAAGAGCCTGTATTGTATTATTATGTTATTTTGGTTTGTTTTGCACAGCAGTGCGGAAGAAAAACACAACAGCGTATTTCCACAGAGAGACAGAGTGTTATTTTATGAAAGACAGTGAAGGTTTGTGTACTGCGTTTGAAGCAGTCACCATTTATGTTATCCCTCTGTGTTGAGGAAGATTTTGTAACAGTTTTGAAAATAAATAGAAGTTTGTTTTTAGTTTGGGAAACTCTGTCTTCTGTTAAGAATTTTAATTTCTCTGTGTTTAGAGGAGAGGATTTTACTCTCTCCATTTCTATTGTTCTGGAATTTTCAATATTCCAACAAAGAAACTGGCCTTGTCGAAGGAAGAACAATTTCTGATGGAATAGTTACTATTCAAGAAGTTATCCATTCTTTAAAATTTCTTAAAAAACCAGGTATGATTTCCAAGCTAGATCTTTCCAAGGCTTACAATCATGTTAACTGTGAATAACTTCTATAGTTATTAGATGCCTTTAGTTTTTCTTGGAAGTGGATTTCATGGGTTAGTTCCTTAATTTCTACTACTTTTTTCTACATTATTATCAATGGTTCTCATTTTTGTACCTTTTCCCCTTGTTATGCACTTCATCAGGGTGATACTCTTTCTTTGTTCTTTTTCATTATGAGAATTGAAGGTTTCGGTCGATTATTGTATTCTTCTACTCATATGGGAAATATCTATTGAACCAAGAAACTCATTTAAACGGAAAAGAAATTAAACTCAATGAGAAACTGAATGTGCACACACAATACGTAAACACATTTATTTACATAGTAAAACCTTGACAGGGTGTCAAGGAAACCTCCACGGGGCAAGGGATTGGAAACTCTATTAATCAAATGATTCTCCGTACATACAAGCCTCTCGGGCCATCCAATTTATCTTGAGCCTATTTCGTTATTCTAACTTCATTTCGTTACTCAACCAATTAACAGTCAATAAGTAATTTTCCCAAAATTACATTATTTACAATTTGTTGTCATATTTTTAACAAACTCCACCTTGACAACAATTTTCCTAATCCCTTGCCCATGCCCATTCATCATCTTTTCTACAAGTTGAGAGAAGAAAGACACCATCTCGGCTTCTCTACTGTAATTGGCTTCATGAATATATCTGCATGATTTTCCTGTGTGCAGACCTTCTTGAGAACTACTTTGCCGCCTTCAATTACATGTCACGCAAAGTGATACCTTACATCGATGTGCTTGGTCTTGCTGTGATAAGCTATATTTGTAGCCAAATGAATAGCACTTTGACTGTTACAAAACACATTCACTTTCTCCTACGTCCTTCCAATCTCATCAAGAAAACCTTTTAACCAGATTGCCGCTTTATAGGCATCTGAAGCAGTTATATACTCTCCTTTAGTAGTGGACAAAGCAACTGTCTCTTGAAGCTTTGACATCCAGCTGATTACTCCAGGCAAGAGTAAAAACATAACCTGTAGTAGACCTCATTTTGTCCAAATCACCTGCATAATCAACATCCACATATCCAGAGACTGAACCTTCACGACCATCAAAGCTGATGCAATGGTTACTTGTGCTTCTCAAATACCGAAGCACCCATTTCATTGCTCGCCAATGTTCCTCCCTTGAATTTTCCATGAACCTGATGACAACTCCAACTGCATGTGAAATGTCAGGTCTTGTAGATACCATGACATACATTAAGTTTCCTATTGCATTTTCATATGGTACATGAGACATATACTTCTTTTCTTCATTAGTTCTAGGACTTAAACCCGAAGAAAGCTTAAAATGGGAAGCTAATGGAAAATTAACAGGTTTCACATTGTTCATACCGAAATTTTCAAGTACTTTCTCCACATAATTCTGTTGTGATCACCAAAGCTTACCATTCTTCCTGTCTCTGTGTATCTCCATTCCCAAGATATGTTTTTCCGCTCCAAGATCCTTCATTTCAAATGTCCTAGAGAGGTGAGCCTTTAACCTGTTGATTTCTTCCATGCTTTTTCTTGCAATATGCATATCATCAACATACAACATCAAGATAATGAATATGCCATTGAAACTTTTGAAGTATACATAATGATCATACTCACTTCTGATAAAATTCTGGCTCACCATGAAGGAATCAAACTTCTTGTACCATTGCCTGGGCGACTACCTCAGGCCATACAATGATTTCCTGAGCTTGAAAACTAATCTTCTGCTGCAACCTTATACAAAACCTTATGGCTGATACATATATATCTCTTCATCCAAATCACCATGAAGAAAGGTTGTTTTAACATGTAACTGTTCTAACTCAAGGTCAAGTAAATAAGTTAGTGCTAACACAGTACGAATAGAAACACGTTTAACTACTGGTGAAAAAATCTCATGAAAATCAATACCTTCAACCTGAGAATACCCTTTTGCAACCAGTCTCGCCTTATACCTCTCGAGACTTCCATCAACTTTCCTTTTCAATTTGAAGACCCATTTGCACCCAACAACACTTCTCCCTTCAGGAAGTTGTACAAGATCCCAGGTATTATTCTTTGCTAAGGAGTCCATTTCTTCTTCCATAGCATTTTTCCATATCATGCTATCTGCATCATCTACTGCTTCCTGATAACAATAAGGTTCCCCATCTTCAGTAGTCAATGCAAAAGATGAAGCAGAATCTTCATACCTTTTAGGTGTTTTTATTTCCTTGTATACCTTCGAAGAGTGACTGGTTGCTGAATTGATTCTCGAATTTCTCCAGTTTCCTTTTCTTCTCCACCTTTTTCATCAGAAGTCTCTCCTTCCTTTCGAATTTCTGGAAAAGGTTTAGTCTCCAAATGAATCTTCTGAATTGGTGATACCTTCTCCTGTTGAAATTTTTCAACATTTGATTTTAAAAGAGAAGATTCATCAAATTTTACATCTCTACTAATGACTATCTTCCGCGAAGAAGGATCCCGCAACCTATATCCCTTCACTGCATAATCATATCCAACAAAGACACAACATTTCGGTTTTGGATCTAACTTTGAACACTGATTTCTATGAATAAGAGCATAAGCATCACAACAAAAATCTTCAAATGAGAATAATCACAAGACTGACCCGACCAAACTTCTTCAGGAATTTTACAGCTTATTGCAACTGAAGGTGATCTGTTACCAAAATAACAAGCAGTGGATACTTCTTCTGCCCACAACTCCTTTTTCAAGTTAGCATTACTGATCATGCTTTTGGCTCTTTCCATAAGAGTCTGATTCATATGTTCAACAACGCCATTTTGCTGAGGAGTATAAATAGTAGTTTTATGTCTAATAATCCCTTCATCCTTACCAAATTGTTTAAATTCTAAAGAAGTAAATTCACTGCCATTTTCAGTTCCTAAACATTTAATTGATTTGTTTGTTTTCTTTTCCACCATTGTTTTAAATTGTTTAAAAACATTAAATACATTAGCATTCTTTTTCAACATATCGACCCAAAATTTTCAGTAGAAATCATCAATAAACGTTAAGAAATATAATGCACCTCCATAAGACACAGTAGGAGATGGTCCCCACAAATCAGAATGAATGTAGTCTAAAATCTGTTTACTATTATGATTTCCAGTCTTGAACCTTTGTTTACATTGTTTACCAAACACACAATATTTACAAAAATCCAACTTCAAGGATTTCAAATCAGGAAGCAACTTGCAGTTCATCAGTACCTGAAGACCTTTCTCGCTCATGTGACCCAACCACTGATGCCATAGACGAGAACCTTCTTCTGATTTTTCTGATATGATCGCTACTTCACTAACTTGAGTGCTTCCTTTGAGTCTGTACAAATTTCCGACCTTTTCATCTTTCATCACAGCCAAGGCTCCTTTTGAGACTTTCAGCACTCCATTCTGACCTGTAAATTTATAACAATTCGAATCCAAAACTCCTAAGGAAATCAATTTTTTTTTTAGATCAGGTACATGCCTAACATCAAATAATGTTTTAACTGTATCATCATACATTTTAATTTTTACATTACCAATCCCAACAGTCTGACAAGATGCATTATTTCCCATGAATATAGAACTACCATTTACAGTTTCATATGAAGTAAACCAACTTCGGTGCAAACTCATATGATGAGAAGCACTAGAGTCTAATAGCCAATTTTCAGCATCTTGAGAGACATTAAATACATGGAGAGCTTCAACAATTAAAACCTCATCAATCATACGCGAATCAACCTGATTTGCTTCCTTGTTATGGTTTTCTGACTCCTTCCATTTCCAACAATATTTCTTGAGCTGTCCGAGTTTATTGCAATACCAGCACTTGGATTTACACGTATTTCCACCCTTTGACTTCAATCTAGAATAACCTCTTGTTTTCTCCCCCCTTTCCTTTGACCAACCTCTGGCTACCATGGCTTCAGGTGCAGATGTCTCAATGCTAGATTTCCTTCGTACCTCTTCAGATAAGAGAGCACCCATGACAGATTCAAGTTTTAATGAATCAGCAGTTCTCAAACTGATTGAGGTTACGAAGTGATCCCATGACTCGGGCAGGGAACACAACAAGGTTGTGGCCTTGTCTTCTTCCTCCATTTTTACTTCCATATCTGAAAACTGGAAAATAAGCGTATTAAAAACATTTAAGTGTTCTACAATTTTTGTACCCTCGTTCATCTGAAGACTGTACAATTTTCTTTCTAAATAGATTCTATTTGTCAAAAAAAAATTCATATACAGTGTTTCTATTTTTTTCCACAACCCTTCAGTTGTACTCTCTCCAACAATATTGAAGAGACCTTCATCTGCCAAACATAACCGAATGGTACTGAGAGCTTAGGCATCCAAGTCCTCCCAGTCCGAATTTGTCATTCTTGACATTTTTTTATTTACCCCGTCTAATGCTTTGTGCAACCCTTCTTGCACCAGTAAATCTCTAACCTTTAGTTTCCACAATGCAAAATTGTTTTTCCCTGTGAATTTATCCACCTCGAACTTTGCATTTGTCATTTTGGTCATTTCTTCCTCCTAGTTTTCCCTTCTTTATTTAATTTCCAACTAGGGTCAAAATAAAATAAAATAAAATACTTTTCCCCTCTTCTGCTGGGGTTTCAAGGGTTTCATATTTCCCTTCTTTTACTAGTTTATTTTTATATATATAAAAAAAACAATTTCTATTTTTCTCCTTTTTCCACACAATCAATACTTTAGAAACCTGAACCCTTTTAATAAACAATTTCCTGAACCCTTTTTAATAAACAATTTCTTTCACAATTTCTTCACCGTAAATAAAAAATCTGTGTTCTTTCAAAAATAATTTCTCACAAGAAAGAAGTTTCCTTTTATAAATCTGAGTCTTAATTTTTTCCTTAACCATTATTGAACCAAAATCCTTTCAAAACATAACAGAAAATACCTCTGTCTTCTTTGTCGATAAATGGTTATAGGGAAATGTACCCCTTTTCATTTTCTTCAACGAACATCTCTTCAGGAGCAAAGCATCTCTTCAGGAGCAGAGCATATATGCTCTTCGGCTCGTCAACAGAGACCACAGATAGGCAGGTGCAGGGAAATATATTGCTTGACAGTGGCTAGGGCATCAACTCGATCACAACGGCCTGGGCATCAGTCGATGGTATCAGCCTCACCAAACTGACTTGATCACAGCAGCCTGGGCATCAGTTGACGGCCTCAGCCTCACCAAAATTATTGTGTGGATCTTCTTGAATAACTTATTGAACAGTTTTTCACTTCGTCTCCACTCTCCAACAGGCTTTCCTTTGCACAACGATGAAGGAAGTTCTTTCTCGGACTCTCAGACTTGAGAAAACGCCACATCCTTCAACAACGTATAAGGCGGATTCTCTGATTATCTCTTCTTGGCAGTAGTGGATTCTCTTTCTCTTGACAGTCTGGGGGGCAGATTCTTCCTGACAGTTTTTCACAACACTATTCTCCGCTCTCCAACAGGTTTCCCTCCTCGACGACTGCTCCCTCTCTCATAGCGGATGGCAACAACCTCCCTCTTTCACCAATGGCTCCTCGACATCTTCTTCGAAACTCTCTGGATGGACACCATGCAGACTCCTCCCACGAACAACAGCGGGTAGGTTTGAACGCGTTTGAATGCTGGCGTAATCCAGTGGACATCTTTGTGATCCCTCTTCGAATTCTCCCACGGAAAGTTGATAGCCAAGCTCCAGTGAAACTAAAAACAAGATCGACTCATGTTCTCTGATACCACTTATTGAACCAATAAACTCATTTAAACGGAAAAGAAATTAAACTGAATGAGAAATTGATTGAACACACACAACAGGTAAACACATTTATTTACGTGGTGAAACCTTGACAGGGTGTCAAGGAAACCTCCACGGGGCAAGGGATTGGAAACATAATTAATCAAATGATTCTCCGTACATACAAGCCTCTCGGGCCATCCAATTTATCTTGAGCCTATTTCGTTATTCTAACTTCATTTGGTTACTCAACCAATTAATGGTCAATAAGTAATTTTCCCAAAATTACATTATTTACAATTTGTTGTCATATTTTTAACAATATCAAGGGACTGCAACTATGAGGGCCAAATCTTTCAATAGCTCATCAACAATTTGTCGACTATGTCTATTTTTTTTTCCTTTCATTCTCTAAAAGAATCCAAGGAATTGAATTCTTTCTTGTCTTTATTAATGCAAGCTTTTGGCATGTTGATTAATAATGAAAAATATTGTATTTACTTTTTAAATTCTAAGAATTCCATCGAGAGACATTTTGCTCGAATTCTTGAGTTTCAATGTGCCTCTTCACCTTCAAAATATCTGAGAGTCCCATTGGTATTTAATTCCAACCATATTTCTTATTTGAAAGTCCTACTCACCAAACATTCCTTTAAAATTGATACTTGGATTTTCAAGTCTTTGAATTTTGTCGGTCGTTTGGTTCCTACAAAAGTCATGCTACAAGTTATTCCTATTTATCATATGTCAAAAACACACATGCCTCGGAGCGTTATGTATAATTTTGTGTCGAAATATATTGAATTTTTATGGAGAGGTTCTCATCGTACTAAAAGGTGGGCCTTGGTTGGTTGGGAGCATTTGTTATTGCCAAGATGGATGGGTGGACTAGGTTTGTGTGATCTGACTATGATCAAATACTTTTTTGGATCCAAATTGTGGTGGTGATTGATTAATGGCGGTTTTTCACTTTGGAAACACATTTGGATGAAAATTTATTCTTCATCTGTGACACGGGCTTAAAAAATTAAATTGGAATTTTCAAGTAAAAGGATCTTGTGTTTGGAATTAATCTTAAGATAATAGATACATTTTCAACTATCATGTACTATGGGATATTCATAATGGAAGTAAAACAAGTTTTTGTGAAGACAACTCACAACAACTCCCTAAACTCTGAGAAATAATGAAGTTTCAATGAATTTAATGCTTTAATTCTTCTACGGGAGTGGTGAAAGTACAAGATTTTTAGCGTTTGAATGATGTTGAAGGCTCTTGGTGTTCATGGGGGATTTAGAATGATTTACCTTCCATTCCTTTATATTTTCCTTGGGAATATTTCCCTAAGGAATTGTTGGAAAGACTAATTTATGTTTCTCAATCCTCTAATATTCCCTTTCTTGATCCAGTCAAAGTGGACAGAATCGATCCATGGTACTTACCGTGGTATTTTTCCATGGTATTAGCCCATGGTATTTGTTGTCGGTTTCCGAGAAAAATAATAAAATAAGGTTTCTAGAAAGTCCATCAAGCCTATAAAAGGGGAGAGAAGATAGGCATTTAGATGCATTATGGATTATCTATCTTATTGTGTTTGGGTTGAGAACTTGGCTTGGCCAGTTCTAGTATTGATCCCGGGACAAAAACCCCGTGGTGAATTTGTCTGGTGGATCCACTCAGGTTCCACGATTGTGCTTCAGTATTGGTTTTCTATTTTAATGAGCAGTCGATCATGCCACTGCAAAGGCTTGGATATTTTTGGTGTGGGCATATATTTTTGTTTTCAGTTAATAATATAAATAAAAGGCTACATTTCCAGATCCCGTCTATATTCATGGTTTTTACTGAATGTAATTTTATTGAGAACATTAGAAAATGTGCTAGATCTGACTAAATTATTAAGGTTTGGGATCTTAAAGTGGTATCAGAGCGTGCATCTTGCCAGCTTGAGGGTTTTATGCAGGAAACTTCGGTGGTATTTATTCTCGCCCTAGCAGACATCCCTATCTTCAGTGGTATTGAGTATCACCCTTGTTGGTTTTATTTTTCAGTTGATCGAAAGAAGAATTTTTGCGTTGCAAAAGGAGCAGAAATTGATCTAACCTGATCTGATCTTCTGGAAAGTCAAGGAGGAGGATTGGTTCAACTGGAAACATTGAGAACGAAGTTGAATTTTGCTTAATCAAGAGATCTATTTGGAGTGTGAACGTGGGTAAATGGACTTGACTCATAATTTTAAGCCATGTTTATAGTTTTGAAAATTATGACAGGGGTTGATATTTTTTTAGGGGTTTGATTTATAAAGAAAAGGCAAGCAGCAGAAATTTGAGTTTAGTTTGGGAGCTGTAAGGATTTAATTTAAAAAAAAAAACTTTGATACAGTGTTGTTGAGCGTATTCCTTCACAGTGCATCATTTCAGAGCCTGCTAAAGTTTTCCATCATGAGATGAGTTTACACATACATTGAAATCATAATATTTTCGTGTGCAAAAAGGAACATGTATTTGGGAAGCATATCTGCATATCAAGTGCTGAAATATTATTTCAAGAGGATGTGTTATTTATATACTTTTGCTAGCACCAACTTAACCTAGTTTCATCATGGCCAAAATCAAAATGTGAGAAGGCATAATACATTTTTGTATATTTCTTTGTCTTTCTATGTGAAGATGGATCGTCTTGAAGAAATTTTGGAAAACAACCAAAAAATATTTAATGAACTAGTGAAGATATATGGTCCTTTAAGGAGCCATATCTCCATAGACCAAAATGATAGTCAAAGGAGGCCATTCTAAAAAAGGGTCCATGTCATTTTGCAGCAAAAGCAACCATGGGAGGTGAAGGAAGGACAAAGAAGAGGAGCTAAGCTCTTCGCACTCGGCTCTGAATTTCAACAAAAAAAATCAGTTATAGACCTTCATAAGTTGGAGGAATTAAACATATGTTTGTCCAAGGTGGGACAACCAAAATGGAAGAAGCTCAGTTGGGCTCTCAAACCCTCCATGCTTGCATTAATACAACCTAGACTTCGGTAACATCCTAATGAAGAGGTCAGACTCACAATTGCTTCTTCTCTCAGTAGGGTCATAGCTCTAGCATCACCATTACTGCCCTACAATAATGATCTCATGACAGATATACTACAACTGATAGTATAAGCCCTTAAGGGGTTGAACAACATCATGTGTCCTACTTATCAAAAGCGATGCGAAATTCTAAAACTCATGGCAGAGTTCAACTTTGGCACATTCATGCTAAATATGGAATGTGACGAGTTGATCTTTCAATTTATCCAAAAATTTTCTACCAATATTACATCAACTCAGTCAGACCATGTCAAAGCATACATGCAAAATATTGTGTCTCTGTTCTTAAAAGGAGATGCTGACATATGAAAGATACTAAGATCCAAAATTCTAACCATTTGGAGAAAGTAACCAAAGGTATCACCATCTACCTATGATCCAGTCGAGGAATTGGTCAGGAAAAACATAAAATGGCTCAGAAAGGTGTTGATTAGGAAGGAGTTGAGATGGATTGATGGAGAAAGCAAGAACAAAATCTGCAGCAAGAATGAATCAAGGAGGAGAGAACTGTGCTTTATCTGCAAGGGACCTTGGGCCCTTAACCATTCCTGTCCAGGTGATAAGAAGAAGGAAACAAAGACAGAACAAGAGGAAATTACTTCAAATCATGGGGAGTCTTTTGTAGCTGGGTCTATTGATCTTCAAGATGGTGAGCAACATCATGACATTATTCAGGGAGGCTTGCAGGATGACAAGAATTTGGAAGTGCATGAAGAAATTCTACCTAATCTCATTGTTGAGGTAGACTCCTATACAACTAAGTTTGTAGATCCCCAAGGGAATATCCATAAATAATATGAACAATCAAGTATAGATAAAATTCCACCAATGCATCTATGTTCGATAGTTGAAAGGGATGAACATATTGTCTCCACAGATGGAGGAGACCAGGAAGATTTGAGTGAGGATCCAGCCATAGTGAACCAACATGATGAGTATGATCATGAGGAGCAACATGAAAAACATAATGTGGAAAATGAACCATTCCTAGAGAGTTGGTCAAAGGCTCAAGTTGAAGCTGTAGTCGTGGGGCATCTAGTGCAGTCAAATACAGAGACATTCAGCAGGGCACTAGAATTTCTAGTGAAAGACTTTCGGGAAAAGATCATGCATTTCAAGACATATCTTATGTTGTTGAAGCAAAGAGTTTGTATAGTCCAAGACACTGTTTTACAGAAGAACAGAAAAATTGAGGAACTTGTAGGGGTATGTGTCAAATCATCGACCAAGTTGTCTAGTATTGAGGAACAACTCAAGTCCCTCAAAAGGCCGCATGAGGAGTACAATTGGAAGTTCCATAGTAGCGCTCTACAGGAATAAATAGATAAGGCTTGCAATACCAACAACCCAACTTTATACATTGAGAAGAGCAGGGCAGAGTTCCAAGTAGAGAAGCATGAATCAAGCATCGAACAACATCAAAATAGTAGATTTGTAGATATTCATTCTTTCCCAAGTTAGGATTGGCGAGAGATTATGAGTTGGTATTCTATTGATGGGTTGATTATTTGGAGGATACTCGTAGCCAAGGAAAAATTACAGCTTGGACCACTTGGTGCGGGCAACGATAGAGAGTTGAAATGGTACCATAAACCACAGGTCCCAACATTTAGGTGGTATTGAGATCCAGGAGAATCCATTGAGGAAATGATTCGTCAGAGGATTGTTTGGGATCCAGGTATCAAAGGATCCGTTTAGGACCATTCAACATGGAGGGTACATCAGATTATATGGGATCCTGGTATCAATGTACAAATGCTTCTATTGTGGATAGAAGTGGATCACTTGAGGAAAAGAAATCTTTGGGCGGGAGGATTTGTAATATTCCCTTTATTGATCTAGTCAAAGTGAACAGAATCGATCCATGGTACTTACCGTGGTATTTTCCCATGGTATTGGCCCATGGTATTTGTTATCAGTTTCCGAGAAAAATAATAAAATAAGGTTTCTAGAAAGTCCATCAAGCCTATAAAAGGGGAGAGAAGTTAGGCATTTAGATGCATTCTGGATTATCTATCTTATTTTGTTTGGGTTGAGAACTTGGCTTGGCCAATTCTAGTATTGATCCCGAGACGAAAACCCCATGGTGAATTTGTCTAGTGGATCCATCTAGATTCCACGATTGTGCTTTAGTATTGGTTTTCTATTTTAATGAGTAGCCGAGCATGCCACTGCAAAAGCTCAGATATTTTTGGTGTGGGCATATATTTTTTTTTTCAGTTAATAATATAAATAAAAGACTGCATTTTCAAATCCCGTCTATATTCATGGTTTTTACTGAATGTAATTTTATTGAGAACATTAGAAAATGTGCTAAATCTGATTAAATTATTAAGGTTTGAGATCTTACAAATCCTCAGATATATTACGTTGGGGCGCCATATCCCTTGATATGTTGACAAATGATGAACATATTATTTCCTTGTAGGGCATCATTTGTTAATTGGTTTTAGAGAATTTTTAAGTAAGCCTTTTTCATTGAAGTTGTGGCCTAAAGACTCTTTTTTTTCTTTGGTTAGTTCTCTGGCGACACATCACGTGGGATCGATTGAGATGAAAAGGTATCTTAGGACCTTCTTGTTGTTTTCTCTATTATTAAAGTGAGGAGGATATGGATATCTATTATCTTCATGTCCATTTGCTATTGAGAGTTGGACATTTTTTACAGACATCTTTGGCGTAGAGAATAGTTATGAAGTCTTGATTCTAGTATTTTTATAAACTGGATTGTCAAGGCCTTTACCAACCCCCTATTGTGAATCAGGCTTGGTTTTGAGTATTTTATTGATTATGTGGCATTTATGGAAGTAGACAAACTCTTGAATTTTTTGAAATCAAGAACGTTCGATCCATCATATACGTGAGCTCATATCCCAAAATGTAGGTGAACTATCCTGCCTTCTATCAGGGATGAGGATGCTGAGAAGGCTAATGGTTTGGAAGCATATGTCTTATTTCGTCTTGATCATCACTCTGCTGAAATGACTTGTTTTATTTTACCGATGACCTTTCCAAATACTACACTGTCTAATTATTATTTTACATGCCCTCCCTGTGGCTTTGTTAAATTAATTTTTTATGGTGCAACTAAAGGTGACCCAGGTATTGCAGATTGTGGGGGATTGTTTCATGATTCCACAGATATCCCTTTGAATTTTTTTGCAGAGAGTTTTAGGTCCACATATAATAATTTAGTAGAAATTTTAGATTATTGATCCATAATTGGACATTGATATTCATAGTTCATTGTATAAAGAAACTTTTGTTGCGGTTAGATTATGTTTTGGTTAATCATTCCTATCAATCTGGAAATGTATATTGCGTGTCAGTCTCGATAATTGTCTCTTTATGATTGTTGGCCTCACCTTCTCCAATGATTGATACAAAAGTATTTGATACAGTGTTATAACGTGACGGCTTCATCCCTGATGGGGGTTGATATCGTGAATAGGTGGATCAATTGGAAAGCTTATAAAATGATGCGCCCTTTGTATTTCATGCTTCGAATGTGGGTGGTGTGGTGTTGCATGGTTGAGTGTCTTCGGGACGTACAACCGACTATAAGGGATATTAAATTCCCTCGTCGCAGCAATTGTTCAATTTTATTATAATTAGTTAAGATGTGACATATGTTAGTGCTTATGCTATTTATCTTTCTCATGAGTTATTGTCCATGTTTATTTGTCTTCATTTGAGTTCGTGTTGTATACTTGGTGTATTGGGAATTTTTTGGGAAAACAGAACATAGTTTTCTAATTTTGGATAAGTAGAGGTTTATGATGTAACATCATATTCAACATTTAAAAATCTTAATGTAATATTTTTTGATATAGTAATATAATTATTAATAGCTTACTAAAAAATAATTATTACTTATTAAAAATCACAAGTATAACTTTTAAAAAATAACTTCTCCTCATGAAAATTAATACATAAATAACCATGAACTATATAAAACAAAAAAAATAATAAAAAATATTTTTTATTCAAAATGATAATTAATTTCATCTTAATTTAATATTAATAATAATAAATAAGTATAAAAATAAATTTTTTTTCGTTATGTAGTTTTTGAAATGGTCAATATGAGTTGTAATAGTTAATGTACATTTATAAACTATTTTAATATTTATTCTGAATTATATCATAAGTAAATATAGAACAAGTGCATTATTTTAATATTTATTCTAAATTATATAGATAAATAAATATAGAACCATTGTTATTGTGTCTAATGCGTTTTACCTTAACTACGAAGGAGAATGTGTAATTCTTTTCATTTTCATGATATTAAAAAAAACAATCTTAATTATAAACAAAATATTTTAATGAAATAATGTTATAAACAACAAAGATAATTGAATAAAAAAATGTCATTTCTCTTTAGATATTTTATTAAAAAAAAATTAATAACAAAGATTTATTTGAACTAAGATATTTTAATATTAACTAAACTGTTTTTTTTTTTTTTTTTTTTTTTTTAAATTTAAGTTTGGGAGTGCATATTATAAGGGAGATATTTTACCTACTTAATTTGGTGTTACATATGATATATTAATTTTAATTTTAGATAACTTAAATGAAAGACATCTAAGCTATTATAATTATTAGAGATTTTTAAACCAGTAACAAAACTCCGCTAATTTATTTTTAATTTTATATAATAAATAATTCAAAAAATGATATACACTTTTTAACGCTTTCATCTTTCTATCTTTCCGTTTATTATAAAATTAACCATTTGATCTCAATAAATGCATTGAATTATGTTGAATATAATACCATAAACGTATAAATTTTATTTTTAAAAAATACGATGAAATAAAAGTCGATTCCGAATCCTCAAAACATGAACGTATATCACCTCCGTTAAAATAATATTTTGAAGTTTAAAACAAAGTAATAAATATTACGTAATGGAACCTTACTTTAAGAAGAGGTTGTACTTCGATGTGGGTCTGGAGTGTCCGCATGGCAAGGCGCAAATTCTCTGCAGAATACACCATTAAACTACTCAGGGACCACAGAAATGAACCGAATTTGCCTCTTGCTAAAAGCAAGGTAACAAATGCGATAAAGTGAAAACTAATTAATTTACAAACTTGATTGAAAATATAAAATAGACTTTCTATACTATTAATTGTGTGATCAATATTGTTCTCGTTAACGGATGACACAAATCCTGCAACACTAGACGAATGGAGAAGTTTCCGAGCTCCTTCGTTTGATGCGACTCTATGAATGAATGGCAGCGTGAGATTACTTCTTATGTCACTCTTTGCACAGTGACATTTATGATTGTCCACCGTTTATTAATCTAGTTTTATTATAAATTTTTTAGATTGTATTGTAATTTTTTTTCAAATTCGCTAAGTTAACTATTGTTTTTGATTTTTTCATAAGTGGTGAGCAGCCGTCACATGCCCAGGTACTGATTTCTAAAATGAACATCACCCTATACAACATCTCATTAAATACTGCAGACCCTTTAATATTAATAGTACAATACTCATATTTTTTTTTATGTGATAGTTAAAAAAGATTTGGTAAACTTTTACTTATAGTTTGTAAATTTTAAGTAAATTTATTTACCATAAAATTTATTTAAAGATTTTCGTTTCATTTTGCATTCT
Organism: Pinus albicaulis; assembly: GCA_034641835.2. Lineage (NCBI taxonomy): Eukaryota > Viridiplantae > Streptophyta > Pinopsida > Pinales > Pinaceae > Pinus > Pinus albicaulis. Next base: position 1,554,525,926 of record CM076578.1, read on the forward strand.
AACCTTTATCAATGATAGCTTGCTTCCCCATTGTTAAGTGGTATGGAGACAAGGAAGCCTGACCCCAACCTCACGTTGTGGGCCGCTAGTTGGTTCCAAGAGAGTGGGACACGTGAATGATTAGTCTGCACATGTATTGCTTTTGCCCCATCATTGTGGAAGGGCCTTCGGAGAAGTGGTTTTGTGACCGTTGTTCCCACAAAGACAAAGCAAAAGGTCCGAAATTGTTGTAGTCTTTTGGTATTGATTTGTATTATTTTTCGTTGGGAAATTTACTATGGAAGTCGCACTGAATTAGTTCCATCTCAATGTGCAGAATTTTCTTTGGTGCAAAATAAAATGGTTCACTTCTTTCACATTAAAAAAAAACATGCGAGACTGATATCTGATGCAAGGGTAACGCTTATTTTGGTGACATATACATTGCACATTCTACATTCACTGTTTTAAGTTTATCAAGACAGATATTAATCCAGTGTTTTATTCAACATTAAGATAATATTTAATTATGGTTTCAATTATGAAGGAGCATGATTCTTGTTATTTTTACTTTCTGAAATGAATTTTTATCCTAGCATGGTCGAATTGTTTTGCCTGATAAGCATAAAATGTCATTGTTCCTTTTCATAACATATTATTTGTTGGATAGGAGGATGATTCAAACACACAAATAACATAAGTATTTCACACACTAAACAATGAGTTTCCGCTCTTCAATTAATCTTAAATCAATCTAACTCACAATGTGAATACAATGAACCTGGTGAAGAGTATTTAACCTAAATTGACATGTACACACTGTCACATAACTCAACTTGATCAACTCTCACTTAATTCACTCCCTAACACACTCACTAAATATATCTATCACTCAACTCAACTAACTCACCTAACTGATTGTCTAACAATGCATGTAGGAGGTAATTACATATTTTAACACTCCCCCTTAATTACGACCGCTAAACTAAAACATAACTCAAGACAACTCAAACATGCCTATTGGTCTATGTCTCAGCTAGGCTTACAACATCCAAGTTTCTTTTGTGAAACTCAAACAAATCTATTGCTAATGGCTTTATTCAAATATCAGCCAATTGATCACTCGATTTACAAGGCTTGAAGTGAATTTATCCATTCGTCACAAGTTCTCAAATAAAGTGATATCTAGTATCAATATGCTTTCCCTTTTGATGAAACACACTATTCTTGGATAGTGCAATCACCGATGTCTTTTCACAGTATATCGATATTGATCCTTGTTGTTGTTTCTTGAGTCCATTAAATACTCTTCTTAACCATACTTGACATGCTGCTGAAGTTGCTGCTACATATTCTTCTTCTGCTAATGATAGTGCCACAAATAGGTTGCTTCTTAGATGCCCATGCTATCACACCTGAACCAAGATGAAACACATAACCGGATGTGCTCTTTCGATCATCTAAACTTCCTGCAAAATCACTATCTGTGTATTCAATCAATTCTTTCTTTTCTGTAATTGCGTACATTATGCCATAATCTCTGGTTCCTGCTATGTATCTTACAATTCTTTTTCCAACACTCCAATGTGTGTCTTTTGGAGTCTACATAAATCTGGAAATCATACTTACTCTTTACATAATATTTGGTCTTGTCGCTGTGAGATACATGAGGCTGCCAACCAATATTTTGAATAGAGCTGGATTGACATCTTCTCCTTCATCATCCTTAGTTAACTTTGTACCTGTTGCAACTGGTGTAGGTACAGGTTTGCAATTGTCCATCTTGAATTGTTTCAACAAATCTCTAGCATACTTATTTTGGAAAATAAAAATTCATTTTTTAGATTGTTCAACTTCAATGCCAAGAAAGCATTTCATGAGACGAAGATATGTCATCTCAAATTCTTTCATCATGACTGCTTTAAATTCATCTAAATCAAGATCACCTGTAAAAATCATATCATCAACATATAGGAAAACAATCAAAATTTGTCTATGCACATTTATCTTTTGTTTATATGGTAGGCTCAATGTTGCTTCTGTAAAATCCATTCTTAATCATGTAACTGTCGATTCTGCTATACCATGCTTTGGGTGCTTGCTTCAGTCCATAGAGCATTTTCTTCAACCTGTAAACTTTATCTTCTTTACCTTCAAATTCATATCCTGGAGACGACTGCACATAAGTTTCTTCTTCTAGAATTCCATTCAAGAATGCTAATTTGACATCCATCTGATATACTTTACACTTGTTTTGAGCTGTTGTCACTAGAACTACTCTTACGATATCCAATCTGGCTACCGGAGAAAATGTTTCTCCAAAGTCTATTCCTGGTTGCTGGGAAAATAATTTTTCTACAAGTATTGCTTTAAACCTATCAATCTTGCCTTTCTCATTCATATTTGTCTTGTACACCCACTTAACACCAATGACATTTTTATCGTTTGGTAAATCAACCAAATCCCATATATCGTTATTTTCAATTGAATTCATCTCTTCATCCATGGCTTGCACCCAATTTTCATCTCTGAATATTTCTTCAAACGAAGAAGGTTGGAATGCCAACAATGAAAAATTTAAACTAACACCCAAATCATCATAAATAGCTTTCAGACTTCTCATATTTTTCTTACCATTTCTTTATTCATTACCTGATTCACTGCTTCGAGAATTCTAGTCTATTGATCTTCTTGAAGATCCATGCTATTCTGAAAATCTTGGAGTCCTTGCTGGCGTGACTCTGCTTGGTGTCTTCTCTCTTGATTCTTGCTACTCCTTTTCTACTACATCATCTTCTTCCATCAATGGTGCTTGTGCATCAGTTAATGTGTTTACAGTCCCATTCCATGACTCTTGTTCTTTGAACGCAACATCTCTGCTAATGATTATCTTCTTGGTGATAGGGTTATACAATTTGTAAGCTTTTGACTGCTCACTATAGCCAGTAAATATACATTTTTCACTTTGATCATCCAATTTTCCTCTTATTTTCTTAGGCACATGTGCATAGGCTACACATCCAAAAACTCTAAAATGAGATACACTACATGACATACCTGACCATGCTTCTTCTGGAACTCTGTTCATCACTGTAGGAAATATATTAATCACATAAACAACACATGCAACTGCTTCTGTCCAATACTCATTAGACAAGTGTCTTCTTTTCAACATGCTCCTTGTCATGTTCATGATTGTTCGGTTCTTTCTCTCTACTACACCATTCTGCTGCGGTGTGTACCTAGTTATAAATTGTCTTATGATTCCATGTTGTTTGCAGTACTCATGAAATGCTTTCAAATCGTATTCTCCACCATGATCTCATCTCAATACCTAGATCGGTTGATCACTTTGGTTCTCCACTAAGTCTTTGAACTCTTTGAACTTTGCAAAAGTTTTATACGTCTCTTCAAAAGGTAAACCCAAGTATTTCTCCTATAATGATCAATAAAAGTGAGGAAGTAACAACTTCCACCAATTGACTGTGTCCTCATAGGTCCACACAAGTCGATATGCACCAACTCAAGTGGTTTCTTTTCTCTGTAAGAAACACCTTTCGGAAAAATTTCACGATGTTGCTTTTCCAGGATTCAACACTCACAAGTGATAGTAGGTTCTTTGATGGGATGTAAACCTCAGACCATCTGTTTCTGTTGCAACAATCTTAAACTGGAAAAATGAAAGTGTCTAAACCAAAAGTGCCATAACGAGTGATCATTAGAACATGCAACTGTAAAATAACTAACCTAATCATTGTAGTTCATAATTAGAGGAAACAGTATGTTCCTTGTCATCTGCACCTTTGCTATCAGCTGCTTTCTTGGGGACTTTTCATAAATAACACATTGTTGTCCCTCAAGGATAACTTTGTATCATTTCTGCGTCAATTGACCAACAGTTATGAAATTTTGTTTGAGTCCAGAGACATAATATACCTCTGATATGGTCTTTGGCTCCCCCTGATTGGTCATAATGTTGACCCCTCATTTTCCATCTACATCCATAGTATTTTCAGTCCCCAACTTTACATCTTTCTTAACAGATTCATCCCAATTTGCAACCAAATTCTTGTTTCTTGTCATGTGGTTACTGCAACCACTGTCTAATGCTAGACCTTATCAGAAGGTTCACACATGGTGTTGCATGCTAGGAACATGGATTTAATATTCTTTCTACTAACATTAGCTCTATGATTTCCTTGATCAACTATCTTCCTCCTACAATCACGAGCATAATGACCAGATTTATTGCAACAATAACATTTCACCATTGATTTGTCAAAACTTTGATTTTTTTGAAAGCTTCTACTGCTGTTGCTTCCGCTTTGATGCTCATGCTCTTCTCGTCCATCTCTCTGACCACCATAGCTACTGCCTTGTCCTCTGCCTCTCGATGGAGCTCTACCTTGACTTCTTGAAATATAAACTTGACTTTTGAAGGTAGTTTCTAAAGTGCAATCTTTATTTTTGTCTATCATTGCCTCATGTGATAGAAGGGATCCCATCAACTCATCCACTATCAGTTGCGTCAAATCCTTCGCTTCTTCTATGGCTGCTACCACGACATCAAAATTGGTAGGCAAAGATCTAAGAACCTTCTTGATCATTGTTCGATCTTTATTATATTCACCATATATTTTTAACTGATTGACGACAGACATGACCCTATTCATGAAGGAATCAATTTCCTTTATCTCCTTCATCTGTAGACTTTCAAAATCACTCCTAGTATTCTGCAATTTAACAATATTGACTTTGGCCATACCTTGATAGCTTGTCACCAAAGTTTCCCATGCTTCCTTTGCTCAAGACATTATCATTATCTTCTGGAACACTGCTCGGTCCACTCCCTGCTAGATAAGAAGTAACGCTTGTGCATTCTTCCTCTTGTCTTTCTTCCATTTCCCCATGTCTGCATTATTGAGGGCTCGTTCTTCTGCATCGTTCTGAGGTTCTGCAAACCCAAACTTGACATGATCCCATATATCATGCACTTTTAGCATGGTCTCCATTTTAATAGCTCAAACATCGTAATATTTCCCATTGAAATATGGAAGTTCTCGTTGAAAACTTGATGTGGTCATCTTGCCTAAAAAAATCAAACTTATTCTCTAATAGAAACCCTAAATTTGTCTCTTTTATGAGTTTTACAAAACTCCTTTAAAAAAAACCTTTCAAAAAACCCTAATTTTTTGTTTATATATAATAAATATTTTATAAAGAAAATTTATATATATAAATATTTTTATACTAATCTTCTCCTTTAAAAAAAAATTATTTTAAGAACCTTTCAAAAAAATATTATAAAAATACTTCTTTATAAAATCCCTTTTATAGAGCCCTTTTATAAATGCTCCTCTTTTTGCAATTCCAATACACTTTTGAAATCTTGAAAATCCTTGGTTTAAAACTCACATGCTATTTTTGTGAAAATGAAAATACGGCTTTTTAAATACTCCTTTTTAAAAGCTTGAATCATTGTGCTTAAAAAAAAAACACGTACTCCTTTTTAAACAATTAATGCAATCTTGAACCATGCATTGACCTACTCATGGCGGGCTTTGTAAGTCATAAAATCGCTTTCGCAACCTCGAAATTAATGAACTGTGAAATAAACAGGATTTCAAACAAATCTTAAATTTGTTGAAATATCCGCAGTTTTTCATAGGAGAGGCTGTGGACCTCCGCGTAAAAAAAAAAAAATTGACAGCCTTCTGCTCTTGGCCTTCTTCTCTGGACCTGCTCACTCACGGATCTCCTGATCCTTCCCCAACTCTGATACCAAATTTTTGGATAGGTAGAAGATTCAAACACACAAATAACATAAGTATTTCACACACTAAACAATGAGTTGTGGCTCTTCAATTAATCTTCAATCACTCTAAATCACAATTTGAATAAAATGAGCCGGGTGAAGGGTATTTAACATAAATTGACATGCACACACTCTCACATAACTCAACTCGATCAAATCTCACTTAACTCACTCTCTAACTCGCTCACTAAATATATCTATCACTCAACTCAACTAACTCACTTAACTGATTTTCTAACAATGCATGCGAGAGGTAATTATAGTTCTTATATGGAGGAGAAAAACTGGAAGCTTGATTATGACTAAGAAGAAGATACCGTTGCTACCTTTTAATCCAACGTGATATCCAGGTATAAGATTGGAGAAGATGCGATCTTTTGCATCAACACTCACCTCCATTGGTGTAGAATGTAGTGATGAATTGACCTATAGGATCGACATAACTTAAAAAAATTCTTCTATTTGCCTTGAATTATTTACATGAAAAATATTCTTGGATATTATTAGTGAAAATTAAACTAAAAAATTTCTTTTATTTTCCCTCAATTCTTTGTAAGAAGAATATTCTTCGTAGCAAAGGATTAGAACATCGGTGCATTTGACCACATGGGTTTACTGCTCAGTTTCGTCTTCATAGCAAAGGATTAGAACATCGGTGCATTTGACGACATGGGTTTATTGCTCAGTTTAGTCGGGATGGAGTAGGAGGACCAATTTGACCATGGCTAATAGAAAGTGTCGACCCCAACTAACTCTAATAGTGAAGCTTGGCCCCTTGGTGATTTTCGTGTATTAAAGGAAATTTGAGTGTATTAAAGGAAAGTAACTCGATTAATTTAGAATCAATCTAAAACTATTAGAGAAAAAATACGAACAAGAATAATTACACAATCCCTAGAATTGAAAAAGAAAAATTGGAATTGAGAATGGATTTGATTCATCAATATTGGTTTTAGAATCAATACATAAAGCAACCAAGTTTAGCTTAGCTGTACATGCAATAACTATGGATAATTAAAGCTAACTTAAGCTAGTTTTGCTTTATGTTCTATTAATGTGCACATCCACAACATGCAAGCACTAGAGTTAAATAACTAAATCCAAATTCACATCACATGTAAGCACTTGAGTTAACTAGCTAAATCCAAGTGCACACCACATCCAATAATTAGAGTTGAAATGAAGCTAATTAAGGCTAACTATGTGCATCTACACCAACAAACCCCCTAAGTATAACTTAGGAAAGTGTGATGAAAAATGAATGAGTCCCGACAACAAGGCCACTTTAGGTACCCATACATAATGCATGAAAAAAAGAAAAGATGGAAAACCTAGTGGGAAGAAAAACCACCCCTTAATATATAATGCAAAAAGTAGAGAAAAGACAACTACTAGGTAGTCGTGTCCTTCACCCCGAGACGATCTCACAGAAATCGAAGCTTCTGATCAGTGAAAGTCTTGGTGAAGATATCAATAGTCTGTTCAGAACTGGGACAATACTGAAGATAAATTATCCCATAATGAATTATTTCTCTAAAAAAGTGCATGTGGATCTCGATGTTTTTGGTCTGTTGTCGCTGCACTGCATCTCTGCAACACTTTAGCCTACTTTGATTATCAAACCAGATGATAGTTGGATGAAGGATACTAATACGAAGCTCAAATAGAAAATTTTGTAGCCAAATGGCCTAAATAGTGGCATTTACTTCTCATCTATACTCGTACTCTATTTATGATAAAGAAAGGACAACCTGCTTCTTACTTGACCAACAAATTGGGCCAGATACCAAACTAAGTACATTGCTTGAGGTGTAGTTGCGATCAGTGTTGTTGCTATCCCAATCTGCATCGGTGAACTCAATGAGATACGAAGAATAATTTTTTTCATAATGAATCCCATAGGTGATTTTCCCATGTACATATCGAAGGATGCACTTTACAACTTTCTAGTGTAACTCATCTAGCTCCTCCATGTATTTGGAAATTCCTCCTATGAAATATGACATATCAATATGGGAGTGAGTGAAATAAGGAATAATTCCCACAAGATGACGGTATAATGTGCAATCAACCAATGGTGTGTATTTTCAATTCTCAAGCTTTATCCCTGATAATAAAGGTATGGTTGTTGGATTGCAGTCACTCATGTGAAATCGTGCAAAAAAATATCTAACATACTTTTGTTGAGAAATAGTAATCCCAAAACCACTCTGATTGATCTCTAGTCCAAGGAAGAAATTTTGCAAGCCCATATCTATCATACAAATCCTCTTATGCTATGTAGTTTTAATCTAAAAAATGGTAGAATATGAACTCCGTATTATAAAAAGATAATCTACGTAGAGTAATATGATCAACAAAGAATCAATTTTCTTCAAAAATAAACATTGGAATCAGATTTTCAACATACAAAATTTCAAGATAACAAATAGGAATCCATCTTTTCATACCACGCTCTAAGTGATTTTTTGAGAGCATAACGAAACTTCTTTAGTTTTCATACCAGAGATGAACTTTTCATGTGTCCCTGTGGCTACTCCATGTAGATTTCCTCCTCGAGATCACTACGAAGAAACACGTTCTTCACATCCATATGATGCACATCTCATGCTTTTGTTGTTGCAATGGAGAGAGTAAGGTGAATGGAATCCATTTTTTCCACTTGAGAAAAAGTCTCATCATAATGAACACCATGTACCTGCTTAAAACCTTTTTCTACCAGTTGTGCCTTATATAAACTAAATTGACCAATTGATGCTTTGTTTTTCTGGTAAACCCACTTGCACCTCACAAGTTTATGATTGGAAGGTAGCGGAACCAAATCCTAAGTATGGATCTCAATGACAGACTTGTATTCTTCATCCATTGTTGCTTCCCATTTAGGATGCCCAGCTGCTTCTGCATAATAGTGTGGATCATATGCATGCATCATATAAGAATGCATGGGCATGCATGGCTCCATAGCTAAGAGTGCTTGTGGATCTTCCTCAAACTGAGGTATAGATAGAAGACTATCAAGGCGATCACTCATTCTATTCCATTTTTTGTGTTGAAGGTTGTCAAGAATATTCTAAACTACATTAGGAAGTAGGATCTTGATGGTCAACAACTAGTGGCTGAACAAGTGTCATAAGAAAAGGTTCATCGAAATGAGAATTCTTATCTGAAGTATCATTTTCATACTCATCAATGAGTCACGAGGGAAACTTGGTAACGGGTTCATCTGGTGGTGCATGCAAAATATCTTTGTCCAATTTTACACTCATTTCAATAAAGAGCTCTTCAGTGTTGATATCAAGAAATATGTACTCTTTGAATTCATCAAAATATCTGACAAACATGCATGCTTTACTTTGAGGCTCCAAAGCATTTCTCTTCTCTATACAAATGTTGGTCCATGTTCGAGATCCAAAAATGTGGAAATGGCTGACTTCAAGTTGCATGCCAGTCCAAGCCTCAAAAGGTGTTTTTCTAATAACAGATTTATGAGGAGATATATTTTGGATGTATGAGAAGAAGTTGATAGCTTCAATCCACAATTTTAATGAAAGAGATATTGCATGCAACATGCAGTTGGTCATCTCTTTCAAATATGTATTCTTCCTTTCGGCTAGCCCATTTTGTTGTGGAGTGTAAGAAACTATATGTTGCAATTGTATGCCCGATTCATTACAAATATTATTGATATATTTTTTGAGATATTCCGTCCCATTATTTGTGCGGAGTATCTTCATGCGTTTTCGAGATTGATTTTCCGCATGTTTTTTGAAGATATTTGGATGTTGAAAAAATTCAGACTTGAGTTTCAAGAAGTAAAACGAAGTGAATCTCATGTAATCATATATCAATGATAACAAATATCTTGCTTTTCTCATTGAAAGTATTGTAAATAGACTCATGAGATCACTATGTATAAGCTCCAAAGGTGAAGAGGCTTTCCATGCATGCCCCTTCTTGAACTTGTCTTACAAATGCTTTCTAAGAGCACATCCATTATAAAAACCATTTGAAAATTCAACGGAAATCCTTTGACCATCCCTTACTTGTTAATTTGTTGCATTTATATGAAATTCAAGTGCCCAAATCTCTCGTTCCAAATCCTACTTCCTTCATTTACTTACGTAGGTAGCAAAATAGAATCTAATTTAGGAACAAAATAAAAAAATGTATGCAAATGATATTGATCATTTACCTTGCCAGATGCAATCTTCAAATTGGTTTTCATATCATAAATGCTCGTGGAATCTGGTGTAAATTCCACTTTCCTTCTGGTGTCTGCGTGTGACATCACATACACTGAAAGAAGATTCAAAGAAAACCTTGTAATATGAAAGACATTTTCAAAAATTCCATCTTCAAATTTCACTCTCTCTTGTCGAGTTGCTTAACCTGAAGAATTTACCCCCATGAGAATAGGAGGTCTTGAGCATGCATGTGGAGAGGAAAATGATTCCTTTGAAGAAGCCATATGAGGAGAATCTCTTGAATTAGTGATCTATTCTTGCAGTGTATAATGAAGAGCAATCCAAGCATGACCATTACCCATTCTTTCTGATGCTTTTTCCTTGGTCTTCTTCTTAGCACTTTCCGGAATTTGATGACCAAGATTAATTTTTTGAATATTATTTACGATCAGATCAGTAGTCTTTTGAATGCAAGAGGATTCATGATGATAGAATCTACTACAATAAGGACACCTAGAGTTTCCTTTTTTTCCTTCTCACCCTTGGAGCTGGAAGAATCACTGGAGGTTTTGGATTTCCTCCCTTTCTTGGATCATGATCTCTTGCCTTTCCTTTTTCTTTGGATCATTGATTTGGTTTCGAGTTGAAATTTCCTTTCTCATGCATTGCAAGTTCATGTTCATTTCAAGACTTTAATGAACCCATTTTTATGAGCTTATCTGGATCATAAATGAGAGACTCAATAAATGCATCACGTTTGGGCATTTTCCATTTATATCATGTTGCAAGTCTAACTGTATGAAATGTAGCAATGGAAAAATCATATTCATGACCTAATTTAGAAAAAATATGAAGGATCAATTGACGTTCCTGTTTGGATTTATCAATCCCGCAATCATGTAGTTTTAGAAGAAATGATTTAAATTTTATAAAGAAAACTTGAATGTTCTCAAAGCTATTTGGATCTAAGGAATTTATCTCATTTTCGAGAATATCAACCCGCAACTCATCCTTCTTTCCAAATAAATTTTCCAAGGTTGTACAGACCTCTTTTGGAGTGTTGCATGTGTCCACATGGAAACACAATGCTGGAGATATGGACAATAATAGAATACCAAAAGGCACATCCATCCTATTGAAACATTTGGATTTTTCAATGGCGGAATTGGGTTCAGCTTCCATATTCATAGCTATGTGATACAATCCTTTTCCTCTTAGGTGAAGCAAAATATGTGGCTTCCATTGGAAGTAGTTATACATAGTAAGAATAAATGAAGATAAGAGCTCCAATATTTCACCTTATAGCTGTAGAAACAATTGCGGAAGTTCTCCAATATTTTGATCTAAAATTCAAATTTCCAATTTTTTTATCTCCAAACCTATAAAATATTGTTCACGCGCATTCTCCAAGCCCCTGTAGCTTTGATACCATGTAAAATTATTAGAGAAAAAATATGGATCTAGTTGAAGAATAATAGCACGAAACTTGGGAGAATTTAAAAAATGGAATTAGAATTGAGAATGAATTCGATTAATCAATGAATGAATACATAAAGAAACTAAGTTAAGCTTAGTTGTACATACAATAACTATGGATACTTAAAACTAACTAAAGCTAAGTGGACTTTATGTTCTATTAATATGTACATACAACACATGCAAGCACTAGAGTTAAATAATTAAAGCCAAGTGCACACCACATGTAAGCACTCGAGTTAACTAGCTAAAACCAAATGCACCCATGAAATCATTGGAATTCGGCACTCGGTTACACAAGACAGTCCACGGGAAAAAATCAACTCTGACCCCAACCTGCCTTAGACTAGTTTCGCTGACATATTTATGTGGACTGAGAATGTGATTGTATCTTATTTTTTTCATCATGCTAATGTATGTTACTATAATTATGTATACTTATTACATTTAGTGAACAAATCAATGATAACGAGTGTTCGGGCCCTGATTTTGATTTAGCTTGAATGATCTATATGAATGTTAAAAGGCATAACAATTTCAAAGGAAATCCAATTGGAATTGGAACAGTGAGCATGGCACATTCAGAGTTGTTACTGGTATATATAAAAAAATGACACTTCTTCACGATACTCACAACATATTGAGTATTTTGAGAATGATACTCTACTAGGTATATATACAATGGCATATTTTATATTTATATATATTTAAACATCCAGAATTAGGTACGTCATTTTTTACCTAATTCTCGATGTTTAAATATATATAAATATAAATAAATGAAAATGTAATTATAATTACTAAATTATAATTACTGTTGTATAATGGAAACTTATTTAATATAATAAAAACTCCACTTTATTTTGAACTGAACATATATTTATGGCCATGGAATTGTAAACATAAAGCCTAAAAGGAAATCTGAATGCTCTCAGATTCAGAAATACGATACATAATGAATAGAAGCTATCTCAACGGGATCAGTTATTTGAGAACGTACATCCCACTCTAAGATACACCGGTATATTGATGATATTGTTTGCGATGTCATGTACAATCAATTCTGTATGTAAACTAGCCATTAGTGTATTAGTGTATCAGAATAGTATAAATGTAACGTCCTTAAAATATTCACTTTTTCAGTCTGTTTGAATATCGTTTCCAGAGAGAGAAATAAAAAAATAAATAAAGTTAACTTAAGGAGGATTTGTTGATCTATGATAAAATATTTACAAGTCAACTGTAGCAAGATACGGAGAATCATAAATATTTTCCATGTAGTCATAAAGCCACTGGTAAGAAAAGCACAAATAATTTCATGGAATAAACCTGCTTGGAAGATATTTTGCTTGGAAGATATTTTAGCATATTTTGTAGTTTACGTCGTCTTGATTTTATACAATACACAATACTTACAGAGGGGACTGAATTTTATATGTACTGAAAGCTGACTTTTATATGTACCTGAAGCAACAAAACTCGTATCTATTTTATGATTCCGTTTCACTTAGAAACAACAAGAGCTACAATTACCCTCACCTCACACATCTAATCTAACCCCCTCTCTCTCTCTAAAGCATTTCTTTGTATAGTATATAATGCCACGATTTCTTTTCAACTAGAGTTAGTTTATTTTCAATATACGTGAAGATATTGCCAGCGCCTCAAAAGGGAAATTCGATCTAGCTGCGTTGAACAGATAAATATACCATAAACAATATCGCAACGTTATTATAGATACAATAGTAGAAAAATTGGATCACAAGAAAGCATCAAATAAAAACGCATATTTCCTTCAAGTCACATGTTTAGAATTTGCTTAACAATGATGTGATAGACTTTGCCATTTACATTACATTCTTATTAATTAGTAAGAAAAAATTGTATATTTTGTTCACATATCCCAAAGATATATTCTAGTGACTAAATGAAAATGAGCACTCACAATATTCATAGCGTTGTTTTTTTTTTTTCAATGGAGCTGAAATTTCAGAAAGATCTATAGCGTTAGCGTTAAATTTATCGAAGGAAATAACACAAAGATTCAAAGTCCTTTCGCAAAAGAATTATTAAGGACATTATCCTATCTTAAGTTTTGAAAGCTTTTGTATTTAAAATTTTATTTAAATAATTTAACTTCATCTCCACGTTACATTTATTTAAATGATTTAACTTATTCTACATTTTACATTAATATATCAATGTATACGTTGTTTCCTCGAGGTTAAGTGGTTTGAAGACAAAGAAGCCAGACCACGACCTCACGTTCTGGGCAACTCGCAGCTAGTCGGCCAGCCGGTTCCAAGGGAACAGTCTTAACCGGAATGGTGATGATATGTCCGTACTCCTAACATTGAGTAGGAACCGGTGAAGTCTCATTTCCATCTGTTGGAAAATTAATCACAACCACTCACATTGCTAATTGAGTTTGTAAAGAAGGACAAGTTCAGAGCATAGTAAATTTTATCTATTCAGCAACATAGTAAATTAATTAAAAGTCAAATTGAAATTTATTTATGTATAACTCATTTACTCCTCCTCAAAGTTCACAAAATGATGTTAGCCCATCCTATGTGTTAAGTTTTGTTTTTCATGAACTAAATGTCTTAGATATATATGTTTTGATTTTACATGTAAGTAGAAGTTAGATTCATATATGTTTTCATTTTACATGGAACTAGGAGTTACATGTAATCTGGAAGTGAAAGACAAGAAGGAGAAAATAATGGAGCGAATTTTGGTGTGTTGGGTGAAAAAAATAGTTACAGATTTGCGTTGATTCTGAAACATTGGTGAATGTAAATTTCAGTAAGAAGTCTTACCAACATCCATATCTTAATGTATTTCATGTTTTAAAGTTATAATATAAAGTTTATAGTTGTGATTTTAATCTTCGCCACTCTGTATTAAAATGAATACCTTCATGGTTATGATTTGATATCCGCAATTGTATAGTCTAAATTAAGTGAGATGTAAACTTTAACAACTGTGTTGTCTTAGTTAAAGTTATTTCCGCAACTCTCTGTGACATATGTGTGTTAACTTGGTATTGGTTTAAAATCTCAGTAAAAGGAAGTGTTTTTACTAAGGAGTTAAAAGATTTTTTGAGGAGCGTATTCTATAGTAGTGAAAAAAAATTACAGAATAACATTTTTTTTTTACATAGAGAAAATGGGAGAAATAAACAAAAGCTTGACTAATCCACAAATGCCTCATTTCAATGTAAAAAATTATGACTATTGGGCTATTACAGTGAAGGCTCTATTTTCTTCACAAGATATTTGAGAATTGGTGGAGAATGGTTTCTAATAATTAGTAGATGCATCAACATAAAATGCTTTGACACAAGCAGAAACAGGATTATTGAGGGACAATAGGAAGAAGGACTCAAAAGCTCTCTTCTATATTTTTCAGGCATTTAATGAAAGTATTTTCCCAAGGATTACAATACCAACAAAGTCAAAGCAAACATGGGATACCCTCCAGAAAACCTACCAAGACATGGAAAAATTGAAGACAACAAAATTACAAATGTTGAGAAGAGATTTTGAGACAATTTGTATGAAAGAGTGAGAATGTAGACTCATTCTTTACACATGTAATTGGGTTGGTTACCCAAATGAGGTATCATGGTGAGACACTTGAGGAAAGGAGAATCGCTGAGAATGTTTTAAGAAGTCTGCGAGCAAGATTTGATGCCATATTTGTGGCAATATACGAGACAAAGGACCACTCACAATTTTCAGCGGATGAGCTTCATGGATCATTGATGTCTCATGAGAATAGGTTGAGCAGAGCAACAAACTCATCATTGGAGCATGCTTTCAAGACACAAGTTTCATTTGGTTAAGGTAAAGATCGAGGAAGATCAAATTATAAAGGAAGAGGAAGAAGCCCACATAGAGGTGGAAAAAACATCCATTCAAGTTCAAGTGGAAGGGGTAGCAATGAAAATCCAAGTCAAGGCTCAACCCAAAATCAAGCACAAGGTCAAAGGTATGATAAATCTCAAGTTCAATGTCATTATTGTAAGAAGTATGGTCATTATGAAAATGAATGTAGAAATAAGGAATATGAAATAAGTAACAAATCCAGTGCAAATTTCATAAATGAAAATCAAAACAATGATAGCATGTTTTTAGCTTCTAATGTCGCACAAGAAAAACAAGGGGATGTATGGTTCTTAGATTCACGGGGTAGCAACCATATAAATTTTTTCTAATTTAGATGAAACTGTAAATTCTGAAATGACATTAGGGATTGATAGAAAAGTCTCTGTAATGGGAAAAGTAAGAGTAGACATTCTAACAAAGAAGGGAGAGAAGAATTTTATGTTAGATGTTTACTTTTTCCCTGGCTTGAAACATAACCTCATAAGCATTGGACAGCTCATGCAAAAGGGTTGCAATGTATTTTTCAGAAATGTTGTGTGCACAATATTAGATAAGCCTCCAAATAGACAGTTGAGTGCAAAAGTTCATATGAAAAACAATACATTGTTTCCTCTCAAGCTAAGATCATATTTTAAGGAAGAAGGTGCTTAAGAACAACTATCAATGAATTGACAAAAGGATGAAAGAAATGTAGCAGGTGTCACGGAAGCATACTTTTAGGTAGAGGTCAAAGATGAAAATTGGTTATGGCATTTCAGATTTGGTCATCTCAACTTTGGAGGCTTGAATTTGTTGCGTAGGAAATGCATGGTTAATGGATTGTCACTCATAGAATAACCGAACAACCTATGTGAAGGATGTATCTTGGGAAAACAACATAGAGAATCATTTCTAGCAGGCAAGTCAATAAGGGAAAAAGAACCTTTGGAGATTGTCCACTTAGATTTATGTTTACAATGCAAACACCATCAATTGGTGGAAGCGATTACATTTTGACCTTAATAGATGACTACACAAGGAAGACATGGGTCTAATTCTTAAAAAAGAAAAGTTAAGTGTTTAAGCACTTCCGCCACTACAAATTTCTTGTTGAGAAGCAAAGTGGACACTACATCAAAGTGTTGAGGACTGAAGAGGTGGTGAATACATCTCAAGTGTCTTCCTACGGTTTTGATGGTAGCATGGAATTCACAAGAAATTTACAACAAGGTATAAACCTCAACAAAATGGCGTTGTGGAAAGAATGAATAGGAACATTATTGAAATGGCAAGGAGTATGTTGAAGGAAAAGAATTTCTGAAATGATTATTGGGTTAAAACTGTCACTCATGCAACATATATTATTAATAGGTGTCCAACCAAAAGTGTTATGAATATTGTTCCCGAAGAGGCATTGGAAGAAAGCAATCTGTCACTCACATGAGAGTGTTTAGGTGTGTGGAGTATGAACATGTCCCGGATGGGTTGAGGAAGAAGTTGGATAGCAAGGTGGAGAAATGTATATTTTTTGGATACAATGATGAATCCAAGGCATACAAGCTCTACAATCCATCAACCAAGAAAGTCATAATCAACAAATATGTTCAGCTCATAGAAAAGGAAGCATGGGATGGAAGTTTAGAGAAGAAAACAAATGTGAAGACATGTATTTCAAATGAATACAAAAAGGAATTGACTGCAATAAGTAATTCCTCAACGATGGCTCCTCCTGCACCTACACAAACTCAATAAATCAGTCCACATGTGACACCGCAAAAAAATAAGAGGACATTTTTTGCGCAACCAAGCAAGTTTTTCTCCAAGAACATAAAAAATATCCGCAACTCCATCTACTTCAAGCACAACACTAAGCCCATATTCTGCAAGTATAAGAAGACAATAATTCATAAATTTAAATGAAATTTATGAGCAAGATGAAGTTGATAGCAGTGTTGTTTTGAATTCTTTTTGCATCATTTTTTCATGTAGATGACCCAATTCATTTTTTTAAGATGTAGTCAAAAAAGAGAAATGGGTTGCAACAATGAATGAAGAGATAGGAGCAATAGAAAAGAATGACACACGAGAGTTAGTGGAATTTCCGCAAGGAAAATAAGTCATTGGAGTGAAGTGGGTCTATAATACCAAGAGAAACATTGGAGGTAGGATAGAAAGGCATAAAGTAAGGCTAGTTCTCAAAGGATACAAGCAACAACATGGAAGAGACTATGTGGAAACATTTGTTCCACTCGCGAGGATGGAGATAGTGCGTACAATTTTTTCAATTTTCACGCAACATAAATGGAAGGTGTATCAAATGGGCGTAAAATCAACATTCTTGAATGGAGTGTTGAAAGAGGAAGTATATGTTGCGCAACCACCTGGTTATGAGGTATAAGGAAAAGAAGATAAGGTGTGTAGGTTGCGGAAATCTCTCTATGGGCTAAAGCAAGCACCTCGTGCATGATATAGCAAGATAGATGCTTACTTGATAGACAATGGGTTCAACAAATGTGACAATGAAACTACTCTCTACATTAAAGAAAGTGACGAAAACTTCTTATTATCATCTTGTATGTATATGATTTTATTTTTACAGGCAGTGATGATTTTCTCATCGCTAATTTCAAATAAGTTATGAAAAGTGAGTTTGAAATGACTTAACTAGGGCTACTAAGATATTTTTTGGGCATAGAAGTGAGGTAAACAAAGAATGATATTTTTATCTCTCAAGAAAAGTATGTTACAGAACAGCAAGCCAACACCAACTCCAGCGTTCATGGGGTTGAGGTTGAGCAAGGAAGGTTGCGGCAACAATGCCAATTCGACATTATAAAAAATTATGGTGGCTAGCGTAATGTAATTGACCACAACTAGGCCTGATATAATGTGTGCAATGAGTTTGGTATCGAGGTTCATGGAGAAACCGAAGGAGACACATTGGCAAGCAGCGAAAATAATTTTAAACTATGTCAATGGAACAAAGGAGTATGTCATTTTGCACTCCACAACAGATGATTTTAGGATGGTTGGTTACAATGACAGTGATTGGGTAGGAAGTTTGAGAACGCCATGATATGTTTTTAATTTGGGTTTGGGAGCCATTTCATGGGCTTCGAAGAGGCAACCGATAATGTCATTGTCAACAACAGAAGCTTAATATGTTGTCGCAACAATGACAACATGTCAAGTAGTTTGGATGAGAAGGATATTGCGGGAGTTATACCATGAGCAAGATGGAGCAACAACTATTTTCTGTGACAACAGTTCAGCAATTTCACTATCAAAGAATTATGTCTTTCACAAGAAGGCAAAGCACATTGATGATAAATATCATTTCATAAGAAAATTAGTCAACAATGGTGAGATTTTATTGCAGCATTGCAGGTCAGAAGAACAATTTGCAAATATCTTGACAAAGACATTGGCACGTGAAAATTTTGTTTATCTCAAAGATTGTTTGGGAATGGTCAATGGCAACAGTTGCAATTAAGTGGGGGTGTTGGAAAATTAATCACAATCATTGCTTTTAATTTTCTGTCAACGACCATACCTCAATGAATTTTTTGAAGGTTTTGGATTGAGTTTGAAGAGAAGGAAAAGTTCTGAGAAGAGTACATTTTACCCATTCAACAATAGAGTAAATTAATTAAGATTATATTGAAATTTATTAATAGTTAGTAGAAATTCATGGGAAACATGTTCGCCCATTCTATGTATTAGATTTTGTCTGTCATGAATTAAATCTCTTAGTTATATATGTTTTCATTTTATATGTAAGTATAAGTTAGATGTAATGTGGCTGATGTAACTCCGAAAACACAAGAAGGAGAAAATCACGGAGCGAATTTTGGTGGGCACGTGAAAACAACAGTTAGAGGTTTTACTGTGTGTTAATTCCGCAACCTTGGTGAATGTAAATTTCAGTAAGAAATGTTTTTTTTACTATTGAAGGAACAGTAGCCTCTATATGTGAATTTATTTCATGTTTTGAAGTTATAATATAAATATTGGTTAGTCGCAATATCGTTCTGGAATTTTCCAGTATCGTTCTTACCTCAACACTCTATTTTACTCTGTTTCACCATGAGTCATTACGGGAATTTTAAGGTCTAAAATGGGCCTCCTAAGGAAATAATAAATTAATAGATAAACCAATAAAATAATATTTATGAATTTGCAATTCACTTTTTGCACTAGAATCCATGTAACCATAGTTAAATTCAATTCAAAAGTTGTACCAAAATAAAATAATAAAAAAATTGTATTGATGTGACTATAAATAAGAATGAGCTTTTCAAAAAAAAATCATTATCATTGAACAACTAATGCAATTGTCGTTTGTACTTAAATAAATTAAATTAAAATATAAATATAAATTTATAAAATCTTAATTATACTATATGATATTAATTAAAATTTATATTATTTAAATTGTATAATAACATGTAATTAATATACTATATAAAAATAATATAATATAATATAATATAATAAATGTATAGGGATATGCATTGTTTCTTTAAAGAAATATGAAATGAAAATAATATATTATTATTCAAAAAGTGTAAAATGACATTTATTATAAGTACTTCACTTTGACTTTAAAAGTACTTAGAGCACTACCATGGTTAACCATGAGTTTCTATCCACCATTGAGAATGTGACAAGTAAGTACCTTTAACTCAAGCAATGCCACCTCAACCATTAGGGATGATGTCATCTCTTAAAATGTGATTGGTTCTCATAAAGTGAATTTTGATTGTACATTTTCCTTAGGAGGCCCATTTTGGACCTCAAAATTCCCCCAATTAAAATCGTTTGATTTTATTTGCTCCACTATAGTTGCAATTTTAATCTCCGTCAGTCTGTATTAAAAGGAATTTTCACGTATCGTTCTTACCTCAACACTCTGTTTTACTCTGCTTCACCGTGAGTAAAATTGTTTGATTTTATTTGCTCCACTATAGTTGTGATTCTAATCTCCGCCACTCTATATTAAAAGGAATACCTTCATGATTTTACTTCCACAACTGTATGGTCTGGATTAAGTGAGTTCCACAACTCTATGTAAACTTCAGCAAATGTGTTGTCTTGGTGAAATTCATTTCCGCAACTCTATGTGAACTTTGGGTGTTCAGGAAAATAATTTCCTTTGTGTCATAAATTTTAACACCGCCAAAGTCTATCTTCCACCAAATGGCGCTCCATACATATAATTTTACATAGAATGATTCTATAAATTTTATTTCCATTTAAGAAAAATAGAAATAGAATCTAGCTATAACAGGCCATATAAATCTTTTCAATTGGATTAAGAATGTCATTGATTCTTTTAAAATGATATCATATGATTGGGATTGAGTAACACACATACATAATTTTTTTTTTTTTAACTTTTTACCCTATGTAAAAAGTACTCTAATCAAATTGTGTCTTGATTAAATCTAATTTACAACACTAAATGAATTAGACTTGTCACATAAATTTAAATGACCCTACTAAGGTTTGACAGTAATTTCTAAACCTTGTATACTATCGAATTATATATATAATTCCCATAATCAAATTCCCATTGCCATGATGTTCTATGTTGCTTATAATAAATCAAAGGTCTTACATAATTTCCTATGGTGTTAACTTATTGTTATAACATGTTTTTGTTATCATTTTTCCAACCCACATAGTGCATCACCCATATAATTGATATAACCGAGGCGTAGCTGGCACATCCTCCTTATTGAATGTGGTAAGTGCATGGATTTTAAACTCTTGGAAATATGTGAGATCTACCATAAATATGTGCAGATTTTAGTGGTCCTTTTTTTTAGATCTCCACCATCGATTCTTGGAAGATTGAGGGTTCACATTTCTGGTGGGAAATTGTCTTTGGTAACTCTGACAACGCTAGTAGAATTTGTCATTTGTCGTTGGTTTCTGTTGAGATGTTTACTGTACTTCGAGGTTTTGATATCACCATGTATCCGCGCTTGGATATTCTTCTATGTGGCTTTGATTCCACCATATCTCCAAGCTTGTGAGGTTCTCCGAGGTGTAGCTTTCATGGTTTTTGCAACAAAGTGGAGAGAAGGTGTCGATGTCCACCGCGATGAGTTTACTATATAAAACATCCTCTGTCGCCATGGAAACTACCATAGTGCCGGTTTCAATGATCTTTCCTATTCATAGTAAAGTTAATTACTCTGATCTCTTTACAATTATAGATTCTTCTACGATACATTCCAGATTTTGGGTGTTTATTTCCTTAGCCAATTTCTGTACTTAATTCTTTTTCTCCTTTGTCTCTCGGTATTTTTATTTGAAGACTTTTGGTGCGATGAACAAACTACCGAGGTGAATTCTATTCCACAGGTAATTCTCCTTATTAGTTCCTCATTTGTTTTTTTTTGTTAAATCAGTTCTTCTTTTTTAGTACGTTTACGTTTAGCATCTCAAACTTATCTCACAGGGTTTTTTTTCATGGATATTTGTTGCAGGTCAGCTCTTTCACCAGTTGGAAGCTTCTTCTGCTTGGATTTAATTATTTTGAAATAATGAAATACCATCTTTCTTAGCTCACGACTAATATTCCTATCTCTCCTTCTAGGTACTTCTAATACTTGCATTCAGACATCATGGGTCTTATTTGTCTCTTGCGAACTTTTAATCTTCATGGGGGTTTATGAATCCCAAATCTCAGCTTTTCCTAAGGAGCTGTCTATCGGTATGGTTTACATTTTGTTCTTTTATTTATTATGTAAAGTTAAGGACCATATCTGACTAGAAATCCTGGAGGACTCAGATAGTCTCTATCGCACTTCTATTTTTTGTAAAAATTGACCGTGCATTGTTATGAAAGATCTACTGAAGGGTTTACTTCTGGAATTCGACCCTTGTTTAGTTTGAAAATCAGGAAATGGAAAATGTTGTAAAGTTTTACTTTTGGAACAATTTGTTTCTTTTAGATTGGACTGTATGTAATACTTTTTATACAATGGCCTACACAATATTTTAATGGAGTAAAGAGCCTATATTTGCAAAAGTCTGAAATGCTCCAGATCTATTTCTCTGTTTGTTTACATTCCTTGGTTCATTTGAATGGCTAATATGTAAATATACTCGACGGGAAGGTCTTTACCCAGTTTACTTGGAATTAATTGTTTGTTGTCTTTACAGTGGTTAAAATCTCCAGTTTTATTTTCATTTGCTTAAAATTCATATATTTTCTATTTATTTATTTTTACCTTAAGTGCATATCACAGTGACCAGACCACCTACAATTTTTTCCGTTTATAGTTAGTTAGAGGAGGCAACGAGTACTGGGCTGGGGTTTCATCCCTTTGCCCAGAACCAAAAGCTCTCTTTGCACTAGATATTTAGACAGTATTCTTTCTAAAAATTCTATTTTTCCTTTCACAACAGTTGTCTATTTTTCTGGGCTCTGAATTTACTTTTGAAATTTATTTGTTGTAGTTTTAAGTAACTCACATAAAATAATTATTTTCCTTTTTTTTTTAAATAAATGTACATAGAATGCATCTCTAAACCATATAGAAATAATCACAGAGTTTACCAGAATTTTCTGAGTATTTTATAATTAATAGCTTTTCACTTTAACATTAGGAAAAAATGTTCAACATATAAACAAATTTTTCTTGAGGATTTAAACAACACTTAACTGAACACATTTAACTTATAAACGACTTTTCTATCTAATTAAATTCTAAGATAGTGGTCACTTATCTCAAAATGTATTTAGTTGTTGGTGTCCAACCAACCTTCAAGAGAGGCAATCACATCCTCTTCTTGCCCCCGTGCTCCACTCCTGAAGAGGTACAGGTTGACAATAGAGTTTTTCGTAGTGACCCGAGGACTCCAAGTCCAATTAGTGCCAGAAAACTTCAGGGCATTGCTAAGTGATTTCCACTGGTCTCTACCAGCTCAGGAAAATCTTCACTCCTTCCTTAGGCCATGAAAAGTACCCCTATTCGTCTCTGAGATGAGTCACTTATCCTCAGAGGAGCAGGTAACTATTCAAACTATCCAACCACCTTTCAGTTCTTGGAAAGAAATTACCATTAGCCTTTTTAATTTTTATGAAATTACTTTCCATAACTAATTTTATTATTCACAATAAAAAAGAAAATAATTTTTCCTGCAAAACATTAATTGTCTCAGCCATTTTCCCTAAACAAATAATAAAATGTCATTTAACTAGTTAAGAACTAGTTGACATTAAATGCAACTGTCACAACTTCCCCCCGGAAGTAACATTGTCCTCGGTGTTTCATTCCAGCTTAGAAAATAGCTCTGGGTAAGCCTCGTGCACAAACCTTTCGTCCTCCCAAGTAGCCTCATTCGGGCCGAAGTGCTTCCACTGCACTTTAACCTGGGTAATGACTAGCTTCCAGAGCATAATTTCTCTCTGGTCAAGTATGTGTTGTGGCTCGACTAGAAACTCACCGTCTAGCTCTACCTACAAACAACAAAGTTTTTTGTCAAATTTTCATAAAGAAATCATATTTCAAGTTAGGATTTTTAATTCTATCCTACCTAAATATCCTATCAATGAATTACATTCTTCGAATCATGCACATATCGCTTTAACAAAGACACATTAAACACATTGTGTACCCGGATGTGACTGGGTAGACCCAGCCGATAGGCGACAAGTCCTACCCTTTCCAAAATTTGGAAAGGTCCACAAAACCTGGGAGCCAGCCTGGCACAGGAGGTCCACCACAAGGTACTCTTCTTGGGTTGATCCTCACATATACATGATCTCCCACATCAAATTCTTGATAATTCCTGTTCTTATTTGCATATATCTTCTGCCAATCTTGTGCAACCTTCAAATTTTATCTTATCTTCTTTACTTTTGATTCCATTTCAGCTAGCATTTTTGGTCCCAACATTAATTTTGTTTCAGGGCTACTCCAATTTATGGGTGTGTGACACTGTCTCCCATATAGGGCTTCGAAAGGACTCATCTTAAGGGACTCCTGATAACCATTGTTGTAAGTAAATTCAACCAGATGCAAGTAGTCTTCCCATTTGGTTGGCTACTGCAGCACGTACATGCACAACATGTCTTCCAAAACTTGGTTTACTTGCTCTATTTGACCATCTATATGGGGATGATAAGCAGTGCTAAAGTTAATTTGGGTCCCCAGACCTGTGAATAGATTTTTCCAAATGATGAGGTATATTTACATCCCTGTCCGAGATAACAGTCTTCGGAATGCTGTGTAGCCTGAAAATTTCTCTCATAAAGATGTCCCCTATCTGTACAGTCTTGTAAGTAGATTTTACAAGTATAAAATTTGCATATTTACTCAATATGTCAACTACCACCATGATGGATTCATTGTGGCTCTTTGACCGCGGTAAAATTGTGATGAAGTCCAAGGATATGACCTTCCATTTCGATTCAGGTACCAGTATCGGTTGCAACAATCCTGCAGGATGTCGATGCTCCACCTTAACCTGTTGATACTCCAAACATTTATTTCAATAATCAGCAATATTTTTACGCATACCAGGCCATAAATATACTTTTCTCATAGCAGTTAACATTTTTTGGTATCTTTGGTGAGCCGCATAATTACTATGATGGTATTCATCTATTATTAGCTCCTTTAGGTCCACACGGTTTGGTACATACACCTTTCCTCTAAGGGTTAGAATCTGAACTTCATCAACTCCATATTCAGAAGTACTTCCTTTCTTTCGGGTTTCTTCCATTTGCTACCATAGGAATTTATATTCCAGATCTTTCTGTGCTTCTTCTTTGACTTGATCTAAGAATTTATATTCAAGATGATTATAGTAAAGTGCATAAACACAATGCAACTTTCTACTTAATGCATCAGCCACCTGGTTTTCCTTACATTTCATGTGCTGGATGTCCATATCAAACTCACTTAGAAAGGAATACCATATTTCCTATCTGGAGTTTAAATCATCTTGTTTGAAATAACTAGTCAAGCTGCTATGATCTGTCTTTAGCACAAAATGTTTACCCAGAAAGTAGTGTCTCCATACCTGGATCATAGGCTGAGTACCTACTGCTGTTAATTCTAGATCATAGGATTAGTACCTTTTTTCATGTTCCTTCAACTTCCTTGACTCATATGCCACTACTTTTCCTTCTTGAGATAAAACTACCCCAACACCCTCTTTACTAGCATTTGTACACACTTTAAATTCTTTATTGGGGTTAACTAGCTTCAACACTGGTGCAGTGGTCAATAATTGCTTCAGCCTCTAAAAAATGTTATAGCACTCAATCATATAGTTAAAAACTTTTCCTTTTCTCTGCAAGGAGGTAATGGGAAAATAAATTATGAAAAATCCCTCGATAAACCTCTGATGGTACCTAGCTAATCCCATAAAGGATAGAATATCTGCCACATTCTGGGGTGCTCACCATTCCATGATTGTCTTGATTTTCTCTGGATCAACAACAATCCCTTATGCTCAAGTGACATGGCCTAAGTACTAGATTTATGTTTCGAGGAAATCATAATTGCTAAACTTAGCGTATAGCTGGTGTTTTCTTACCATTTCCAGCACAAACCTTAAAAGTTCTCTACGTTCTTCCCAGTTTTTAGAATAGATTAAAATGTCAACTATGAATATAAGTACAAAATTATCCAAGAAAGGATGGAATATACCATGCATTAACCTCATAAAGGTTTCTGGTCCATTTTTTAACCCACAGGGTAACACCACAAATTCATAAGGCTCATACCTGGTATAGGAAGCAGTTTTGTAAATGTCTTCATCCTTGATTCAGATCTGGTGATATCTAGATCTTAAATCTATCTTTGAAAATATTGTGCCCCCCTTCATTTGATCGAACATATTATCAATCCTTGGTAGATGTTATTTATTTTTAACTGTTAACTTATTGAGCTGTATATAGTCCATGCACATTCGCATGGTTCCTTCCTTCTTCTTAACGAACAACACTGGTTCTCCCCACGAGGACAGACTTGGACAAATATAACCTTTGTCCAGCAGTTCTTGTAACTGCATTTTTAATTCAGTTAATTCTGGAACACTCATTCTCTAAGGAGCCCTTGACACAGGAGATGCTCCTGGCATTAATTCTATGGTGAAATCAATATCTCGCCTTGGTGGTAATCCAGGGATATTTTATGGAAAAACATCCATGAAATATTGTACCACTAGTATGTTTTCCATCATAGGTTATTTTTCCTTGGAATTAACATATCCCACCTAAATAACATATATCTGACATCCCTTCCTCATACATTTATGCATTTGGGATGCTGTAATTGGACGTAGATGTAGTGGCTTCTTGATTCCCTGAATCTCCTTGCATGTTCCATCTTACATTCTGTAATAAATAATATTTTCCTTGTAGTCCACTAAGGTCCAATGTTTTTCTAGCCAATCCATGCCCAACAAAACATCATAGGACCCTAATGGTAGTATGTTCAGGTCCACCTTTAACTGTTGTTCTGCAATTTCTAATGTGCAGTTTGGAATTTTGGCAGTTACCTTTCTTTTTGCTCCTGTGGCTAGTTGTACTAGCCATGGGTTTTTGAATTTATGCCCTTTTATTTTAAAAATTTCCACTATTTTGGGACTAACATAACTTAGACTTGCACCTGGGTCTACCAAAATAGAAACACATTGAGACAGTAATTTACCTTCCAACTCAATCATTGTTGGTTGATAATCTTCCCATCGATCCTCCAACGCTGCATTGACACGAGGAATGTTTCACGCCACATCGCCTACTGTAGAATCCTCCTGCAAATTTACAACCGTATCACTTCTCACTCGTTGTGGGAAGTTTTTATAATAATGTGCCTCACCACACCCCCAACACTGTAGAGGTGGTTTGGTCACCTGCCCTTGCTCAGGTTTGCTAGATGCCTTTTTAGGCTTCTCTTCTGTTGGCCATCAGGTTCTTTGATGATTTCTACCAATTTTTTTGCTGATAGAACTTCGAACAGAATTCTTAAAGTTTTTGTTTTTGGCGCCTTCAAAATTTGAGATGCTTTTCTGTCTTTTCCTTGGCTGTCAAATTTTGCTAACCTCCCCTTTTTCCTTGGACTGATGATAACACATTCATGCCTTATGAATCACTTCATCCATGGTTTTGGGATTTAAAAATTCAATTCACTCCTTCATATGTGTTGGCAAGCTGCTCAGAAATATTTGTACCTTAGCCTTTTCATTTCAGAGGTATGGAACATATCTTAACAGAGAGGTGAACTTGGTAATATACTTGTCCATAGTCATCTGTCCCAACTTCAAGTCATGAAATTCTTTGGATTTCTCATTATAGAAACATTTTGTTAAATACTTGTCTTTAAAGTATTACTGGAATGATTCCGAAGTAATATCTTAGTCCACAATGCTGCAAAAATTATTTACTTCTTCCCACCACAGAGTGGCTTTCTCCCTTAACTGATATATGGCGAATCTAGCCTTTAGGTTGTTGTTGTATTCATACACCAGAAAATATTTGTTCATGTTTATCAACCAAGCCTTTTCCACTTCCTCAACTTCACCATCAAATGTTGGTGGTTTTATTTTTCGAAACACCCCCTGAAGCTCCACTTTTTGCTTCTTAACTTCTTGTTGATCCGACAAATTGCTAGTTTCTGCTTCATTATAGTTTTTGTTCTTGTTTCTTTGCTCGGATGAGATTCTTTCCACTCTGTCATTTGTGTGGTCCCTTGTTTTTCGCTTATCACCTTCTTTCATGTCCCTATCAACATTGGGGTGTTCCGCTTCCTGATTTTCTTGTCTAACACACTCTTGAGTATCTTTTATTTCTCTTGCATCAAACACTCATTATCACTTCAAACAAAAACCATTTATTCCTGTAATTTATATACTGTATTCAACAGTATGCTGGTTTAATGATGCTCTTCTTTTAGAAGTCTACAGGTTTACTGGTGCTTGTCCACACTCAGCTGAACCCACATCTCAAGGCTCACTATTGGTTGTGTTTGGGGTTCCCCGGTGTTCTCAAGTGGTTGTTGCATTGATCCCCTTCTCACGATGTTTACTGTTTTACTTCTTTTTTGTGCATCAGTATACACACATCTTAAACCGTTAGTTGAGCCTTAGGGTCCCAGCGTATGACCGATGCTCTGATACCACTTGTAACACACATACATAAAAAAAAAACTTTACTTTTTACCCTATGTAAAAATTAATCTAATCATATTGTGTCTCGATTAAATCCAATCTACAACACTAAATGAATTAGAATTGCCAATAGTTAGACTTGTCACATAAATTTGAATGACCCTACTAAGGTTTGAAAGTAAGTTCTAAACCTTGTATACTATCGAATTATATATATAATTCCCATAATCAAATTCCCATTGCCATGGTGTTCTATGTTGCTTTATATATAATGAATCAAAGGTCTTAAATAATTTTCTTCGGCGTTAACCTATTGTTATAATAGGGTTTTTTTATCATTTTTCCAACCCACATAGTGCATCACCTGTATAATTGATATGACCGAGACGTAGCTAGCCCATATTTCTTATTTAATGTGGTAATTATAGGGCATTTAAACTCTTGGACATATGTGAGATCTACCATAAATATGTGTGGATTTCAATGGTCCTTTTTTTTAGATCTCCACCGTCGATTCTTGAAAGATCGAGGCTTCACATTTCTGGAGGGAAATTGTCTTTGGTAACTCTGCCAACCCTAGCAGACTTTATCATTTGTCATTGGCTTTTGTCAAGAATTTTACTCTACTTCAAGGGTTTGATATCACCACGTCTCCGTGCTTGGCTCTTATGCTCTGCGGGCTTGATTCCACTGCATCTCTGAGCTTATGAGGTTCTCCTTGGTGTAGCTTCCATGGTTTTTACAACAAAGTGGAGACAAGGTGTCAATGTCATTTGCGATGAGTTTACTGTATAAAACGTCCTCTGTCGCCATGGAAACTACCACAGTACCGATTCCAATGCTCTTTCCTATTTATTGTAAAGGTAATTACTCCACTCTCTTTACAATTACAGATTCTTCTGCGATACATTCTAGATTTTGGGTGTTTATTTCCTTAGCCATTTTTCGTGCTTAATTATTTTTCTCCTTTTTCTCTCGGTGTTTTTATTTGAAGGCTTTTGGTTCAATGAACAGAATTCCAAGGTGAATTCTATTCCACAGGTAATTCTCCTTATTAGTTCCTCATTTGTTTTTTTCTGTTAAACATAGTTCTTTTTTTTTAGTACATTTACGTTTAGCATCTCAAACTTCTCTCACAGATTTATTTTTCATGGATATCTGTCGCAGGTCAGCTCTTTCACTGGTTGGCAGCTTCTTCTGCTTGGATTTAATTATTTTGAAATAGTGAAATACCATCTTTCTCAGCTCATGACTAATATGCCTAGCTCTCGTTCTAGGTAATTTTAATACTTGCATTCAGACATCCGGGGGTCTTATTTGTCTCTTGCGAACTTCTAGTCTTCATGGGGGTTTACGAATCCCAAATCTCAGCTCTGTCTAAGGTGTTGTCTGTTGGTCAGGTTTGCATTTTTCTGTTTTATATATTATGTAAATTTAAGGACCATATCTGGCCAGAAATCCTGGATGACTCAGATAGTCTCTATCGCACTTGTATTCTTTGTAAAAATTCACCGTGCATTGTTATGAAAGATCTACTGAAGGGTTTACTTCTGGAATTCGACCCTTGTGTAGTTTGCAAATCGGGACATGGAAAATGTTATAAATTTTTACTTTTGGAACATTTTGTTTGTTTTCAATTGGACTTTACGTAATACTTTTTATACAGTGGCATACACAATATTTTAATGGTATAAAGAGCCTGTATTTGCAAAAGTCTTAAACGCTCCAGATCTATTTCTCTGTTTGTTTACGTTCCTTGGTTCATTTGAATGGATAATATGTAAATATACTCGACAGACATGTCTTTACCAAGTTTACTTGGAATTAATTGTTTACTGTCTTTACAGTGGTTAAAATCTCCAGTTTTATTTTCATTTGCTTAAAATTCATATATTTTATGTTTTTTTCTTTTTACATTAAGTACATATCACAGTGACCAGACCACCTACAGTTTTGTGCATGTATGGTTACTTAGAGGAGGCAACGAGTAATAGGATGGGGTTTCATCCCCATGCCTAGAACCAAAAGCTCTCTCTGCACTAGATATTTAGACAATATTATTTCTAAAAATTCTATTTTTCCTTTCACAACAGTTGTCTATTTTTTTGGGCTCTAAATTTACTTTTGAAATTTATCTACTGTAGTTTCAAGTAACTCATAGATAATAATTGTTTTCCCTTTTAAAAATTAAATAAATGTACACATAATGCTTCTATAAACCCTATAGAAATAATCACAGAGTTTAACAGAATTTGTTGAGTAGTTTATAATTAATAACTTGTCACTTTAACATTAGGAAGAAATATTCAACATATAAACAACTTTCTCTTGAGGATTTAAACAACACTTCACTGAACAAAATTAACTTATAAATGACCTTTTTTTCTAATTAAATTCTAAGATAGTAGTCACTTATCTAAAAATGTATTTTTTTGTTGGTGTCCAGCCAAACTTAAAGAGAGGCAATCACATCCTCCTCTTTCCCTAGTGATCCACTCCTAAAAAGGTATAGGTTGACAGTAGAGTTTTTTGTTGTGACCTAAGGACTCCAAGTCCACTCAATGCCAGAAAACTTCAGGACATTGTTGAGTTATTTCCACTAGTCTCTACCAGCTCAAGAAAATCTTCCCTCCTTCCGTAGCCCATGAACATAACCCCTATTCCTCTCCGGGATGTGAGTCTCTTATCCCTACAGGAGTAGGTAATTGTTCAAACTGTCCAACCACCTTTCACTTCTTAAAAAATATTTACCATAAGCCTTTTTACTTTTTTATGGAATTAATTTTCATAACTAATTTTATTATTCACAATTAAAAAGAATATAATTTTTCCATAAAAACATTAATTGTCTAAGTCTTTTTCCTTAAACAAATAATAAAATGTCATTTAACTAGTTAAGAACTAGTTAACATTAAATGCAGCTGTCACATGTTGTTTAATGATTCCAAAGTCTTGTTTTCATTTTTCAGAAAGTGTTGAGAAAGATATTTTAGAATTCAAGTGGTGTTGATTTTATATAGTATGAAGAGGAAATCTCATAAAGTTTTTTTTTTTTTTTTTTTTAAATATGAAGTGGAAATATCAAAAAGATCCATAGGATTGATTTTAAGGTAGAAAACACAAAAATATTCAAAATTCCGAGATTATAACTTTTTTCGAGTTTTATCTTTGTAAAACAAACATTTTCACAATTTTATTTAAATATTTTGACTTCATTTTACATTCTAGATTAACACATCAATGGATACCTTGATTAGCGCGTGTTAAATTGTATGAAGGCAAAGAAGCTAGTCGACCAACCGATTCCAAGGAAGCAGTCGTTATTTAAGTCAAACCGTAATGATAGGTTGCGTATGCTGACCTAGAGTAGGACCTTTGAAGTCTCTATTGTGCCAAATGGTATTCCAGATAAATAGTTTTATATAGAGTGATTTTACAAATTTTATTTTCATTTAAGAAAAATATATTAAGAAGAAAAAACTTTTCAAGGTAAGTAAGAATGCTATTGATTTTTTTAAAACCATATCATATGATTAACATTGTTTAAGGGTTCCAAAGTATTGTTTTATAATATATATTACATGGTTTAAATAGAAATTAATATCTCCAACAACAAATTATATAGATAGTTGAACAATTTTAAAAATACTAATATAATAATATATATCTTTATAAAATAGATATTTATATTATAAAAATTGTATGCTATAAATATAATTTTAAAATAAATATTCTTAATAATATTTATTAAAAATATAATATTTTTCATCTTAAGAAAAAAAGAAGTGTTCATATAATTTCTAATAATAAAACGACGTTGACAATAATTACAATTAAAAATATTGAACATAATTGACCATCACTTTTAATCTTTATTAAATTATATTACATGCATTTTACATTGTTGCTATTCAACTTTTTTTTTTTTTGTTGTTTATGTTGTCACCTTCCTTTTGCTTGAAGTTTTTTCTAATAAAATGTGTAATGTTTCTCATTCATTAAGACCTCATGTAAATTGTCATAGATGAATGACTTATTTAATGCAATTGAATTTTAAAAATTATATCGAAAATAATGCATTGCAGAAAACCCTCATACTTAAATACAAAGAGTGAAGGGAGCTCTATTTGAATGGTTTATGAGGACAATACTTTCTAAGGTTTTGCAAATGGGGTAGCAAGCTAAGTGGGCTTGATTGTGGGGAAAAACTCTAGAGTTAAGCACGCTTGAGCCAAATGAGTCCTGGGATGGGTGACCACCCTAGAAGTCTTGGTTACCGGGTCCAAGCCTTGAAAGTGATGATTGCCGCTATGTGATTCATTTTACTAGTTTCAATCATAGTTCCTTACCCCTTTGAGCATCACCGAATGCAATGAGTGCTAAGTGGACTATTCAAAAATCATAAGAAATTAGTGAGTTATGACTACCTCTCATGGAAATGGTCATAGATGAATGACTTACTTAACACAGTTGAATCTCAAAATGATATCTAAAATAATGCACCGCTGAAAACCCTCATACTTAAATACAAAGTGTAAAGGGATCTCTATTTGAATGGTTCATGAGGCACAATACTTTCTAAGGTTTTTCAAATGGGGTAGCAAGCTAAGTGGGCTTGATTGTGGAGAAAAACTCCATAGTTAAGTGCGTTTGAGTTAGAGGAGTTCTCGGATGGGTGACCTCTCGGGAAGTCCTGGGTACCGGGTGCAAGCCCTGAAAGTGATGATCGACGCTATGTGATTCATTTCACTAGTTTCAATCCCACTTCTTCACCCCCGTGAGCATCATCCAGGGCAATGACTGCTAAGTGTACTATTCAAAAATCATGATAAATTAGTTAGCTACGACTACCTCTCATGGAAATGGTGATAGATGAATGACTTACTTATCGCGGTTGAATCCGCAAAATGATATCTAAAATAATGCACTACAGAAAACCCTCATACTTAAATACAAAGAGTAAAGAGAGCTCTATTTGAATGGTTCATGATCCACAATACTTGGTATGGTTTTTCAAATGGGGCAGCAAGCTAAGTGGGCTTGATTGTGGGCAAAAAATCCACAGTTAAGCGCACTTGAGCCAGAGGATTTATGGGATGGGTCACCTCTCGGGAGGTCCTCGTTACCAGGTGCAAGCCCCAAAAGTGATGGTTGATGCTATGTGATTCATTTCACTAGTTTCAATCCCATTTCTTCACCCCTATGAGCATCACCCAATGAAATAAGTGCTAAATGGACTATTCAAAAATAATGAGAAATTAGTGAGTTATGACTACCTCTTATGAAAATAGTCATAGATGAATGACTTACTTAACGCAGTTGAATCCCTAAAATAATATCTAAAATATTTTTCTATTAATAAGATATTATTACTTTTATTAATTGACAATTTCTTGTATAATAATATTACTAATAAGAAGCGACATAGATATTATGAAGCTACATAAATGTTACTCGGTGTGTGGTAATTTCAATATGCAACAATTTTTTTTCCAATTAACTTTTAAATTTATTTTCAACACTACTTATGTCCAACAATGTGCATAGTATTAATCTATGTTGCGTTGATTTCAATATATCATTCATGGTTATGGATTCATGGTTATGGGTTATAATTATGGTTTTAAATTTTCGTTTTTATATATTACTTTATACGTAAAAGAAAATTAAAATTAAAAAAATGGTTTAGATGAATATATTAACTATTTTTGGCATAAATTCATATTAATTTAAAATTGATCAAGGGTTTATGGTAATCAAA
Organism: Pinus albicaulis; assembly: GCA_034641835.2. Taxonomy (NCBI): domain Eukaryota; kingdom Viridiplantae; phylum Streptophyta; class Pinopsida; order Pinales; family Pinaceae; genus Pinus; species Pinus albicaulis. Next base: position 1,554,560,150 of record CM076578.1, read on the forward strand.
TATCTTAATACAAATCTATTTTATTTTTAAAATTTTAACAATTAATTTCAAGACACAATTGGTAGATAAAAAATTAATAGAAATTTATGTTGTTTTTATACAATTATTTATATTATATATAAATTTAACATTTTTATATATGAAAATACTTCTATTTTTATTTATACAATAATTATCATTTTTGAAATTTAATTTTTTAATGTGATATTTATAATAAAACGTGTGTACATGTAGAGATTATTGCAAATGTTAAATATTTGTATGTTTATTAATTAAATTTGACAATAAAGCTGTGAAATAATATAATTAATATTATGATAATTTAAATTTAGTTTAATGTGATATGTATATTATGATTTTTTTTGTTATTTTTTTAACTTTACATGTATATTTTGTTTGATTTTATTTACAACGTCATTCAAGACCAATATCCTAAAATATCATGAGATGATTGTTCTAAAAGTTCCTCTCCATCCATGCATAATTCCTTTATTTATTTATTAGATTTTTCTTATTGCAATCGGTTTTTCTTCAATTAGTTCGAGAAAAATACATAGACCATGTATGGAAACGAAGGGACAAAAGATGCCGAGGAAATGAGGATTTGCACCGAAACGAACTATGAAATGAACGATCCATTACCAGCACACCGAATGCGCTATATTTTTATTTAATTTAATTGGTAATGTGTTGTATAAATCCTAGCCGTAGATAATGTTTCAGAGGAACCATATTCCCAACCCATTAAATCCTCGTCATTGATTTATAAATTCAATGATGGCTCATCCACCCAAATTTGACATATAGATGCCTTCGGCGAATTATGTAAGATAGTAAATATAGATTGAATTGGGGTGAGATTGGACTTCCACCCAACCTGTCTCTTCACAAGCTACTGGCTTGTTGTCGTCACTTGAAGGTGACGTTTTTTCAAAATGGGGGAATCTAATGATATTTTATCCTCCGACACTTCCGCACATGAAGCTTTGATAGCGGTAACTATTGAAGCGGAATAGAGAAGACTCAGGGACCCGGACTCACAATTGATAGCACAGTTTGTCTCCTTTCCTCTCGGTTTTTGTGGCGTCACGAAAGATCTAAGGGCTGAGAATTCGAACAAGTATAATAGGAAGAGCCGGGGGCGGAAGAAGGCTAGCTGTTATAAGAAGGAAATGGACATCAAAGAGATTAATCTAGAGTATGAGGGTCTGTGGGGAAGGGTTGGTAGCTTACAAAAGCGCGTTCTAATTGGGAGATGGATGTTTGCTGAAGGAAGCGAGGTGGACATGGTGGGATGGGTCAAATAATACTGGAATTCTATTATCGGATATACACCCAAAGTGAGTATGCTACTGAATGGATGGTTTAGTGTCCATTTTATGGATGAGAAGGATATTCTTAAGATCATTCATAGGACCTAGGTCTAGGGTCGCAGCTTCATGCAATTGGTTCCATGGTACCTTGGCTTCAACCCTGTTATGGAAGTTCCGCGGAGCAGGGTTGTTTGGGTAAAACTCTAAGGGCTACCACTCGAATTCTGGACTTTGAAGGCCCTTAGATCCATTGGCGATTCCATTGGGAATACAAAATATATTGATCCGAATATTGTTGGTGAAAGTGACAAAATAATTGCATGGCTCTTGGTGGAGGTTTGCTTTGCAGGCGGCTTGCTTGGGGACATAGACTTGGTATGGGGCCAACGTAGACATCGCCAGCGAATTGACTATTTGGGAATTCCTTTTTGATGCCTTGTCTTTCATCGTACTGTTCACCTAAAGGGGAACTACCCCATGCGGCATAGGAATAATCCTAGGGGCTTGGCCAGTCTTGATGGATCGTGGAAAAATCACATGACCACTAGCTCGCAAGGCGATCTTCCAAGAGGTAAATCTAGTCCTTCCTCTTCTAATGATGGTGTTTATGTATCTGCTAGTGCACTCAGTGATAGGACTGTACCTAACATTGCTGGGGTTGATCATTCTAATATCCCATTAGGGCCTAGGCAATCTTAGGATGTGGGGGAGGATAATAGTATTCATTTTGTTGATGGTGGGAGTGAGCCTAATCCTACCATTGTCTCTGTGTCATTTGATGACCCTCCATTGCTTCACCCCAGTGACTTGATTGTGGGCGCATCTATATCTGTCCCTATGTCAGCGCCTATTGCCCCCTTGTAGACATCTCCTTCCATGGCCCCCTTGGAATGGACTTCCCCCTAGTCTCTAGCTCATGAACCTCTGATTCTATCTGATTCTCCTAGGAACACTATTGGAAGTGACATCGACTCACTTCTGGGCAACCCGAATATTGACCTTGCGGCTTGATAGAGAACCACAAGAGGCTGATATTTCCATTTCTCCTACTTCGTACAGTAACATCACTATCAGGAAGAAGACTAAATCTGGGTCTAGGCACTACAGAGGAAGAATCAAAACAAAATCACTCTTTAGATATGACTTCCAGGACCTCACGGATGTCCCCATATCTGGTCCAGATGATCAGAGGGATGATCTCAGGGCGCTTAGAGCAAGCAACCCTTCGGATGTAACGTGATGATCCATATATTTTCTATGAATCTGAGGGGGTTGGGCGATGCCTCCAAACATGACCACCTAAAAGAGTTGCTCTATAGTGCTGACCCTTCTATTATTTTGTGTCAAGAAATGCTCTGCTGCAGAGTTAAAGCTATTAAATCTTTTCTACATATCAAGCCCGGGTGGCATGAGACGGCTATTGATGCATCGGGGCATGTTGGTGGATTAATTGCTCTATGGAATCCTTCGGTTGCAAATTCTCTGGCGTATCGTTTTTTGGGGGAATATTTCTCATGGATAACAGTAGAGGATTCGGAGGGGACTTCAATGTTGTTAATTTTTGTGCACCGTACTAGAATAGAATCGCCTTTTCGGCTCGTTTATACAGATCCGGGATATTATTTTTGGAGAATTTGATTGTCATGGGCGATTTTAACTCCACCCTACAAGCCTATGAATCATGTGGATCCAAAACCAGACTTGATCCCTTGGCTAAACAGATTGGAGAAATATTTTATAAGTCTATCTTAATTGATATTCGACCGCAACCTCTTATTCCTACCTGGACCAATAGAAGAGCTGATAAAGAGTTTATTGGAAAAGGTCTCGACAGAGCTATGGTGGCAGAAGAATTGATAAATTCTTATGGTCTTCCAATATCTTCGGTACTGGTGTTGGATATATCAGACTGCATGGTCATTCTCCTATCCTGGCATTTGGGAGAGAGAAGCACAGGGGTGCCATTTAAATTCAATAGGGCTTGGTTGGGCGACTCTGAGTACTGTCGGCTTATCAAAGACTGTTGGAAGGAATATGCTGATATGGGAGGCCTTTTGAGATGGGACCGATTTCATTCCAAATTACAAAGAGTTAAAAGAATCACCAAAGAATGGGAAATTAAGAAGAAGAAAAAAATGCTTAAAGCTGAGTTAGAGATGATCTCTGAAAGCCTCAATGGCTTATATGTGGATTTTGTAAACAAAGCACCTGATTAAGCGACATACAAAGTAATGGAAAAGATGCAAAAGAGAAGGATTGAGATTCTCAAAATTGAAGAATTGACATGGAAATTAAAAAGCAGAATGACTTGGCTTAAGGAGGGGGATCTTAACACTAAATTATTTCATAAAAGTGTTAATGACCGAAAGAATAGGAACTCCATTTGGCGCATTCAAAGGGCCAATGGAAGCTTTGCTGTCACCACTTTTGAGATTCAGCAGGAGGCTTATTTACATATCTCGACCTTCTACCAAGCGGATTTGAATATTGACGGGGCTAGCCAGATGTGGGTTCTTCAGCACATTCTAAGAATGATTGATGAGTAGGCCGTCAACCTTATAAATTCAAAAATTTCCATTGAGGAAGTGGAACATGTACTAAACTCATTTGCACATGAAAAATGTCCTGGGCAGGATGGTTGGTCGACATAATTCTATTTGCATTTCTTTGACATTATGGGCCCAAGGATTACTGAGATTGTGGAACAGGGAAGGTTGGTGGGTCGCATTCCATCGAACATGAATTCCACCTTTATTGCACTCATTCCGAAGACCTCTGAGCCAAAGGGCCTCGTGGACATTAGACCGATTTCTCTCCGCAATCTGATATACAATATCTCATCCAAGATCATTGCTAATAGAATAAGAGACACCCTATCTAAGTTCATTTCCAAAGAGCAATATGGGTTTCTGTGGGGGTGGTCAATTCATGATGCTCTTGCTATTTCACAAGGGGTAATGCACTCTATTCATGCAGGAAAAAAGGAAGCTCTTATTATGAAGATTGATTTATACAAGGCATATGACAGTGTCGATTGGTCATATATACGTATTGTTTTATTTAAATTTGGACTCCCGATTATGGCCATTCGATGGATTATGGCCTGCATCTCCTTAGTTTGCTATGTGGTGATTATAAATGGTAAGCCAAACCCATTCTTTGAAGCTGGTCGGGGTCTGAGGTAGGGGTGTGCTCTGTCCCTGCTTATCTTCATTTTGGTGATGGATGGATTCAGCAAACTCATGTATATGGATTTTCAGGCTGGATATATATCCGAGTTCTCATTTTCTGACTCTGTAAGTATTTCACAATCACTCTTTGCGGATGACCTTCTTTTATTTGGATGGCTTAAAAGGAATCACTGGTTCTACATTCATTATCTGCTTACCCATTTTGGACATGTTTCTGGGCTTCTTATCAATAAAGGAAAATCTTTTCTCCTTTCTGAATATGGTGATGTGAATGAGATAATGTTCATTACTGATTTTCTCGAGATTAGCTCTAAGAAGACAAGTGAGGGATTTTTATATCTGGCCTATAGAATTAAGCCATGTGGTTATAAGAATAGGGACTGGATGTGGCTGGTGGATAGATTCAGAAGTAAAATCAACAAGTGGACACATAGATGGTTATCAATGGGCGGACGACTGATTATGATTCATGCTTTTCTTTCTTAGCTTCTTGCCTACTGGGGCATCTATTTTATATTCCTGGTCATATTGTTGCCATTATTAATCAGACTCTATCACAATTCTTATGGGGTGGCACTGCTATGAAAAATAAGTATCATTTGTGCAGGCTTGATCTCTTAAATCGACCAAAATAGCATGGTGGTTGGGGCATTCTAAACACTAGGGTCTTCAATAAAGCTCTGCTGATGAATTCCATATGGTGAGCCATTACTGGCTCGGGTATTTGGACGGATATTATCAATTGCAAATACCTATCAGGTGATACCCTTCTTGGTATATACTGCCATGATTTAACTTTTCCTCGTCCCATGTCGGTCATTTGGCAGAGTTTCAAGAAAGTGATTTCGTGTATGGTAGATCGATTATCTTCGCAATTTGGTGATGGACAACACACATCTTTGGGGTATGACAGCATTTTTGAATTGTCTGAGGGGGCTCAACTAAATACTCAGCATCTACGTCATCTCGCTCATCCAGGCATCCTATATTTCTCACAGAAAATCCATTACCGGTCACATGGTGCCCCAATTCTAAGATACATTGATTAGTTGGGCCTTTGTGGCCCTGATGCGGAGGACTGGGGCTCCTTATTGGATGCCATCAGGGCAACAGGGATATATTATTTGCCTGGTGGGGACTGTATTGTATGGGATGGGTCTAAAAATGGGGATTCCTTAATCTTCAAGGAAATATATGACCATATCAATATTAAATTATATGAGGAGTATCTATCCAGGGTTTTCTGGCCCTTCTAGCACCCGAAAATTCCCACAAATATTGTTTTATTTGGGTGGCTTGTATGGAAAAAAAAATCCTCACATGGGACTCTCTAATCGGAAGGGGTAGCAATGGACCGGGTAGATGCGCTATATGTTGTCTACAAGAGGAATTGGTAGATCATATATTCTTTCAATGTCCCATTGTAATCTCTCTATGGAAGCTTTTCTGCCAGTTATATATGGACCCTATATGGACACTAGAGAATCTCATCAGTATTGCTCTGGCTTGGGACAAATTATGTAGTAAATTTCAATCTCTTCCTTTATTTTTTATATGGGAAGTCTGGCTTGCTTGATATATGCTCATTTTTTAGAATAAAACATTTTTGATTCATATCATTCATGTTGCTATAATGAGATGGATTGATGGAAGGGAACCAGCTGTGGTTGGTATCAAGGATTGCTCCTGTCGTTTGAGACCTCACGCTATCTCACTCCCTGCCATCCTTTTTTATGGGGCCTGCCTAGATGGCCAATTAGGATGTGGTGCATGGATTAAAATCTCACAGATGGAAATAATTCATATATTTTGGAATGGGGGCACGGGCACCAATAACAAGGCAAAAATTATGGCTTTATGGGGTGGCCTTCTGGCTGCGATCAAATTGAATATGAAGGATGCTAGCATCTATGGAGACTCGAGACTGATTATTGACTATATTTCTGGCAAACTCGATCTTGCTATTCCATGTTTACAAGGTTGGCTTAAGAGGACTCAAAATCTGTGGCAACGTCTAGACAAGCCACCATTATATCATATCTACAGAGAAAACAACACAAGAGCTGATGGATTATCTAAAAGAGGTACAACACTAACTTTGGGGTTTTGCAGGTTATACAATATAGAAATGGGATTCAAATCTGGAACAACGAGGTCCCTATTCCATAAAATTGGATTTTGATTAGCAAGCGAGCCTGTTTTCTTCTCTCATACATCAAGGTGGTGGGGATTGTTTTCTTCCAAGCGAACCTGTGGATCTCTCTCAATACAATATTGTCAGGCGAGGCTGATTCAGCTTATGGATTGCCTCAAGCGAGGTGGTTTTTGTTTTTAATATACTTTCGTATGGGATTTCATGTGAAGCAATTAGGTCTCATATGGGATGAACAAATTGGCAGGAATCTATTTCGAAATATGAATGTTTTCTGAAATATGGAATGTTGTAGAAATATCATTGTTATGATGCCATTCTGTAACTATTGACTGCAAATTTTTTGGTTTAATAGCTGTATTTGATGATGAACTATGTTGGTCGTATGTGGCTGAATGTTACTACTCTTTTTTTTCTTAGAAGGGATGCAATATTGATATGTTCCTTGCTCTTATTGAGGATTCGAGTTCAATCTTGTATTAACAGTTGAAAATTTTGCATCTAATTCGTTTATTGATGGAAATTAGCAGATTAATGAAATTTTTTCATCTAATTTGTTTATTGATGGAAATTAGCAGATTAATGATATTTTTGCATCTAATTTGTTTATTGATGGAAATTAGCAGATTAACTTAGTAGTATCCAAACTAATAAGTTAATGTTATTATGGTTATAGAGTTGAAAGTTAAATTAAATTGAATTTGACTTTAATTTTGAATTAATTGTAGATTTTTTTGCATTTACTTCATTTATAATTAAAATAAAATTAATGATTTAAATTATTATTAAAAAAGAGAAATTGATGGTTGAAATTATTTAATTTGAAAAGTATCACACATTTCTAAAACCATGAATTAACAAAATTCTTAAAAAACTTATCAAAATGCATTTTACCATTAAAATTTATATAATAATTATAATTATCCATGTCTCTTGAGATAGTTCAATTAGTGATCATACTAATGTGATTTATAAAAATTGAGAGATCCGAAAGTAAAATCTTTATATGTATAGCTAAGTTTATGGAAAGAAGAAAAAGTTATAAACCCACGTAGCTTTACCAAAAGCTACTTGTCAAACTAATTACTAAATGCCTCCCCAAAAAAAATTAAAAATAAATAAATCCAAAATTAAAATAATTAAAATATTTTATCGGTTCAAATTTCCTAATTCCTATTTTTCCTTGAGCTTTCCTAATATATATATATATTATTATTTCTATAATTACATTAATAATTACATGCTTAAATTAATTAATAAAAATCATGTTTAAAATAATTAATAACTCTTATTTTAAATATAACTTACTATTCTAATTCTAATTGAACTGAATTTTCATTTCTAAACTTGTTCCATTCTTAATTAAACGTGTTCTATCAAAATAATTACACTAAATTAGTCTCATGTGTAACTTCATAACTTGTATAGATTCTTAATTTAATACTATTTCTTTCCTTTTAAATCAATATTAAATAAATTAGTTTGATAGGTAACTTCATAACTTATATAACATTCTTAATTTAATACAATTTTTTTTCTTTTTAAATCAATATTAAATTTACAATAAATTAGTTTGATATGTAGCTTCATAACTTCTATAACATTCTTAATTTAATACAATTTCTTTTATTTTGAATAAATATTTATTTTAATATAATACTATTTTTTATTTTATATAAATATTTATTTTAATATTATTATTAATGATATAATGTATTATTTTATATTAATAACTTAATTATCTTTTTTAAATAAAGTATGCTAAAATGTTATTCTCTTTCGTAACAAATTATTTAGTTTAAACGTTATTAATCCATATTAAGGCGGCTAGGTATGTAATAGGTTTAAAGATCTATCATTATAATTCTAGGTGCATTACGATCAGTTCATGCACTTCAATTATATAGTTGTAACACATCTTCTCACAATTTTTTTTTTTAATGTAATATTTACATTTACAAATTATTTCCACTTGACATTGGACTTACTTGTTATTAAGTTTTTCTCCTATGTAAATGAGTCATAATCGGGTAATTACCATGATTATATTAACAATGTTTTATACTCTAATTAAAAGGCTTATAACATTTCATTTGTAATATATAACCATGTGAAAACGTGTATTCTTCCAAATATTATCAGTCACTGTTTCATAATTTGGATGTTAACATATATTAAAAGCGACTTTTGAATCATCACGAAGTCGTTCCAGGTATGCACCACTTGGTGGTTGATGGCCTTAGTCATGTGATGGTTTTGGATTTACGGCTCTCGTTTGTTAGGGTTGATTCAACGGTGCGATGTGGAGGAGGTGGTTAGAGAGTAACCACCCTCCAGTCCTCGCACCACAAGCAACTTATTTGCGTATTCTCCTTTGCCGAGAATGGCTCTACAACTCTCTGGTGGAATTCATGTTCTGTTTTCCTTCGAACTGCTCCTTCCGGTACCAAATCGCTCATTCAGGCATGTAAAATTCATGGATAACCTTTCACACTAATTTCCTTTAGCATGAGCAGTATTTTGTCGGTTGCTTATCTCGTTCTCTGTGGTTTTTCTGGTGCTAGGATTGTTAAGGGCATTTGCAACCTCTGTTATAGCTATTCATAGAGCAGTATATATCCATTTAAAAGATTTAACATGAGCTGAAAGGAATCAAATTATTTATGTTGCAAACTTATTTTAAAGTGCAAACAATGTATAATTTTTTACTGTTTAAATTGCATTTTTAAATGTTATAAAGATTACGTAACACTAGATTGAGCCATTTTATATTAATTCATGTGAAAATATTTTATTAGTAAATGTTTTATCTCATATATTTTTTATTTTTTATTTATATGGTTATTTAATTTATTTATTTTTACAGTGCAAAAAACAATGAATATTTTATTATTATTTAAACTGCATTTTTGAATATTATAAAGATTACATAACATTTGTATTGATCCATTTTATATTACTTTATATTAAACTAGCAATTGCACCATATGTTGCAAAGGAAACGCTGTAAAGCTAACATAAGAAAGAGTAGTATAGAGGAAAAAATGTAACGTTTCTAACAATCACATTCCACACTCTAAAAGGATCTATAATTTGTGCCATTTATAGGAGTTTGAGGTAGAGGATCACTTCATATTCAAGGGTTTGGTCTATTACACGATTCAAGGGTGTTTTCATTGCTTATAACAAGAATCTTGACATCTCTCATTTCTTTCCTCTAATATTTGGATCAAGAATGCTTGGCTCTCTTTCTATAGGAAGCGACTTTACACATGAGACAGATCCTACATGGCCCCCTTAGTCCTCATCCCACCGGGTACACTAGCTCAGTTGTTCTGAATGTCACAACTATTGGGAAAGAGTTCCTAAAAACATTTGGCACTAGATCAATAAGACTATGCATCTCCTCTTGGCCCTATGCAATGCCAAGGGACCTTTTTGGAGCACATGATATTATCATATTGTTTCTGTTGGAGCATTTTCTGCACACCCATCTGCATTCTGTCAACCTACGCATCCTTTTAGCACCTTTGCAGTTATGTTTTAGACCCTCAAATTTTTTTCGGTAAAGTGAAATTTGTTGGAAAAAATAGCTTTGCACATGAAATGAAGCTTGAAATCAAATCTGCATAATCTTATATAATGCGACCATTTTCTTGCAACTGGTGCATGAACTCCCTCTCGTGGGTAAAAAATATGGCTAGAGAAAACTTCCCAGCACTTTTATAAACATCTATAACTACCTTGAATGTGAATTCATTTGGGTGAAAACCCTTCTGTTTCATTTTGTAAAACATTCTTCTAACACCATCTACCAACCCTAGCTTCCCATATAGCTAATTATCATACTTTCAAGTAATTGTATCTGGTTGAAGACCTTTCGGTTGCATGCTTATAAACATCTTGTAAGCTTCATTAATCCTCCCAACACTACCAAATGCATATATAACAATATTGTAAGAAGACACATCAAGATCCAACCTAGAAGCTCTCAGTTCATCACAAGCTTCTAAAGCACTACTTAACAGTAATTAGATGAAGATAATGATTAAATAAGCAGATTTGGCATGAATTGTGGCTAGAGCGAATGCTAAATCTTGCTGAAAATATAGTGGAGGGATGGATTTGAGGATATTTATTTGTCATATGAATATTATGCATATGTAGAATATCATCCTCGGGTTTGTGAAAAGGAAAGGCCTGCCCTTGATCAGGTTTCCTTGCTAGAGAAATGGAACAATAACGGAGGGTTAGGGTAGAAGAGAACCTTTTATTGTCCACCCATCATAGTTTTCAGACTCTGCTAAGTCTACCTGATCTCTTTAAGTTTGAATGATCTGGCGAGTCGAGTCAACCCAGTTGGTCAAGTCTTGGAAAAAACTGGTCAGCCACAGAATGACTTGATAAAAACTTGTTTTCATGGAAAATACTCACCATGTGAACTCATACTTGGTCAAAACCTATTATGCGGCCTGCTTTGTGAGTCTTGCTAAGTCAGAGAAGAATCGACTCACCAGAGCCTTTATAAAGGCATACTCGGGGGTCACTTTGTTCATTTTTACTTGTTTTCATCTCAAATTGGAGAGGGTGTCTTAGCTATGGCTTAGAGTAGCAGCTCAGTAGCTGATCATTGTGAGTTTTTCTGTGAGTGAGCGGTGTTTTGAGTCTTGTGTGAGGATGGCCAAGGTGTATTGAGCATTCATGATTGAATGAGCACTGAGGTGCATTGAAGAGTCAAAGGTGATTAAGGCCCATTGAGGAGCACTGTGAGAAACGGTGTGAGGCATCTTGCCTTCATTTAGTCATCTCATCATTGTGAGCAGTAGTGTGAGAATTTATCAGAAGCTGCCACGATTTATCATTTTCTCATACCAGAATTTTTTAGATATGCTTGTTCACTAAATCTTGCTGTTTGATTTCCTGCAGTGATGCATGTTCTGCTGCATGGTTTCCTAAATTCTTCTGTGGGGTTTTACTGTTTCAATTATATATGAGGTCTGTTAAAACTTAGAAATAATAGCTTATGACATGACATGCTTGGTGTTTTTTGAGGCTCAGACCAGTGGCTGAGTTTTGTTACATGTAAATTGTAACTTCTTGAATAGCTTAATATACTAAGTACGAAAGTATATAATATAGTATATACTACACAGCAATTGGCCTCCAATTTGGTTGGAATAAAATTTCAATGATAAAACCTGAGACATTTCTAGGAGGAAAAACAACTCAGGAATGACCTACATTTTATATAAATAAATATTAGAATCTAGGCATTTCTAGGAGGTAGAACATTGTAGTATTGGCATTATATTACTTTTCTCAGTTTTGAGTTTAGCCAAATATGTGTGTGGTGTGTTCATGTACCATCAATGTGAAGTTATGAACTTTCTTAAGTAGTATCTTCAGCTCATAAATTGAAATATAACATATATCAACACACCATCCATTGTAGTCTTGTGGCCTATATGTATCATTATCTAAATATGTTGTAGTTTAGAATATTTTTTTATGTTTTATACTATTTTGCTGATCCCAACCAGACGGTATTTGCAAATTTGGATAAAACTTCTAGCCATTCCACACACTCATAATCATGTTCCCAACATTCCTACACTCTAGAAACTCACACAACATAGAAAAATTACTTTTCTAGCATAACATTAAATCCAACTACAAACTTAGAATTATATCAATGGCATTCACCAACATACGGAGTTCACTCCCACTTCAATGGTATGTTCAAATTCAATATCAATGTTTTATTCATAGTTTTTAAGGTATTCCTCAACCACCAAACATAAATAGGGTTGCACAATTCAAGTATGCACCAAGGGAGCAGAGCTTATCAAGAAATTTCAACAACCAAAATTGTATTAGTTTAAAGAAATTTGCAAGACCTTAGACAAGAGACAAATCAAGACCTTATGTTAGCCCTAGCAATAACAACTCACAGAATAAACATTTTTTTGAAGCATTTTCTGGAATGCATGCGCGAGTAATTATGCTCCCTGTCTTGGTTGCCTCCAAAACTAGTTTAAAATGACTAAGGCCTTCACTATTTAAGCACTGAGAAAACAAATAGTGTTTTTTGTTTTACTATCTTTCCAAAGAAAATCATGTAAATGCTTTCTGTATAATTCACTAATAAATTCCAACCTTTGCAAAAATGCTTAACTCCATTTCTAATTGATGAAAGCTTAAAGCATCATGTACAATTTATGATACAAGTTAATATAATTATAATGATAATATAATTCTAAGGTCATGCCTTAGTCAGATGTCAAACTATTGTAAGGGACCAGATGCCAATTTGATGTATAGGGTTTTAATTTCCTGGAAACTTGATCACAAACTCTCTTTTGGACATGAACTATAGTATACGGTTGCCTTAAAAATTCACAGTAGTTTTGAAATCAAAGGTAGGTCAAGTTTGTTGGTAATTTTTTTTATTAACATGTAGTTCAAAATGTTATCCTTCAAATATACACATATAACAACACGAACTTTCACTTACCTTTGTATGCATAGCAAAAGTATGATCTTGATCTTACCTGAATGCAGGTAAGGTCCTAATCTTACCTATGCAAAGGAAAGATCCTGGAATTCTTATAACTGTAAAATAAATGAATTTTAAATGAATTTTTCTTGAAGAGAAGAGTAGAAATTCAAGTTGTAAATAGGGTATCTAGGCTTACTCAACAAAACAAAATCTCCCAAACCGTTTCCAATTAATGTCATACTAATGTCCCAATAGCACAAGATTCAATGAATAAAAATACAAATATTAGCTCAATATCAAGCCGTATTCATCATTGAATAAGGGGGAACAGATATTTTTCTCATATCTGACAAACAAGGGAAGTATTGCTTCCCTGCATAAGAGATCGAAAGATTACTTTATTACTGCATCCAAACAAATGATATATGCTAATAGAAGAAAAATTGTCGATCTCGCTATTCTGTTACATTTGAAACAACAGCAAAAATTTTCTTGTTCACTAAGATCCAAGCTTGTGTGATTATACTGGATAATTACTTCTAAATAATTTACATTCCTATCTAGCTAATTCAAAGAGAAAAATCTTACTCAGCTTTGAAAATCCCATCTTGGATGTCAAGGGAATAGTTAGCTTAATTTCTTGAATATGAAAGGCTGAGAATTATCCCAGACACAACTGGATTCTCAAAGATTGATTCCAGACCTCCTCCCACTTTAACAACATTTCAATCACTGTACAAGATTTATTTCAAAATATGAAGGGGAAAGCCAAACCTCTGCATGGTTCGAAGCATGTATTCTGATTTCATCTTCAATACATCCACCCTCGCAACCCCTCATCAAATCCATCTTGTTAGAGATGGAGAAGCTCTTTTATGATTTCTCATAGATGTGGCTATGCCCATTGCTTAGGGCTGCAACATGGTACAGATCAAAGCATGTTATTCCTAACAATTTAATCTCTAGGGTGTGCAAGCCATAGAGAGCTAAGGGAATGTATATGAGAAAAGTAGTCACTGATAGCAAGAAGCGCACACGCTACTTGGCGAGTTGTCAAAATCTTATGCATTTGCTGTAGTGTCTGTTGCCGCAAATTGCTAGCCTATTAAATGAAAAATAAGTTAATACAAGAGAATTTGGTTAATATTACAAAAAAATATATCAAATAAACAGTTACAAAGCACAACTCAAAATTTCAAAACTTGGTCAGAGTGAAGCAAAAATAATGGAAGAAAGTCTTTCGCATAGAAAATTATAAGATCTGAAGGAAGATATTTGCCAATGTACCTCGTGAAAAAAACCTTCAAGGGTACCTAGTTTTCCCATGGCCATTTCCATTTGTCCCACATATTTTGCTACATTTCTAGAAGTGCCAGGTGGCCCAAGGGACCCAGAAGCAAGAGTTTCTATTAGAGATTGTTGTAGGGCATCCATCCCCTATTATAAGGCACCTTCTGCCTGTTGTGATGAATATTGCAAATTGTTAATGCCCATAAACTAGTTCTATGTTAATGGTTCCAGATGAGTGACAAGTATCTGCATATACATAATGAAAATTTGATTGGAGCAATTTAATATCCCTCATACAGCCTTCAAAAATATTAATGGTTATAACTTATGTATCCTCTAATTAGATCCCCGATTCAGAAACTTAAAATATGCCTAGTATACAAATTCAAGCATGAAATGCATGTAAAAAGAACCCATTAGTTGTAAACAAATTACCTTTAGTTTATAGTTTCGGAACATACCTTCAAAATTTCAGGACAAAATCCTCCCATCCACATAAAGCTTCTTTATGCAAGCGTCTTCCACATGCTTGATACCAGATGAAAGATATCAGTTTTTATAGCTACACTCTTCGAAAAATTTCATCGTAATGTCCCATGACACCTTCAACAAGCACACACAACTCATTGTCCCCCACGTGTGATTTCACTGCTGACCTCAGATAATTTATCTGTCGATGTTTCTTATCCATCCAACGAGCATACTCCATATCAAATGCTAGAGCTCCTAAGAAGGTTGAAATAAATAATAAACTTAGTTGCACAAAATTTACGATTATCATGTGTTAGGTCCCTATATCACTAGTATAGCCCCTTATTATTGTTAGTGTAAACCCCTTATTGTTATTATTGTACCCTTGTAACCCCCATTTTGTTATTATTGTGGCCTTAAATTATTATTGTTAGGTCGGCTAGGATTACATTGTGGCCCACTAGGATTACATTATGGCCCCATGGACTCCTATATATAGAAAGGAGGTTTTGTAAATTGTATCATCCAAGAATTGTTCATTTATGTAATGTATTGGAGGTTGACCCCTCGAAGTGGCTCATTTATAAGGCGTTGATATCTCTTTTCTTCTCTTTTTGGAGCTGGTTACACAACATTTGGTATCAGAGCTTTGGATTCTAGGGTTTCGCTGCTCCAAACAGGTCATCATGGCATTTTCACTATAACTTTTTTTCTACGAAGTTTCAGAAGCTGAAATTTTTAGGGTGCGAAGAAAAAATCCTGAGGACGTGCGTATAAAAAATTCAGAGTTTGGTTCGCAATAATTTCGGAGATATGATCTGTGGAAGTCAGGTATTTTTTCAGGCTCCTAAACAGGTCATCGTGGCATTTGCACTATAAAAAATTTTCTACGCAGGTTCAGAATCTGAAATTCATATGGTGCGAAGCTGAAATCCTAAGGAAATTTATTAAAAAAATTTTAGAGCTTGGTTCGCAATATTTTTGGAGATATGATCTGTGGAAGGTAGTGCTTTTTCAGGCTCCTGAATTTCATCTCAAAGAGGTGATCGTGGGAAAAGTTCAATAAATCTCTCTCTGAAGATTGGATTGGAGTGCCTTCAAAAGTGGTCACAAGTACACGGCCTGTAGTTTCTTCTCTATCAATTTCAGAGACAAAGGACAAAACAGTGACAGGTGGCAAGTCGTACAAGTTCGCTCTACTGAACCAGTCCAGAATTAGGTCATTGTGGGAGATTGGACACAACTTTGGCTTGGAGAATCAAAATCAGGTCAGACCTGTGGCATTTGAAAGAAGCTTTAGAGGGCTACTACAGGGCTGAATTTCAGATATCGAAGATTTTCAATCACAGAGATAATACAATTTCAATATCGAGCTCCTCAAAGCTAGTAAAAGGTGTGTATTTTTTTTTTCCGAATTGCATAAGTCTTGTTTGAAGAATCAAGTTGAATTGATTGCAAGGGCCTATTGTAGAATAGATATCAATATTGGAGTCTGAAATGGCCCCTAAAAGGAATTCAACACCCATTAAGCCTTTAGAAGGCTCTACTATTACTCATGAAGATGAAGAATGGCAACATGACATGTCAAAATTACAAGAGCAAATGCAACAAATTTCGCTCTCGCAAAGAACAACAAAAAATGAAATTGAAGTTTTGAAGAAAGGCGTGGAAACTAAGATGAATGGTTTGGAAGCTAAGATGGATGGCATGGAAGTCGGCATGGAAGCTAAGATGGATGACATGAAGAATGATCTAAAAGCATACATGGAAGGCTTGATGACAAGCTTAAAACCAGAAATGATTCCTAATGGCAGAAATATAGGAGAAGAACCTCCTGATGAGAAAAAAATAAATGTTAATCATGATTTCATAAACTCGAATGTTGGCGGGAAGAACCACCATATTCCAAAAATGGATATGAGGAAGTTTGATGGAAAAGATCCTGTAACATGGATACTACGGATGGAGCAATATTTTGATCTCCATAACGTGCAAAACACACAAAAGGTACGCATTTCAACTTTACATTTAGAACAAAATACATTTGTATGGTATCAATGGCTTTGCTCCCGCAAAAAAATTGTCACTTGGTCAATTTTTACGGAGGAAATGATAGCACATTATGAGGATACAAAGAGCAACACCTTCTTTACCCAATTGATAAATCCCAAACAAAAGGGTTTAGTGGGGCAGCACATTGAGGACTTCCAAAAATTGAGTATAAGGGTAACTGATATTTCAGAGGACCACAGGATTGATCTCTTCTTAGGCAGTTTAAAGGATAACATTCAACATGAAGTTCGTGTTCTGGAACCTGATTCATTAGAGAAGGCATTCGGGTTGGCAAGAAAAGTTGAATGTAAAATTATGGCAACAAGGAAGTCTACTACTCAATTCTATAAAGAAGGAAGTGTGGCTACATCTAGATTTCCACAACCTACAAGGTTGACAACACAACAATTGGAAGAAAAAAGAGCAAAAGGGCTTTGCTACAGTTGTGATAGCAAATACACTAAAGGTCATAAGTGTGCTGAGAAGAAATTATTTTACATAGATTGTGAAGAAGAAGAAGAAAATGAACAAGAAGAGGATATACACCAGGAACCACCCCTAGAAGAGGAAGAAATGAATCAGACCATATCGTGTAATGCACTGGCAGGAATTACCACTCCTCAAACTCTCAAGATAGAAGGACATATAAAGAAGAAAAGGGTAATAGTGTTGATTGATTCAGGTAGCACCCATAATTTTATTCATTATAAGGTAGCCAAGGAATTAAATTTTTTCCTATACCCAGCACCAGAATGTCAAGTGATGGTTGCAAATGGAGGAACTATAAATTGCTCTGGAAAATGCCATAATATCAAGCTAACCATGGGGGAATATGTATTGACTAGTCCAATGCTTGCCATTCCTATGGGAGGTGCTGATGTTGTGCTAGGAGTACAATGGTTACAATCTTTGGGGACGGTAGCTTTTAATTTTCAAGAACTTTTCTTGAAATTTTTTTCAGAAGGAAAGGAAGTCGAATTACGGGGTATTGCAGGGAAGCCAGGAAGGATAATAAGCTCTAATGTCATGACAAAGCTTCTAAAGAAAGAACGGCGAGGCGTAATTGCACAATTATGCTCACTAGAAGTTCCAACATCAAAATCATCTATTTCTGCAGATCTCCAACAAGTCTTGGACAATCATTCCAAGGTGTTTGAAACTCCCAAAGGACTCCCACCTATTCGTGATCATGATCATGCTATTCATTTGATTCCGGGAAGTGTTCCTCCAAACATCCGGCCTTATAGATATCCTTACTTCCAAAAGAGCGAAATTGAACGCATGATTGCAGAAATGTTAGAGGCAGGTATAATTCAACCTGGTCAAAGTTCTTTCTCTGCTCCTGTAGTATTGGTACACAAGAAGGATGGATCATGGCGAATGTGTCCGGATTATAGGGAGCTCAATAAGCTCACCATTAAAGACAAATTTCCCATTCATATGATTGATGAATTATTGGATGAATTACATGGAGCAATTTATTTTACCAAGTTGGATCTTCGTTCAGGATATCATCAAATTAGAATGAAGACTGAAGATATTCCAAAAACAACATTTCGAACTCATGAGGGTCATTATGAATTTTTGGTCATGCCTTTCAGCCTTACCAATGCACCTTCTACATTTCAAGGGTTGATGAATTCCATTTTCAAACCCTTCCTTAGAAAATTTGTGCTAGTATTTTTTGATGATATACTAATCTACGGCAGGTCTTGGAAGGATCATGTTGAACATGTTGACAGGGTGCTCAAACTATTGCAGGAGAAACAATTATATGCAAAAACATCCAAATGTTTCTTTGGAGTACAAGAGGTGGAATATTTGGGTCATATTGTATCTCACGAGGTTGTTAAAGTAGACCCTAACAAAATTAAAGCCATTAAGGAATGGAAAGTCCCCACAACCATAAATAAGTTGCGAGGATTTCTCGGGTTAACAGGGTATTATCGCAAGTTTGTTAAGAATTATGGGAGAATAGCAGCACCTCTAACAACATTATTGAAAAAAGATGCATTTTCATGGACTCCTGAAGCAACTAAGGCCTTTGAACGTCTTAAAGAGGCAATGTGCCTAGCACCGGTCTTAGCTACACCAGACTTCACAAAAACCTTTATTGTGGAATGTGATGCCTCAGGAAATGGAATTGGTGCAGTTTTAATGCAGGAAGGAAGACCCATTGCTTTTGAATGTCATCCAATCAAAGGAAAGTATTTACAGAAACCTATTTATGAGAAGGAAATGTTAGCAATACTACATGCACTAAAGAAATGGCGAACTTACCTAATGGGAAGACACTTCAAGGTAAAAACTGATCATGATAGTCTTAAACACTTTTTGGAACAAAGACTATCGTCAGAAGAACAACAAAAATGGGTCACAAAGATGTTGGGTTACGACTTTGAAATAATCTACAAAAAAGGAAAGCTAAATGTTGTTGCAGATGCACTCTCAAGAAAGAATGAAGAGGTGGAAGCATTGCTTTGTGCCATTTCTATTATCCAACCAGATTGGATAACCAAAGCAAGAGATGAATGAAAGAAGGACAAAGATGTATGGACACTCATTCAAAAGTTGCAGCAAGATCCTAGTACATCTGATACATTTAGTTGGAAAAATGATTCCTTATGGTACAAACATCGCTTATATCTTTGTAAGAATTCCCAACTGAAACAAAATATTCTTCTGGAATTGCACACTTCTCCTTTAGGAGGACACTCAGGATTTTTAAAAACTTACCACAGGGTGAAGAAAGATTTTTTTTGGGATGGCCTTAAATCTGATATTCAAAAGTTTGTGACGGAATGTTTGGTTTGCTAGAAAAATAAAGTTGAGACAATTAAGACCCCGAGACTTCTACAACCTTTATCCATTCCAAGTCAACGTTGGGAGGAGATTCCAATGGATTTTATCACAGGTTTACCTAAGTCCGAAGGAAAGAGTGTCATCATGGTGGTAGTTGATAGACTTACCAAGTATGCACACTTTTGTGCATTATCTCATCCATTTAAAGCAAGTACGGTTGCTACTACATTTATGGACAGAATTCAAAAGCTGCATGGAAGCCCAAGGGTTATTGTGAGCGACAGAGATCCCATTTTTACTGGAAATTTTTGGACGGAGTTATTTTCTTGTTTGGGTACTCAATTAGCTCATATCTCATCCTATCATCCTCAATCTGATGGTCAAACTGAGATAGTAAATAAATGTTTGGAAGGATATCTTCGTTGTTTTGTATCTGATAAACAAACACAATGGGTCAAGTGGTTACCTCTCGCTGAATGGTGGTATAACACTTCCTTCCATACTGCAGCAAAAATGACCCCGTTTATGGCACTTTATGGATATCATCCACCATCCATCACATCATCTTTAAGGGAAAATTCGAAGGTTCAAGCAGTGGAAGATCACATCGAGCATCAGCAAGAAGTTCTCCAACTCTTAAAGGATAACCTGAATTTGGCACTAAATCGAATGAAACAACAGGCAGATCAACATCGTAGCGAGAGAAGTTTTGATGTAGGAGATTGGGTATTTTTACGGCTACAACCATACAAACAAATGTCCCTCAAGCAAGCAGAGAAGGATAATAAATTATCGCCAAAGTACTATGGTCCTTACAAGGTGTTGCAAAAGATTGGTACTATGGCATACAAATTGGAGCTTCTTGCTTCTTCACGAGTACATCCAGTTTTCCATGTTTCATGCTTAAAGAAGGTTATAGGTGAAAATCTTCCGGTTCAAACAATATTGCCAGAACTTGATGAGGAAGGAAAAATCATATTGGAACCTGAAGCAGTCATGGAAACAAGAACTCGACAGCTACGGAATCGATCAATTTCAGAGTATCTCATCGAGTGGAAGAACTTACCCACTGAAGATTCTACATGGGAGGATGAGAATTTTATACAGAAGCACCCGAAGCTACTCAAGCGTTGAGGACAACACTTTTTTGAAGGAGAGGGGCATGTTAGGTTCCTATATCACTAGTATAGTCCCTTATTATTGTTAGTGTAAACCCCTTATTGTTATTATTGTACCCTTGTAACCCCCATTTTGTTATTATTGTACCCTTGTAACCCCCATTTTGTTATTATTGTGCCCTTAAATTATTATTGTTAGGTCGGCTAGGATTACATTGTGGCCCACTAGGATTACATTATGGCCCCATGGACTCCTATATATAGAAAGGAGGTTTTGTGGATTGTATCATCCAAGAATTGTTCATTTATGTAATGTATTGGAGGTTTCCCCCTCGAAGTGGCTCATTTCTAAAGCGTTTATATCTATTTTCTTCTCTTTTTGGAGCTGGTTACACAACATCATGTCGTCAGAAGACATGTTATAATGCAAAAGAAAAAATTGACTAATGTCCTATGACACCTTCAACCAGCACACACAGCTCATTGTCCCACACATGTGAGTTCACTGTTGACCTATCATTTATCTATCGATGATGCTCATCCAACCAACGACCATACTCCATATCAAATGCTAGAGCTCCTGAGAAGGTTGAAATAAATAATAAACTTAGTTGCACAAAATTTGTGATTATCATGTCATCAGAAGACAAACCTATATTCACCAGCAGGATCGATAGTTTGAATGCAGAGCTTACATTAAATAAATTTACCAAAAGCTATGGCATCATATAAATCTTTGGTAGCCTGAATGTGATTAGTACCTCCAACAATTACAGCCTCCTCATCAAGAAAAAACTTGAGTCCACAAGAAGGCTTCCAATGCTTGCAGTAGATTTCCTTACTTTCTGTGTTAATAAACTGCAGAGAAGATTAAAAAAAATTCCGGTCATCTAAACAGTTATGATAAGCTTTTCAAGCATGGTTCATTTGACCACAAATAAGGATACTTGAAGTACCCAAATACAGGGGTTTAAAATAAATAGTCAAAGAGTGGGTATGAAATGAAATAAGAGGGATATTTTATGAATTTTTCAGAGATGGGTTCAAAAATTTGGGTAAATCCCCATCGCATCTAATCTGACTGTCTCCTGATAATATCGCTAGTTGTAGTAGATTTACTTACTTTCTCTGTTAATAAACTGCAGAGAAGATTAAAAAAAATTACGTTCATCTAAACAATTATGATAAGCTTTTCAAGTATGGTTCATTTGACCACAAATAAGGATACTTGAAGTACCCAAATACAGGGGTTTAGAAGAAATATTCAAAGAGTGGGTATGAAATGAAACCAGAGAGATATTTTATGAAATTTTCAGAGATGGTTTCAAAACTTGGGTAAATCCCTATCACATCCAATCGCAACCATAAGAAAAATCCTTTAACAACAATACAATTTTTATGTCAGAATGTGCCAAACTTAATACTTCTAGATACCCAAAATAATTAAAAAATGCATGCTACAAAGACAAATAGGGTTGTACAGGCATGGAAGAATTCATCAAATATTCTTGCAAAGTGACTCTGCATCTGAATCTCTGCTTTTCGTTGCTCTCTTCCTACTTCGGGTCTCTAAGGGCCAAGCAGAGTGATGTTGTGAAGGCAGCCGTGAAGGTGAACCTTGTTAATTCTCACAACGTTTATGTCTGGGCCACGGACCTGGAAACAAGAAGAGACGGGATGAATAAAACATAAAAAGCATCCCTCAAAGATTGTATTGAGGATTTCGGGGACACCACGATACATCAATCTCTGGAGGAGCTGAAGCACTTCAGGCCACACACGTTCAAGGCTCGGATGGGCAACCTAGAAACGTGAATGAGCTCGACCCTCACCAACGAGGACTCCTGTCTAGATGATTTTCAGCCTGCCAGAGGAAGGGTTAAGGGCATGGTCATGCCCGACTTGTAGAAAGTGAGTCACTTCCATCGGAGAAGAAATGAACTCGCAGCCACCAGAGATCTGATGTATGAGAGCAGAAAACCCTTGCAAAAAGTGAGTCGCTGCCATCAGAGAAGAAATGAGCTCGCAGCCACCGGAGATCTGATGTATGAGAGCAGAAAACCCTCACGGAGATCTGATGTATTTTCATCTCTAACTGATTAAAAATAATAGTTTTTAATCTTAAGGTAGAGATTTTTTGAATCGTCTAACACTAAAATCAAGGGTGCACAAAGGTACATGTAGCAATTTAGGAAGGTTTTTTTCAAATAGATACGCTTTACAGCATAAATATTTTATTGGATGAGACATTAAAATATTTTCTTTTAATATATATATATATATCACTTATTAAAACATCACACTCACATATTTCTTTTATATGATATTAGGTCATATGGACAGCTAATTAAATGCATAACATATATATATTTTTTATTATAGCCCACATTGCTTTTCTATTTAAAGAATATTTTATTTTTATTTTAAGAGAGACTAACATTATTACACATGGTCATCACACTTGGCTGTAGAACCACTATAGATGCATTTTAACCAAAGATTTATGAAAAGCCTAGAATGATCATCTCTAAAACTTGAAAAAATATTATTTTATCATTATTAATATTTTATATAAAAAATTGAATGAGATACAAATTTTCCCTCTTAATAAGAATTAACTACTCTAATTTACTGTTTCTTTTAGAGCTAAGGTTAACATTAATAAGCACACACACATATATATAAACACACTTTGTCTAGGGAGAAAGTTCATGCTGAAAAATATTAGTTAATATGAATATTCAAACAAGTTATTTCAGCTCTATATTAAGATATTTATAAGAGAATTTTTGTTTTTCTTAAATTATTTTATGTCGTTAAAATTATATTATTTAAGATAGACATTATTTAGTTTTTGTTTTGTTGTTTGGCCAATATGAACTAAAATTATTTTTATTATTTTCTGAGGTAGTGACATACTTACACATGTCTCTCAAATTGAATTGTAGAAAGAGCCTCTTGGATCAACAAGTTTGCTGAGAGATTTCCAAGCTCAGTTGGTTGGAAAAATTTGTCAGTGGTTCACCCAAAAATAAATAATAACTCGTGGTTAGATTTTATTTACTGTTATATACTTAGTTCTCTATTACGTTCTCTGTAGAAAATCTACTAATGGTGTTTCTTGGGGCATCGTTTGGAGCTGTCAATGAAAAAGGGCACCATCCTAGGTAAACCCATCCCTTGAACATTTGTTTAATGGTTATTTTGTTAGATTTGTGATTTATACAAATTTTCCCTAACATATTTTCTTAATTTATGCTCCTTTGGCAGGTAAGGCTCTCAATTACAACCTTCAACAAGCAATTCGTGAGCTTGATGGATTTTTACCTAGGTTCTAACACCTTGCCCTTTGTTCTTTTTCAGGTGGTAATGGGTACTTGTTGGGCTAGGGTTTCATATTAGGCTACTTGTTTTCTTGCTTTTGAATTTTGTTTTTGGTGACCTGTCATCGAGTTAGGGTTTATGTGGCTAGTCCTTAGTATTGTTATTAGATTGCTTCCACAAACTCTTTACAAAATTGTGTAGACTATATTTATTAATTTGTATTTAGAATTAACTGGTTCCTGCCACTGTTCGTTTCTTAATTTCTAATGGCTCCTCTACAAATATTTTCTTGGAATTATCAAAGGTACTAGTTGTGGATATTGAAATTACGAAATATTGATAAAGACAATATTTTGCTAGAATCTCTCCAATGTAATGGAAGTTTTGTTTTAGTTATTTTAAATGCTTTCTTTTCAACGAAGTGCAGCATTTATATTATTTTTCAGAATTATTTTCTCAGTTTTATTTCTTGTTATCTTCCATTGTGTATCGAATATCATAAAATGTCAGCAACAGTTTTAGAATAAACCATGGTTGTTTTTTCCTTCAGAAATTCTTTAACGCATCTAATAATTATAGTTACAATGACCATGTGTTCGCACTAAGTTCGAAGTGGTTGCATTATTTGCTAATTATGATGTTGTTATTTCTCTCCATTTATGATGAATCTATTTCAATATTTCTCCTAGCATTATTCGCATTTTTTCTTTTTAAAATTTTTTCAGTCGATGCTGAGTCTTGTGGATACATAGGGCCTTATTGTACCTACCGCTGGTAGGATACTACGCATCAGGTTTTTCCTGATTGTGACATTAATTCACCTTGATTAGACATATGTTTTAAATTTTTTTTTATTTTTGCCATGGTTCACTATGAGATTTATTATTGTTTATTTATTTTATTTATTTTAATTTGAATTATCTGTTATCTAATTGGCCAAAAAATTTCACTTGTTATTGCAAAATGCCTAGATTTTATCACCATTATTTGTACTGTCGTTACAAAAAGATTCATATTTATCCTGCAAGTCTTGTACTTTATCTGGAGTCGCATTAAGAAAAATAATGAGACAGTGCTGAATGCATTTTCCCCATATGAGTTGCCCATTATTGTTTGTCAGATAGCATGCACATACATAGAGAGAGATATTTTCTTTGTATCAGTGACCATTTATGGTCTCTGACAGATTGTTATATGCGGCAAATAGAAAAGAAATGTTTATAAAGTTGTGGCACCCAAAATTTTCAAAGGTTAGCGTTGGGGTTAGAATATGAGAGCATATTATATGCATAGTCTGCATTGTTTTAAAGCGGACCCGATGCATATTATTCAGCGGATTTGATAAGAAGGTTTGGTGTTGGTTTTTAGACCCTTGGAAAATGCATAGATTATAATAAATCGAATGGACAGAAGAATTTATTATCTTTGTGGGACCCTCATGAATCAAATCGGATAAAATCATAACATCGGAACATGTTAATAAAAGTCTCGATGGCGATAATGGAGCTAATGTGTTTATGAACTATGATTTATATGTATTTGAAGTTCCGACTTAGAGTGCGTAGATTTAAAAAATAAAAATGAATACAGTTCGTATATGGACAGAGAGTGTAAGCAGGTAGGCTGAGCACAAATTAATTATAAACAAGAGATTGCATAGTTAAAAAATAATAATAAATTTGAAAAACAAAGAATTAAATATAAAATTAAAGTTATATATTTTTTTTAATTGATATAGTAAAAAATAAAATAATATAATAAATCGAATGGACAGAAGAATTTATTAACCTTGTAGGACCCTCACGAATCGCATCGGAGAAAATCATAATGCGGAACATGTTAATAAAAGTCGCGATGGCGATTGTGGAGCTGATGTGTTTATGGACTGTGATTTATATTTGTTTGAAATTCCAGCTTAAAAGGAATTAATTGCATCGGAACATTTGCGAATGCATCAATCGTATCAGAGGAGGGGCATCGCATCATAACATTGGCAAATGCATTAATCGAAATCAGAAGCATTGAGTTGTGATTAATCGCATCGGCAAATAGAAAAGAAAGGTTTATAAAGCTGTGGCGCCCGAAATTTTCAAAGGTTAGCGTTGGGGTTAGAATATGAGAGCATATTATATGCTAGTCTACATTGTTTTAAAGCGGACCCGATGCATATTATTTAACGGATTTGATAAGAAGGTTTGGTGTTGGTTTCTAAACCATTGGAAAATGCATAGATTATAATAAATCGAATGGACAAAATAATTTATTAACTTTGTGGGACCCTCACGAATTGCATTCGAGAAAATCATAACAGCGGAACATGTTAGTAAAAGTCCCGATGGCGACAACGAAGCCGATGTGTTTATGAACTGTGATTTATATGTATTTGAAGTTCCGGCTTAGAGTGCATAGATTTAAAAAATAAAAATGAATACAGTTCGTATATGGACAGAGAGTGTAAGCAGGTAGGCTGAGCACAAAGATTAATTATGAACAAGAGATTGCATAGTTAAAAATAAAATAATAAATTTGAAAAACAAAGAATTAATTATATAATTAAAGTTATATTTTTTTTAATTAATATGGTAAAAAATAAAATAATAAATCTATAGTGATTTTGTTCAAACAATAAAGTAGATTGGGATATGTATTTTTTAAAATATACATAATAAAACAGGTAAAAGTATTACAAAAGAAAACTTATCAATGTTTTCCATTGCGTGATAAAGTACAACATATCAAATGAACCTTTTGCAACTGTGGACCTCGCTGAACGTGAAAAAACTTAAGCCAAATATGGAAAATAATTTTTCCTTATAAAACTTATCGGGTCCAAGACTTGCCATTGCAATCGGCCGAAGACATAAGAACTTGCGATTGGGTGAATCGCATTGCATCATTCAACAGTAGCAAAGAAAACATATGCCCAAATTTTTATGCGATGTGGAAATCAAATCCACCTTATAAAACTTATCGGATCCGAGACTTACGATTGCAATGAGTCCAAAACAAAAGAACTTGCGATGCGATTGTTATTTTGCCTTTATATTTATTCATCGCATCGCAAAATATCAAAAGTGAATTTTAACATTTATTACAAGGATTTGCCGATTTCTGATTGTAAGACAATATTAATTCAAAATCAGACAGAGGATCATGGGTTATTTTGTTCTCAATACGCGAATGTCACCCCTTGGGGAGCATTTATGTTGAAAATACGGGGAGATTAAATGGTAATTAAAATCTTTGTAGTTGTTCTCATTATTGTGTTTTAGTTCGGCTAAAAGCATTCATTTGAATTGGAGAAAAAAAGTTCGAATCCTTTTATTCGCAGAACCAAAGAGAGTTTACCTGACTCTCAAATGTAAAAGAGAAGCAGAAATTCTAAAGATGCTTTTGTTGCAAATGCTCCTGTGCTAAACATGCCACCCAAGGAAAAACAGGCGAAGCTCAAGCTAGTCACAGACACCTCCTGTTAAGGACTGGGGAAGATGACATGGGAGAATGTATACAATTTTCTTGAAAAAGAGAAACCTAGGGTTTTTGTGCCCAAAGCAACTGTTCCTGATGAAGAAGATTCAGACTTTGACTCTGAATCTCAACTTAGTGCATTGGAAAATTCATTTTTACACCGAGTTGCTGCCTGGGAAAGTATTTTTCCCTACTATGATGTTATCAGATGGGTCATTGACAATGTGACCATTCAAAATAGGACTTTTGTTTATGCTTCTGGATCAGTGTTCGGGTCATTCAGGGCAGAAGATATTAAAGCAATGTACCATCTTCCCAATCCACAAAAGATTTACAACAAAGAATTCCTTAAAGAATATGTTGCAAAACATCCAAACCAGGCAGAGCCAATCAAAGAATGGAGGAATAACCCTGAGAAACATAAGCAAGAGGCATCAGGTATGTACTCTGTGTAGTCTCTCGCACAACCATATTGTTATGCTGCAGCAATGATGTGTAAGTTGTTCGGAAATGAAAACTCTGCTAGATTTTCTATTCAAATGGTCTCGTTAATTCATTCTGCTCTTAATTCTGAAATTATGGATTGGGCTGTCATTTTGTCGGATAAGATAGCTAATCGAATTCTAGAGTATAGAAAAGATAAGAATTCAGAGAATTCTTCCCCTTTCCATTTTTGTGGTTATATTTTGGACGCCCTCTGTTTCAATTCTGAGTTCCCCATGCTAGGTTGGAAATGGACTCCAAAAGAACCTATTCCTATTCATGTGTATCATAGTTTCTTATGGAGAGAACATTTCAAAATTCATGTTTACAGATTCTTCCATGGTTTTCTAATTCCAATCTACCAAACCATTTTTGGTCATTTCCCTCCTAGACTGTCGAATAAAGCCAAGACTAATTTGTCTTCTATCAGAGATTGGTTCGGAGAAGAAAAATTCACTTATATTAGAATTTCTGGGACTATTGTTCAGCCACATATCCTTCCCCTATATGTTCCAGATAAGCTGTTAGCTCAGGATATTTCCTATCAACTGATAGTTGAAGGAATGTCTAGAATTTTGAAAACAAATAAAAAGCTTATGTGGCCTACCTTCCCTTTTAACTGTGGTGACTATACTCTTAATAGTTTTGCTCATGTTGAGAAAGAAGTGGGTAAGATTTCTAATCTTAAGTTTTCAACAATTCCTAGAAGACAATACGACCCAAGGAAAGTGGCGCATGATTTTACTACCTCTGTTTCGATTGCTCGATTCGAGCATGAACCCGACATTTTTGATGATTTATTTGTTTCCATGGATGATATATCCCAAGTATTTGATTCAACCAAGTCCAAGTTACAGGCCAAGGACTTGAAAAAGTTTTTGTTGTATAGAAGCCAAAGGTTACTTACTGTGCCTCTTGATCAGTTGAGAGCTCCCACACAGGAGAAAGCATCATAACAAGCAGGAAGTACTTCTGGTAAAGAAGTAGAAGGAGATGATCCTGTTTTAGGGAAAAAGGTAGACAGAAGTAAATCTGACAGTGCCAAAATAGAAACAGCGTCTCAAAAAGATATACAGAAGCCTTTAGTGCAAACAGAAAAATGGAACACTCGCACTGATGCCCAGGTACATATTGAAAAGGGAAGTACATAAAGTAAAAATACTGAACAGGCACCGAAGAATGATGCAGGTTCTCAACTTGGAGGACAAGTAGATAGTGAATTGGTTGTTTCTTCTCATTTGCTAAATCAATATCAATAATTTGCACAGCATATAGGATTGCAAAACAATCCTCAAGTTGACGATCCCAAAGATCAGGATGTGGAAATCATTCCTGAAAACTCCACTGGAGAAATTATGATAAACATAGAAGAAATCCCTCCTTTATATATATTATACAGTCCCAAACATAGGGCTATGGTAAGAAAACAAAGGTAAAGGAGGAGAATAGATCAAGATGCTCTTTTGGCATCACAAGGGGAGTTGCTAAATGTTGTTTATAAAAATGTTGAGGTGGATCCATCTGAGGATCTCACCAAATTGTCTCAGTATGCTGGTGCCTATAGTGCTACCACTATAGATAAATCTTCTGAAGTTTCACAGCTAGTAAAACAAAAGGATATGAAAATTGCTATCTTTGAAGAACAGGTTGCAGGTGATCAACAAAAGATTATTCATTTGGAATAGTGGGTACAGGATGCAGAACTCAGAGCTAAACAACTAGAAGAGAAACTCAGCCTTGAAAAGAAAAATATTGATGAAAAAGCCTTGGGAAAACAAAAATAGTTTACTCAACAAGTAGAAAAGCTATAAAATCTTTTACAAAATGAGAGAAATTCAAAAGTTGAATAGGAAAAAATGTTCCAATCAGAAATGGACAAGTTCAATGAGTATCCCAAGCTGGATCAATTCATTACTGAAGCTATTGAAATGAACAAACTTCTATCTCAACAGTTAAATGAATTTTGTTTAAATTTGACACAAATTGAGCCTTTGTACGAAATTACATCGTCTTTGATAGATAAATCAGCCACTGTTAGGCAAGAAATTGAAGATGTTGATGATAAAAAAATTTAGTTTCTTTCATGGAAAGATACAAAGGAAGGAAGAAAAGATAACCTTCCTAGAATTGAAGAGAGACACAAGGAAATTCTATTTATGGAATGGGAACAATAGTTAATGAAATCAGAAAGAGCCACATCAAGGGCTAAAAGTTTAATCAATAATACAACACAATTGATTAATGACAGCCTGTATGCCACCAATTTAATCTCAGATTGTACTCGAGGCGAGTTACCTAAGTAAAAGAAGCTGATTCTAGGTGGAAGCAAGAGATAATCGATAAAAATAAAAAAATTAGCAAACTTCAAGGAATTTCATGGGATAATATGTGGTCTTATCTGATCAAGCCACACAGCCAACAGATGGCCATCAAATTCCTTTCGAACTGAATTATCTGATGCTACATACACTGTACAGTTACATTCAAAAATGAGTTGGCCAACAGAAGTCCAAGAAATGCTCAATGTCTACCACCTTCGTTCATCCACCTCAATCGATGATTAATGAGCCAGTCTACTACAAGCTCACATTTTAGTTTAAGATATTTTATTTTAGATACATTGTAGGAATAGTTTTAGTTATTTTGTTTTATTGAGTACCTATTTAAACCCCTTTCATGCATTTAGAAAGGGGTCCTTAATTTGTAATATTTTTTGACTTGAACTACACATAAAATCTTCAGAGTTGTCAGGAATTTGTTTAAGAAGAGTATTTGGTTTAATTATAAATGTGCGTTCGTCTATTGGTGCTGTGTTTATAAAGTTGCATTCTCTTGAACTATGATTCAATGGTAGTGATAGAGCTATGTGGACTGCTTGTTGAGCTAAAATTTGTTGAAGGTTAAGCAAAGCATTGCCTAGAGACGGTATCATTTGAATAGCATCAATTTTTCTCTTTTCATGTTCTTTTTGTATCCTTTTGAATGCATTTGTCATAGATCTGTCAACTTTGGTCATATATGAAGTGCAATATGAAGCTGTAGCATATGAATTTAAAACATATTGAGCATCTGTATTTGCATTCCATAGGTGTGGCATATTGTATCCAAAGCTATTATTCCATATTTATGATGGTTTTAGTTGCAAGAATACCATTGGTTGTGTTAATGTACTTTGTATTAATCAATGTAAGCAGTTTCTGTTAACAGGAATTCATCTAAGAAATCTTCATGACTAGTTGATTTGTCATAGTGTTTTTGCTCTAAGGTGCTTTGCAAGGACAAAACTTTTTCATTTATTGAGCCATGTACCGATGTAATTGGTTCAAGAATCCTTGTTCTTTTCATTGGTAGCATTGGAAATTTGTATCTACACTGTGATGCTTTTCTTTTTTTTTATCACTTTTGGTATGATGATGTTCATGTATTTTTCGTGATGAACAATCTTTATTTGCTATTTTATTTCTATTTTGTCCAATTTTATTTGGGTCATTTGTACGCATCGTTTCTTTCAATTTGCACAAATTTATTCTATTGTTGGTGTTTTTGTGCATTTGTACTATTATATGTTGCAGATTTGACCGATTTGTATTTTGATTTGATAGTAATGGTTCATAATGAATGTGTGATGTACTTTTTTCAAATGATAACATGATGTACGTTTGGTTGAGATTTGTTTTTGATTGGTAGTAATTCACAATGGTTTTACTGGTAAATGGCCATATTTGTATGTTTACATTGAATATGATTGATGTCCATTGGAAGAAAAATGATGTTCTACGGAGGTATGTGTCAACATTGTGAATTCCATGAAGTTGATATAACATGACAGGATCTAGTTCATATTGGTATGATTCTTTTGCCTCTGTGTCATTTTGCTGTAGACAATTGAGAAAATGGTCTATTATTCTTTTGCACAGTTCAATAGACGAGTAATGAAAGTGCAGAAGCACTTAAAATGCATTGAACAAACAATCTTCGGGAGTATATGCAAATTGGTGTAGTCTAAAGAGACTATGTTTCATTAAAACGATATCAATATTAGTATCTATGCGATGTTTTTTTGCTGCATAGTAGTTTTCAATGTCTATGATTTCAACCATTTTTTTCCATGTATTTATTCTTCACATTCGTATGGTGATTTGTTTACTAAGTACTATGTATCTTAGATTTTTTTTCCTCAAAGATGAGAAGATATTCTATAATATTTTTTTCTTTATTGAATATATCTCTATGATAATGTTTACTAGCACAAAATACTAATTTTACTATTATATTGTATCTTTGATTTCAAAATAGTAAAATAAGAGAAGCAAAGTTGCAAGTAACTAGTTCCTACTTTGCATCTCTTTGTATTTCAAAAGTATCACTGCAAAACAAAGAAGATGCAACGTTGATTATTGTCTCTAAAAACATGAATCTCATATACAAGCTATGTATTCTAGAAATAATTCACTTTTGTATACAATAGAAAGCATGAAATACAGATTGTATATGTCTTGACTAGTAAAGCTAATCTTGCTAGTTGTAAACAACATAGTTGTAGTTACGAATATGATTATACAGTTAGATATGCACTATAGCATAATAACATCTTGAAGGCAACAATATGCTTCATACAAAGACAATTACTAATTCAAAGAGAACTAGGAGAAAAAAAGGCTAATTGGGTAACAACCTTGCAAGAATATCGTATTGACATTAAACCAGCAAAGATTGTTAGAGGACAAAGTTTTTGCAGATTATTAGCAGGAGCTCATAATATATCAGAAAATCAAGATCCAAAGAATGCTATTTCAGTAAGTCATATAAGTGTCACAGATTTTGAATCTTAGTATGTTGATCTGATATTTTTCTTGAAAAATGGGTATGCTCCTAATCTCAGCTATAAGAATAAACGTGATTTAAGATTAAAATCTACTAAATATGAAATCATTGATAATGTGTTATTCAGAAAAAATTATGATTCAATCTTACTAAGATGTCTTGAAAAGACTAAGGCAAAGAAGGTTTTGCAGGAACTAGACGATGGACCAGCAGGAGGTCATTTTGGACGCAATACCACAGCCCACAAAATCATCCATGCTGGATATTATTGGCCTACCCTTTTTAAAGATTCTCATGATTATGTGAGGAACTGCAAGATTTTCCAAACTACTAGTCGAAGGCAGAGGAAGCCAGCTTTTCCTCTACAGCCAGTAAACATTGAAGCACCATTTGAGCAATGGGGACTTGATATTATTGGTCAGATAAGATATCATTCTTCGAAGAAGCATAAGTACATTCTCACAACAATAGATTAATTCACAAAATGGGTAGAAGCAATTCCTCTAAAGGTAGCTTTATAAAGCTTTCTTTTCTATTTGCCGATGCGATTAATCGCACCTCAATTATTTCGATTGCCATTAATGCATTTGCCAATGTTTTGATGCAACGCCCTTCCTCCGATGTGACTGATGCATTCTCAAACTTTTTGATGAGATTAATGCATTTTAAGCCGGGGCTTCAAACACATATAAATTACAGTCCATAAACACATCGGCTCCGCAATCGCCATCGAGACTTTTATTAACATGTTTCGCTGTTATGGTTTTCTCCGATGCGATTCGTGAGGGTGCCACAAGGTTAATAAATTCTTCTGTCCATTCGATTTATTATATTATTTTATTTTTTACTATATCAATTAAAAAAAATATAACTTTAATTTTATATTTAATTATTTCTTTTTCAAATTTATTATTTTATTTGTAACTATGCAATATCTTGTTCATAATTAATGTTTGTGCTCTGCCTACCTGCTTAGACTCTCTGTCCATATACGTAATGTATTCATTTTTATTTTTTAAATCTATGCACTCTAAGCCGGAACTTCAAATACATATAAATCACATTTCATAAACACATCATCTCCGTTATCGCCATCGAGACTTTTATTAACATGTTCCACTGTTATGATTTTCTCCGATGCGATTCGTGAGGGTCCCACAAAGTTAATAAATTATTTTGTCCATTCGATTTATTATAATTTATGCATTTTCCAATGGTTTCAAAACCAACACCAAACCTGCTTATCAAATCCGTTGAATAATAAGCATCAGGTCCGCTTTAAAACAATGCAGACTACGCATATAATATTCTCTCATATTCTAACCCCAACGCTAATATTTGAAATTTTCGGGCGCGACAGCTTTATAAACCTTTCTTTTCTATTTCCCGATGCGATTAATCGCAACTCAATGCTTCCGATTGCGATTAATGCATTTTCGAATGTTCCGATGCGATGCCCTTGCTCCGATATGATTGATGCATTCGCAAAAGTTTCGATGCGATTAATGCATTTTAAGCCAGAGCTTCAAACACATATAAATCACAGTCCATAAACACATCGGCTCCGCAATCGCCATTGGGACATTTATTAACATGTTCTGCTGTTATGATTTTCTCCGATGTGATTCGTGATGGTCCCACAAGGTTAATAAATTCTTCTGTCCATTCGATTTATTATATTATTTTATTTTTTACTATATTAACTAAAAAAAATATAACTTTAATTTTATATTTAATTCTTTGTTTTTCAAATTTATTATTTTATTTTTAACTATGGAATCTCTCTCTCTGTCCATATATGAACTGTATTCATTTTTATTTTTAAAATTTATGCAGTCTAAGCCGGAACTTCAAATACATATAAATCATACTTCATAAACACATCGGCTCCGTTATCGCCATCAACACTTTTATTAACATGTTCCGCTGTTATGATTTTCTCCGATGCGATTCGTGAGGGTCCCACAAAGTTAATAAATTCTTCTGTCCATTTGATTTATTATAATCTATGCATTTGCCAATGGTTTAAAAACCAACACCAAACCTGCTTATCAAATCCGCTGAATATTATGCATCGGGTCCGCTTTAAAACAATGCAGACTATGCATATAATATGCTCTGATATTCTAACCCCAACGCTAACCTTTGATATTACATAGGCTAAACTTGAGAAAATATACTTACTTTATTATTATCAACTAATCAAGGCTTGAGATAATCCAAAAAATGTTTTTATCCTTGAAGAATTAGAAAGACATTGTAAGTGATTTTTATTCTTTTTCATAGTTAGATTTTATTTGAATTATCTTAAGAAAAGTTTTCATTATCTTTAGAAATTTTTACTTACTTGAAATATAGTATTCATTTCATTTTTTCAGAGATAATTGTTCCTTCCAGTGAATCGCCAATTTTTGTACTGTATAGCAACCCTCCCCATTTTTAATTTTTTGGAATAAATCCCATTTAAAAATAGGTCCCCTTTTTATATCTTTTCCATAAATAAAAAAATGCATATCACATTTTATTCACAAAGTTTAAAAGTTTTAAAAACTTTCCGATCCGATGAGTTAAAAGACCTTTTAACATATTTCGAACATATTAGAAAAATTTTATACTTAGAAATATGTTAAAATGAATAGTAAATCGCAATCGGAAATTCAGAAAAGTTATTTTAAAGAGTTTTTATTTCTTTGAGAAGTTCCGATGTGATCGTGCTCAATCCCAATCGCATTTCAGAATAATATTAAGTATTGAAATTTTTCTATTTATAACAATAAGATTCGATTTATCGCAATCGCGTCTCGGGAAAAAGATTAAACATTGCATTCATCTCATTGCAAAATTCCAATGCGATTGCACTCAATTGCAATTTCATTTTCGGAGATAGATTATAACAATCCACTTCATTTTAAATCTCTGATGCGATCAGGATTTTGAAATAACATTTTCACTCAAACAAATTGTGATGCGATCATCGCAATCAGAAAATCAACATGAATCATATTCTGTTTATCTTGCGCACCATTGGATACCTGCGATGCGATTGTTATTTTGCCTTTATATTTATTCATTGCATCGCAAAAGATCAAAAGTGAATTTTAACATTTATTACACGGATTCTCCAATCTCCGATATACCATTATGATTTTGTAAAATCATCACTATTGAATGGAAAATTCTGAGTCAATAAACTGATTCCCAGTACAAGATGCGTCATTGGCCTGGAAAATTGTTGAAAACAAATGAGTTGAATAATTTTTAATAATTTAAATTGCCTTGATGTATTTATTTAACATTTTTCTATAAATATTTGAGATTCTATGATATAACATTACACAACAGCAGTGTATACAAGCAATAACAGAGAATGAAATTATAGAAATTTAAAATTTAAGTTAAATTATGTCCTAAATAAACTTTATCATTTTTTTATTATTATTTATTTTAATTATAAAAACTTTAAAAAAATATTTAAAAAAAAATAATTGTTAAAAAATATTAGGATTGAAATTTTTTAAAATGTTAAATAAATCTAATACAAATAATAATACTTTAAATTGTGATTTTTTAAAAATCATTTTAGTAATTGGGATTATATTAAATAGTTATAGTGAATAATTCTTATTTTTCTAATTCAGATTCAAATTTTTACCAACTACATGATAAACATTAATATGTTTATGATTATTACTTAAATTAGTTATATTTGAACTAACCTATACCACTTTCGTATATATGTAGATTAACTTCACAGTTTGACAGTTTTCAAAATCGACACCTCTGACATATTTCAGCCATGAGTATTAATTGTACTGTGAGTAATTATATCAATTTAATGGTTTTTATATCTCTCGGGATCTTATCTCATTAAGTGTTTCGTGCCAATTTTTATGGCTCTATTAATTCTGTTCAACTTGCTATTTTAACTAATTCGCTTTCCATTTCCTGTGCATAGAAATGCATATGAGTCTGGGAAGTTGACTCTATAAGTGTTGTATGGAAGCTTGTGCATTGGAGGTTATAAACCTTTTCAATTAATATGAGATTAACAACGTTCAAGTCTTACCACATTAACTTTACCCTTCAAATATGCTTTAGTCTGAATGTATTATGGTTGAAACCATAGGTAATAAAGATAAGGTTATAAGGCCATAGGTAATTATATAAAGACTTTTATCGTAAGTCGAGATGAGTAAATTAAGTTATGTTTGTACTATATATTGTACAGTGACGAAGGAAGCTGACCCCCGAGGTACTTGACATCAGTGGTGAACTTCTCTAGACTGACCCACAGTCATATATAGCATTACTATGTACACATCAGCCACATGCTAATAAGAACATCATAAATAAAATTGTGATGCATGGAGCTTTTATTACCTGTATGATTAGAAGTTGCAAATAGAACATATGGATAACACTTTAAAATTGGAATCTATCACGTTTAAAATGCTCAACCATAGATTATCTAATTATAAGTATATTATAGTTAAAAAAATAAGTTTTTATTTACATTAATTATAATTTAATACTTAATATATATATATATATATATATATATATATATATATATATATATATATAGTAGATATTTATTTTGTTCAATTTGCCACTTCTCTTTAAATTATTTGTGCTAATAGTTTGTTTATTTATTATTTTATATTATTATGTTTATTTATTATTTTATACTATTAAATATTGAACTGCAATTGCAAAATACTCTTAATTTATATAATTTTTATTAATGTAAATTTAGTGAATTATGATAAATAAATATAATAAATTATTTTTTAAAATAAGTTTCCACTTAAATTATTATTATCAATAATTTTTTGTATAATATTTAGGTATGATGAAGTTCTTATAAATTTAATTTGCATAATATTTATACATCCTCTATACTATATATATATATATTTTAAATAAATATTCAATTTTATTTTTAGTTCTTGCTACTTAGTTTAATTTAATTACTAATTTATTTTGTATTGTTATTATGTAATTAGTATTGGTTAAATGTAATTAATATTTAAGTTGTTTCACACCGTTGTTAAAACACAAATTAAGCTTAAAAAAGAAATTAGGCTGGGGGCGTTGTTTAGTCTTCATTAAATTATAAATAGTCATTAATATATTTTTGACTTTCCTATGAAATTTGATTGAAAATGATTTTAAGAATCATTGGAACCAGGTCATTAAATAATTTATTAAAAAACATAAATTACATATTTATCTTTGTCTGATTCGAGGATTACATTAAAGTAAATCCATATCAAATCTACATGCTGCTACATGAAAAGATTTGGTTGACTGATCCCATGCATAGCAATAAGGATCAGACCCCATACAACTTATTCATTAGCAATATATTCCTCTAGTTACGTCACTATGTAGGCATTGAATCTTATTACAGGGAATTAAATGGGGTAGAATAAATATTTCAATTTATTTAAATAAAGTTAAATGATGTAGAATATTAACTCAATAGAATTTCCATTTGTAGAGTTCTTTCCATTTTCATCAATTTGTAATGTTATCCACATAGTTTTGACTTGCCGCTCCAAATTATTGAATTTTGGTATGTGGAGTTGTTTAGTTTTCATTAAATTATAAATTAGTTATTAATATATTTTCTACTAGGTTGAAAATAATTGTAAGAACCATTGCATCCACATCATTAAATAATTTATTAAAGAACACAAATCACAGATTTATCTTTTCTCGCTTCGAGGATTACATTAAAGTAAATCCATGTTGAATCTAAATTTATCATCAGTCATTTCTTGATTGTACAAATGCTCACAACTGTCCACCTATTCTGCTGCGAAAACCATGATGGAAAAAATAAAATTCAAATTTCAATGTTATTAATTATACATAGAATCATTATTAACAATAAGGTTTTCCGCATTGAATATGTAATTTATGACATTCATTATGAAAATGCAGATTTGAGTTGGAGGATCTAGTGATGTCACAGACATCCCATGTAGATCTCTTGATATCAACAACCATTAATTCAAAATTAAATAGCATAAAATTATAGCAGTTGTACCAGTTTCTACTTTGCAGTTGTTCTTTTGCTTGAAGCTCTGTGAATTTTATTTCTGCTCTTTATAATTTTTGTTCTTGACTGTCAAAATATTTGTATTGTGCTCAACACACCTGCAAGTAGATTTATCGTGCGACTCGACACTCTGCAAGAAAGCTTTCGCAAGTCAGGCTGGACCTGTGCCCCTCCAGTTGCAAGGTTTGCTAAGCATAATTTCACTTACTCTTTCACGTAATTCCACACATTAAATTCGCTTTCTTGCTTTGATTCTGAGTGCAAAGTGGATGATATTCTACCTACAATTTACATATTATGGACTGTGTTTTTAAATGATAGTCGATGGAACATTGATGATTGCAATTCCATTGGAATTTGATAAAGTTGGTGCGTCATACAATTCTCATTTATTTTTAAAAAATTTACAAAGTTCCTCGAAGTACTTCTCAAGATTATATCATACAGAGGAAACATAGAAAATAGAATTTTGTTAGGTCTCTAACATGAGAATACCATTTGTATCAGCCTAGGAGAATTCAAAGTCATTTCCCTTGGAACAACTTTGTTTACTAAAGCCTCCGTTCATTAAAAAATGTAGATTATTATCATCATCATTTTCTGAATCAAATTCCACTTCATTTGTAGCTTCGGTATTAGCATATCAAAAACTATGTTCTTGTTCGACTTAAATTTTTTTTTCCATAATTTTAATTCTCAAAAACATAAAATACTTTTCATAATTTTAATTTTTTTTAAATTATTATTTAATTAAAAATTACTTCGTTGTAATTTTATTTTTCCTAAAACCTTCAAGATTACATCATAATTTTACTTTTCAACAAAAATTACATCACACAAACTGTATGTTTTGAAGTTTGTTTACATTTTCAACAAAGATTACATCGTAATTTTATTTTTCGACAAAAAAATATATCTCAAAGAGTGTATGTTTTGAAGTTTGTTTCCATCGCATTATTTTATTATTTGATTGAAAATTAAATATATATATATAATTTGATATAGAATAAATTTTGTCATCCTATAAATCCTTGCCTGACTGGATTCTATTCCATTTATCTGGCTGTCAAAATGCATTGGCTCTGCATTATTTGGCCTTTTTTTTTTGGCAATTTTAACTAACCTGGACAGTACAGTACTGCTAGGAAGACGAGTTTGAGTGACATTTTCTGACAAAATAATCTTTTGTTCTCTTAAGCTTTCGATTTTGTCAGAAAATTTTACATTGTGGTTCTCCAAATTCGATGTATGATCATGCCCTTGAAGTAATTCCCGAGTGATCGCTACAGTCCCGTTCTCTTAAGCTTTCGATTTTGTCAGAAAATTTTTGATTGAGGCTCTCCAAATTCGACGTATGATGATGCTCTTGAAGTAATTCCCGAATAATCGCTACAGTCCCATTTCTTGCATCTACAATCTGTGATAAGGTTCATAGTTTTCCAGTTCCCAAGCTTTAGGTGTTTAGTCTGATTCTTGAAATATCGTCTGAATTTCATGTTGAACTTCCTACTCACAGAGGATTTTACAAAATAGTGAGTGCTGCAAGACACAGTCCACAAAATTTGATTCTATGTCTCTTAGTTCAAAAAATAATAATACTGCCATGTAAACCTATTCTATTTCGCACTCTACTCTACTTTTTAAAATAAAAACATATGACATTGTTACAAAGACTCTCGGGCCATTTATATGTGGTAGCACATATTACACTAAAAATAAAACTAAAGCAATACGCCCTTTCGGAGCCACCCAAAATGAAGCCTCATATTCAAAACATTGAAATGTTTTAACATTAGCTCTTATAACAAATTACTTTATAAAAAAAAATATCATGCATAAAAAACATATTAAAACCTTTCACATAAAACCTTTGCATTGTTCACCATTTTAGAAAGCAGTTCGAACACAAAAAACTGGAAATAAAAAATGGAACAGTGAAAACAGAAGTAGCTAATAGAACAGATGCAAATCCAAGGGTAGTTAACACAACCCAAAAAAAAAAACTCTATGAAATAAATTAAAGTTCAAGCTATTTTGTGGTCATTGGTATCCTCCAAGAAATTATTGTATCTTGTGCATATTATGGAGGCAAGAAAATGCAAGCACCTTAGTTGAAATTTAGTCAGAATTAATCTTTAAACAATTTCTTCCAAAATACAAGACACCTAACAAGAGTCATCAGTTTAATTGATCAAGTAAAAGCAACACTAGGAGCAGTCAAAACAGAAGTAGCAAATAGAACAGATGCAAAGGCAAGGGTAGTTTATAGGTTATGTATTTATAGCTTATTGAGAATAGTGCTTGTTACACTATAGTCTAGAGATTTATAGAAAATAAGAGTAGCTACCCAAATAGTCACATTAGTCTTATTTCTATGGACCTATGGTAATGGTAGTCTTAGTCCCATGCCCTAAGTTATTATTATAGGATCTTAAAGATTTCATATAGTATAAATCAAGATTGTTCTATGTCATCTATTATTCACATTATCCCACACAAGTTACTATGTCTCAACTTCTGGTATTTCTCTTATTCTTTAGTCAGTTGATACCTTTGGATAGTTAATTTGTTGTTTTTTTCTTGATGTTTTAACAAATTTAGGTGCCACTTGCTGCATTGAATCGAATATATAAACTTGGAATGATGGAATGTAGTCACATGCAACTTTCAAATATGCTACAACAACTAATAGAAGAAGAAGACACCGCTAATATCAAAATAGATCATAGAAACAAAGCAATGGAGAAAACAAGTGTTGGATACTTTGCATGTAGACCTTGGAAGAAGTGGTTTAGCTGCAGTTTCAAATGGTGAAAATTTTGTTTTTGTATGCAATACATTTGTTAATATGCAAAAAATAATAAGCAGTTATAAAAGATCATCACGAAGGAAAGGAAAGAAAAAAAAATATTCAATACTTTAAATCTATATGTCGTACCAGGTCATATAGATACGAATTCATATGATCCAAATGTTGTTTTTGTATACACCACCATTGTTAATGTCCATAGAAAAATGGCTGGTTATTAGAAATCGTCATAGAATACATTTATTCGTCATTGAAATGAATATTTTGTCTTATGACAAAAAGTAGTGTAACTACAAAATTTTCAAAATATAGTGATAGAATTAGTCCATATTATGTTGACCTATCTTCTCCAATATTTGCTACATTGACTTGCAAGTACATGCTTTCTTGCAATAAAGTTGGGACTTGCATAAGGGATGAATGCTTTGTAATAACTAAGACAATTCTCACATTCAGCTATTTGTATGAAGCATATTGTTGCCTTAAAGATGCTACTATGCTATAGTGCATATCTAACTGTACATACATATTCGTAATTACAACTATGTTGTTTACAGCTAGCAAGATTAGCTTTACTAATCAAGACACATTCAATCTGTATTTCATTCTTTCTATTGTATACAAAAGTGAATTATTTCTAGAATACATAGCTTGTATGTGAGATTCATGATTTCAAAGACAATAATCAATGTTGCATCTTCTTTGTTTTGCAGTGATACTTTTGAAATACAGAGAGATGCAAAATAGGAACTGGTTACTTGCAACTTTTCTTCTCTTATTTTACTCTTTTGAAATCAAAGATACAATATAATAGTAAAATTAGTATTTTGTGCTATTAAACATTATCATATAGCTATATTCAATAAAGAAAAAAATATTATAGAAGCTCTTCTCATCTTTGAGGAAAAAAAATCTAAGATACATAGTACCTAGTAAACAAATCACCATACGAATTTGAAGAATAAATACATAGAAAAAATGGTTGAAATCATAGACATTGAAAACTACCATCCAGCAAAAAAACATCGGATAGATACTAATATTGATA
Source organism: Pinus albicaulis (assembly GCA_034641835.2). Lineage (NCBI taxonomy): Eukaryota > Viridiplantae > Streptophyta > Pinopsida > Pinales > Pinaceae > Pinus > Pinus albicaulis. The sequence continues at coordinate 1,554,603,061 of CM076578.1, forward strand.
TTGTTTTAATGAACCATAGTGTCTTTAGAGTACAGAAATTTTCATATACTCTTGGAGATTGTTTTTTCAATGCATTTGAAGTGCTTCTGCACTTTCATTACTCGTCTATTGAAATGAAAAATGGAATAATAGACCATTTTCTCAATTGTCTACAGCAAAATGACACAGAGGCAAAAGAATCATACCAATATGAACTAGATCCTGTCATATTATATCAACTTCATGGAATTCACGATGTTGACACATACCTTCGTAGAATGCGTTTTTCTGCATCTAATAACAATTTCCAATTTGAAAGAGGCCTATGGGGGGACACATTTTGCATACGGTGGCTATCAAAGTGGTTGAACATACCAATTGGAGTCTGGTCGCTAGCAATGAAAACAAGGTATTTGTTCTTCAACCACGATCTAGATAAAATTCCACTAAACATTTTGTTTCATGATACAGATCCCATTAGTGGAAATTTTGAACCCCTACTATACAAAATATTATGTAGATGAAACTTTGTACCAAATTATTCCTTGTCACCTCTTTGAAAATATATTGAAAACCATTATGAATCTGTTGTTCATGAAATGCAAATTCATGGATTGTATATGGCAAAAAAAAATATGTCAAAATGTGCTAATAGCATGTTTAGTGCAAGTTGTCATTTAATAGCCCCTGAATTTGATGAACAATCTTTCAAAATCTACATTGTCCAATCTTTTTGCAATGCACTAATGGCTAGGAGAAACGATGCATTAAATTGTATAGAAAAACACTTAACAAATGAAACTATACAAAGTCAAACAATGGTTGTAGGCTGGCAACAATACCTAATTAATATGGCAATGCCATATGAGAAAGGAGGAGTTGAGGGAACATCATTTTTCTTCCAATGGAGATCGATCATATTCAATGTAAACCTACAAATATGGTCATTTACTAGTAAAGCCATTGTGAATTACTACCAATCAAAAACAAATTCCAACCAAATGTACAACATATTATCATTTGAAACAAGTACATCACACATTCATTATGAACCATTAATATCAAATAAAAATACAAATCGGTGCAATATGCAACATAGAATATTACAAATTCACAAAAACACCAACAATAGAACAAACTTGCACAAATTGAAACAAATGATACGTATAAATGACCCAAATAAAATTGGACAAAATAGAAATAAAATAGAAGATAAAAATTGTTCATCACAAAAAAGTACTCCCATAGAAATTTACAAACAACAAATTGAAGACACACCAAAAACCAAATGTCCAATATGTAAGACATTGCAATTTCAAAAGAACATCTCAAGCATTGGAATTGAATTAGAAAAAATGTACATAAACATATCTGGAAAACAGAAGACATTGCATTTAAATATCATTTGTAGATCTTGCAAAACAACACTTGTGAATGAAAATTTGCCTCTCTTTGCAACACATGAACAAATAAGACGTAATAAGCCATTGCAAATTGTAACAAGACTTTCAAAGCTTGAGGAAAGACTTGTTGCATTGATAATTCTCTTTGCACAAATAAGACAATGTGGGAAGAAGCAATCACAAATGGGCTTAACTGGTTCAATAATCAGTGTACCTATCCAGATGGACATTGTCCAAGAAGCATTGCCACAATCCATAAACAATACAATCACAATTGTTATTTCATTAAAACGGTGAAGAGAATACAAAAATGCATATCAAACAGGAAAATTGTGTGTGCATATTGTCATGAGAGCACTTAAAGAACAATGTTCTCGAATATTGTATAAAACTGAAAATATTTCCATTAATAGCAATTGGAATCATATACTTGAATTGGACAATAAAGGTAATAAATCCGATGATGACAACATTGATAGCAAAAGTGAAACTGATAGCATTTCAGAAAGTGAAAGGCCAACTGAAACCATGGTACATGGATTCATAGCTTCACAACGAATTCATGATTTACAATACAAGATTATTGAAATAGCACCAGTTGAGGGAAAACGACCACTTGGGATATTCAAAGACAAACATGCAGAAGAAATGAGTTTCCCAACACTATTCTTTGGAAATCCATGTGACGATGATATACTACAAATATTTCGTTACCAAGAAATAGTAAAATGGGAACTAATGCATTGCAGTGGTCACTTTTCCTATCAGATCAAAAATTTGTTCTTCAAGACAATGCGAATTCTCATTGAAAAGGTCATGTCATGCATCTCAGTACGAATAAGAAAAGGAAAATTACAAGGAAGAAAGTTGTCAGAAAAATATGTTAAGTACAAGCCCAACTTAGAAACGTTAATAAAAAGTCACATTGGATACATAGATTTCAAACACATAAGAATTTCTCCTGATTACCATCAACAAATGCAGAAACATCTATTTGCAATGATACGACAATTAGGTCCTCCAACTTTTTTTGTTACATTTACAAGTGCAGAGCATCTTTGGACACCACTAGTACAAACTCTTACTAAATTACATAGGAATAGAAATAAAGACAAACACGAGGAATGCAACATTAATTATCTTGTCAGAAAGGACCCAGTAACATGTACACGTTACTATAGACATAATACAAATGCATTGAAGCAATTGATCTATCAAGATAGCACATTTTTTGGAAAAATATTAGATTACTACTTTGTAACTGAGTTCCAAAATAGAGGTAGAGCACATGAACATGCTCTTATATGGATATAAAATGCTCCAGTATATGGACTTAATACTAACTTAGAAATCTAAAACTTCTTGGATAACTATATAACTTGCAGCACAAATCACCTTGATCCAGAACTCGCAAAGATACATGAACATCATCATACCAAAAGCTGTAAAAAAATAAAAGCATCACAGTGTAGATACAAATTTCCAATGCTACCAATGAAAAGAAAAAGGATTCTTGAACCAATTAATTCAGTACATGGCTCAATAAATGAAATTTTTTTTTCCTTGCAAAGCACCTTAGAGCAAAAACACTATGACAAATCAACTAGTCATGAAGATTTCTTAGATGAATTCCACCTAACATAAACTGTGTACATCGAATTAATACAATGTACATTAACACAACCAATGGTATTCTTGCAACGAAAACCATCAGAAATATGGAATAACATCTTTGCATACAATATGCCACACCTATGGAATGAAAATACAGATGCACAATATGTGCTAAATGCAGATGCTGCAGCTTCATATTGCAGTTCATATATGACCAAAGTTGACAGATCTATGACAAATGCATTCAAAAGGATACAAAAAGAACACGAAAAGAGAAAATTTGATGCTATTCAAATGATACGGTCTCTAGGCAATGCTTTGCTTAACCTTCAACAAATTTAATCTCAAAAAGCAGTCCACATAGCTCTATCACTACCATTGAATCATAGTTCAAGAGAAGGAAACTTTATAAACACAGCACCAATAGACGAATGCACATTTATACTTAAACCAACTACTCTTCTAAAACAAATTCCTGGCAACTCTGAAGATGTTATGTGCAGTTCTATAATTGATTACTATATCAATAGGCCGAATGCTATTAAGCATATATATTTAGCCGAATTTGTATCAAAGTATAGGAAAGATGGCATACCAATATCAAAAATAAAAAAATAAAAAGTATTTCGATTCATTAAATACAAAAAACACATTAACTATGAAAACTATTACAGAGAAAATTTTTTGCTATATGTTCCATTTGAAAACAATGAAAATGCACTAAAGCAAGACTCCTCTAAATGGAAGAGTGCATACATGTTGCATAAGAACACAATAAAGCACAATGAAACTAAGTTCACATATAACATGAACAAGAAATGGGGTGATTTGGAAGAAGCAATTCAAAAAATTGATAGCAACACTGCAACTTCTAATCATACAAAAAAAAAACCTGAAACATCTAATGATGTTACTGAGAAGTATGACTTGGCTAAATATTTGCAATTTCCCCAATGCAATGAGAAAAAAAGATGTCTTAACATTGGTTTTCAATTTACAGAACATCCATTTATGCTTAGCAATGAGGAATACTACAAGATTAGGAGAATGCTTAATAAAGAACAACAAGCAATACTCAAAGACATTGCAATGAAAAAACGAAAGAACATAGACAAACCATTCTACTTATTTTTGACTGGAGGAGCTGGTACTGGAAAAGCATTCACAGCAAAATCAATATTCCAAATTCTCATGCGCATATACACTGAACATTACAATACAGACCCTTTGAAACCAAAAGGTTTGATATTAGCATGTACAGGTAAAGCTGCATATAATGCAGGTGGAGTTACAATTCATTCTGAATTGCTAATGCCTTTCAACAAATATAGTTTTATTCCACTTAGCAACGATGTATTAGACAACTTAACACAACTGTACGAAGAATTAAGAGTTGTTCTCATTGATGAAGTATCTCTAATTGGAAGTTGTTTTCTATATCAAATTTATGATCGACTAAGAAACATTAAGCACAATCAAACAAAATACTTTGGAAACATTGATATCATATTTTGTGGTGACTTGTACCAAGCACAACCTATACAAGATTCACTTATATTTTAACAACCTACAATAAGAAGGGAACCAATAGCATATGACTTTTGGAAAGAACATGTAAAGTACTATGAATTTCACATTGCAATCCATCAAACAAATGAAAAATTTATTAGCATTTTGAATAGGATGCATTTAAATAATCAAACAAAAGAAGATTTGAATTACCTAAATAGACATTTTATTCAAACTGCTCCTAATGATCCTACTCTCCCCTATCTATTTTTTAGGAATAAAGATGTAGCATTACATAACAAGAAAATGTTGTCTATTGTTACTAGTGATGAAGTTGTAATTAATGCAATTGATTACGAAGAAGAAAACCATGGAGACATACCATATCATGCACAAATATCAACATTACCTTCACAAATTGTCCTAAAACTTAACATCCTAGTTGAAATATATGCAGGAAACTATGACTTACAAGACGGTCTAGTCAACAGTGCAGATGGTATCATTAAAGCATATGTAAAGTTAGACAACTTTGATGTAATATGGATCAAATTCTATGATGAACGTGTTGGCCATCAACAAGCACATAAATTTTCTTTTCTATATAGCAGAGAAATTTCTAGTGATTGGACTCCCATACTACGCACAACAAAGCCAATTTCTGTATTAGCAAAAATAGGCAACTTGAAAATCAGAAAATAATTTCCAATCCAACTATCATGTGCACGTACAATACACAGATCACAAGGCTTGACACTAGACAATCTTGCATTTGATCCTTTAGGAATACGACGCCATGGATTAGTATATATAGCTCTTTCTCGTGTGAGAAACATAGAATCATTGTATTTTCTTAGTCCACTTAACAAACAAAACTTCCGAATTCAACACAAAATTTCTGTTGAAATGGAACGTTTACACAAACACGCAAAGTGGAAACTAGACTACAACTATTTGTTATTAGAAACAAAAACATACATTTCAATTCTTTCTCTAAACACTCGCAGTTTACAAATACATATTGATGATTTGTTAAATGACTATGATCTAATTCAATCTGACATCCTATGTTTACAAGAAACACATTTGAATAATTCAATGCTTCTAAAAAGACTTGAAACATTCAATTTCATATCAAATCATAGTAAACATGGTTTGCTAATTTGTATTAAAAAGCATATAAAGATCTTGAACCATATTCATTTTGAAGAAAAAAACATTGAAGCTACACTATCAAAAATGCTTCTTCATGGCATGGATATTATAGTCGTGAATGTCTATGTTGCGCCATATGCAACATTGAACAATACATTGGATCTTCTTTCAAAATAATTATGAAAAATACATTCAAATCAAACAATAGCAATTGTTGGCGATTTCAACATCAATATGCTTGAAAGCAACAACAAAACAAACAAACTAAGATCGTATATGCACAATTACAACCTTCATTTTCTTTTAGAGACAAATAACAATAAAAAATTATCAATCATTGATCACATATGGTCAAACATAACTTGTAGTTATAAGACTTTCAGGTTAGATACATATTGGAGCGACCATGATACTATTTGTCTCATCATTGAAGACAAAAATGCAACACAAACATAGTGCAAATGAAAGTAGTCTAATGCTTTTTTCTAGTCAATAGTATCAGACTTGCATATTCATGTCCTTATTATACAAATGAAATCAATAGTGAGCATTGTTACCAAACATACCTTTAATTTGTTTCTAAAAAAATTCTTTGAAAGCTGCATAATAGCCTTTTAACTACTATGAATTTGACTTCTAATTGTATGTCTTGTAGATTACTATAGCTTTCTACAATGAGTGAAATAGGCAAAGACAAGTCACAAAAAGAAATAAACACATTCAGGTTTGCTTGCTACACTAAACTTACTTACCCTTCAATGCATATGTATAGAGATATCTCTATGTTTAACCGTTTATTTCATTCTACAAAACTATTGCAAGACCTATTCTTATATTACTAGTGCTGACTTCTATAGCACTGTTCTTCATATAGAATTATACTATGCATCAATGATTTATTTCTCAAGCATCACAGAATTCATTTTAATTCTTGAATTTTTCTTTCAACCCATTGTAATATTTTCATGCACAAATGAGAGACGCCCCATTGCAAATTGAAAACTATATATAACCACTTTGGATTTATCTAACAATAAACACCATAGAATACTGAATCTTATTCTCTACAGTATTTTAGTACTACAACACAATTTGTTTCCCTTTTCATCATCTCAATAATGTTCCGTGCTTAAACTTGACAATCATCACAAATTGCTTATTTACATCAGAACTGTTACATGCAAATTCTATGAATCCTAGTCTTCTTGTTCTTTTTTTCTTGCCAACCTTTAATTCCTTTTCCTCACCCTTCCTCTAGAAACTTGTCAAGCTTGTTGTTCACTTTACATTTGAACCCTTTTTCACTAAGATCTCCTCCAATTTCCCATGTTGCTTCTTGTCAACCTCTAAATTGCAATAAATATAATATCAAATACAAATTAAATTTCTTCCAAAATTATAGCTCTATTTCAGTTACATCAAACTAAATTATTTCATAATCCATATGCATCTTAATTCACATTGTGTAATTTCAACAAAATGTTTCCAATCTCATCATTATTTCCCTTAATATCCCTATTATCTTTGAAATTTTTTCTGTACCTTTTGTTTTTGGTTTCTTTTGTCCTATGGTGTTTCTATGTTATTTTTCGTTGGGTAGTACAACAAGCTCAAATGACATATATCTTGATCAACATATTCATTGTGTAAACTGCCAACCACCCATAATAAGTAACAACATCGGAACGTCAGCTTGATCAAGAAACACATCCAGATTTGCTTATTACGCCCAACTTACTTAGTCTTTGATGCATATGTAAATCTTTTAATTCCAATCAGCAGTACCTAAACTTTCATGCATCTGTGCTAGATGCGTTTACACGTTTCTATAGTACTGGAATTGAATCATTTTTTCTCTTACCCAATTTTTTTTTTAATATTTGCAACTCAGATCAGTATATATTTCTATTGCACCAATAGAATTTTATGAATTTAACATTGTATAGTTTATAAATATCCCATTATCAAAGTTTTTAAATTCAATTAATATTTCTTCCAATAAATAATATTCAGTTTCCAGTAAAATATACAATAATCTTATACTTTTATTTTTATTTTTAGTTATTAAAATTTACCAAACACTTCGTGGTTGCGTTCAAGTGCACCATTCAGTGACGTTGCATCTTTTTCATCTCGCAGTTCTGGACAACAAGCTAGAATATACAAAGAACAACAAATATCAAGTGCAACTGAATCAGACAAGTAAGTAAATTTGAAACTAATTCTTATGCGTACCATTCACATAGCATTCATATTTATCACCAATATATTTTACTTCTAATTGTTTCTTTTGCCACATCAACTCATCAATACACAGATCGAAAACAACATATTTAGTTCCAGTTACCATTGAAGAACTAAACATTCGCAAAACTGGAAAAATGTTCAATGGAGATGCTATGGTTATCTATAGCACATATCTTGATAAAGTCCACAAAGCACGATAAATAATACGTGCAGATTTGACAGATGCCGAAGGAATCATGAAAATCACATTTTCCATACCAACTGAGCCTATTGAACAACATGGACAACAAATATCACCAGGAAAAGCAATATCTATTACAAATTTTAAAGTTCTTCCCAAAAAAAATTATGACCATGGTGATTGTGATTGGATTCTTCTACTAACTGAACTAAGCACCGTACAGAACATACCAAAAATTTGTAAAGAATACAAATTCATTCCAGATACAACAGTAAAATAGCTTACAACAAATACAGAAACATATCCAATTGGAACAATTGCAGCAGTTGTCACAGCTGCACGGAAAGTTGGTTTCCAATATACATTGCAAATTAAAGATGGAAATTTCGATGACAATAGAGCAATGGTAACATAAATTAATTTGTAGTGTTTTTATATTTCTAGTTCCATCCTACATTTCAATTCAGTTTCAAAAAAAAAAAAAAAACTTTCTGTGTTCTTTTGTAGTTGTAGTTATTTGAAACATTTGCACCACTCTATGATGAAATTGAGAAATAATTGCAAAAAGGGAATCTTCCAATTATGTTATTAAAAAACATAACAAACAGGAAAGAACTGAAGGACATAACACTTCGAACAATGCAAGCTACATTCATCACAAAATTGAACGCAGAAGCAGCAGAAGAACTCAGAAAATTGAACCCTCCAACATTCTCTGTAAGTACAAATGAAACAGTACCTCTACTACTCAATATGCAATTTTTTCTTCATCTGTTTCTATTTTGACATATACTACTTATCCTCCTCTATGAATAGATAAAAGGAACATTGAAAATTGCAAGCATTTACTCTATGCCATTTGAACCAGTTTGTGTTGAATGCAATTCACCAATACCAGCCTCTATAATGATAGAGGAGAATACAGTTAATTTCCTAAAGTGTAATAAAAAATCATCCTTTTCCTATTCACAGTGTCTTAATTGCATAATCAAGTCCAACAACACCAATTTGCAATGTTGCATCTGAAGCAAATTCCTCTTGAAACAGTTACTTCCCAACCTAGCGCATATGTCTTTTCAAGACTATGTTAAAAGAAAACAAGCAACAATGTATATGCTACGCGATTTCAAAATCAATGGTACATTTACAATCAACAAAGACAACGAGATCCAATCTATTGACAGCAACAGAAGCGCTACCAAGGCTAGGTATACTTATAATTATTCTTCATCTTTCAACAAAAAAACAGATAGATGCAATTTAAATTATGCTATCCAAAATAGCAAGATTTGTACTAATTTTTCCCTTTTCTTTGCAGCACCAGCACTTCTACAAACATTGGCTACAATAGAAACACATAGTAATCCAGAAATCAATGCAAAGTTCTTCTGAATTTTTGTACAAGATTTTACTGCTCAAATCTACCTTTCTCAAAGTGCAGTATGTCTGCAACATTTTTCCAGAACAAGAATGTTTTCATAGAACAATTACAAACAAAAAGCACTAGTTATACTTATAGTGTTTCTTCTACCTATTCACAAATACTTTCAGACTTAATATATGTATATTTAAGAAATATATCTTTTCCATTTGAAATTTACAAATGTTTTCATATTTCATACATATATGTTAAATGAATAGAACCTGTCTTTACAATCTGACATTATATATATAAATTTTAAAAATCTATCTAAAATTTTCTTCAAAAAAATATTTGTGCAGACATGATCCCTGGGCTACTTCCAATCTTCTGTCTTGTTGTTTATTGGTTTTGCAAAAATCGTAATTGAAATCTAGAACATTAATTCATCTCTGTAAAAGAGCGAGAGGCACTAAGATTATTTTTCCATAGGATGTGAACCACAAGTAACCGCCTCTGTAAACGAAGCAAGGACATTAATTTTTCATATATTCTTATGTATCAACTTTTAACAACATCTCTCAATTTGGGCAATATTGTTATAGTAACATAAATAGTAAATCACCATTTCTAAGTCTATGCTTCCTTATCTTATAAGTTCATTTTATTTTATTTTTCAGATTCCTATATTCACTGTTAATAGTAATGCACCAAATTCTATGTCTAAACAATGTACTAAGACTAATGTTAGTCTCATATTCCCTCCTCCTTGCCTTTGTTACAATTTTCTTTACAATATGATTCTTCTTCACCTGCACCTTACGACTGAAAACTTATATATTAAGCATTATTGGGTCATTGATATTTAATTTGTTAAGTTATTTTTCTACTTTAATATTCAAATACTCCAGTCTTAGCTTTTGATAAGTATTTGTTTAAGAATTTTCACTAAATCTTCGATTCCATGAGATAATATATATAATCAATAAACTATGCACGTACAGTGCGGATGCCACAAATGGTTTGAACAGTATTTCAAGCCAAGAATAGAAGTCTTCTTAAATAGTAGAATTTTGGTTTTTGTTTTTGTTGTATTTAATTGATTTGTATTTAATAGTACAAGTCTCAATCAAAGAAATTCATATGAGAGTTGGCCACATAACTGTTCATGCTTTTTCCAGTTCTTCCTTTCTCCCTCGTTCAGGGTTCCGCTTCCCTCTAATTCACATACAATTGCACAGCAATGTGACCTCACACAAATACCGATTCAAGCCACAGAGGTTTCCTTACATGTAAGCTTTCTTTTACGCAGAGGTTAAGTCACTATACAATGGCTCATATATAAGGTCTAGCCTCCAATCTTGTCTTCTCTGCCTAGATGGCCGCGAGGACACTTCACCGATATCGCTTAGAGAGCAAGGTTTCTGTCTCAACCGATATTGCTCCAATAACCACAGGGTTCAATGCAGGTTCAAACATATCCAACAATCAACTACTCGTATCATTTGAGTTCTTGATAAAACAAATTGGCTGGCTTTTCCACATCTGATACATTGGCTAAACAGGATCAGAGATTTGGGTAACTCTTTTAGCTACATTGACATTTTCATGTCTATAGGAATAAAAACTATATCGCTGATCGACTGTCAAAGCTAGGAGTTGACAAAGATTTTGGCATCATGTACTACGACAGGCACAGGGTTCTGTTCTACTTCACTGAATATGACTTTGGTTTACATCATACTTCTGGTCTCTATTATTAGGCCATTGTGGTATACTAGTGCTCCACTTTTTTTTGCTCTTTTGATACTTTCTAATCGCTGGTGCTCTACTTTTATTGAGATTTCACTATGAATCTGGTACTTTGTGTGCCTGCACACACATATGCCTTTCTAAACAGTATTAGTTTCTTTTTGTGTATGGGATGGGTTCCTTTTGTTTTTTTGGGTATATCTCTGCATATATGCAGATTATGTCAATATAGAATCTTTCTATATATATATATATATATATATATATATATATGATTAATTTCCTGGCCTGGTACATTATGTCAAAATCAGTGCTCAGGCATGTGGTGACTCTTTGATTTGGTAAATAGTTGAGATTTTACAATATTGTTTGCTGTCATTTTTTTCGAATTCAATGGAGAAACATGTGAGAAATGTAAAATTAGATGGTACGGAACGACATAATTTACCTTTTGTTTGACCCAGAATTTTTTTGTTAAAAATCTTCTTAATATGTCACCTTTATCCAATTCGACAGGGCATTTTATGTTATGGAATTTTTGAAATCTACTCTTTATAATAACTAGAAAATTTAGTTATTTTTGAAATCTTCTCTCACATTGACTGACTAATTGAGTTATTTTTACATCTGCTCTTACAATAAGTGACTGACTAATTGAGTTATTACTACACTAAAGAACTTGTAACATATGCAGTACAGAACTTCAAAAGTCATTTTAATACAATTCACATTTAAAAAAATATTAATTATAACCTTAGAGGGATTTTTGAATCGAATTATTATTTAAACATAATATATATTTTTAAATTTATTTAATTTTATATTTTTTTAGTAGCACTGAGAAAAAAATTTGACCACACTTGATCATGACTGTATTTTTCCGTCGGGCTGAACACAAAATAATGAAAAAAACAATACACACTCTATGTTTTTTTTTGTTTAAAAAAAAAATAAACAGTAAAAAAAAATTACATACCATCTTTTCGTTTTTGGCTTTCGAGCCTTTTAAAACTTTTCATAACAAAATTATTTTAAAAAAATAAAAGAAAATAACATATTATATATATTATAAACTTAAAAAAAAATTTATAATATATATATATATATATATATATATATATATATATATATATGCATTTACCATACATATACATTTAAAAACTCAAAAGGCTTTGGAATAAAGTCCATCGTGGCGCTTTATAAAACAAAACGCTCCCGATACGTTTCAACTTGCAATACAATATGATAATGCCGCTTGTTGTGCAATGTAACACAATGTCTCTATCTTACAACACTACTTTGTTTTTCTCTATTTCGCACTCTACTGTGCTTTCAAAATAAAAACATTAGACTGTCTATTACAATAACTCTCCGGCTTCTTACTTTATATATGCCACGCATATTAAAACATAAAAAAAAAACTATATGAAATGAAACTAAACTAAAGTTTGTGGGGCCTATTACAAATGCCCGTTGTATATATTTAAAACAATACAACAAACCAAACGTTGTAAAACAGTTTTTCACGTGATAAAAACATTAAAACATTTCATTTGCGCATTCACCACCAAACCTGAAAAGAGGTTAAATCTGCTTCATAAACTGCATCGGGTCTGAAACATAATATTTCAAAGCAGCCAATACAAAAAGTTTTGATGCTGATTGAAAGGCGAACCTGCGATCAACTATTAACTGCACCATATAACATAGATCGGATCCGCACTTATAGCATAACAAATGGTTCAAATAAAAAACTCCGATGTCGATTGTTAATCAGATCCGAGTTCAAATTTTAGCTACGGCCTATAATATGCATCGGGTCCGGTTCCTTTTACTGTTCAATTGGGCAACAAACAAAATGCTCCCGATACATTTCAACTTGTGATACAATATGATAATGCCGCGTGGTCTTGTGCACCCGTGGACCTTGGCTTAAGTGGAGGGCGATTGTTATATGAAATAACATGCGATGAACTCCTCGCATCCGACCATAACAAAAGGCTGTAGATTATATGAATTACTTCCGATTGCGATGAACGCATCGGAGCCTCCATCATCAACAAGACACTGTACTTGTGCACACAATACAACACGATATTTTTTTAATTAAATTGAAAATTTAAAAAAATTATAAATATTATCTCTTAAAAATTGAATTAAAAATAAAAAAAATTATAAAATAAATTCCACATTTTATCTTATTTTAGTACTAAAAATATTATTAGTACTAAGTTAGAAATAAAAATATTATTAGTACTAATTCATAAAAATCGATCATTGATAAGTAGCAGGTAGTAGATACTCTGTCATACTCATATTGATGCCAAAAATAAGCTATAAGCATATGTAGCAGATCTAATCTACACATCAAATGCATATGCTCACGGGTCGTCCTAGTAATTATCAATTGGTTACCATCATCAACACAAAAGTTGTTATTACAAAACAAATCTTCATAAACACCATCAAACTCAAATTGCAACATCTCTATAATTACATTAAGCGGCATGTAATAGCTGTAATAGCTATCCATAAACATTTCCAACATCACATTGCAATATTACTATATTTAAACTAAGCGGCAGGTAGTTGCTACCTTCTATCCTTGTTATATATTGATTACAGATTTAGTTGCTCACTATGAAAATATTTAATTGAATAATTTCTATTTAGTTTAATGTATATACAGTTGCTACTACTTGTATTTAGTTTACATATTTCATGTGTAAGAAACTCTTTTAGAATTCGTATGTTTCAAAATGAGATTTTTTGTGGACTACGGATTGTTCCTAGGCTAGGCTACTCATAGTCTTTTATTGGACCATGACTTAATACGGATTACTCAACAAAACTACACTCTCTCAACTCTAACGTTAAGTATTTTCCTCTTTTCTTGTATCCAAAGACCTTTCATGGAATGAGTAGTAGTTTCCATCTTGAAACATGTCTCATTAATTCGCATACTTCATAGTGTAGACATAGTTTCAGTCATACTTCTTAGTATAAACACAATTTGAGTCCTTCAATAGTATAAACATAGTTTTAGTCTTTCAGTCTTTTGGCAATATAAACATAATATAAACAATAGTTTTTTATTTTGAAACACTAATCAACAAGAAATTATGTTTTCTTAATACTTATATGTTTCCTTTATATGCTTATTTCAGCCAACCACAAAGTCACACGAGAAATGATGCTCCTCCAAACTGAGAAAGCTTAATATCCAGAACCATCTCAGAATAGTGACTTGCATAGGTCCAACCCACAGACATTCTTTGATGCCATGAGGTCTATTCTTAGGGATACAAGTGAGCGTACCAGCTTTAGTCTATATTCCATCGGCCAACGAGCTCAATAATCTTTTTTTTTTAACTTCTTTCCTCCGTTAATAACATTGAGCTGAGGGTCACAAGCTTATAGCTTCATTCGCCTCTTTTGGACCTCCTCTAACTAGGTACCAAGTTCACAAGTTTTCCTTATGTTTTATTCCCTCTAACCCTCTACTATTTATCTCTATGAAGAGGAATAACTATCTTCTAAATGTCTAGTAAGTGAAACTCTCATTTTTAACACTTTTTCTTGTGATTGTTTTACCATATAAGCAATGTTAATTAATTAAATTTATAAAGATAAATAGTTATGTTTATCACTTATTCATACCCAAGCCTTTAACACTACCCATCATGTCCTTTACACGACCCACCATTTTCCAAGTAATTTTAGTAGAAGTAAATTAAAATATTTAATATTCACTGAGATGCATTACATCTTCCCCACCTCAAATGAAAAATTGTCCTTGGTGTTTCCTAGTCCTCAAAAAAGGTTATAATATGCTTGTGCATAAGATCATCATCTTCTTAGGTAACCTCTTTAGGGTGATTCCTTGCTTTTGTAGCATAATTTCTCTCTGATCGAGAATGCATAGAGGTTTTATGAGGAATAATCCATCTGGTTTGACTCACATCGACAATCAGTATGGTGGTCATCTCTTGCCATCAATCATTGAGGAATGTATATAAATTATTTCAAACTTTATTATAGGCACAATTTGTTGTTATTTATGTACACAACAACAGTCAACAACCAACACTCAATAAGAGTGAGTAACATAATTGTAAATTCATCAACAATGGCCATAAATCCTTTTTACTTACCCAATGGATATGTCAATCGACAATGACAATGAAGGTACCAATTCCATATGCACTACCTGCTTACTAATAATAATATTTAAGAAATCATTTATTGTTTTTGTATTTTATGACATATTACAACTAAAGAATTATCGTACTAAGTAGCACCACTACACTTTTATCAAATTTCAAATATTACATATGAATTAGTCATGCATGACTAAAGTTTAGGATAACTTCATTTTCGTACCATATTCAAGGTGCCTATATTGTTGTCTACTTTTTCCACGTTAACTTAGTTATTCCAATATATTGGGCTACTTTGATATTTTATTTTATCACTAGCCAATAGTCCAATTCGGAACATTCCTTCAATTTTGTCCCCTTTCTCATCCTGTATTACAATTTTTTGATCTAACTTATACACAATTTTTCTTCCATGTACAGTCATGGGATTTCTCCATTTTTTCGCTCATGTGTGTATTAACCATTTCACACTCACTATGTTACTCTAGTATATTTATTTTCTTATATCATATCACAACATGTTATTCACTTCATTCATTCTCAGATTATTTGAATACAATTGACATGTAAGTTTCTATGGAATATTAATAAAAAAATAGTTTTTCTGCAAAATGGGAATACCTAATTATCTTATTAGACCACTCACACAATAATCATACTTGTTATCATCTTGTTTTTTTATATTTAAGTTCAAGGAATATTTTTCTTACCTTGTCTTGATGATAACTTGCAACCAATGATGTATTATTTAGACACCATCATAATTTCATGATATAAAATATGCCACAGTAAAACATTATCAAAGTTGTAGGACAATTACTTCAACTCGACACCCTTATGGATTATATATTCTTTGTCCTTTGTTCAATTCGATATCAGTCTTTTCCAAATTAATTATCGGTTGTTATTTTCATGTAGGAATCTTAATTATGGTTTTATAATTTAGTTGGTATTTATTTTTTTATTTCCTTTCCTTCTATTCTTCTCCCAATAGCCCATCAAGGGTTAAGAGCACAAGGTAATACAAAATAAACTGCTATAACAATTCAAGGGAACAACCTAGTGTAATAGGAGCATGCTTAAGATAAAAAAAAGGATAATATAAAAATAATTTCATCACCAAATATTAAAATTATATTGTTCTTATAAACCTTACTCATGATTTTCTCAAAAATCTCTTCTTTGGTTTACATCTTTTTCTATTTTGCAAATTATTGACTAAGATGTATGGGTAACATATTACCCATCTATGGGGTCCTTCCCTTGTATCTTTTATGTTTCTCATCTGCCTCAACAGATCATGTTAGTGTGGTTTTTTTGACATATTTATTTTGCAAGCATATGTTCATTCTAATCAATAATTTGACCAAAATTCACTTTTTCCATGAAAATCATATTGAAGTTACCTAAGGTACTTATCTATGGTAACATTGACTCGTGGCATGATGCAATTTCCATATAAACATGAATAGTAATGTTTTTTCCAATAGGCTTCCAACGATTTTTTTTATTGTACATTTATATTTTTGCTAAAATGATATGTGAGATTTCCTCAGTTACCTTACTCAACTATCTACTTCTTTCTAATCCACCATCAATCATTCTATTCACATAAGGACAACAAAATACAAAGAGTTTTTAATATACACATCCTTTGTGATGCGTATATTTTATATATATATACTTATATATACATATTTTCCTACTCCAACTTATACTTTTTTCCAAAACTATAAAGATAAAACATCACACGATTAAGAGTTAACGGTTTTTCACTTGTAGTTTACAACTATATATATATATATATATATATATATATATATATATATATATATATATATAATGTAGTTCTTCTAGACTATTCATGGAATATAGAATGTATATATTTATGTTTATATTATTTTACCAACTCATATTTAGCTCGTAATTATAATTAACTGTCATTTCAATCAATTAAAATTCTCTTTTCATCCCAATTTAGATGAGGCTTAAAATTTTCAAATGTGAGGAAATTATAAAATAAATCATTTAGAAAATCATTCCAAGTATTACTCGTTTATAACTCATCAAAACCTTAAGCCTCTTGTATCCATTAGGTATAAGAAATTCAAAAGTTGTCTAGATTATTTTAGATTCACTCAATATCATTTCTAGTAGATTTTCATATTCTTAAAAATGACTCTAATCTTTCCCCCTTTATATTTACCATATTTGTTGTAATGTTGATATCCTTTTTGATTAACAACAATACTATCTCAAAGTTTTTCTATGTTTATTTGGTATCCCGAAATAACGTAGATACTATTATCATGTCAGTTTCAACTCAAAGTCTCAAATATGCTGCTTACATCACTATTTGTAGACAAATCTCTTTTCCATCACAAGTTATTATGATGGTTTATTACAACTTACCTCCATCTTGATTTTTTGTGCAATTTAATCCACTGTTCTAACAAAGCCTTTTGTGGCTCCCTTCATGAATAGAATTTTCAGTGACAAAGCTCATTAATTCCCTTACCTTCTTGTACTATCAAGTTATTATTGCATTAGACTTGGCTATTCTGGATTTATACTATTGAAATATAGATTTTTTATTGGCATCATTATTGAAATTCCATATTATTTGTAACTTATTGAAAATATTCCAATCATTCCCATCAATCACCAAAGATAACTTCAATTAACTCATATTTATACATATATTTTGTAATGATAAGTGTTTTATATCTCCATTCAATATTTCATATTCTTCATAGGGCATACCAATACATCATATATTTTTATTTATGTCTTATAAGATTCTTGATCCCTAATTAATATAAACGCTTTATTCTTTTTATTTTTTTTATAAACTTCAAACAAAATATTAAAAAGAACATTAAATGCACTTATTATTGTAAGTGTTTCACCAAGCTGCTATACTCTCTTTTCCCTCCTTCCTTTTTAGACTTTCTTCCTATACACCTGTAAGATTACTCTTTTGTAAATTATATTTGTTAAATATATTTACTAAATATACCCTATTAGTTGCCCTTTGTTTTAGTATACAACTTTATTAATTTAAACAAACCTCCCCCTTTTTAGCATTAATAAAGTTTAAAAAAAATTAATATAATTACCTTAATAAAATAATGGTAATTAGACCCTTAAAATAAATAATTATAATATATTATCCTATTACAATATATATTTTCAAAAAACATACAATTCCAATTTTATATTAATAATTTAAATAAACCTTAATTACAAAAAAATTAAATATCACTATTTGAGAAGGAAATAATTATAAATTAAAATATAAATTATTGTTAATAAAAAATCACTTTAACCATCAGTAAGTATTATTTATTATTCACCTATTACAATATATATTAGCATTATCCTCAAATTTTAAATATTAACATACAATTCTAATTTTAAGTAACTTTAATAAACCAAAATTGTAAATATTTTAATTATCACTACATTAAAAATGTAATAAATTTAAATAAAATATGGTCGCCCTTTTCATTTTTCTTTCTCTCCACTATTTATTAACCCTGATCTTCTTTCTTTAATGATGAGTCTTGATTTAGACTTGAAAGTTAGGCTAAAAATGACTACTGTGGATATTTCGAGTTTTACATCTGAAAAACTACACCACAGAAACCTTCAATCTAGTATTATTTCCTATATTTACTCTCTATGTATGATTATTCGTCTACATCTGAGAGTAGCTTATACCAATCATGTCATTATTTTTGAACTATACCTAGTATAGCAATTAAGTATTATTAATAATCTATATTAGATAGTTAATTTAAGACATTTTTATGATTATTGATTTTATAAATAATGTATCAAATTTTTTCTTCTTTCCTTTTTGAAATTCACAAAAACGTCTTGCAACTAAAAATAGATAATAAGTAGGAAGATAAACCCTGCCCTCTCTCTTAAACATACTTATGTGATGTTTTATGATTGTTTAACAATATAGGAATTGTTATATTACTCCATTTACACACACATATATATATATATATGTCTCTTGACTTATATACACATATATTTCCTTATAGTTACAAATCATAAACTTGTATCTATTCATTATCCCACAATCACATCATATGATTTATTAATTAACATCTGGTAAATAGTTGTTTTCTCTCATAGGCACTTGAAATATCCCTTCTTGTAAGTAAAGGTATCCCAAGAATAATTAAATTAGTATTTTTCTAACTGAACTTACGTAATGGAATTTGTTTCAATATGCTCATGACAGAATTCTTCACTTCTCTCTGCCTTTTATTTATAGCATAGAAATTTATTTGGTTTCTCATTTATTGTTTATTTCAAACTCTTAATTAGTGATTTATACCCTCAAAATTTCACTATTTTAAAACAAAATGGTTTATATGGACTATGGTTCTTCACCAAGTTGCATACTCAACTCATGATTTGATTCTATTAAGGTGCATAACATTGTCCTGTGGGTGGGGCTTCCATATTTCCAAATCTTATTTTCTATGAAACACAACATGATTTGTTGATATTTTCCCTTAAAGAGGCCACAATGTTGAAACCTTGAACTCTATACCTCTTGTAACATACCTCAACAAATGAATTGAAATAAAAAATTATCTATGTAATATTTACTTTTACTAGTTATTTCCACTCAACATTGGACTTCCTCATTATTATTTATTTTCTCATATTTAAATGAGTCATAATCAGTTCATTACCATGATTATCCTACCAAGGATTTACAGTTTCATCTACAACTCTTGATTGTTAGGGATTATTCAACGATGTGATGTGCAGGACGTGGTTAGAGAGTAACCAACCTCCATTCATGGCACCACAAGTGAATCATTTGTTCATTCTCCTTTGTAGAAAATGGATTTGGAACTCTCTGGTGGAATTGATATTGCATCTACCTTCGAACTGCGACTTTTGCTACCAAATCGTTTGTTTAGGCATTTAAAATTCATGGATAATCTTTCATAGAGATTTCCTTTGGCGTAGGCAATCTTTTTTCAATTACTTATCTTGTTCTCTCTGGTTTCACTAGTGCTATGGTTTTTTATGGCACTTGTAACCTCTATCATGGATATCCATAGGCATTTTCACTCAGATATTTCCGAGATCGGTTGGTTTCTGAAATATGTCAATGGTTTTCCAGTAAGAAATTATGGTTATTTTTTATTTATTCATTTACTTGGTTCTCTATTACATCCTATGTAGAAATTTTAACTGATGGGGTTTCTATGGGCACTATTTGGAGATGTCAAGGAAAAAGGGAACTATCCATAGTAAACCCATCCCTGGAACATTGGTTTACTAGTTAGTTCATTCGATTTGTGTTCTGCATGAATTTTCCCAAACAATTTTTCTTACTTTATGATCCTTTGGCGGGTAACTATCTCCATTATGGACTTCAACAATCATTTTGCGAGCTCGATAGATTTTTACTGAGGTTCATTTCTAACACCTTTCCCTTTTTTTTTTCCAGATGCTAATGGGTACTTTCCCAACTAGGGTTTCATATTAGGGCTAGATGTTTTCTTGATTTTCAATTTATGTTCAGGTGGCTTGTCATCGAGTTAGGCTTTACGCGACCAGTCCTTAGGATTTTTATTAGATTGATTCTGTAAAATATCTGCAAATTTGTGTAGACTATATTCATTAATTTGTAATTTTAATCGGTTGTGATCACTATTCATTTCTCTATGGGTTCTATACAAATATTTTGCTGGAATTGTCAAAGGAATTCATTTTAGTATATTGAAATTATGAAACATTGATAAAAACAATATTTTTCTAGAATCTCTTTAGTTTAATGGAAGTTCCATTTAGTTATTTCAATGCTTTTATTTTCAGCGAAGTGCGAAATTTTTATTATTTTCAGAATTATTTTCTCAAATTTATTTCTTGATATTTTCCATTTTATACATAGTGTGTCACAAGAAGTATTACAATAAAATGTAACACCCCCAGTTACTACAAATACTTCTCATTTACTGTTATTTAATTTTACTCTATGAGACTATTAACTAAAGGCTAAGAGGAAAAGTTTAGTGAAACAGTAAATGTTTAAACGTTTATTTTTTTTATTTTTTTAATAAAATGGTGATGATGAGTTTGGGAAACTCACAAACATACCCTAAACTGATTTTCAACTTCCATACAGTTAGAAATTATTATCTTCTCTCATTTCCCTAGAGATAAAAATTATCTCAGTGGTGAAAAAAGGGGCAGGCAACCAAAGGGAAGAACCACCTTGCAAGAAATATGTAAACCTAAAAAAGACAATGGGAAGGTGAGGCAAGAACCTTGGTGAGTGTTTCTGGAGTTGTACTCGAGCGAGTAGAAAACTCCAAGATAGACAAAATTATGCAATTTCTAGGCCGAATTGTGCGGTATTCTTGCATAACTAACCTGTCACTCATTGTTCTAGAAATTGAAAAGCATGGAGGGAGATTGGATATAATTACAAATCTCTCATTGTTAGGGAGGAGAAATTTTTTCTTGGATTTAGCTCTTTAACATTTTAAAACGCACTTAGATAAGTGCATTTAATTTTGTTCAACTTATGTTTCTCTGTACATCCAATAGGAATAAAAGAGGAGGTTGTTTTGTTCAAATTTTATCTATTATATTATGGAAGTTACGAATGAAAAGAGAAGGATTACTATTTCTTTCTCCAAGACAACACATATCAAAAGAAATTTTCTGTATCATGTTCCTTTATCTAAATTAAAGGATTATAAAGTAGAATGTCGTTTAAAAACGAATATTAAGCCCTACATGATGAATTCTGGTAAAAGGGGGGGGGGGGGGGGGGTAAAAAGGGTAATTTTCGAATCAAGTTCAAGAATATATGGGTTATGTATTTTGATAGGCTTTAAATAACCGAACTGGGAAAAATTAGGGAAGTTTGAACTTGGATTAGGTTAGTTCCAGTTGTTAGACGAGAGTGAATGAAGATTAAGCCTTACATCATGAATTATGCACTAGTAGAAAATTGCTAATTAGTTACTAAAAAAATGACTAAAATTTGCATATAAACGACTATTTTCAGCTGGTGACCAATAGTAGCTAATTTATAGTATCTTATAATGCGACCAACTTTTGGTCATTTTTAACTTAGTCATTAATTGGTTATCTTAATTTTGTTGTCTAGTTGTATATTTGGTCATTACTTTAGTCATTGATTTAGTCATTAATTTAGTCATTAATTCAGTCATTGATTTGATCATTAATTTAGCCATTGATTTGGTGATTAATTTGGTCATTGATTTGGTCATTGATTTAACCATTGATTTAATATTCGATTTGGTCATTAATTGTCACAATTAATGACCAAATATACAACAAAATATATGACTATATCATCACCCAAGAAAACTCATTAATGACCAAAGAAATATGACCAAAATGTTGGTCATGTTATAACATACTGTAAACTAGCTACTAATAGTAATATATATACAAATTTTAGTCATCGTTTGAAACCAATTAACGACCGAAGAAATATGACTAAATTTTAGTCGTTTGATAAGATACTATAAATTAGCTACTAATAGTCATATATATGTAAAATTTAGTCGTCATTTGTAGTCACAAATTTATCATTTGAAGTAGTCATTTATTGATTATATAAACAACTAATTTAGCAGTTTATATTCATTTCATTTACTTTCTTTAATAATCATTATAAATGACTAATTTAGTCGTATATTCATTTTATTTTTGTTCATCATTAATCAAAATAAACTACTATTTTAATAGTTTTAGATTGTTTTTGTGTTCATTATTAATCAGTATGATTTTGCAACTAAATTCTAAAAAAATGTCATAAAATTTACATGTTCATCTAATATGAAACACAAAGTTACATATGTTAATTACAATACCAAGTAATATCAAGTGCAACTATAAATAATTTCGACCAAAAATTACATTATATAAAATGTCAAGTATTACAATATGACTTTCCAACTTAATATTGGTTGGAGTACAATCTACAGATAAAATATTTTTCATCACTTCAAAACATTATCATTATTTTTCCAAGGAATTGCAAGTGAATTCACCAACTCTGAAAACTTGACCATCAATATTTATCTGTGTGTCTTATGCGGGATATTGGCTCTACGGGTACCACTGGACTAGTACACTTATCTCTCTTTTTCACTCTAGTGTTATTGTTCCCTTCTTTCTTCAATTTGGTTCAGAACTTCAAATCAAATTTAAGAGAATTCAGTCCACATAAATCTCAGTCTGTATTGAGGTTGTTTCAAGTGAAAAATCTGCAAGACAGGTCATTTTTTTCTAGGGCAAAAGAGAGTGATTAAATAAATCGTCAAACTTGGACAAAAGAACCTTTGTACCTAGATCTGTAATCTTCCATTAAAACTCAAATAAGAATGGCTTGCAATCTTTGAAACTTGGATCAACTTGAGCTGAAGTCACTCTTGAAACTCCCACAGGCATGAAGTCTCATCAACGTATAGTTATGACTCATATATCCAAGTGTCAAATAGTTGTCACGAAATGCCTATAGACTCAGCCCTTACAGTCTTTAATACACCTTCATGTATCCAATGATCCCACACCACAATAGGACTATTACTTCTCTAAAGGTTGAAATATTTCAGAGCATACTCACTTAAAGTGACAGGCATAAAAAATGAACAATCCAAGATCAAACAAAACCTTGTGTCCTTAAAGAGGTCTGAATGACTGCTTCAGGACTGCGGGAAAGTTTAGCATTTCATTCTTATAGTGGCACTACAACAATACTCATTTTTTTTCAGAGTATAAGAATCAAGTCAATACTAGTCCTCTTGTTGGATTAGGCCAAACTTCGATGAAATCAATTCCAGTTAAAAATTTCAAGTTGCCTCTTATTTTGACATACAAATAACTACTAGACTCCTATGAAAAATCATGTCACTATGAAACCTTAACATTTAATAAAAAAATTCATAGTCAATGTAAGGATCTCATAGGAAACATATCTCTTGTGATATCTCTCATTTCAATTACATACCTAATGAGTCATGCCTTCAAGGTATAATATCTCACTTCTCAGTTGTATTGCATTCTCTTCTTGCGTGGGCTTGTCCTTACCTATGCTATGATATACATGGATTGAAATTATAGCATACACTATGGAAATTTGGTACCAAGCCACGAGGCTTAAATGTGTCAACAGCTAAACCTTTAATGCTAAATAGTAACATTGCACTACAGCCAATTCCTTGAAGGAGTTACACCTCTACTAGATTTCACCCTGAATACCTCTAAAAAGTAAAAATAGAATTTTGAGCCTCATATCCCTTATGAATCCATTGCAGCCTCAAACAAAATCAGACACCCTTGGCAATATATTCCCCTCTGCTTCACCTCCCTTTGAACGATTATTTCCTACCATGCATCCTCATCATAGAGGGACACATTATGGAGATCCTCTTCAATAGCAACACACACCTACTAAAGTATACCTTGCTGCAACTCCTTTCTTCCTTTTGCAGGCCATCATCCTACCCCAACCTCTCATGGATTTGACAATACAACATCTTTGGTTATAGCTTATGATCCAAGTAGATTGAAATGCATTATTTACTGTTCCTCTAATGGAAGTATGCAATGTCCCTAGGTAATTTTTGGCCTAAGGGTTCAATCCTTATCTAGGATTTTCCAATCATGAAAATAATCATAACAACAGTGCACATTTATCAACTCATATAATGGTAAGTACCCTTCTATATAATTCAATAAAGATATAAGAGATATTTAACAGTCATATGTTTCTTCTGCAAACCACCACAAGTTAGGGGTAACTGCCTAAGGAACTCTAGACCTATAAAACCAATAATCGACCAATATAGTTCTCACTGTAATGTCAATATTCAATAGATCAGTATTCCAACTGTAAACCATACTAGAACTATCCAATTTTAGTTGGTAATATACTAATTAACAGCTCATTTTCTAACTGTGTTTCCTCCAAACTTGTTTGTTGTTAGGAAGAGCTTGTGACAACCCTTTCTTAGTGGTGTTTCAATTTGCAGTTGGAGTAGTCCTTTAACCTGGTCAAATGGTTGGTTAGATCTTATGAAAATCCCCTTTTGATCCAAATTTCACCTGCGGTTGGAGAGTTTATTATGTTGCTACATCACGTCAACAAAATATAGGTTCTGGAGGCCTGCTTGGGATGTTTAGTAATTGTTGGCCTGTAATTGGAGACCTGTAATTGTTGGGGAGTGGTTTCAAAGCTTCAAGTGATCACATACCCTTGAAAGAGATACCTTTTTTTGCCCTAAATACACTCAGGAGGAAGGTCGCATACAGGTGATGCCCTAGACGCTTCAAACTGGGCCCTAAAAACCACCTAGTAACCTACTGATCTCCTGTTTGGTTGAGAAAAACCTCGCTACCTCTTGTTTGGCTATAGTACCTCAGAGAGGACCCCTCGCATCATTACCTTTCCTTAACCAATGGTTCTGAGCTTGGGTGCACCATAGACAGATCACAAAGACAAGATCTTGCTGCCCATAAAAACTAATGGTGGTGAGGCATCCCAGAGAAAGACCTCTGCTATCTTGAACATGACTTATTGACCAAGAATAACCACTAAGAATGTGTTTCCCTACTTTCCAAAATGAATCATACATGCTCCAAAATATTATGTTGCAAGAGGTGTAATGAGTGGTTATTGTATGAAATCTTACAACTTTGAATCTATCTTTCAAAACCATTAATATTAATCTCTTCTTTAATCTTTAATTGTTTTGTTTCTTGTGTTCATTGGAATAATGCTCTATTTAGGAGAAAATGGATGGTTCGAGAAGCATGTAGAACTGTGGGATGTTATCTGTCTAACAATCCCTTCCTACTTAAGAAGTGACATAGTTAGGAAACGTTTCATGAGATGAACACTTTGTTCAATTTGGAAGAAATTTATGTATTTATTATTTAGATCAAGTTTAACTATGTAATTGTTGCCCAACATTGCCATTTTTAGGTATGATGTGGGTAGTATTTAAGTTGGGGTCAATTAGTATTAAATGTTATTTGTTCTGTAGGCAGGCAACTCTTATTTGACTACATTTTGGCTCTGGGATGTAACAACTGTAATTCTTAATGAAATATCTGTGCCATTTGCCCCTAAAATATTGTTTTTTAATTGCATGTCGCCATATATATTTAACAACAAATGCTGTCGTAATAATTACAATGTAAGTGAAACCCTCATTCAAGGGTTTGATCAAAAATGTATATATTCATGATCCTTTTTATTTTATTCACTTCCGCGTTATATTTTATCATCATTTGAAGTGATAAAAAAATTTAAACTTGCTAGAAAAAAAAAGTGTACATAAAAATAAAATTGGGTTTTGACCCTATGGGGATTTGACCTCAATTGTAGAGTAATCAATTGTATTATCATTAGCTTTACTCATCTACTCTCAATGGTGGGATGGTTTTTGTTATTATCTATTCATTTCCATAGCTTCTCTACTCATAGATCCAACACTTAAAAGTGCCTTTACACTTGTGGGAGGCCCCCAAGGTGTGGTTTAGCTTATTATTTTCCACGTCTTACTACATTTCTCAGATCTAGAGATGCATAATAGCAAGTTACTTTATCATATACAACCATTTACTAAAGTCTATAGCAAGTTATTCACCTCCCAATTTGTAAGGGCTCCTATCACTCAACTTGGTGATATTCTAAGAGTTATGTCTAGTATTTTGAGTGTCTTTATGCTTGTTGATTTGCATTTTTCGACAGTCTTATTTCATTTCTATATTTACTCTCATGAAGACCTTGAAAAGACCACTATTTTGAGTGGTTAAACCACCAACTAATTTGGACAGGACCTACACACCTATGATCCAATTCCAAACCAATCCATTTGAAACTTAAGCAACCCATAGAGCACCAAAATGGATAAAAACAAAAAACAAAATAGCATAAAAATGCACCCCCCTCTTAAAGCCTAATCCTCAAAATTCTCAAGTTTGAATTGGATCTGCAAACGCCAAAAAAATACCAGAATGTATCAAACCAATCGAAGAATTTAACTCTAGCCTTTCTCATAGTTCGGCAATAACTAGCATGGAAGTTGGGTTCAAGCCCATGGGTCAAAATTGGCACATATGCAATAGTAGTGATTGGGGACAATGTCTTCCTGCTAGAGACACTTATTGTTCAAATTTCAGAGACACGTAAATGCACACTTAATAGACATGTTGTTGTCAATTGAATGAAAATTTGGAGATAGGGATGGGTCCAAGCACAAGATTTGGGACATGAAAGAAAGCAAGGCCCACATTTGTTTAAGTGATTCCAATGATGAAATTTCTTGGTCCTATAACACCACAAGTGGACATTATTTAACCAAGTTGGGGTATTATCTGGTGTTGAGGTATAAAAGGTATATTTATAACACCTATTTATCTCACATTAATTATCAATCTGGGAGCGACTTTTTATTTCAAGAGTGTACTCAGTCTGAGGCAACAATTGAGCTAAGAGTAATGCTATGAAAGATGTAGTACAGTGTTTTAAATGCAAGAATAAATGGATACTTGAAAGAGAAATCTAAGTAGAACAACATAAACTCAAATTCTCTTAAAATCTATCTATTCACTCAACAACCATCAATCGAGGATAGAGTAGCAATAACTCATTTTTCTAGAAATTGATGCAATTGAAATAAAACTGAAACAATACAATCAATCTGGGAACGAGGAAGTAATAACCAATGTTCTCTACAGTTGACAATCCTTCTTTAAAGTAATTAAAAGGAAATAGGAATTGAACTAAAGCTGCTACTGAAAATAAACTAAGAAAACTCTTTAAAACCAAACTCTTTGCAATCTAGAAACTAATGAATTGAAACTGAACAACACATTGAAATCGAACAACAATGTAAATGAATAAAAAACTAAAACTAGAAGAATCGAACAACAAATA
This sequence comes from Pinus albicaulis, assembly GCA_034641835.2. Lineage (NCBI taxonomy): Eukaryota > Viridiplantae > Streptophyta > Pinopsida > Pinales > Pinaceae > Pinus > Pinus albicaulis. The sequence continues at coordinate 1,554,631,391 of CM076578.1, forward strand.
TTAACTAATGGAATTGAACAACAAAACTCTATTAAATGACAAATCCTATTGAACAACAAACTGAATAGAAAATATTTGTATCTGCACTCTGAAATGAACAATAGTCAAATGAAACAGCAAATGGAATGGAACATCAAATGCCGAACAACGAAGCATAACAAGATAAGTAATTCGAGGATTAATATTTTTGTTAAATGGGGAACGAACGACAATGAAATCCATTATAATAAAACAGTAAACTATTAAGCATGGGATTATGAATTAAGTAAGATAGATCCAATATCACTTCCGTGAATCCAAGGATGATCTAAGTAAGGCAATATGTTGTCTCAATTAACCCACGCTATAAGAAATAAGATTCAACTCACGATAAAGAAATAACTCATACACAAAACGCGTAATACAGAAAGACAGTAAGATGATAAAAAACTAATGAAATAAACTCATAGTAACATGCATGTATCAAATTGATCACACGCTGCAGGAATTGGAAATATAACACAGAGGAGCAGTTCACGCTGCCAGGGGTCGGGCCCTTAACCACTAGCAGGGACTGCTCAAGCTACTTCAGATGATGCGAATGGAACAACAACTTCAATTAATCATTAAACTGGAGCATCATTACAATGGAATCATGTTTTCAATAACACAGCTTTTGATTAATTTTACAATTCACAAAGGCGACAACGATCCCCTCTCTTTTACAAACATCTCCTTTTATAACCAAAGAGGGGAGAAATGAAATAGTAAATAGGATCTATAATAACAAAATTGAATTTTTCCCAACAACTTGATCAACGAGAAAATATATTTCCAACAATATTTCAACAAGAACAAGTCGAATTTGGGTTTGCAGCTGAGAAATTTGGAGGACGGTCGCAACAGTAAATCTGAGAAAATCGTGCTCAAATGACCCTGTGTTTCTCTCAATACAGGCCGAATTTGGGCAAACCGTTCTTATGAAAGTTAATTTGATTCGTTCTGGACAAAACCCATGTTCCCTATTTTCCAGATTCTTCTTCATTTGCCCAAAATCTCAACCGCAAAATTGTCACTTCTTATTTTAGCGAATTTTTGAGTTGGAATATTTGATGATGATTTGGAGATGAAATCTACAATCTGGAAAATATCTTGGAGGCTAAAATGGTGATTGATGTTAAAAAATATATTAATAAACCATCATTGATAAAATTATGCATAATAATCATCAATTTATTAAAAACAAAGTAGAAGGAATAATATTCATCCATAAGAGCATAAATCATTATAAAATGGATTTATATAATAAATGATATAATAAAGAAGAGTAAAAATGGATGGAATAAGTGTTAAAAAGTAGTCGTATTCACGGCCCAACATACCCCCAAACTGAATATATTGCATGTCCTCATGCAACCCAAAGACAAAACCCATGTGTTAACCAAGCAAAAAATTTTCATCTCAACTCATGAAATGGATGGAACAAATGATTTTTTCCTCAAATAATGAATATTCAATTTTAGCAATCTTGATAAAGGCATAACAATTTTTACAGTTGACGTTGAACTAGATGTATATGAAGTTGCAGAAAAATGAGACATAAGTAACAACAAACTTCATTAACCATTTTCTCAAAAATTACATCGTTTTTATGCACGGATCATGAGATATACAAAAAAAAATGGTTGTAGGTGGTAGTGCATAATTTTCGAAATTTTATGAACTAATTTAGTGTGAAATTATCTGGGTTTGTGTATTTTAATGATACCTCTTTAATATCCAGAAATCGCAAGAATTCAGTTCATAGTTTTAAAGATATATGCAAAACAATTTCTGCACTATATACAAATGAAATTGTATGCCTTAAATGAGAAAGAAAGTGGAAAAAATCCATCATGTGTTGCAATTCCCCCCCCCCATCCCCAAACTGAGGAATTAGCATGGCCTCATGCGATGCTAGAAAACAAAGAGAGGTGGTTGCTACAATCTGTTGAAATCTATGCTTGGTGTAAAACAACATGGAATAAGGTAGGTGTTGAGAATGAATAATAATATCAAAGAATATTACTGACATGGTCATAAGAAAGAAATGAAGGAAATCAACACTCCCCCAAACTGAAAGATGAGACGTGTCCAAAAAAATGGGAAGTGGTAAAGATGTGGAATAAATTATTATAAATAATGCTTAATGGATTTTCATGAAATTCTCCTAAATTCATAATAAATCAGAAAATTATGCTATTTTACCTCAAGTGTTACCTCCAAAAAATGTGGAATGACATGTAGGGACTAACCTTTGTTGAAGCTGATGTAGGCTGAGCGGATACTAAAAGTGATGCAAAAGGTGGAAGCCATGCAAGCACATCATGTCTGAAGAATTGTACGAATTCACGAGCCTTTGTTGTTAGTTGCAATAGTGTTTTCGTGCTACGAATAGAATTTCCCATCAATATTTGTTGTCCTCCTGTAAAGAAATCACTATTCTGTATGCAATTTTCTTGAATCCACAATGTTAATTTTGAATGGCAACAGATAAGATGCATGCAAAAATTTCAATCAACAAAAAATTTGTAGAAATGCAGTATGACTATTGTGGCAAAATGGCAGTGTACTTCACAGCAATCATACAGCATGGAAATACATACATGCTTATGATATGATCAAAAAATTATCGCAGTACTGAAATCAATGCATATTTTGAAATTGTGAGTAGATATGGAAATTTTTATGTAATGATTTGAAAATAAGGGAAAATGACAGCTGATGTGAAAAAAAAATACTTATGCGGTCATTATCCAGATAAACCATTATGATCGATTTATAAATAAATTTCATGCATAAGAGGTTCCAAACAAAGAGTTTAAGAGAAAAATCTCATTTGATATTAGATAAATATATAAGAAAAGGGTTTATCATTACTATTGATTTGTGAAAAATATGACTCCAATACCATCAGCAGAGCTCTGTTGTCCACATGTGTCTATAACCTTGACAAAGTTGCTTTCTCACCCTTGGAAACATTATCCTTTATTTATGCCTAGGGAAGTGTTGTGTGATGTCATGATGGAGGCCACTGTGCTGGCTTGGGGACCAGATGAATCACAATTCCATTCACTAGGAAGGAGTGAAAGGTGGGCAGGCCGACTCGTGATGAGACCTCCTGTTCCAAGGACTTTTTATTTTTCTGAGTTGTCCATTGGATCATATCCCTGGTGTGGTGGCCATAATGGGAATGCCACTTCACTGCTCTCTTATGATCATGCTAGGCTGGCTCTTGATGAGACCCCCTATCCTCCATCTTCCATATCATAGAATTGTTAGTAACCATATATAGATTTTTTTCTTCTTTTTTTATATAGCACCTCCCTATTTATATATAGAGGATGGCTCAACACTCCTTAAAAGTAGGGATGGTGGAAGAAGACTGAAAATCTTAATAGAGAAAGTATGTCCTTATTCTTATTCAATAAATAAAAATCAAAGAGAGTTGTGAAGAGTTATGGAAGAAACAACATGATAAAGATAGTCGATCATATTAGTTTTAGTGAAAATAAAGACAGCAAAGTGATATAGATAGTTGTGTCCTTTCCTTTTCTTATCACTACAAAAATTTTTCTTAAAAATGACAATTTCTCTTGATTTGCTGATTCCAATAACCTCTAATTTGTGTATCCTTCCATAAATTGTATGTTTGTCTTTCAAAAATTCATGAAAAATTCAAAAAAATCCTCAAAACGTTGTTCACAAACAAGAAAAATGCACTAAAAAAGTGTTGTTCCTTTGGAAAGGAACAACAAAACCGCTTGCAACAATACTGTTGTTTCTTTCGAAAGGAACAACAAAAGTGTTGTTCCTTTGGAAATGAACAACAAAACGCTCACAACAATACTGTTGTTCCTTTTGAAAGGAACAACAAAAGTGTTGTTCCTTTGGAAATAAATAGCAAAAATTTGCAGCAAGCAAAGTAAGAATGGTTCAAGAAATAGAATTTTATACAAAAAAAAAAGTAAAGTAAAAGAAAACAAAATTTATGTACAGGTTTCAAGAAAAAGTATTATTATTATTATTATTATTATTATTATTTTACAGAATTGGTGCTGCCGAAGAATTGCCTTCTGTAACTGAAACTTGCATGGTGGGATCCTTATTGTGAAATTGCAAATGGAATGGAAACTACAATTTGGAGGGATCAACACCTGAAACACAACATAAAAGAAATCAGAAAATAAAGAACACTTTATTAAGTTACAATAGCTATGATGTTATTTCCTAAGGGAATATCAATCTGTTAATGGGAAAAAAATGATCTTTTTGAAAAATGTTTTGGCAGTAGTGACATGAATCTTCAAATGGAAACCAATTCTTCATTTATTCTGCTACGAATCTGTTAGGTAATGAACTGGATGAACTGCCCTTGTTTTACTAAAATTTCTTTCAAGAATCTCTCGTTCATAAATTGACCTTCTTTGTTCTCCTCAGACCTGCAAAAAACGAGTCTCTACCTGCAATAAAACATTAAATCATGGAGAAAGAGAGGTGCAAGGGCTCCCCTAATCAAATAATTATGCAAAAAAGCTAAAAATTAGTTACTCTATAGAACAAATCCACGGAAAAATAAAACAAATTATATTTTCTACCTGCGCGAGAGCAGTGGTCGACGATACTAACCAACAGTGTTTTAATCATACATTATTTTTTTTTTGTCCGATTTGAGTTATTCCAAAGCCAAATGAGAGCTAATTCAGAGGCTCATCTCCAATAGAAACAATTTTTAAAAATTCAATGCTATGATAACTCAAATTTTCTTAGAACAACCTGCATAATAGAGTCATTTTCAATTTTCTAGCTTAGACCAATAGTTGATATTTCAAGCATAAATTTTTCTTTTGATGGTGGATTGAACCGATTAAAATTGGAGATTAAATTAGATTCATTTATTGATCTCCAATAGAAACATGTTTTTAAGACAAGAAGAATTTATGGGTCAAATATGTTAAGGAACAGCCGAGAAAACAAAGTTTCAAGAGTGTTGATTTATGATAGGCAGTTAGTATTTTGGTCATAAATTCCTCATACGATATCAAAATTTAGTGATTAAAATTGCGTTGTAAACTAGATTCATAGAGAAATCTCCCATAGAAATAGGTTTTAAAAATATAGTCATTTAGGCCTGCAAAAACTGACACTCCCAACTCTATTCCTGAGCTTCCTACTAAACAACCAGTTAATGTTTTGGTTCTAAATTTTTTCATTTAAAATCCAAATTAAAAGATTCAAATTGGGTTTGAAGGTAGACATCAAGGGCTACTTAGGATATAAACAGGTTTTAAAAATATTCACTTTTGGTTCCCCAAAACGTGACTGTCCCAACTGTGCTTTCAGAAATTTCATCAAGCCCACAAGCCAAAAAAATATGATATTCAAGAAATTTTTCCATATTGATGATAAAAATGAATTTAAGTGTCTGTATAGTTATTATTTTCAATATAATTCATCTACATACACAAATAAATTATAATATGTATCATCAATGTTGATTTCACAACGTGTTGCAACAAAAAAACAACTATTTTTACAAAAATAATAAATGTGTTTGTTTTATTTCCTTATTTATTTTATTTTCTCCACTATCCTACTCTTCTTTGAAAATCAAATATGTTTATGTATAATAGTATTTCCAGTGGAACCATTTTATAAATAAGGCCTCTAGTATGTACATACCCAAATTTGAAAAATGCATGTTGATAAAAATTAGGGTATGAGAAGCCAACTTCCCTTGAAAATATGGTGCTAAAAATTGTTGAAGCATAGAGTGATGTTGTAAAAAAATGATGGAGTGAAACCAATCTTCAATGTATCCGTTACTTTCTTTATTTCCCATAGCCATCATATCATGAAGTTCTTGAACTTTTAAAATGGTTTGTTGGTGCAAACTAGAAGTTCTCTAGAATTCTTACTAGCCTTGGAAATTCCTCTTGAATACCTTATGCACAATTCACAAACATCATCATATGATAACTAAAAAACATCACCTTTTCCTATCAGATTTAAGATTTCTAAAAATTCATCTTTGATTTCTTTAAGAAGGAGTGTTTTCAAGATCTCTTTTTCCAAATGCTTATGCTTTGATTTTTGAAGGTTATATCGAAATCGCTCTACATAGTCCTCCAAGCTTTCATCTTCCCCTTGTATCATACCGAAAATATCTTCATTGGATTTGCAGTAGTCTTGGTACTTCTTCAAGAATATGTTCTTCATGTCCTCCCATGTTTGGATGCAGTTCCCACCTAGGCTCATGAACCATCGGAGAGCTACTCCTTTTAGAGTAAGAGGAAATATTTTCAATCTTTCATCATTAGTACAATAATAATATCCTCTACAAAGTATTTCAAACTCAAATAAGAATGTATCTGGATCTTCATTTGTCAAACCATGAAAATTTGGTAGAGACAATGGGGGAATTATGTGCATTTGTGTCACTCCTCCTAGATCTTTGATAGGGAATTCGAAAGTTGCAATATGAGCCATTTCTTACCATAATAGAAGATGTTCTTCATGTGTTTCTTTAAGGATCCTCCTTCCAATGTTCTTGTCAATTGGTTAGTGAAATGGGTGGTGCTTACATCACCACTCGAGTGGAATTACAAGATTTTTTTCAAAAATTCTACCTCTAAAATTCAAGAAAACGCAAGCATTCATTCCTACTTTAAGCTTTCACTCAATTTTGCTGTGAAGTGGGGCAGTGAAAAAGTGTGTTTCTTGCTCAGTGTGTAGGTTCTTACCTTCCATCTTTAATACCCAATTCTTCCCAAGAAGAAAAAATTAAATATCCATCACTCTTTCTAAATGGCATACACTCTCCCCGGGAACGGTGCCAAAATGTTGAGGTATAAAAAGTATCTTTTTAACACCTATTTATCTCACATTAATTATCAATCCACGAGCGAATTTTTATTTCAAGAGTGTACTTATTTTGAGGCAGCAATTGAGCTAAGAGTAATGCTACGAAATATGTAGTACAATGTTCTAAATGGAAGAATAAATGGATGCTTGAAAAATAAATCTAACTACAACAACATAAACTCAAATGCTCTTAAAATCCATCTATTCACTCAACAACCATCAATCGAGGATACAGTAGCAATAACTCATTCCTCTAGAAATTGATGCAATTGAAATCAAACTGAAATAAGACAATCAATCTGGGAACGAGGAAGCAATAACCAATGTTCTCTACAGTTGACAATCCTGCTTTAAAGCAATTAAAAGTAAATAGGAATTGAACTAAAGCTGCTACTAAAAATAAACTAAGAAAACTCTTTAAAACCAAAATCTCTGCAATCTGGAAACTAATGAATTTAAACTGAACAACACATTGAAATCGAACAGCAATGTAAATGAATAACAAACTAAAACTAGAAGAATCGAACAACAAATATTAACTAATGGAATTGAAAAACAAAACTCTATTAAACGGAAAATCCTATTGAACAGCAAACTGAATAGCGAAGCTTTGTATCTGCACTCTGAAACGAACAGTAGTAAAAAAAAACAGCAAATGGAATGGAACATCAAATGCCGAACAACGAAGCATAACAACATAAGTAATTCAAGGATTAAGATTCTTGTTAAATGGGGAAGGAATGGCAACGCAATCCATTATAATAAAACAGTAAACTATTAAGCATGGGATTATGAATTAAGTAAGATAGAACCAATATCACTTCCGTGAATCCAAGGATGATCTAAGTAAGGCAATATGCTGTCTCAATTAACCCACGCTATAAGAAATAAGATTCAGCTCACGATAAAGAAATAACTCATACATAGAATGCGTAATACATAAAGACAGTAAGATGATAAACAACTAATGAAATAAACTCACAGTAACATGCATGTAGAAAATCGATCACACGCTGTAGGAATTGGAAATATAACACAGAGGAGCAGTTCATGCTGCCAGGGGTCGGGCCCTTAACCACTAGTAGGGACTGCTCAAGCTACTTCAGATGATGCGAATGGAACAACAACTTCAATTAATCATTAAACTGGAGCAGCATTATAATGGAATCGTGTTTTCAATAACAAAACTTTTGATTAAGTTTACAATTCACAAAGGAAACAACGATCCCCTCTCTTTTACAAGCATCTCCTTTTATAACCAAAGAGAGGAGAAATTAAATAGTAAATAGGATCTCTAATAACAAAATTGAACTGTTCCCAACAAATTGATCAACCAGAAAATATATTTCCAACAATATTTCAACAAGAGCAATTCGAATTTGGGTTTGCAGCTGAGAAATTTGGAGGACGGTCTCAACAGTAAATCTGAGGAAATCATGCTCAAAGAACCTTGGGTTTCTCTCAATACAAGTTGAATTTGGGCAAGACGTTCTACATTGAAGTTAATTTGGTCTGTTCTGGACAAAACCCATGTTCCTGATTTTCCAGATTCTTCTTCATTTGCCCAGAATCTCAACCGCCAAACTATCACTTATTATTCCAGTGAATTTCTGAGTTGGAATATTTGATGATGATTTGGAGATCAAATCTACAATATGGAAAATATATTGGAGGCTAAAATTGTGAGTTATGTTAAAAAATATATTAATAAACCATCATTGATAAAATTATGCATAATAATCATCAATTTATTAAAAATAAAGGAGAAGAAATAATATTCATCCATAAGAGCATAAATTATTATAAAATGGATTTATATAATAAATTATAATAAATGATATGATAAAGAATAGTAAAAATGGATGAAATAAGTGCTAAAAAGTGGTCGTATTCACGGCCCAACATCTGGCAATGCAAAACCTAGAAACATCAACAAATAAACGGTGGTTCAAGAAGTTGTGGATGAAGGGAACTTCTTTCTATTAATTACTCAGCCTGAAAATATTGGGTAGACCGTAGAACAAAGAATAAACCAATTCCATATCCTATACCCACTGTGGGAAGAATAAATATGGCACCTATCATAGGAAGCTTGCCCATTCCAATGAGGAATGTCAAGCATTTAGGCCAAAAGAGATCCAAAAGGAAAAATACTTACTTTATAAGAATTATTGAGAGGTTGGAGACTTGGAGGTTGATGTCAAAAATCCTAGCTACATTGACCCACACTTGATGCTAATGCACAAATATAGCCTTTCCAACAACAAGGAATCTCATTGTACATAGAATTGCCAAATCAAGCACAAACTAGCATATATGGTCATTGATAATGGCAACCAAAATAACCTTTCCTTGCTTCAATTGGAAAAGGAACTTAAGGTACCAACCTCAACTCATCCCAACTCACATTACCTTGGATGGGTCAAAGATGCACATTAGCTTGTGCTAATCAATTGAAAATAGATTAAACTGTTACTAAAAGATGGCAATATTTTGCCCAAAATCTCATATGTTCTTACAAAGAAAGATGAGAACAATTATGAAAATAAGATGATGATAACAAGTTTAACTAATTGCATAAGTGTAAGTAATATAAGTGGCATTTAAAAAATTAAAAGAAGAATACAAAAGAGGAATGGCACAAATGTAGATATATCATAGTACATAAAATAAAAAATATAATGGAGTCAATTGACGGAGAAATCAATGGAGTCATTGGTGGTTGTTTGTCCCCTAAACACAGAAGTTACAATTAGATGTTTACAAATACACCGTGATAAATTCCCAGTGATGCATTCTAAGTTTGATCAAAACATAAATATAACACCTACACTACTTTTTGATGTCGATGATGAGTGTGGTAGAGATAAAGATAGGTCTATTCCTAAGACAGATTGTGAAGTGAAAACAATGGGATACTTCGTTCTAGCAAATACTCATTTTGAGGCAGTGTTAATGACCACCCTGTTGAAGAAGACAAAGAACAGTTTCCTACAAGTTTTTTGGCTTGCTCATTTGGTTTTCCACACTTGGGAATTTCTCTTCATTTGATTCACCTTTGAAAACAATCCATATTTCCAAATGATTGACAATCTGAGAAAAGGTCTTGAATGCAGAGGAGAAATATCAGCAGGAAGGTAGGAAACAACTTTCTACCAATCTTGCAATCACCCTAGAAGACTTAGCACGTGATGACAGAGGTATCAGGCCATGCCTTTTTTATACATTGGAAAATTGAAATTCAACCAACATATGAAAAAATGTTGAGCGCAGATGGAGATAATAGACGAAACTACAGTTCTATTTTCTCTGAGAATGAGAGTAATAATAAATTCATTAATGAAGGGAAATCTTGAAGATCCCTTAAGGTTCAAGAGACCAACACTCCTATATGTGATTTTGAATATGGTAGAAACTTTGGCACCCATATTGATGTGTATCTCCAATCAACATTACCTATTAAGTTCGAATATAACAATGCAAGATCCTATATTTTTTTCTTTGACATCCATCCTACATATGAAATGGATTCTAATGAAGAATAAAAGAACGTTGATCATATCATCAAGTTATTTTGTGAACCATATGAGACAAAGGTAGAAAGGTCAATTCCATTTGTTGAAGGCATCTTTATTGAATATGAATAGTCTTATCATATTGGAAGAACTAACCAATATCCAGGAATACAAGAGTACATCTGCAAACCCATAATTGGTTTACATAGTGAGCAGAATAATTTCCAAGTTTTTATCTTATTGTTCATAGTTATGATAATTGATCTTCAAAGGAGGTTGTTCTCCTAACTAAATATTATATTCGGGTAACTTTAATTTCCCATACAAAACAATCCCTTGTCAGCAACACTGATGTTTATGGCCTAGATAAAAGTGTTCCTCTATTTGATCCAGAAATGTTGGAACTAAAGTCTCAATATTTCCTTTGACCATAATGACCCAAGGAGGCCAAATATTTATAATAATGGAGAGCCAGATATGGATCTCTCTCCCAACTCAAGGTAGTCTCAAAGGGCCCAAAATAAAATAATTTTCTTTCTTGACAAATAATTGCCAAGAAGGGTTCTTTACAATATGACATGGACAAGGTTACTTGACATAAACCTTGGAGGTCTTCAATGGAGACCTGACCTAAGAAAAATTGACCCAAGCATGAAAACCATGCTTTAGTAAGTCAATTTATTTAATAAGTCAATTTATTTTTCTTTCTTTGATAAATATATTTCATTATGACTCAAATACAATTGTGAAGACCAAACCTAGTTACAAAAGCTAGTTACAATCTTCAACACAAAGCCCCAGCCAAAGTAGAAAGGGAGAAAGCCTAAGCACTCACATGAACTAATAAACAACTCATGGATACCACACATTTGGTAGAAGGCCTTGATTATAGACACAACTCAACCACCATGGAACAATTGTATGAGCTTGAAGGCAGGATCCACCAAGAAAGGTGTCCCACTAATAGTTAGCCACTGGATAGAGAGATAAAAATGCTAATACTACACATAGGCATTTCTAGGAGTCAAATTACACAATATAACAAAAGAGAGGACTTGTACTAGCACACTAGGGAAATGATTTCCAATATTATGGATCACAAGACTAAGCAAGAAACCTCCTGCTAGAGCACATTCTAGATATCCTTCAAATGTTGGATGATAAATATATCTCCCTGAAAGAAAAAATGTGTGGCCTACATACTAGTAAATATTTCTCAATATATAGACATGTCACATACACATGACTAAAAAACAACAGAGACACTGATGTTAACAACACTCAGCCAATTGCATATGAATTCTCCTAAGGCTATTGTATTTTTTAATGACAAATAGTTGATCATGGTACATCTAGGTATGAGTTTGAAATTAACTAATTTTATGTAGAGAGCATTGGGCCTGCCCATGCAACCAACTCGTGGAACATTATGTATCACCAAGAAAGGTGGACCACAATTAGTTAGCCTGTGGATAGAGAGATAAAAATGTTAATCCTACACATAGGCATTTCTAGGAGTCGAATTGCCCAATATAACAAAAGAGTGGACTTGCACTAGCACACTAGGGAAATGATTTCCAATAGTATGTATCACAAGACTGAGAAATAAACCCCTTGCTAGAGCACATTATAGATATCCTGCAAATGTTGGATGATAAATATATCTCCCTGAAAGAACAAATGTGTGGCGTACACACTAGTAATGCTTACTCAATCTATAGACATGTCACATGCACATGGCTAAACAACAACAGAGAGATTGATACTAACAACACTTAGCCAATGTCACATGAATTATCCTGAGACTATTATAGTTTTTAATAAAAAATAGTTGATCATGGTACATCTAGGTATGAGTTTGAAATTCACTAATTTTATGCAGGGAGCATTGGGCCTGCCCATGCAACCAGCTCATGGAACATTATGTATCACCAAGAAAGGTGCAACACTATTAGTTAGCCTATGGATAGAGAGATAAAGATGCTAGTCCTACACATAGGCATTTCTAGGAGTCGAATTACCCAATATAACAAAAGAGTGGACTTGCACTAGCACACTATGGAAATGATTTCCAATAGTATGGATCACAAGACTGAGAAAGAAACCTCCTGCTAGAGCACATTCTAGATATCCTGAAAATGTTGGATGATAAATATATCTCCCTGAAAGAACAAATGTGTGGCCTACACTCTAGTAATGCTTGCTCAATCTATAGACATGTCACATACACATGGCTAAACAACAACAGGGAGATTGATGTTAACAACACTTAGCCAAGGTCACATGAATTCTCCTTAGGCTATTGTAGATTTTAATTATAAATAGTTGATCATGGTACATCTAGGTATGATTTTGAGATTCACTACTTTTATGCAGGGATCATTGGGTCTGCCACTGCAACCAGCTCATGGAACATTATTTATCCTTATAAACACTAACACTAGTAAACTGATAGCTAGAAAAATTCCTTGGTATATTTATTTGTTTGAATACATGTTAGTTTTATGAATAAGGCCTATTCTGAAAAGATTCAAGGGTTCAACCAAAGCTCTAGCAAACTCTCAACATGTCTATAACCTAATTTTGAATATATAAATAGAATATCCTACTCACAACAAAAGGTTTAAAAAAAATATCTACACATAGCAATAAGAATCTTATTGAGTAGTGAGATTCTAAAAAAAACCCACAAGTGGAAATGACCTAGTTTTATGTTAGTCATTAGTAATTTATGTTAGTCACTGAAATTAAAGCTTGTTGCAATTTATGGGCCATTTATTGCCACAACAAATGTTAAGTTACAAAAAGGAAGTGATCTAGAAGTAGCAATAAGAATATTAATGGATAGTGAGATTCTAAAATCAAACTACAAGTAGCAATAAGAATCTTGGTAGGTTTCGAAAGGTTGAAAAAATAAATGCATGTAAAGCCATTGATCCCAGATACAAAGAACAAAGGAATAACAGGGAGAGGAAATTATAAATAAGCCCAAAAGCCTCATGAGAGGAACGTTTAGTTGCAGTTACTCTTTGAAATATTTAACTCTGGAAAATTTCAACGTCCATATCTTCTCAAGAAAATTCATTTGTCTTGGTATATTGAAGGTTCATTTTATCAATAGAGTTATGTTTAGTAAAAAATTTGCAATCTTGTATACTACATTTGTTTTCCTAGTTTCAGGAACAGTATTTTTGGCGTTTTAAATTGCTCAGGTACTTTTCGTTGAATAGAAATTAGTTATTTTTCCTACATTTGACTTTCTTATCACCCCGTGACCAAGTTAAGATTATAACAGGAAGCACAAACAATTTTTAAAAACTCATTTCTTACATGACGGGTAGAAATGCTTGTAAAATTGACAAGGCCTATCATCATAGCTAACAATCTGCTGATGTCATTTTCTTGATAATAAGAGCTAATTTTGGTCAGAATTTTAATAATGTTCATCAAGCTTCTGACTTCCTCATCTTCACCAATGAGAATGAATAGTGAACCTAGTATTTTGATCTAGGATAGAAAATCTCATTAAAGTTCAAAACAATTGGCTATACTTGTGAATTACTTAACAAGTGCAACCTACATATTTTTATTTGGCTATTTTACTTAATGTCCATTCCTTTCATTCATTTCAGAAATTCCATCCTATTGCCAAGATCCACATTCTATAACCTACCATCTGAACCAACCTGGTTGATTCATCCTCACATGCACTAACTCATCCCACACATTAAATATTCATAACTTTTTATATAAGTCTCTAAACATGACAAACTCATAGCAAGAATTGACTCTTTTTCCAAGCCTTTCAAAGCATGAATTTCAATTCCTATTCCAAAAAATTTGAAATTCCCCAATCAAAAGTCTAAAAAATATTGTTGGGTGCCCAAATACACAAACAGAAAGCTAAGAGACATATGGAAACTAATTATTCAAATGTCATGGAACTAGGTTTACAAAGAAAAACTGGTGAAACTACTAAAACTGTAGCGGAAAAATAATCGTTACAAAAATTAAAGTGTTGCAAAAATGAAAAAGAAATGAAGGGAAACAATACAAGTGATGATAAATTCCAATAAGGCCTCTCTTATATATCACACCAAGTGTATTTTCTTTTGCAATGGTTGGGACAACATTCATAACCCAAGCTTTGTTCGATGTAAGTGCTGCTGCAAAGCCACCAAGACCTGCAGTCATGTCCATAACATTGCGATATCTAATCTCTCCAATATATTTGTTGATTCTTTTGTAGGCCTCCACGTGCTTCTTCCACAAATTTGTATCGGCATTATATGACTCAGCTGTAACACCTCGTAATGAACCATTGAGAACTCTAGGAGGAACAACATTAAGGCGCTTTGGAAACTTTTCCAAAATCCCCCCAGCCACATCACTAGCATCATTTACTTTAGGCATTCGTGTAGTGCATCTTTCCATTATCTTATACCTGGATGATGAGCAAATTTTATAGAGTTTTATCATATAAGCATAAAGTTTCAATCATATGACTAAAAATAGGCGACTTTCAAAGTAGTTCAAGAGAAAAACAGATTTACTTTTGCACTGCACTACAATCTGAAGCCAACTATGAAAACATGGTTGAAATATTCCTAATAATTTGATAGTTGAACCTATCTGCAACACAAGATCAATTTATGCACGTCCGTTGAAATGTAAAAGCAGACAGGAAAACTCACATGACTTGAAAATGATGCAATCAAAATGTATATTTGACATGTATTCAGGATATAAAATTGCTAATCCCTTCACAAGAATATTGTAGGCATTAAATTCACAAGTTTTAACAAGTCAATAACCATTCTATTATTTTGTTACAAAACAATTCTCCCAATATCTAAATATGTCAGAAAATTAGCCTGACAAACAAGCAGACTGTGTACTTCTGCTTGGTAGCAATACATGTTTATATTTTTCATAGTCAGCCACACTGAATTTTTGGTTCAAAAAAATCCTAAAACCACAATGCACTTTGGAACACAGTCACTACAAGATTGGCGTCGAACTTAAAATTTGGTTTCGTATTTAGACTTCTAAAGGGAAAAAAAAACAATTAGAGGATTAATTACAAGGACAAAAGTTAATAAATCGGTAAATATCATAACAACATTAACTTGCTACCTCAAGCCCAATAACATCAAACCTACAAGCACACTCTAGGAAGCGCCAAAAAAGGCATTACCTATCAAGGCCTATGTATATATTCAATCCTATACTTGAACCTATGAAAACCTGCTAAACTGAGGTTATAGTCCTGCCTGAGTATAAACAATGTCTGGGTTACAAACATTGTTCATAAATATAGCCATTTTTTATTCACCATCAATAAATTTTTCAGAACAGATTTTAGGACGCTGTAGATTTTGATTATGCTGTGTTATCAAATTAGGCTACATAAAATGTCTTCAAGTTTGCAAGTATGAAGTTCAGGTACTTTCCATTGATGATGTCTTAAACTATTGAGGTAGAAAAAGAAACACTCTCAGCAACAAAAAGTGTTTGTCCTAATCGTTTTGACAAATCAACTATATAACCATAATTTGAAATAATGGAAGTGACAATTTCAAAAAAATTGAAGAGATGGTCAAAATAAAAAGGAGCCTAATTGGAAATCGTCCTTCAATCGAGAACTATTAACAAGTTAGAAGCCCCAATGGCATGAGCTACATTTAAAAGTTGCGATGAGTTGCTCCTTCCTTAAAAATATATTGAATAACATTGTGTGTTATTTGTGGGATAGGTACTATAGTTTTGGATTCTTTATAATTCTACAAAATTAGCAATTGCATAGGAGGGAGAAATTTGTTTCCTTTTGACTAAAAATGAAGAATACACAGTCTTCAAATAGAGATTAACTGCAATTTTTTTTTGTTACAATAGATACGTACATGAGAAAACTAAAAAAAGAATTCAAAATAAAATGTTTAACTTAAAACCCAATGAACTTGGTCCTCCTCTTCTCATCGGGGGCTCGATTCTTAATTCTATGGTCATTATTCCTCAGAGAAAGATAGGCCATCTGATGAACTCGTACCACTCTTGCCCATGGCTCGGCTCAGTTGCAGAGGATAGATCCCAGAATTTGTATGGAAAGCATGAGTGCAAATTCGAAACCCTTTTCAGTAATAAGAGTAAAAAAATTTCATTGCCCTTTTTTATTAATTTATTTTCATTTTTTCAGCCTTCTATCCATGGGTTGGGAAATTTTCCCTCCTAATGCTCTTGTTCCTGCCTTTTTACCTTTTGGTGAAATTTGAGAGTGGGAAGGATTCCCCCAATGTTTGGAAGTTCCCGCCTTTTTTATGTGAGGATTTCCTTGCAATGAGGGCCACTAAAGCCTCTTGAGTCTTTGTTGGTCCACTTTAGTAGGGAAAAGGTTCTCAAGGAAGCAATGAAACATTAATATATCATTAGTTTTACATATGAAGAGATATCATTTATATAAAATTATAATTATATTATTGTTGTATTTTTAATTTTTGTTGAGTTATAGAGTTAATGAATACATGCAAGTGTAGGTAATGATTCTAATGGAGGGTGTTATAAGATTAATTTAAGGAAATTGAAAAATAGATAGGGTCATGAAATCAATACAAAGATCTTCATAGGGTTTAAGGGGCATCAAGGTGGTAGAATATTGTAATTAAGAGAACCATATAGCAATTTAGGAAATATTGATACAAATTGCACATATGTATATGTTGTGGTGCAAATGTAACAATGTTTTTGAAATTATTTAAATTTGTAAGGTATATTGACAATGGTCAAGTTTGCCATGTGTTTTAAAAGTATGCATGTGTACGTAATGGTGGAGTAAATGACTTATGTTAGGAGGGATGAGGTTGAATCCCAATAAATACAAGCAAGGAGATCAATCTAGTAACATTGGTGGTGTGGGTCAATGAGCATTGGGCTATTTAGCTTTCTTTCACGTACATTTGTTTTATGGATTGAAATTGTTTTGATGAACACAAGAAAGTGGCAATTAATTGATTTTAGACATTGGAATGTGGTAGAATCATCTCAAAAGCTATGAAAGCACCACTTTAAATCAACAGTCACAACTAAGTGGTATCTATTCTATGAAAGTCACTCTAGACCTGGACCTAACCCTATCTTAAATAAACAACCCCCTTAAGAAGGAAATTTGGCCCATGAGCGGTGAACATGTCACATGACAATATTGAACACTTGTGGGGGAATAATAACAAACTATTTTCACCCACCAAGCAATAAGAAAGCCCCCATGAATGTTATGCACTACTTTAAATGAGTTGAGTGTCCTTGTATGCCTTGAACAATCGTATTGAATGTATGTGATGTTAACTAAGTTAACCAACAAAACGTGTCTTCAATAATGGTAACAATATTTTCACACTATTTATTTCATTGAACATTCAAATGAGGCTTTACTACTTGTAACCAACCATGCATGTAGTTGATCAAGTTGAACAACCTAACACGCTTCTACTAGTGATAAAAGACTATTTTCTTGTTGCATTAGGGGGTTTAATGGGTTATGGGTTAAGGGTTTAGAGGTTTAAGGTTTAGGGGTTAAGTGGGTTATGGGTTTAGAGGTTTAGGGGGTTAAGGGATCTAGCAGTTAAGGATTTTACGGGCTAGGGGTAATGGGGTTAGGTTTATGGGGTTAAATGGGTTAAGGTTTTAGCGGTTTAGGGGGTTAAATGGGCTAGGGGTTGGGAATTAGGGTTTAAGGGGCGAGGGGTTTAGGGTTTAGATGTTTATGGTTTAGGGGGTTAAATAGGTTAGGGACTTAGGGGGTTAAATGGGTTAGGGGTTAGGGGTTAAGGGTTTAGGGGTTAAATGGGTTAGGGGTTAGGGGTTAAGAGTTTAGAGGTTTAGGGTTTAGGGGTTAAATGGGTTAGGGGTTGGGAATTAGTGTTCAAGGGCTTAGGGGTTACGATGATAGTTTCATTGGTCTCTGTTTGTGCACAATAGTTCTTTATTATTTGTGTCTCAATGTAACAATTTTGTAGGCACTATTGCTTGTTGCCATGTGTTCTCTATTTATTAATTTCTAGTATTTCTTAGCCACTGCTTTACATTTATTGATGAAAATGTCTATTGCAATTAAAAAAAATGTATGTTCAATCTCCAGTTTCAAGCTCAGCCACAATGTTGTCACACAATTTAAGTCCGGAGAATGGACATCTGATGAAGTATCAATAACCACACTGCACCTCATGGATGCTACAGAAAAGATTAAGTTCGAGTGTCCCACATTCATGAGAAATTTGGTGATTATACTCTTGCGCTTCCACCTAATTGTGTCTTAGAAATTCCCTTGTTTGTTGCAAAAACATCCTAACACTGTTGACCTTGTTCCTTAATAGACCAAGGAAACAGATGAGACTGAGATGAATGGAAAGAAATACAAAGTTGGAGAGAGTAGAAAAGACTAGGATGATTTAAAGGATAAGCTTGAAGAATGTAACAGTGATTAAACAACTGAAGGTTGTCCCAAACAAACAATTGATAATGTGAAACCTTCTTCTGTACCAGTTAAGCAAGACTACATTCATGTGAGAGCAAGAAGAGGCGAAGCAACCGATAGGCATAGCCTAGCAGAGAGGGTATGGTTCCCTCTTTTTAATGAAATATTTGATTTACATTTTTTATATCGAAGATTAACCGTTTTGATCTTGCCAACAAGGGGGAATTAACCCGATTGTAGGTTTGAACTAGACCTTCTCTCATTTGGAATGGATAATCCCAACGAGTTTTAAGGACTGTTATAAGGTTTAGGGTAATAATGAATTATTGGTTAAGGGATTAGGGATTAAGGGCTTATGGCTTAGGGGAATAAGGACTTACGGTTACGGGTTAGGGGAATAATGAGTTTGTGGTTAAGGGGTTAAGGATTGGGGGGTTAGGGGTTAGGGGATTTAGGTGCATTTATGGGTTAGAGGAATAATGAGTTAGTGGTTAATGGATTAGGGATTGGGGTTAGGGGAATAATTATTTAGTGATTAAGGGGTTAGGGATTGATGGGTTAGGTTTATGGGATTTAGGCACATTTAGAGGAAGGGGAATAATGAGTTAGTGGTTAAGGGATTAGGGATTGGGGGCTTATGGGTTAGGGGATTTAAGGTTAGTTAGGGGTTAGGTGAATAATGAGTTAGTGGTTAAGGGATTAGGTATTAGGGGCTTAAGGGTTGTGGGATTTAACATTTAAGGATTTTAGGGGTGAGGGGTTAATGGGTTATGGGTTGAGAGTTACTACTTCACGTTGGAAATTCATGTGAAAAATAATTGTGCATTGGAGTTCAGAGGTTGGTGAAAGGATAAGGCAAGAGAAGATGAGGGAGCCCAACATTAGACTCTTAAATATGGTTTGTTGTTGGTCCTGATGGTGGCCTCTGAAGAGGAAGTGTAAACGTCGCGGGAAGTTTTACGGAGGCAGTGGCTTGTGTGTGCTTGTAATAGGAATTTGCTGGTACAGTGTGTTCAATGGATTCCTGCCGCTTGGTTTCTTAGCCATTGACTGCGTCTGGGTTGAGGATAGGAAGTTTAAGGGAAGTGAGATCACTCATTTCCATTTTTCTTGGCTTTAAATGAGCATGTTTTTTTGTTATAAGAGAGGAAGCTAGAATTTTTAGTCTAGGAAACCTCGAGGGTGGTGGTAGAAAACTAGTTTCTTTTCCAAATTTCATGCCCTCCAGCGTGGGTGTGACAGTGTTTGGTGGATCAGTGTGTGGTCTCTATATGGAGAATTTCGAGGTTGGTCACTGCCCTAGGGGGATTTATTCTCAAGCGTCGGCTACTTCTTCATCATTTTTTGTTCAATTTCCTGTGTTGGTTTGGTGGGTGATGGTATTTGGTTTTTCTGGTGGTGGAAGTCTTTATCTAGTAGTGGGAGGTGTCTTTGTGCTTCCATCTTGTGGTGGTGGGAGAGGGAATTTGGCCCCTTTGTTGGTGGTGTTTGTTTTCTATAGTGGGGGGTCTGGTCTATCGACTCTGCACACAGTGGGGTTCCTCAACCTTGGCAAATTATGAAGCCCCTGGTGTGGTGTGGGTGTTCTCCCTCCCCTGTCATCCATGGCCCTATGGGGGTGGCAGTCTCAGAAATAATCATGGCAGCTCTACGCCAGGGTGTAAAGACTGAGGGCGTGTGTGACTCGCTAGTGTGGGTGCACATGCGGGTGGTGGAGGAGGTAAGCGGGAGGATAACAGAGGTGGAGGTTTGAGGGTTCAAAATTAGAGTCGCCAGGGTGGAGGAGGCCGTGGTAGCAAGGGGAATCGTAGTTTTTATTTATTTGAGGTAAATGAGGGGTAGGATATCCAACATTGTTGCCTAGAGAATGATTGTGCACTTACCAACAACTTGATGGAAAGAGTGGACCTAACTGAGAGATTTTTTCGTGAGTACCATGCAGAGCAGATGGAAACATTGCACTGAATGCACTATTTACAGTGACAAGTTCGGGAGAGACTGGTGGTTGTTTGGCGAGGCCAAAATCAACTCACTGAGAAAGTAGAAAAGCTGGAGACTTGGTTGGCGCACTTTGAAGGGCACAGTCAGTGTGACTTTTGTCCTCCACCGCATCCAGGAACAACCCCAGACAACCCTGCATCCATCACGTTGGACGAGTAGTATGCTATTTGGTGTTCTTTATGTTTTATATGTGTTTTGGTGCCTCTGGCCCAACCGTTTATGGACAATTTCCGTAGTCCCTCTTTTGCATTTTTTTGCATCTGGTGCAAATTTTTGTCAAAAAAACCTAGTCGAGGTGAGACCACCTACTTTGTAACTAGCTATATGTACTCCTTTTTCCCTACATGAATATAACACTGACTTACAAAAAAACAAAGGTTCATACACCATTAAAAAATTAATTAAGTTTCATACTTAAATTAACAAATGTTCATACCTATTTACTAAATAGGTCTATAAATATATATTGTAGGTTTATCTATTTAGTATTTATTAAATGTAAATATGATGATTTAATACTAGATTTAACTAGTGAAATCACATGTTTAACATAAAAATGTTATATTTATCTAGTAATTAAATGTAAATATGAAAAAACCTTAGATTTAAAACAACTCACACTTTTAACATAAATCAATGAAGCTTAAAAATTAAACTTTATGGTCAAATATTAAATATAATAAATATTAATATAAATTTGGCTATCTAATTAATATTATTTAAACTTTAGAGACAAAAGGGTATTCTAAATTTTAACACTGCAAATGGATTCACAGACACCTAAAGTGAAATGTAACACTTCAGTAGCAAAATTGCAATTTTCCATATATGGAGTGACACAGTTAAAGATTACTGACATAAATGACTAATTCATATACTTGTTGTACTTGTTACTTGGCCATATTTTTATTCTTGGACTATAATAGTCATTTACATTAATCATTATTAATTTTGTCACTTATTATCTAGTCATATATTTTAATCCTATACTAAATTAGTCATTTAAGTTAGTCATTTTTACTTTAGTCACTTATTATCTAGTCATATATTTTATCTCTGGACTAAATTAGTCATTTAAATTAGTCGCTTTTAGTTTAGTCACTTATTATCTAGTCGTATATTTTATTTCAAGACTAAATTAGTCATTTTTAGTTCGGTCACTTAAAATTGCTCAAATTTAATAGTAATTCACTTGAAATAATAGTGGTGACTAACATTTTTAGTCACCTAATCACTAATTTCATCACTTTTTACTAATGCTAGTAAGAGGGGTTAAAGAGGTAGATTGTAAATCAAGTTTGAGAAAATATACGTTATGTATTTCGATAAGCTTTAAATAACCGAACTGGGAAAACTCAGGGATGTTTGAATTGTTGACGTTAGACAACTCGGATAAGGTTAGTTCCGGTTGTTAGACAAGAGTGAACAATCCTCTGTCGCCCAGAAATAGGAAAGTAAAAATAAAAATCCCGTTGGTTGAGCAGATTATGAAGGAACCAGTTTCCGCTTTAGCCCAATCTTGCTGATAGTAAAAAACAAAAAACCAAGAAAGGAAATGTTGGCAAAACCCCTTTTTTAGGAAATTGTAACGAGTATATTATTGTTCTATAGCGGAAATAATAATAGATATAATACATGAACAAAAACCTCAAGAATACTTCATTAATGAAAAATAGAACCATTCCTGACAAGCTCTAACGAGATTATTGCTAAACTTTCTCTCGTCAAGATGAATCAATATTTCATGATACTTTAAGTTTATTTCAGTATTATGTCCTCCGAAGGAGAAATTAATCTTCACCGGAATAGAATAAGGAAAATACTCAGGAATAGAAAGAAGGATAAGGGGAAAATCCATTTATTATATCAAATATAAAAAAAAAATGAAAAGAGAAAATCCATATATTAAATCAGATATAAAAAAATGAGAAGTTATAACACAAGAATAAACACTCATAAATCTTCATTAAAACGACCACCCGTAAAGCTACAAAATAGAGTGCTGGTAATAGATACTGCAAAAATTATTCACATTTCGAAATAAGTGTTTTCAAACTTCCATGTATTTAAAATCATTTATCAAATTTTAGAGTTTAAAAAATAATGTGTCAGTTTTTTAATTTTAAATTATATTTTTGAATTTTATAAAGATTACATAACATGTGTATTAAGTCATTTTATAAATGCACAATAAATTAGTTTTTTTTGCTTCTAATATATTTTTAAATATACATTAATATTAGTTCATATTAAAATATTTTATTCATAACCCACATTCAATATTTTCGTTTAATTTTTTTTCTTATTTATAAATATATACAAAATTGATATCACTTATTAAAATATTTTTGAAAAGTATAAAGTTCAAATATCTTACTATATATATAATTTTTTACTTCTAATTACTTTACATGAAATTATATAAGGTCATATAGAAAACTATATATATATATGACATTGTTTTTATATTTAGAAAATATTTATTTTTCTTAATTCATACAAATATATTTGGACATACTTACACATCTACTTCACACTTGGTTGTTATATAGTGTAATATATGAAGTTGACATTGCTTTTCTATTTAAAGAATATTTTATTTTTATTTTATTACACACACATATTTACAGATTGCCTTCACAATAGGTTGTAGAACCAACCTAGATCCATCTAACTCCCGACCTATCATGCTTCTAGAGGGATCAAATTCCTCCAAGTGACAATCTTTTTTTTTAGAGTAGAATTTGAAGAACGGTTTGCACCTCAAGGGATTTAATCCCTCTATGCCCATGATAGATTCAGAGTTAGATGGATCTAGGTGGGTTCAACTTGAGGGGAACAATGACACATTTCTATATTATAATTATTATGTATATGTTTGAGACAAACTTCATACTTTGAAATTTTCATTATGTTTTTTTATTTGACATGACTATATCATTATATTCTTTAATTGTGTTTTTGTCACTTTCCTTGAATGCTTTTGTATGCTTTGAGTGGTGTGTGGGGTTATGTGTTTGTATTTGGATGGTAATGTTTGTGAATGTTATAATTTTTGTCTTATATTTCTATATGTATATGTAATTGTATTTTAGTAATTAGTTGGCAATGAAGAAGGGAGACGATTTTGTCAGTAGTTCTCAAGAGGATTGATAGTCTCCCTCGAGGTATTACTAAATATATATTGAAGAGTATTTTTAATAATTTAGTGCATCAATATTACTCACCAAATAATTTGTTTCATTGCTAATGTTTGAAATACTTTATTTCCTTCAAAATAGTTTCATAAATAATTTTTTATCTATAGTTTGTTTTTCAAAAGTCCAGAAATAATGTAATTTTCATTTATTTAATGAGTGGTTAAATATACAAAAATTTTACATTATTTTCTAGTTTTTAGATCTTTTCGTATCAATTATATGAAAATGATATTTGATATTGTAAAGAAATATCATACACAAAAATAAATGCACAGTAATAGGTTGAATTAGGATTTTATAAAAATAAATGCACATTGTCAATAAGTTTTTTGTGCTTACATTGAAATCAATGCACATTGTTAATCCAATAACTTTAAGTTAATGTAACATCATACATTAAGTTACATCAAATCTAGGGGTTAAATTTGACGCTCATTTACTTGTTTTTATACTTTTTACCAGTAAAACACAGTTTATTATGAAACAAAGACGTGTTAAATTGCAAATAATTTGTGACTTAATAGAATGACTTAGTCAAATTACATAAAAATAAAATTAAAATTAAGATTGAAACTAAAATAAAATAAAATTACAAACTAAAATAAGATTAAAGTAAAATATTCAATTTACCATCGATAGTTTTTGTACTCTACATTTTGAATATATTATTTTAAAATGTAATATTTGTATTTTAAAAAATAATACAATGTTATTTAATATAGCAATTTTTATTTTTCTAATAAAACTATATAGCTCTGGATTTAAGATGGATCTAGATTGGTTCTAATGTAATGTAATGTGTTGTTTATCCCTAAAAATAAAAATCATACTATGTGAAAACATTTTTACTTGATCAAAATTAAAATAATATAATAATAAAATAACATTAAAATAAAAATAAATTCATGGTATTAACCCATGGTATTGACACATGGTATGAGAACCCATGGTATTCATGTGGAACATAACATATTCAAAGGGTAAAATTAAACCAGCCTAGATCCATTTAACTGAGGATCTACCAAGGGCAGAGAGAGATATCAAATAGCTTGTGACACAAATATATTTTCACTTAGTGAAAATAAATTTGAACCCTTTTGAGGCTTGGTGGATCCAAAGTTAAAATGGATTTACGCTGGTCAAATTTTTTAAGGCTAAATGATGGATATGTTTTTTATGTTATACATTTTATTTTAAAATATTGTTAGGAGTGGTAAATAATTAATTTCCCCATTAAGTCATAGATTTAAAGATAATAGGGAAATTGGCATTATGGATTGTCTAAGTTTCAAGATGATGTTTATATAAATAATTTTTTTCTTTATGTGAGTAAGTTATAACTTAGAAAGAGTCTTTATATTCCAATTTCTTCATCAAGTCTATCAAAATGTATTTGGTGAGTGAACGTGCATACGCCTAATTTAATAAATTCTTGATGAATATTTTTCTCTTATCACTATTGGGTTAAATATTTGATCAATGCTACAAATTAAAAACCACTTGGACTATTGTTCCAAACCTGTAATGTGAGACATGAGTAGTAGACCTTCCTTGTAATATTCCCAATTAGCAGCAGCTAATTGGAAATATTAATTTTGATCAATTTTGCCTTATATGATTAAATTATAAATAAAAAAAGTGAGTATAGAGGGTGTAACTCACTTAGTGGAATAAAACTTCCTCCCTAGTAACACAACGTTGTGACTTAAAGGGGAGCCAAGGGGGGCTAAGTACCACGTAGAGAGGGGGCCCACGTATGCTCTAGAAGCTACTGTGCAGATGAGGATGAGCACGTGGCAAGAGAGAGATAGGCTACATTGGGGTTTTGGAGGGAAACCAACGTTATAAAAGATGGAGGAGCCTTCTCATTTCATTCATTCTTGAGTTGATGATTTTTGAGTGAGACATTTATCTTCTTGAGCATGCTGGCTGTTTAGCCTGTCTGCAGCATTGTTTAGTGCATTGAGTGTCTTCGGTCGGAGATCTCGCCCTTAGCCCCGAGGGACTTCGAGTGCCTGCTCGGGAAAGGTTATTTCTTTAGTATTTTGTGATAATTTTTGTTGTTTGGGTTTGCTGCAAAGCTATGCTTTCATAGAGACTACGCAGTCACTAGGAGAGAGGACGCAGTCCATTTTGGAGGTGCTCCGGATCAGGATTTCTGCAGGAGATTCAGCCGAGATTTTGAGCAGAGGATCAGCCTTTGGCAGTAGGAGGATTTTGGTGGAGTTTGAGGCCATGTTTAAGCTATTATCATTTAGCCTCTGCACAGAGCCTTGGAGGCTAGCGTAATTCCCTGAGGAGGTCTTTTCTGGTGGTTTTCGGGGGTTGGCCATTTTTTATATGGTTTCTGGGTTTTGTCTGGGTTGGTGAGTAGAGGAGGTTTGCAGATTTTCAGCTCATTCCGGCAAGGGTATCAGCCCTAATCTTCAATTCATTCCAGCAGTAGCAGCTGGGACACAATCCAGAGAGTAGCCATTTCCTGTATATTCTGAGAGTATTTCTTCACTTGCCTTGAGAAAGATTAGGTGACATCACTCTGATCACCTATTGTACTTCATTATATCTCTCAGATTAATAAAATGGCTTAGAATTTCCTCTCTATGTTTCTGGATGAGTTGTCGTATTTGCCGTATTTTCTCTCTATGCTATTATATGTCTGCTGCACTGTTATTTTTTATATATTCTTGAGAATTTTAGTTCTATACCACTTAGTGCGTCTATATTTCACTCTTATACAGAGTCTGGAAAGGGCCAAGTAGCCTCCGGATCTCGTCCTCTCTTCAGAGGCGAAATATCCGGTAAATGCCCTCCCAGTCCATCTCTAGTTGGAGTTTGTCGTGTTTTAGAGATATCCCTGAAACGGGATATTACAGTGGCATCAGAGCATCAATCTTGGATTAGCCTGCGGGTTTCCATTTTTCATTTGCAACTATTTTGGCTATTTTCGTTAGAAGGGCCTACGCAGTTATTGGAGGAGGCTTATTTGTGGGAGCTTCATTGGTAGGATTTTAGATATGGGGTGTTGGGAAATTGATAGGAGAGCCATATGACGAGGTTTGCTAGCATTTTGGAGAGCAACGATTGATAGTAGCAGCTGGAGTGCCAAAAAACGACATTGGAAGAGGGCCAAACTACAAAGGGTCAGATTTTGAAGGTTGGAATTAGAAGAAAATCTTTCTGGGTTTTTCTGGGTTTTGAGCAAGGATCACCTTCCTAAATTCTTAGAATTTTCTGAGCAATTTGCAGTGCGTAAATCAGAGGCCGAATTCAGGTAGAAGTGACGTTTCTAGAGGAGTCTGTAGACACAGAACATGAGGAGCCTGTGATATACGCAGAACAGGAGGAGCTTGTAGTCACAGAACATGAGGAGCCTGTGATAGACGCAGAACAGGAGGAGCCTGTAGAGACAAAACAGGATGAGCCGATGGCAGGTGATGATGATGCGAAGAGATTTGGGGAGATGCTCCTCAAATCAGTACAAGATTTGTAGGCATATTGAGGTGATGGGGCAGAGATTCACCGTTGTGGAGGCTAGACAACGTGAAACCCCAAGGGGCTTCCAGATTGGCAAGGGATCAGGCACATCCCACCATTTTCCGGAGCATGATGCCACTTAGTATATGGCATCACATACACCTACACGTTCCACTATGCCCACTTTTCTGGGTGCAGACACAGGAGCAGGGGCATAGCAAGAGCCAGAGCCTAGCCACATGAGTGATTATTTCACTGAGTATCAGGCATATGGGCAGGAGTTCAGGGATGCCCTTCCATTCAGATATTTTGTTCAGCTCCAGTAGGATAGCAGACCCCGCAACTTTCACAGAGGGAACAAGCACTCACATCACGGGGGCTTGCAGCGCACAGTGGGCAGATTCCATTTACCGACATTTGACGGGTCATCCAAGCGTTCGGAAAAAGCCTGGGTAGAGAAGTTGGATGCCTCTTTCCAGCTTGACCGAGTATCGGAAGGGTAAACCATCAAAATGGTTACCTCGCACTTGGAGGATGAGGGCACACAGGATTGCAGGGAGTTCGAGGATACACCTAGTGTGACATAGGACTCACCCTCATTGGAGACCTCCTTGACCATGTCGGTTGATATCGTAGTGGATAAGGTAGAGCCTACCCCAATAGAGCCATCCATTGAGGTGATGATTAGAGTTGTGTCCGAGTCTTCGAGTGGTAGCAGCACACGACAGATGGGTGAGGTGTCAGAAGATGTATCCACCTTCGATGAGGCACTAGGAGATACAAAGGTATTGGATGATGGTCGCAGACAGCAGTATCATCGGCTTCGGGCAGACCTTCTAGTTTTGAAAGGGAAGGCCACGTCAGTACGTGAGGCCATTCTATTGCATGATAAGGAGTTGGACGGCATGAGAGTGGCTTGTGCCAAGTCAGTGGCCAAGTTGGCCCGCATTGGGGAATGACTAGATTCCCTGATGGTACAACCAGAGGGCACATTGGAGCGTCAGATGATTCCCCTTCAGGCATGCATGAACGGGACTAGCAGCGTTGTTGGGTCACCTGTTCCCATTGGAGAGAGAGAGACGGAGTCACTTAATCAGACTTCATATGTTGACTTGGTTAGCAGGATGAGACGATCGGAGTTGCACAGTGTGCAAAATCCACTTGTCAAGGTTGGATGGCGAGATATTTTGAGTTGGTACTCGGTGGAGTGGGTTATGGAGATAGTGGTGGACCCAGATGTAGTTCAGCAGGAGTTTCCAGGTGCTGGGAATACAGGGACCCCAGATTGGCATTGGGGTCTAAGTGGGATTACGTATCATTTCCCAGGCAGGTCGGTTGACTATGTCTTGGAGGATATAGTTGGCCTAGCAGTAGAGCATGCGCATCGGCTAGGGGAGTTTCGGTCAGCTCCAGTGGCCAACCAGTTTATGGGCAGACTCCCTAGGTTGTCTTGGTATGACACTCATACACGGGATCACGGGGTGGTCAACATACCTTGGCAGGAGCTTGTCGGAGGAGGTGGCATTGGAAGGCCACCAGATGGCGCCTTGTATGAGGCACAGAGGACGCAACAGAGCTGAGCAGTGGTGGTAACATTACTGACACATAGGGAGATTCACTTCTCGGACCCCTCGAGGAGTGTTTGGAGGGATGATCCATTCGTCGGCGGGTATAGTTATGAGACGGTGGAGACAATGATACTAATTGGGGGTAGTCCGACATGTAGAGGCACAGCTATAGGTCATCACATCTAGGGATGTGTGGGAGCCTCTAGCATTGAGCAGTGGACTACCGGTGGACATGGAGTTGCATGGTGGTGTACTATAGTGTGTGGGACTACATTGTCAAGTAGGGGTGTCCTACATCACATTGAGAGCATGCAGGGAGAGACCAATGCCTGGACACAGTCAGGGCATGAGACGGTACAGGGTGGTAAAATAGTAGCATGGGGTATCCAGCAGTATACAGGGGTATGCCTCAGTGTGCAGTGGCATGTCGAGGAGTACAGGGATGATTGGTGGTATGCGAGGGCGTATGGTGCTACACAGTAGGGTCTCAGAGCATTGCCTCCAGGGAGACTCATGGACAGGGAAACCGAGCTTACCTTTGGGTGTATTTCACCCAAGATCGATGGGGAGGCAGATGAGTGTTACTTGACGGTATATGTGGGGACTCACGCACCTGACCCTCTACTACATCACTCATGGGCACAGTCGATTTTTTCGATTTCCCTTGGCACCTTTGGCATGAGCAGTGGGGTATGCAAGGCTCACCCAAGATATTTGGATGACACTCAGCACACTAGGGGAGAGCCTTCTCAGCAGTGGCACTGGGTCGGGATGCTAGTTGACAGCCATAGGTTAGGGGATGAGATGATCCTCTGCAAGGGTGGCACATCAGTCATCGCTGAGCCTACGCTTAGGGAGCGGGTCATGAGGGAGACATGCGTCACTTTTACCTCAGGGCATGTCGAGATCATGCATGAGCAGAGGATACTGGGTACATCAGAGGTAGCATCCCAGTATGTGTCTAGGCTTCAAACATTTTATCGAAAATTTATCGAGAGGGTGGATGGCATATTCAATGCAGATGAGGTGGCAGAGGTAGAACAGGAGGGCATTCCTTCTGTATGCCAAGGTGAGGACCCTGATTCATATGAGTCCATAGGATCAGTTGAGGAAACTTCTGGGGAGCGAGATTAGTCATGCAGAGATGGTGACAGTATATCGGAGCTGCATTCCAGTGTCCAGGGTGAGCAGTCACGAGACTCTGTGGGAGATACTCTGGATGAAGAGTCACTTGTGACGATTCAGCTAGAGCAGCAGGTGATGGAGCCTGAGTCGACAGAGGAGGACACTATTCACATCAGGCACGATATTCCTTTGGGGGAGAGCCAGATGGGCGCCCACATTGAGCCGATGAGGGATATGTGGCTAACATTGGGGTCAGCCATTGAGGTGGGACAGTCAGATGCACTGACATTGAGTATGGTGACAGCAGTTGTAGATCCATATCCTCTGGAGGTGGTGGAGGTTGATGGGATTTTTCTGCAGGGGGCCAGTAAACAGCGGGAGCATGACATTCCTGATCAGGAGTGGGAGGAGTTGTTGGATATCGTGGAGCATCTATCTTTGGGTCGACACAATGATGAGGTGCAGATAGACGTACATGTAGTCAGCAGAGCTACAATGTTTTTAGGGGGTAGCACTCTCTAGGAGTACATCGATGGAGCTTGCACCATATCTTGCCCACTTTGGCCCATTATAGAGAGAGGGGCTCCCTTCGACAGGAAGCTTTCATTGGCAGACAGGGAAGAGTAGTGGGAGTTGATTACGGGCTGGCGGCGACACTCCAGGCGTGTTCCATATGCAGTTGTTGTTGCTACATCGGATTCTTCTTCCAGGATGGAATGGCGAGAGATCATGAGTTGGTACCCTCTTGATGGTAGAGTATTCTTCATAGGGAGCACAATAGAGCAGGGGCCCTTGGACATAGCAGATGTTACAGATTCCAACTGGCAGGGAGGCACAGGTCGTCGTTTCTTCAACACTCTATCTCGATTTCAGCAGAGTAGGATCAACGTGGGATTGAGTCAGGACTTGGATTGGAGAGAGGTGATAAGTTGGTACACAGTTGAGGGGACAGCTTACACAATCACAGATATAGTGCAGCAGGGGTCATGGTCTTCGCCTTTTAGAGCATCAGTCATAGCCAGAGGCAGTGCGCAGTCCGAGCTGTGGGACTTGGGCGATTATTGGCCATGGTGGCGATGGGATCCGGGAGGATTGTTGGTTGGCTAGTACCGTGAGAGATCAGTTTGGGATCTTGGCATTGAGAGATCCCTTCATATTAGGGTGATGTAGAGGATAGGAAAGATTCAGTGGCGCATCTAGGACCGAGGCACATTTTTCAGTGTCGGGGGGGAGCATCAGCTAGAGGAGGCTTGTTCAGGGATTGCTTGAGGACAAGCATTTTTTGGTGGGGAGGACTGTAATATTCCCAATTAGTAGCAGCTAATTAGAAATATTAATTTTGATCAATTTTGCCTTATATAATTAAATTATAAATAAAAAAAGTGAGTAGAGAGGGTCTAACGTGGAATAAAACATCCTCCCTAGTAGCACAA
Organism: Pinus albicaulis; assembly: GCA_034641835.2. NCBI lineage: Eukaryota > Viridiplantae > Streptophyta > Pinopsida > Pinales > Pinaceae > Pinus > Pinus albicaulis. Next base: position 1,554,663,059 of record CM076578.1, read on the forward strand.
CGTTGTGACTTAAAGGGGAGCCAAGGGGGGATAAGTACCACGTAGAGAGGGGACCCATGCATTCTCTATAAGCTACTGCGCAGATGAGGATGAGCACGTGGCAAGAGAGAGAGAGGCTACGTTGGGGTTTTGGAGGGAAACCAATGTTATAAAAGATAGAGGAGCCTTCTCATTTCATTCATTCTTGAGTTGATGATTTTTGAGTGAGACATTTGTCTTCTTGAGCATGCTGGCTATTTAGCCTGTCTTCAGCACTGTTTAGTGCATTGAGTGTCTCCGGTCGGAGATCTCAGCCTTAGGCCCGAGGGGCTTCCAGTGACTGCTCGGGCAAGGTTATTTCTTCAGTATTTTGTAAGAGGTTTTTTTTTTTGGGTTTGCTGCGGAGCTGTGCTTTCATAGAGACTGCGCAGTCACTAGGAAAGAGGACATGGTCCATTTTGGAGGTGCTCCAAATCGGGATTTCTACAGGAGATTCAGTAGAGAATTTGAGCAAAGGATCAGCCTTTGCCAGTAGGAGGATTTTTGTGGAGTTTGAGGACGTGTTTCAGCTATTATCATTTAGCCTCTGCGGAGAGCCTTCGAGGCCAGCATAATTCCCTGAGGAGGTATTTTCTGGTGGTTTTCGGGGGTTGGCCATTTTTTATATGGTTTATGGTTTTTTTCCGGGTTGGTGAGTAGAGGAGGTTTATAGATTTTCAGCTCATTCTGGCAAGGGGATCAGCCCCTAGTCTTCAGTTCATTCCAGCAGTAGCAGCTACACGACAGTTTTCCAGCAGCTAGGACGCAGTCCAGAGAGTTATTTTTTTATATATTCTTGAGCATTTTAGTTCTATACCACTTGGTGCGGTTATCTTTCACTCTTAGAAAGAGTCTAGAATGGGCGAGGTAGCCTCTGAATCTCGTCCTCTCCTCAGAGGCGAAATATTTGGTAAATTCCCTCCCAGACCATCTCTGGTTGGAGTTTGTCGTGTTTTAGAGATATCCCCGAAATGGGATATTATAGCGGTATTAGAGCATAAATATTGGATCAGCCTGCAGGTTTCCAGTTTTCAATTGCAACTATTTTGGCTATTTTGGTTAGAAGGGCCTACGCAGTTATTGGAGGAGGCTTATTTGTGGGAGCTTCATTGGTAGGATTTTAGATCTGGGGTGTTGGGAAATTGATAGGAGAGCCATATGAGGAGGTTTGCTGGGATTTTGGAGAGCAACGATTGACAGTAGTAGCTGCAGTGCCAAAAAACAAAATTGGAAGAGGGCCAAACTACAAAGGGTCGGATTTTGAAGGTTGGAATTAGAAGAAACCCTTTCTAGGTTTTTATGGGTTTTGGGCAAGGATCACCTTCCAAAATTCTTAGAATTTTCTGAGCAATTTTTAGTGGGTAAATCAGAGGCCGAAGTCAGGTAGAAGTGACGTTTCTAGAGGTGCCTGTAGACACAGAACATGAGGAGCCTATGATAGACGCAGAATAGGAGGAGCCTGTAGACACAGAACATGAGCCTGTGATAGACGTAGAGCAGGAGGAGCCTGTAGACATAGAGAAGGAGGAGCCTGTAGACACAAAGCAGGAGGAGCCGATGCCAGGTGATGATGGTATGAAGAGATTTGGGGAGATGATCCTCAAATCAGTACAGGATCTGTCAAGGCAGATTGAGCTGATGGGGCAGAGATTCACCGCTGTGGAGGCTAGACAACGTGAAACCCAAAGGGGTTTCCAAATTGGAGAGGGATCAGGCACATCCCACCATTTTCCAGAGCATGATGCCACTCAGTATATGGCATCACATACACCCACACGTTCCACTATGCCCACTTTTCTGGGTGCAGACACAGGGGCAGGAGCACAGCAAGAGGCAGAGCCTAGCCACGTGGGTGATTATTTCTCCAAGTATCAGGCATATGGGCAGGAGTTCGGGGATGCCCTTCCATTCAGAGATTTTGTTCAGCTCCATTGGGATAGCAGACCGCGCAACTTTCATAGAGGGAGGAAGCACTCACATGACGGGGGCTTGCAGTGCACAGTGGGCAGATTCCATTTACCGACATTTGACGGGTCATCCAAGCGTTCGGAAAAATCTTGGGTGGAGAAGTTGGATGCCTCTTTCCAGCTTGACCGAGTATCGGAGGGGGAAACCATCAAAATGGTTACCTTGCAATTGGAGGATGAGGGCACACAGGATTGTAGGGAGTTCGATGATACACATAGTGTGACACAGGACTCACCCTCATTGGAGAACTCCTTGACTGTGTCGGTTGATATCGTAGTGGAGAAGGTAGAGCCTACCCCAGTAGAGCCATCCATTGAGGTTATGATCAGAGTCGTGTTTGAGTCTTCGGGTGTTAGCAGCACACAACACATGGGTGAGGTGTCAGAAGATGTATCCACCTTCGATGAGCCACTAGGAGATACAGAGGTATTGGATGATGGTCGTAGACAGCGGTATCATCGGCTTCGGGTAGACCTTCTAGTTTTGAAAGGGAAGGCCACGTCAGTACGGAAGGCCATTCTGTTACAGAACAAGGAGATGGAGGGCATGAGAGTGGCTTGTGCCGATTCGGCGGCCATGTTGGCCAGCATTGGGGAGCGACTAGATTCCCTGATGGTACAAACAGAGGGCACGTTGGAGCGTCAGATCATTCCCCTTCAGGCATGCATGGACGGGACTAGCAGCATTTTTGGGTCACCTCTAACCATTGGAGAGAAAGAGACGGAGTCACTTAGTCAGACCTCATACATTGATTTGGTTAGCAGGATGAGATGATCGGAGTTGCACAGTGTGCAGCATCCACTTGTCAAGGTTGGATGGTGAGAGATTTTGAGTTGGTACTCGGTGGAGTGGGTTATGGAGATAGTGGTGGATCCGGGTGTAGTTCAGCAGGAGTTTCCAGGTGCTGGGAATACAGGGACCCCATATTGGCATTGGGGTCTAGGCCGGATTACCTATCATTTCCCAGGCAGGTCGGTTGACTATGTCTTGGAGGATACAGTTGGCCCAGCAGTAGAGCATGCGCATCCACTAAGGGAGTTTCGGTCAGCCCCATTGGCCAACCATTTTATTAGTAGACTCCCTAGGTTGTCTTGGTATGACACTCATACACAGGATCACGGGGTGATCAACATACCTTGGCAGGAGCTTGTCAGAGGAGGTGGCATTGGCAGGCCACCGGATGGCACCTTGTATGGGGCCAAGGATTCTTCACCTTTGTGTGGGGCACAGAGGACATAGCAGAGCCGAGTAGTGGTGGTAACACTACTGACACATAGGGAGATTCACTTCTCGGACCCCTCGAGGGGGGTTTGGAGTGATGATCCATTCATCAGCGGGTATAGTGATGCGACGGTGGAGATGATGACACCGATTGGGGGTAGTCCGTCATGTAGAGGCACAGCTCTAGGTCATCACATCCAGGGATGTGTGGGAGCCTCTAGCATTGAGCAGTGGACTACCAGTGGACATGGAGTTGCATGGTGGTGTATTGTACTGTGTGGGACTCCATTGTGGAGTAGGGGTGTCCTACATCACATTGAGAGCACGCAGGTAGAGACCAATGCCTGGACACAATCAGGGCACAAGATGGTACAGGGAGGTACAACAATAGCATGGGGTATCCAGCAGTATACAAGGGTATGCCTCAGTGTTCAGTGGCATGTCAAGGAGTACAGGGATGATCGGTGGGATGCGAGGGCGTATGGTGCTACACAGCAGGGTCTTAGAGAATTTCCTCTAGGGAGACTCACTGACAGGGACACCGGGCTTACCTTTGGGGGTATTTCACCCAAGATCGATGGGGAGACAGATGAGCGTTACTTGATGGTATTTGTGGGGACTCACGCACCTGACCCTCTACTACATCACTCACGGGCACAGTTGATTTTGTCGATGTCGCTTGGCATCTTGGGCATGAGAAGCGGGGTATGCGAGGCTCACCCAAGATATTTGGATGAAAATCAGCACAGTAGGGGAGAGACTTCTCAGCAGTGGCACTGGGTCATGGCGCTAGTTGACAACCATAGGTTAGGGGATGAGATGATCCTCTACAGGGGTGGCACATCAGTCATCGCTGAGCCTACGCTTGGGGAGCGGGTCATGAGGGAGACATGCGTCAATTTTCCCTCAGGGCATGTCGAGATCATGCATGAGCAGAGGATACTGGGTACAGCAGAGGTAGCATCCCAGTATGTGTCTAGGCTCGAGACATTGTATAGACACTTTATCGAGAGGGTGGATCGCATATTCAATGCAGATGAGGTGGCAGAGGCAGAACAGGAGGGAATTCCTTCTGTATGACAGGGTGAGGACCCTTTTTCATATGAGTCGATAGGATCAGTTGAGGACGCTTCTGGGGAGCGAGAGCAGTCATGCAGAGATGGTGACAGTAGACCGGAGCTACATTCCAGTGTACAGTGTGAGCAGTCACGGGACTCTGCGGGAGATACTGTGGATGAAGAGTCACTTGTGACGATTTATCTAGAGCAGCAGGCGATGGAGCCTGAGTCGACAGAGGAGGACACTGTTCACATCATGCCCAATATTCCTTTGGGGGAAAGCCAGATGGGCGCCCACATTGAGCCGATGAGGGATATGCGGCTAACATTGGGGTTAGCCATTGTGGTGGGACAGTCAGATGCACTGACATCGAGTACGGTGACAGCAGTTGTAGATCCATATCCTCTGGAGGTGCTAGAGGTTGATGGGATTGTTCTGCAAGGGGCCAGTAGACAGTGGGAGCATGAAATTCCTGATCACGAGTGGGAGGAGTTTTTGGATATGGTGGAGCATCCATCTTTGGGTCAACAAAGGGATGAGGCGCAGATAGACGTACACGCCGTCAGCAGAGCTGCAGTGTTTTTAGGGGGTAGCACTCTCCAGGAGTACGTCGATGGAGCTTGCAGCATATCTTTCCCACTTTGGCCCATTATAGAGAGAGGGGCTCCCTTCTATAGGCAAATTTCATTGGCAGACAAGGCAGAGCAGTGGGAGTTGATTACGGGCTGGCGGCAACAATCCAGGCGTGTTCCATATGTAGTTGTTGTTGCTACATCGGATTCTTCTTCCAGGATGGACAGGTGAGAGATCATGAGCTGGTACCCTCTTGATGGTACGGTATTCTACGTAGGGAGCACAGCGGAGCAGGGGCCCTTGGACATAGCATATGTTACAGATTCCAGTTGGCAGGGGGGCACAGGTCGTCATTTCTTCAGCACTCTATCCCGATTTCAACAGAGTAGGATCGGCGTGGGATTGAGTTAGGACTTGGATTGGAGAGAGCTGATGAGTTGGTACACAGTTGAGGGGACAGCTTACATAGTCACAGATACAGTGCAACAGGGGTCATGGTCTTTGCCTCTTAGAGCATCAGTCATAGCCATAGGCAGTGCACAGTCCGAGCCGTGGGACTTGGGCGATTATTGGCCATGGTGGCGATGGGATCTGGGAGGATTGTTGGTTGGCTGGTACCGTGAGAGATCAGTTTTGGATCTTGGCATTGAGAGATCCCTTCATATCAGGGTGATGCAGAGGACAGGGAAGATTCAGTGGCACATCTAGGACCCAAGCACATTTTGCAGTGTCGGTGGGGAGCATCAACTAGAGAGGAGGCTTGTTCAGGAATTGCTTAAGGACAAGTAATTTTTGGCAGGGAGGACTGTAATATTCCCAATTAGCAGCAACTAATTGGAAATATTAATTTTGATCAATTTTTCCTTATATAATTAAATTATAAATAAAAAAGTGAGTAGAGAGGGTCTAACTCACTTAGTGGAATAAAACATCCTCCCTAGTAGCACAACGTTGTGACTTAAAGGGGAGCCAAGGGGGGCTAAGCACCACGTAGAGAGGGGGCCCACGTATGCTCTAGAAGCTACTGCGCAGATGATGATGAGCACATGGAAAGAGAGACAGAGGCTACATTGGGGTTTTGGAGGGAAACCAACATTATAAAATATGGAGGAGCCTTCGCATTTCATTCATTCTTGAGTTGATGAATTTTGAGTGAGACATTTGTCTTCTTGAGCACACTGGCTATTTAGCCTGTCTGCAACACTGTTTAGTGCATTGAGTGTCTCTGGTCGGAGATCTCACGCTTATCCCTGGGGGACTTCGAGTGCTTGCTCGGGTAAAGTTATTTCTTCATTATTTTGTGAGAGGTTTTGTTGTTTAGGTTTGCTGCGGAGTTGTGCTTTCATAGAGACTACGCAGTCACTAGGAGAGAGGACACAGTCCATTTTGGAGGTGCTCTGGATCAGGATTTCTGCAAGAGATTCAGCTGAGATTTTGAGTAGAGGATCAGCGTTTGCCAGTAGGAGGATTTTGGTGGAGTTTGAGGCCGTGTTTCAGCTATTATCATTTAGCCTCTGCGCAGAGTCTTGGAGGCCAACGTAATTCCCTGAGGAGGTATCTTCTAGTGGTTTTCGGGGGTTGGCCATTTTTTATATGGTTTATGGGTTTTGTCCGAGTTGGTGAATAGAGGAGGTTTGCATATTTTCAGCTCATTCCGGCAAGGGGATCAGCCGCTACTCTTCAGTTCAGTCCAGCAGTAGTAGCTATATGGTAGTTTTCCAGCAGCTGGGACGCAATCAAGAGAGCAGCCATTTCTTGTACATTCTAAGAGTATTTCTTCATTTTCCTTGAGCAAGATTAGGTGCCATCACTCTGATCACCTATTGTACTTCATTATATTTCTCAAATTAATAAAATGGCTTAGCATTTCCTCTCTATGTTTCTGGATGAGTTGCCATATTTTCCATATTTTCTCTCTATGCTATTATATGTCTACTACACTGTTATTTTTTTATATATTCTTGAGAATTTTACTTCTATACCACTTGGTGCCTTTATCTTTCACACTTAGACAGAGTCTGGAAAGGGCTAGGTAGCCTCCGGATCTCGTCCTCTCTTCAGAGGAGAAATATCTGGTAAATGCCCTCCCAGTCCATCTCTGGTTGGAGTTTGTCGTATTTTAGAGATATCCCCGAAATGGGATATTACACTGGTATCAGAGCATCAATCTCGGATCAGCCTGCAGGTTTCCATTTTTCAGTTGCAACTATTTTGGCTATTTTGGTTAGAAGGGCCTACGCAGTTATTGGAAGAGGCCTATTTGTGGGAGCTTCATTGGTAGGATTTTAGATCTGGGGTGTTGGGAAATTGATAGGAGAGCCATATGAGGAGGTTTGCTGGGATTTCAGAGAGAAACGATTGACAGTAGCAGCTGCAGTGCCAAAAAACGAAATTGGAAGAGGGCCAAACTAAAAAAGGGTCAGATTTTGAAGGTTGGAATTAGAAGAAACTCTTTCTGGGTTTTTCTGGGTTTTAGGCAAGGATCACCTTCCCAAATTCTTAGAATTTTCTAAGCAATTTTCGGTGGGTAAATCAGACACCGAATTCAAGTAGAAGTGTAGTTTCTAGAGGAGCCTGTAGACACAGAACATGAGGAGCCTGTGATAGACGCAGAACAGGAGGAGCCTGTAGACACAGAACATGAGGAGCCTATGATAGATGCAGAACAGGAGGAGCCTGTAGACACAGAGCAGGAGGAGTCGATGGCAGGTGATGATGATGCGAAGAGATTTGGGGAGATGCTCCTCAAATCAGTATAGGATCTGTCGAGGCAGATTGAGGTGATGCAGCAGAGGTTCACCGTTGTGGAGGCTAGATAACGTGAAACCCCGAGGGGTTTCCATATTGGCGAGGGATCAGGCACATCCCACCATTTGTCGAAGCATAATGCCACTCAGTATATGGCATCACATACACCTACATGTTCCACTATGCCCACTTTTCTGGGTGCAGACACAGGGGCAGGAGCACAGCAGGAGCCAGAGCCTAGCCACATGGGCGATTATTTCGCCGAGTATCAGGCATATGGGCAGGATTTCAGGGATGCCCTTCCTTTCAGATATTTTGTTCAACTCCAGTGGGATAGCAGACCCCGCAACTTTCACAGAGGGAACAAGCACTCACATGACGGGGGCTTTAGCACATAGTGGGCAGATTCCATTTACCGACATTTGATGGTTCATCGAAGCATTCGGAAAAAGCTTGGGTGGAGAAGTTGGATGCCTCTTTCCAACTTGACCGAGTATCGGAGGCGGAAACCATCAAAATGGTTACCTCGCACTTGGAGGATGAGGGCACACATGATTACAGGGAGTTCGAGGATACACCTAGTGTGACACAGGACTCACCCTCATTGGAGACATCCTTGACCGTGTCGGTTGATATCATAGTGGAGAAGGTAGAGCCTACCCCAGTAGAGCCATCCATTAAGGTGATGATCAGAGTCGTGTCCGACTCTTCGGGTGGTAGCAGCACACAACAAATGGTTGAGGTGTTAGAAGATGTATCCACCTTCGATGAGGCACTAGGAGATACAGAGGTATTGGATGATCGTCGCAGACAACGGTATCATCGTCTTTAGGCAGACCTTCTAGTTTTGAAAGGGAAGGCCACGTCAGTACGGGAGGCCATTCTGTTGCAGGACAAGGAGTTGGAGGGCATGAGAGTGGCTTGTGCCGAGTCGGCGGCCAAGTTGGCCCGCATTGGGGAATGACTAGATTCCCTGATGGCACAACCAGAGGGCACGTTGGAGCGTCAGATCATTCCCCTTCAGGCATGCATGGACGGGACTAACAACGTTGTTGGGTCACCTCTTCCGATTGGAGACAGAGAGACGGAGTCACTTAGTCAGACCTCATACGTTGACTTGGTTAGTAGGATGAGAGGATCAGAGTTGCATAGTGTGTAGCATCCACTTGTCAAGGTTGGATGGCGAGAGATTTTGAGTTGGTACTCAGTGGAGTGGGTTATGGAGATAGTGGTGGACCCAGGTATAGTTCAGCAGGAGTTTCCAGGTGCTGGGAATGCAGGGACCCCAGATTGGCATTGCGGTCTAGGTGGGATTACCTATCATTTCGCAGGCAGGTTGTTTGACTATGTCTTGGAGGATACATTTGGCCTAGCAGTAGAGCATGCGCATCCGGTAGGGTAGTTTCGGTCAGCCCCAGTGGACAACCAGTTTATGGGAAAACTCCCTAGGTTGTCTTGGTATGACACTGATACACGGGATCACGGGGTGGTCAACATACCTTGGCAGGAGCATGTCAGAGGAGGTGGCATTGGCAGGCCACCAGATGGCGCCTTGTATGGGGCCAAGGATTCTTCACCTTTGTGTGGGGCATAGAGGACACAGCAGAGCCGAGCAGTGGTGGTAACACTACTGACACATAGGGAGATTCACTTCTCGGACCCCTCGAGGAGGGTTTGGAGTGATAATCCATTCGTCGGCGGGTATAGTGATGCGATGGTGGAGACAATGATACCGATTGGGGGTAGTCCGACATGTAGAGGCACAGCTCTAGGTCATCACATCCAGGGATGTGTGGGAGCCTCTAGCATTGAGCAGTGAACTACCGGTGGACATGGAGTTGCATGGTGGTGTACTGTAGTGTGTGGGACTGCATTTTGGATTTGGGGTGACCTACATCACATTGAGAGCATGTAGGGAGAGACCAATTTCTGAACACAGTCAGGGCACGAGACGGTACAGGTTGGTACAATAGTAGCATGGGGTATCCAACAGTATACAGGGGTATGCCTCAGTGTGCAGTGGCATGTCGAGGAGTATAGGGATGATCGGTGGTATGTGAGGGCGTATGGTGCTACACAGCAGCGTCCTAGAGCATTTCCTCCAGGGAGACTCACGGAGAGGGACACCGGGCTTACCTTTGGGGGTATTTCACCCAAGATCGATGGGGAGACATATGAGCGTTACTTGACGGTATCTGTGGGGACTCACACACCTGACCCTCTACTACATCACTCACGGGCACAGTCGATTTTGTCGATGTCCCTTGACACCTTGGGCATGAGAAGCGGGGTACGCGAGGCTCACCCAAGATATTTGGATGACACTCAGCACACTAGGGGAGAGACTTCTCAGCAGTGGCACTAGGTCGGGGCGCTAGTTGATAGCCATAGGTTAGGGGATGAGATGATCCTCTGCAGCGGTGGCACATCAGTCATCGCTGAGCCTACGCTTGGGGAGCGGGTCATGAGGGTGACATGCGTCACTTTTCCCTCAGGGCATGTCGAGATCATGCATGACCAGAGGATACTGGGTACAGCAGAGGTAGCATCGCAGTATGTGTCTAGGCTCCAGACATTGTATCGACACTTTATCGAGAGGGTGGATGGCATATTCAATGCAGATGAGGTGGCGAAGGTAGAACAAGAGGGCATTCCTTCTGTATTCGAGGGTGAGGACCCTTTTTCATATGAGTCCATAAGATCAGTTGAGAATGATTTTGGGGAGTGAGAGTAGTCATGTAGAGATGGTGACAGTAGACCGGAGCTCCATTCCAGTGTCTAGGGTGAGCAGTCACGGGACTCTGCGGGAGATACTCTGGATGAAGAGTCACTTGTGACGATTCAGCTAGAGTAGCAGGTGATGGAGCCTGAGTCGACAGAGGAGAACGCTATTCACATCAGGCACGATATTCCTTTGGGGGAGAGCCATATGGGTGCCCACATTGAGCCTATGGGGGATATGCGGCTAACATTGGGGTCAGGCATTAAGGTGGGACAGTCAGATGCATTGACATCGAGTACGATGACAGTAGTTGCAGATCCATATCCTCTGCAGGTGCTGGAGGTTGATGGGATTGTTCTGCAGGGGGCCAGTACACAGCGGGAGCATGACATTCCTGATCACGAGTGGGAGGAGATTTTGGATATGGTGGAGCATCCATGTTTGGGTCAACACAGGGATGAGGCGCAGATAGACATACACGCAGTCAGCAGAGCTGCAATGTTTTTAGAGGGTAGCTCTCTCAAGGAGTACATCGATGGAGCTTGCAGCATATCTTGCCCACTTTGGCCCATTATAGAGAGAGGGGCTCCCTTCTACAAGCAGCTTTCATTGGCAGATAGGGCATAGCAGTGGGAGTTGATTATGAGCTGGTGGCAACACGCCAGACGTGTTCCATATGAAGTTGTTGTTGCTACATCGGATTCTTCTTCCAGGATGGACTGGTGGGAGATCATGAGTTGGTACCCTCTTGATGGTACGGTATTCTTCATAGGGAGCACAGTGGATCAGGGGCCCTTGGACATAGCAGATGTTACAGATTCCAGCTGGCAGGGGGGCACAGGTCGTCATTTCTTCAGCACTCAATCCTGATTTAAGCAGAGTAGGATCAGCGTGGGATTGAGTCAGGACTTGGATTGGAGAGAGGTGATGAGTTGGTACATAGTTGAGGGGACATCTTACACAGTCACAGATACAGTGCAGCATGGGTCATGGTCTTGGCCTCTTAGAGCATCAGTCATAGCCAAAGGTAGTGCGCAGTCCGAGCCGTGGAACTTGGGTGATTATTGGCCATGGTGGCGATGGGATCCGAGAGGATTGTTGGCTAGCTAGTACCGTGAGAAATCAATTTGGGATCTTGGCATTGAGAGATCCCTTCATATCAGGGTGATGCAGAGGACAGGGAAGATTCAGTGGCGCATCTGGGACCCAGGCACATTTTGCAGTGTCGGTGGGGAGCATCAGCTAGAGAGGATGCTTGTTCAGGCATTGCTTGAGGACAAGCAATTTTTGGTGGGGAGGACTGTAATATTCCCAATTAGCAGCAACTAATTGGAAATATTAATTTTGATCAATTTTTCCTTATATAATTAAATTATAAATAAAAAAAAGTGAGTAGAGAGGGTCTAACTCACTTAGTGGAATAAAACATCCTCCCTAGTAGCACAACCTTGTGACTTAAAGGGGAGCCAAGGGGGGCCAAGCACCACGTAGAGAGGGGGCCCACGTATGTTCTAGAAGCTACTGCACAGATGAGGATGAGCACGTGGGAAGAGAGAGAAAGGCTACGTTGGGGTTTTGGGGGGAAACCAACGTTATAAAAGATGGAGGAGCCTTCTCATTTCATTCATTGTTTAGTTGATGATTTTTGAGTGAGACATTTGTCTTCTTGCGCACGCTGGTTGTTTAGCCTGTCTGAAGCACTGTTTAGTGCATTGAGTGTCTCCGGTCGGAGATCTTTCCCTTAGCCCCAGGGGACTTCGAGTGCCTGCTCAGGCAAGGTTATTTCTTCAGTATTTTGTGAGAGGTTTTTTTGTTTGGGTTTGCTGCGGAGTTGTGCTTTCATAGAGACTACGCAGTCACTAGGAGAGAGAACGCAGTCCATTTTGGAGGTGCTTCGGATCGGGATTTCTGCAGGAGATTCAGCCGAGATTTTGAACAGATGATCAGCCTTCGCCAGTAGGAGGATTTTGGTGGAGTTTGAGGTCGTGTTTCAGCTATTATCATTTTTCCTCTGCGTAGAGCCTTGGAGGCTAGCTTAATTCCCTGAGGAGGTATTTTCTGGTGGTTTTCGGGGGTTGGCCATTTTCGACATGGTTTCTGGGTTTTGTCCGGGTTGGTGAGTAAAGGAGGTTTGCAGATTTTCAGCTCATTCTGGCAAGGGGATCAACCCCTAGTCTTCAGTTCATTCCAGCATTAGCAAGTACACGGTAGTTTTCCAGCAGCTGGGACGCAGTCCAAAGAGCAGCCATTTCCTGTATATTCTGAGAGTATTTATTCACTTTCCTTGAGCAAGATTAGGTGCCATCACTCTGATCACCTATTGTACTTCATTATATTTCTCAGATTAATAAAATGGCTTAGCATTTCCTCTCTATGTTTCTGGATGAGTTGCCATATTTGCCGTATTTTCTCTCTATGCTATTATATGTCTGTTGCACTGTTATTTTTTTAAATATTCTTGAGAATTTTAGTTCTATACCACTTGGTGTGTTTATCTTTCACTCTTAGACAGAGTCTGGAAAGGGCCAGGTAGCCTCCAGATATCGTGCTCTCTTCAGAGGCGAAATATCCGGTAAATGCCCTCCCAGTCCATCTCTGGTTGGAGTTTGCCGTGTTTTAGAGATATCCCCGAAACGGGATATTACAGTGGTATCAGAGCACCAATCTTGGATTAGCCTGCGGGTTTTCAGTTTTCAGTTGCAACTATTTTGGCTATTTTGGTTAGAAGGGCCTACGTAGTTATTGGAGGAGGCTTATTTGTGGGAGCTTCATTGGTAGGATTTTAGATCTGGGGTGTTGGGAAATTGATAGGAGAGCCATATGAGGAGGTTTGCTGGGATTTTGGAGAGCAACGATTGACAGTAGTAGCTACAGTGCCAAAAATCGAAATTGGAAGAGCGCCAAACTACAAAGGGTCAGATTTTTAAGGTTGGAATTAGAAGAAACCCTTCCTGGGTTTTTCTGGGTTTTGGGCAAGGATCACCTTCCCAAATTCTTAGAATTTTCTGAGAAATTTTCAGTGGGTAAATCAGAGGCTGAAGTCAGGTAGAAGTGATGTTTCTAGAGGATCCTGTAGACACAGAACATGAGGAGCCTGTGATAGACGCAGAACAGGAGGAGCCTTTAGACACAGAACATGAGGAGCATGTGATAGACGCAGAACAGGAGGAGTCTGTAGACACAGAGCAGCAGGAGCCGATGCCAGGTGATGATGGTGTGAAGAGATTTGGGGAGATGCTCCTCAAATCAGTACAGGATCTGTCGAGGCAGATTGAGGTGATGGGGCAGAGATTCACCACTGTGGAGGCTACATAACGTGAAACCCCAAGGGGTTTCCAGATTGGCGAGAGATCAGGCACATCCCACCATTTGTCGGAGCATGATGCCACTCAGTATATGGCATCACATACACCCACACATTCCACTATGCCCACTTTTCTGGGTATAGACACGGGGGCAGGAGCACAGCAGGAGCCAGAGCCTAGCCACGTGGGTGATTATTTCGCCAAGTATCAAGCATATGGGTAGGAGTTCGGGGATGCCTTTCCATTCAGAGATTTTGTTCAGCTCCAGCGGGATAGCAGACCCCACAAATTTCACAGAGGGAACAAGCACTCACATGACAGGGGCTTTCAGCGCATAGTGGGCAGATTCCATTTACCGACATTTGACGGGTCATCCAAGCGTTCGGAAAAAGCTTGGGTGGAGAAGTTGGATGCCTCTTTCCAGCTTGACCGAGTATCGGAGGGGGAAACCATCAAAATGGTTACCTCGCACTTGGAGAATGAGGGCACACAGGATTGCATGGAGTTTTAGGATACACCTAGTGTGACAAAGGACTCACCCTCATTGGAGTCTTCCTTGACCGTTTCGGTTGATATCACAGTGGAGAAGGTAGAGCCTACCCCAGTAGAGCCATCCATTGAGGTGATGATCAGAGTCGTGTCCGAGTCTTCGGGTGGTAGCAGCACACGACAGATGGGTGAGGTTTCAGAAGATGTATCCACCTTCGATGAGGCACTAGGAGATACAAAGGTATTGGATTATGGTCGCAGACAGCGGTATCATCTGCTTCAGGCAGACCTTCTAGTTTTTAAAGGGAAGGCCACGTCTGTATGGGAGGCCATTCTACTGCAGGACAAGGAGCTGGAGGGCATGGGAGTGGCTTGTGCCGAGTCGGCAGCCAAGTTGGCCTGCATTGGGGAATGACTAGATTCCCTGATGGTACAACCAGAGGGCACGTTGGAGCGTCAGATCATTCCCCTTCAGGCATGCATGGACAGGACTAGCAGCGTTGTTGGGTCACCTCTTCCCATTGGAGAGAGAGAGACGGAGTCACTTAGTCAGACCTCATATGTTGACTTGGTTAACAGGATGAGATGATCAGAGTTGAACAGTGTGCAACATCCACTTGTCAAGGTTGGATGGTGAGAGATTTTGAGTTGGTACTCGGTGGAGTGGGTTATGGAGATAGCAGTGGAGCCGGGTGTAGTTCAGCAGGAGTTTCCAGGTGCTGGGAATACAACGACCCCAGATTGGCATTGGGGTCTACGCGGGATTACCTATCATTTCCCAGGTAGGTCGGTTGACTATGTCTTGGAGGATACAATTGGCCTAGCAGTAGAGCATGCACATCCGCTAAGGGAGTTTCGGTCAGCCCCAGTGGCCAACCAATTTATGGGCAGACTCCCTAGGTTGGCTTGGTATGACACTCAAACACGGGATCACGGGGTGGTCAACATACCTTGGCAGGAGCTTGTCGGAGGAGGTGACATTGGCAGGCCACCAGATGGTGCCTTGTATGGGGCCAAGGATTCTTCACCTTTGTGTGGGGCATAGAGGACGCAACAGAGCTGAGCAGTGGTGGTGACACTACTGACACATAGGAAGATTCACTTCTCGGACCCCTCGAGGAGGGTTTGGAGTGATGATCCATTCGTCGGCGGGTATAGTGATGCGATGGTGGAGACGATGATACCGATTGGGGGTAGTCCGACATGTAGAGGCACAGCTCTAGGTCATCACATCCAGTGATGTGGGGGAGCCTCTAGCATTGAGTAGTGGACTACCGGTGGACATGGAGTTGCATGGTGGTGTACTGTAGTGTGTGGGACTGCATTGTGGAGTAGGGGTGTCCTACATCACATTGAGAGCACGCAGGGAGAGACCAATTCCTGGACACAATCAGGGCACGAGACGGTATAGGGTGGTACAACAGTAGCATGGGGTATCCAGTAGTATACAGGGGTATGCCTCAGTGTGCAGTGGCATGTTGAGGAGTACAGGGATGATCAGTGGTATGCGAGGGCATATGGTGCTACACAGCAGGGTATTAGAGCATTGCCTCTAGGGAGACTCACGGACAGCGACACCGGGCTTACCTTTGGGGGTATTTCACCCAAGATAGATGGGGATACAGATGAGCATTACTTGACGATATCTGTGGGGACTCACGAACCTGACCTTCTACTACATCACTCACAGCCACAATCGATTTTTTCGATGTCTCTTGGCACCTTGGGCATGAGTAGCACGGTACGTGAGGCTCACCCAAGATATTTGGATGACACTTAGCACACTAGGGGAGAGACTTCTCAGCAGTGGCACTAGGTTGGGGCGCTAGTTGATAGCCATAGGTTAGGGGATGAGATGATCCTCTGCAGGGGTGGCACATTAGTCATCACTGAGCCTACGCTTGCGGAGCGGGTCATGAGGGAGACATGCGTCACTTTTTCCTCAGGGCATGTCAATATCATACATGAGCAGAGGATACTAGGTAGAGTAGACGTAGCATCCTAGTATCTTTCTAGGCTCCAGACATTGTATCGACACTTTATCGAGAGGGTGGATGGCATATTCAATGCAGATGAGGTGGCAGAGGTATAACAAGAGGGCATTCCTTCTGTATGATGGGGTGAGGACATTTTTTCATATGAGTCTATAGGATCAGTTGAGGACGCTTCTGGGGAGTGAGAAAAGTCATGCAAAGATGGTGACACTAGACCAGAGCTACATTCCAGTGTCCAGGGTGACCAGTCACAGGACTCTGCGGGAGATACTCTGGATGAAGAGTCACTTGTGACAATTCATCTAGAGCAGCAGGTGATGGAGCCTGAGTCGACAGAGGAGGACACTATTCACATCAGGCATGATAATCCTTTGGGGGAGAGCCAGATGGGCGCCCACATTGAGCCGATGAGGGATATGCGGATAACATTGGGTTCAGCCATTGAGGTGGGACAGTCAGATGCACTGACATCAAGTACGGTGACAACAGTTGCAAATCCATATCCTCTGGAGGTGCTGGAGGTTGATGGGATTGTTCTGCAGGGGGGCAGTAGACAGCGGGAGCATGAAATTCCTGATCAGAAGTGGGAGGAGTTGTTGGATATGGTGGAGCATCCATCTTTCGGTCGACACATGGATGAGGCACAGATAGACGTACACGCAAGCAGCAGAGCTACAGTGTTTTTAGGGGGTAGCACTCTGCAGGAGTACATCGATGGAGCTTGCAGCATATCTTGCCCAATTTGGCCCATTATAGAGAGAGGGGCTCCCTTCTACAGGAAGCTTTCATTGGCAGACAGGGCAGAGCAGTGGGAGTTGATTACGGGCTGGCGGCAACACTCCAGGCGTGTTCCATATGCAGTTGTTGTTGCTACATCGGATTCTTCTTCCAGGATGGACTGGCGGGAGATCATGAGTTGTTACCCTCTTGATGGTACGGTATTATTCGTAGGGAGAACACTGGAGCAGGGGCCCTTGGACATATCAAATGTTACAGATTCCAGCTGGCAGGGGGGCACAGTTCGTCGTTTCTTCAGCACTCTGTCTCGATTTCAGCAGAGTAGGATCAACGTGCGATTGAGTCAGGACTTGGATTGGAGAGAGGTGATGAGTTGGTACACAGTTGAGGGGACATCTTACACAGTCACAGATACAATGTAGCAGGGGTCATGGTATTTTCCTCTTAGAGCATCAGTCATAGCCAGAGGGAGTGCGCAGTCCGAGCCATGGGACTTGGGAGATTATTGGCCATGGTGGCGATGGGATCCGGGAGGATTGTTGGTTGGCTGGTACCATAAGGGATCAATTTGGGATCTTGGCATTGAGAGATCCCTTCATATCAGGGTGATGCAGAGGACAAGGAAGATTCAGTGGCAAATCTGGGACCCAGGCACATTTTTCAGTGTCAGTGAGGAGCATCAGCTAGAGAGGAGGCTTATTCAGGCATTGCTTGAGGACAAGCAATTTTTGGTGGGGAGGACTGTAATATTGCCAATTAGTAGCAACTAATTGGAAATATTAATTTTGATCAATTTTGCCTTATATAATTAAACTATAAATAAAAAAAGTGAGTAGAGAGGGTCTAACTCACTTAGTGGAATAAAAAATCCTCCCTAGTAGCACAACGTTGTGACTTAAAGGGGAGCCAAGGGGGGCTAAGCACCACGTAAAGAGGGGGCCCACGTATGCTCTAGTACCTATTGCACGGATGAGGATGAGCACGTGGCAAGAGAGAGAGAGGCTACGTTTGGGTTTTGGAGGGAAACCAACGTTATAAAAGATGGAGGAGCCTTCTCATTTCAGTCATTCCTAAGTTGATGATTTTTGAGTGAGACATTTGTCTTCTTGAGCACGCTGGATGTTTAACCTGTCTACAGCACTGTTTAGTGCGTTGAGTGTCTCCGGTCGGAGATATCGCCCTTAGCCCCGGGGGACTTCGAGTGCCTGCTCGGGAAAGGTTGTTTCCTTAGTATTTTGTGAGAGATTTTGTTGTTTTTTTTTGCTGCAAAGCTGTGATTTCATAGAGACTAAGTAGTCACTAGGAGAGAGGACGCAGTCCATTTTGGAGGTGCTCCAGATCGGGATTTCTGCAGGAGATTCAGATGATATTTTTTGCAGAGGATCAGCCTTTGCTAGTAGGAGGATTTTGGTGGAGTTTGAGGCCGTGTTTTAGCTATTTTCATTTAGCCTTTGCGCAGAGCCTTGGAGGCCAGCGTAATTCCCTGAGGAGGTATTTTCTGGTGGTTTTCGGGGGTTGGCCATTTTTGATATGGTTTCTGGGTTTGTCAGGCTTGGTGAGTAGAGGAGGTTTTCAGATTTTTAGCTCATTCCAGCAAGGGGATTAGCCCCTAGTCTTAAGTTCATTCCAACAATGGTAGCTACACGGCAGTTTTCCAGCAGCTGGGACGTAGTCCAAAGAGAAGCCATTTTCTGTATATTCTGAGAGTATTTATTAACTTTCCTTGAGCAAGATTAGGTGCCATCACTCTGATCACCTATTGTACTTCATTATATTTCTCAGATTAATAAAATGGCTTAGAATTTCCTCTCTATGTTTCTGGATGAGTTTCCGTATTTGCCGTATTTTCTCTCTATGCTATTATATGTCTACTGCACTGTTATTTTTTTATATATTCTTGAGCATTTTAGTTCTATACCACTTGGTGCATTTATCTTTCACTCTTAGATAGAGTCTGGAAAGGGCCAGGTAGCCTTAGGATCTCGTCCTCTCTTTAGAGGCGAAATATCTGGTAAATGCCCTCCCAGTCCATCTCTAGTTGGAGTTAGTTGTGTTTTAGAGATATCCCCGAAACGGGATATTACAGTGGTATCAGAGCATCAATCTTAGATCAGCCTGCGGGTTTCCATTTTTCAGTTGCAACTATTTTCGTTATTTTGGTTAGAAGGGCCTACGTAGTTATTGGAGGAGGCTTATTTGTGGGAGCTTCATTGGTAGGATTTTAGATCTGGGGTGTTGGGAAATTGATAGGAGAGCCATATGAGGAGGTTTGCTGGGATTTCGGAGAGCAACTATTGACAGTAGTAGCTGCAGTGCCAAAAAACGAAATTGGAAGAGGGCCAAACTACAAAGGGTCAGATTTTGAAGGTTGGAATTAGAAGAAACTCTTTCTGGGTTTTTGGCAAGGGTCACCTTCCCAATTTCTTAGAATTTTCTGAGAAATTTTCAGTGGGTAAATCAGTGGCCAAAGTTAGGTAGAAGTGATGTTTTTAGAGGAGCCTGTAGACACAGAACATGAGGAGCCTGTGATAGACGCAGAACAGGAGGAGCCTGTAGACACAAAACATGAATAGCCTGTGATAGACGCAGAAGAGGAGGAACCTGTAGACAGAGAGCAGGAGGAGTCGATGCCAGGTGATGATGGTGCAAAGAGATTTTGGGAGATGCTCCTCAAACCAGTACAGGATCTGTCGAGGCAGATTGAGGTGATGGGGCAGAGATTCACCGCTGTGGAGGCTAGACAATGTGAAACCCCAAGGGGTTTCCAGATTAGCAAGGGATCAGGCACATCCCACCATTTGTCGGAGCATGATGCCACTCAGTATATGGCATCACATACACCCACAGGTTCCTATGCCCACTTTTCTGGGTGCAGATACAGGGGAAGGAGCACACCAGGAGCTAGAGCCTAGCCACGTGGGTGATTATTTCACCTAGTATCAGGCATATGGGCAGGAGTTCAAGGATGCCCTTCCATTCAGAGATTTTTTTCAGCTCCAGCGAGATAGCAAACCCTGCAACTTTCACAGAGGGAACAAGCACTCATGTGACAGGGGCTTGCAGTGCACAGTGGGAAGATTCCATTTACCGACATTTCACGGGTCATCCAAGCATTCGGAAAAAGTTTGGGTGGAGAATTTGGATGCCTCTTTCCAGCTTGACCGAGTGTCAGAGGGGGAAACCATCAAAATGGTTACCTCGCACTTGGAGGATGAGGGCACACAGGATTGTAGGGAGTTCGAGGATACATCTGGTGTGACATAGGAATCACCCTCATTGGAGACCTCCTTGACTGTGTCAGTTGATATCGTAGTGGAGAAGGTAGAGCCTACCCCAGTAGAGCCATCCATTGAGGTGATGATCATATTCGTGTCCGAGTCTTCAGGTGGTAGCAGCACATGACATATAGGTGAGGTGTCAGAAGATTTATCCACCTTCGATGATGCACTAGGAGATATAGAGGTATTGGATGATGGTCGTAGACAATGGTATCATCGGCTTCAGGTAGACCTTTTAGTTTTAAAAGGGAAGGCCACATCAGTAAGGGAGGCTATTATGTTGCAGGACATGGAGCTGGAGGGCATGAGAGTGGCTTGTGCCAAGTCAGCAGCCAAGTTGGCCCTCATTGGGGAACGACTAGATTCCCTGATGGTACAACCGGAGGGCACGTTGGAGTGTTAGATCATTCCCCTTCAGGCATGCATGGACGGGACGAACAGTTTTGTTGGGTCACCTCTTCCCATTGGAGAGAGAGAGACAAAGTCACTTAGTCAGACCTCATACGTTGACTTGGTTAGCAGGATGAGACGATCGGAGTTGCACAGTGTGCAACATCCACTTGTCAAGGTTGGATGGCGAGAGATTTTGAGTTGGTACTCGATGGAGTGGGTTATGGAGATAGTAGTGGACCCGGGTGTAGTTCAGCAGGAGTTTCGAGGTGCTAGGAATATAGGGAGCCCAGATTGGCATTGGGGTCTGGGTGAGATTACCTATCATTTCCTAGGCAGGTTAGTTGAATATGTCTTTGAGGATACAGTTGGCCTAGCAGTAGAACAAGTGCATCCACTAAGGGAGTTTCGGTCAGCCCCAGTGGCCAACTAGTTTATGGGTACACTCCCTAGGTTGTCTTGGTATGAAAATCATACACGAGATCACGGGGTGGTCAACATACCTTGGCAGGAGCTTGTCGGAGGAGGTGGCATTGGTAGGCCACCAGATGGCGCCTTGTATGGGGCCAAGGATTCTTCACCTTTGTCTGGGGCACAGAGGACGCAGTAGATCCAAGCAGTGGTGGTAACACTACTGACACATTGGGAGATTCACTTCTCGGACCCCTTGAGGAGGGTTTGGAGTGATGATCCATTCTTCGGCGGGTATAGTGATGCGATGGTGGAGATGATGATACCGATTGGGGGTAGTCCGACATGTAGAGGTACAGCTCTAGGTCATCACATCCAGGGATGTGTGGGAGCCTCTAGCATTGAGAAGTGGACTACCGGTGGACATGGAGTTGCATGGTGGTGTACTATAGTGTGTGGGACTGCATTGTGGATTTGGGGTGTCCTACATCACATTGAGAGCATGCAGGGAGAGACCAATGCCTAGACACAGTCAGGGCACGAGAAGGTATACGGTGGTACAACATTAGCATGGGGTATCCAGTAGTATACAGGGGTATGCCTCAGTGTGCAGTGGCATGTCGAGGAGTACAGGGATGATCGGTGGTATGCGAGGGCGTATGGTGCTACACAACAGGGTCTTAGAGCATTGCCTCCACGGAGACTCGCGGACAGGGACAACGAGATTACCTTTGGGGGTATTTCACCTAAGATCTATGGGGAGACAGATGAGCATTACTTGACGGTATCTGTGGGGACTCACGCATCTGACCTTCTACTACATCACTCACAGACATAGTCGATTTTGTCGATGTCCCTTGGCACCTTGGGCATGAGCAATAGGGTATGCGAGGCTCACCCAAGATATTTGGATGACACTCAGCACACTAGGGGAGAAACTTCTTAGCAGTGGCACTGGGTCGGGGCGCTAGTTGACAGCCATAGGTTAGGGGATGAGATGATCCTTTGCAGGGGTGGCACATTAGTCATCGCTGAGCTTACGCTTGGGGAGCGGGTCATGACGGAGACATGCATCACTTTTCCCTCAGGGCATCTCGAGAGAATGTATGAGAAGAGGATACTGGGTATAGCATAGGTAGCATCCCAGTATGTGTCTAGGCTCCAGACATTGTATCAACACTTTATCGAGAGGGTGGATGGAATATTCAATTCAGATGAGGTGGCGGAGGTAGAAAAGGAGGGCATTCCTTCTGTATGCCAGGGTGAGGACCCTTTTTCATATGAGTCCATAGGAACAGTTGAGGACGCTTCTGGGGAGTGAGATAAGTCATGCAAATATGGTGACAGTAGACTGGAGCTGCATTCCAATGTCCAGGGTGAGCAGTCATGGGACTCTGCGAGAGATACTCTAGATGAAGAGACACTTGTGACGATTCAGCTAGAGCAGTAGGTGATAGAGCCTGAGTCGACAGAGGAGGACACTATTCACATCAGGCATGATATTCCTTTGGGGGAGAGCCAGATGGGCGCCCACATTGAGCCGATGAGGGATATGTAGCTAACATTGGGGTCATCCATTTAGGTGGGACAGACAGATGCACTGACATCGAGTACAGTGACAGCAGTTGCAGTTGCAGATCCATATCCTCTGCAGGTGCTGGAGGTTGATGGGATTGTTCTGCAGGGGGCCAGTAGACAGCGGGAGCATGAAATTCCTGATCACGAGTGGGAGGAGTTGTTTGATATGGTGGAGCATCCATCTTTGGGTCGACACAGGGATGAGGTGCAGATAGACGTACACGCAGTCAATAGAGCTACAATGTTTTTAGGGGGTAGCACTCTCCAGGCGTACATCGATGGAGCTTGCAACATATCTTTCCCTATTTGGCCCATTATAGAGAGAGGGGCTCCCTTCTACAGGCAGCTTTCATTGGCAGACATGGCAGAGAAGTGGGAGTTGATTACAGGCTGGCGGCAACACTCCAGGCATGTTCCATATGCAGTTGTTGTTGCTACATTAGATTCTTCTTCAAGGATGGACTTGTAGGAGATCATGAGTTGGTACCCTCTTGATGGTACGGTATTCTTCATAGGGAGCACAGTGGAGTAGGGGCCCTTGGACATAGTAGATGTTACAGATTCCAGCGGGCAGGGGGGCACAGGTCGTCATTTCTTCAGCACTCTATCTGGATTTCAGCAGAGAAGGATCAGCGTGGGATTGAGTCAAGACTTGGATTGGAGAGAGGTGATGAGTTGGTACACAGTTGAGGGGACAACTTACACAGTCACAGATAGAATGTAGCAGGGGTCATGGTCTTCGCCTCTTAGAGAATCAGTCATAGAGAGAGGCAGTGTGCAGTCCGAGCCGTGGGACTTGGGTGATTATTGGCCATGGTGGCGATGGGATCTGGGAGGATTGTTGGTTGGCTGGTACCGTGAGAGATCAGTTTGGGATCTTGGCATTGAGAGATCCCTTCATATCAGGGTGATGTAGAGGATAGGGAAGATTCAGTGGCGCATCTGGGACCTAGGCGCATTTTGCAGTGTCGGTGGGGAGCATCAGCTAGAGAGGAGGCTTGTTTAGGCATTTCTTGAGGACAAGCAATTTTTGGCAGGGAGGACTGTAATATTCCCAATTAGCAGCAGCTAATTGGAAATATTAATTTTGATCAATTTTTCCTTATATAATTAAATTATAAATAAAAAAATTGAGTAGAGAGTGTCTAACTCACTTAGTGGAATAAAACATCCTCCCTAGTAGCACAACGTTGTGACTTAAGGGGGAGCCAAGGGGGGCTAAGCACCTCGTAGAGAGGGGGCCTACGTATGCTCTAGAAGCTACTGCGCAGATGAGGATGAGCACGTGGAAAGAGAGAGAGAGGCTGTGTTGGGGTTTTGGAGGGAAACCAACGTTATAAAATATGAAGGAGCCTTCTCATTTCATTCCTTCTTGAGTTGATGATTTTTGAGTGAGACATTTGTCTTCTTGAGCACGCTGGCTGTTTAGCCTGTCTGCAGCACTGTTTAGTGCATTGAGTGTCTTCGGTTGGAGATCTCGCCCTTAGCCCCGGGGGACTTCGAGTGCCTGCTCGGGCAAGGTTATTTCTTCAGTATTTTTTGAGAGGTTCTGTTTTTTGGGTTTGCTGTGGAGTTGTGCTTTCATAGAGACTGCGCAGTCACTAGGAGAGAAGACGCAGTCCATTTTGGAGGTGCTCCGGATTTGGATTTCTGTAGGAGATTCAGCCAAGATTTTGAGTAGAGGATTATCCTTTGCCAGTAGGAGGATTTTGGTGGATTTTGAGGCCATGTTTCAGCTATTATCATTTAGCCTCTGCGTAGAGCCTTGGAGGCCAACGTAATTCCCTGAGGAGGTATTTTCTGGTGGTTTTTGGGGTTTGGCTATTTTTGATATGGTTTTTAGGTTTTGTCTGGGTTGGTGAGTAGAGGAGGTTTGTAGATTTTCAGCTTATTCCAGTAAGGGCATTAGCCCCTAGTCTTCAGTTCATTCTAGCAGTAGCAGCTACAGGGCAGTTTTCCAGTAGTTGGGACGCAGTCCAGAGAGCAGCCATTTCCTGTATATTCTGAGAGTATTTCTTCACTTGCCTTGAGCAAGATTAGGTGCCATCACTCTGATCACTTATTGTACTTCATTATATTTCTCAGATTAATAAAATGGCTTAGAATTTCCTCTCTATGTTTCTGGATGAGTTGCCGTATTTGCCGTATTTTCTCTCTATGCTATTAGATGTCTGCTGCACTATTATTTTTTTATATATTCTTGAGCATTTTAGTTCTATACCACTTGGTGCGTTTATCTTTCACTCTTAGACAGAGTCTGGAAAGGGCCAGGTAGCCTCCAGATCTCGTCCTGTCTTCAGAGGCGAAATATCCAGTAAATTCCCTCCCAGTCCATCTCTGGTTGGATTTTGCCATGTTTTAGAGATATCCCCGAAATGGGATATTACATTCCTCAAGCACAGACTTCACCTAAACTCGTGTAAATTCTAGTAGATTTTAATTAGTTTGAATAATTTATACATGCAAATTCTTATATGAGGAGCCTAGATATTTCAAAAGCTTCTTGTAATTTTCTCAAAATGTTCGATTTCATGGAATATTTTCCCTTCTCCATGGAATTCTTACAAGACAAGGGTCTTCCCTTAACTGAGCCTCATGAGTAGCATGCTCTTCTCTGGGAAATGATTCACCTTAAATTTAGTATGTTCAATGGAATTTACTTTAACATGAAGAAATTTATTGACAATATCTAATATTGATAGGTTAAACATAATTTTAGCAAAATCTTGTTCAAATTTAAACTAAAATTATATATTTCTTGAAAATTAAATCTAATAAAAAATGAAACTTGGGAATTTATTTTTAGCTTGTTTTTCACCCTAATCTCTTCAAAGTGTAACCACATTCACTTCAATATTTGTAGGTACACATTGTGTTTTTTTCTTTTAACTTAGATGAAATTGGTAAAAGGAAATATTAAAAGTGATATGATGGGTCGTTTAAAAATGAGATCATCATAAAAAAATTCTATGATGTCTAGCGGGAAATTTAACCCTTGATCAAATCATAAATCAGAATTCACACTGAAATCAATGCATCTAATGCACACAATCAAATAAGGTCAGAAAACATCTACACTGAAATCATTGAAACTAATGTAAGCAACCAAAAAAAATTAGAAACGAATATGTACACTAAAATCAATGTATCTAGTGCAAGAAATTAAATAAGATTAGAAATCAACATCTACACTAAAATCAATGCATCTAGTGGAAGCAATAAAAGAGGATTGTAAATCACTATCTACATTGAAATCAATGCATTAGTGTGAGCGATGAAATAGGATTATAAATCACCATCTACGTTGAAATAACTATAGGATTAGAAATCGCCATCTACACTAAAATCGATGCATACAATGCAAGAAATCAAATACAATTAGTAATCAACATCTACAGTAGAATCAATGTATTTAGTCCAAGAAAAAAAATAGAATTAGAATACATCTACACTCACATCAATGCATATAGTGCAAGTAATCAACTAGGATTATAAATCAACATCAACACTTAGATCAATGCATCTAGTGCAAGTAATCAAATATTATTAGAAATCAACATCTATAGAGAAATCAATGCATCTAGTGAAAACAATCAAATATGATTAGAAATCACCATCTACTATGAATTCAATGCATTTAGTGAAAGAAATATCCTTCCCTCTCTCCCCTTTCCATATATATATATATATATATATATATATATATATATATATCCCTCCATATCTCCTTCTCTATCTCTCTATCTCACCCCAAACATACACACTCTCTCTCCGTCTCTTCCTTTTCACTCCCCACCCCCCAGATATATATATATATCCCTCCATATCTTCTTCTCTATCTCTCTATCTCACCCCAAACATACACACTCTCTCTCCATCTCTTCCTTTTCACTTCCCCCCACCCCTCCCTCTCTCTCTTGCTCCACTTTTCTATCTGTATGTTTGTTTCCTGCCTTCATCTCTCCCCTAAATCCATTTTTTCAACTCCCTCTCCTCCTTTGTCTCCCTCCCTCTCTCTTCCTCTCTCTCATTTGGTCTCTCTACTTTTATTTCCCACCTCCCTCTCTTCCTCTCTCTCTCTTTCCTCCGACAATGTCACTATCTCCCTCCCTCTCTCTCCCCCCTCTCTCCCCACTCCATATTTGTGTCTCCCTTTCTCTCTCTCTTACCCTTATGTCCCTCTATCACTCATATCCTTCTATCTCTCTCCATTCCTCATATCCCCTCTTCTTCATTTTATTTCCTCCAATTCAAGAAATAGAAGAGCATTATAAATCACTATGTACATTGAAAGTAATGCATCTAGTACATGGATTTTTATTCCCTCTCTCTCCCCTCCCTATATATATATATCCCTCCTTATTTCATTCTTCTCTATCTCACATCCCCCCAGCACAATGGGTTCTCCCTCCATATCTACCTATCTCTCCATATCTCTATCTCTATCTTCTTCCCTTTCTTCAACTTCCATCTATGTATCTATCTCCATTTGTCTCTCTTTTGTCTCTCTATATCACCCCAAAAACATATACACTGTTTCTCCACATTTATCTATCTCTCCCTCCCCCCTCCTCTCCATCTCTCTCTTTCTCTTCCCATTATCTCCCTCTCTCCCCTTCTATATTTCTTCCCTCCTTCTCTCCTCTCTCCCTCTCAGGGAAAATTTTAAGGATAGAAAATTATCTTGAAGTTTAAAAAATTGGTGAATCTCACTAGTCCCTAATACGTAAACTATAAAATGTTTATGGATGTATTTAGAAAATTATTCAAATTATAATGATTTTATATATACTCTCTATATAATGTTGGCAATTTTTAACATAAAATAATTTTATATTTTAAAATTTGGGCGAATCAATTTTAGAAAAAATTGAAATTAGCGAATATTTGTTTTGGAAAAAACATGGAAAATTAGCCCACCTATGAATATTATCCCCTAAAATTTTCCATGCTCCCTCTCTCTCCATATCCCTTATAAATCCATCTCTCTCTCTCTCTATCTCTCTCTATCTCTCTCTCTCTCTCTCTCTATCTCTCTCTCTCTCTCTCTTTCTCTTTCTTCTTACCTCCCTCTTTCTCTCCATTCCCCTCTCATTGTCTCTCTCACATTCCCGCTCTCTTCCTTCCTCTCTCTCCCTTTCTATCCCGCTTCCTTATTTCTCTCCCTCTCATATTTCTCTCTATATCTCTCCGTGTCTCTCCAACTATGCCACTATATCTCATTCTCTCCCCTCCTCTCTATCTCTCCCTCTTCATCTCTCTGTCTCAGACTAAAACATATACACTCTCTCCATCTCTCCATTTGCACTCTTTCTCTATCTCTCCTATTTTATCTCTCTATGTGATTCTCCTTCCCTCCCTCTCTTTTCTTCAAAATCTATTTGACTATCCCTCCCTCTCTCCTCCCATTTGTCCTCTCTCATCCTTACTCTCTCCCCCTTCATCTCACTCCCTCGATCTCTCCACCTTTATTATTGTGTCTTTGTTGTTCCCTCCCATATATATCTAGTGTTAATATATCATGATATATTAATATATATTATAATATAAAAAAATTAATTTTATATTAATTTTAATATTGTATTAATCCTAAGTTATTAAATTTAAAATATTATATTATAATATATTAATAATATTGTTAGAATTAATGTCAGTTTTTACATGGCTTGGTAACAAAATTTTCAAATATTACAAATTTGACATGGAAATATTTATTTATTTAGATATTTTAATATATTCATAAGATATATTTTTCCTATATCCATATGATATATTTTTCCTTTTAAAGATTCATTTTAGAAATATTTAATTAAAATAAATATTAAAATATTTTGGAGCAATATTTTTTTATTGTGTTGAATTAACCTTTTTACTTTATTTTACGAAATGGTATTGACTTCACTAAAGAGTAATGATGTTTAAAATTTTACTTGATTTGTAATTTTAATGTGGTAAATTATTTTGTTGAAGGTAAATTTATGATCCACTCAATTTCAACATTTATGACAAAATAACTATTAAACACATAATATAATTGTATTATAGTTTTTTTCATTGTCTTATGCATTTAATAGTTTTTTTATCGTATACCTTGAGTTTGAATAACAATATAAAAAAATTAAATTAATTATTTTTATTTTTAGATTTAAAAAAAAAATATTGCTGACATGAGAAAAATTTCAACTTTGATGATGGACATATAGTGTAACATTAATACCCTTGCATATCCACATATTTATTTGTATTACACACATAATAACTATATTATGTATCAACCCTTACAGGATTTCAATGAAGTACGTCTGGCTTTACAAATCATATCTGATATACCACATTTAATACAGTTTATATTTCATATCGTTGTTGAAGATCAGAGTTAGGTTTTTAATTTTCATTTCACCATAATATTTACCACGGGACTGCCGGCATTACCAGAACGGAAAACCGCACCCTAGATCTCTATCAGTATTTGAGTTGGCTTAACATAAGAATTTATGACACATGGTACTTGGAATATATGTCACTTAACAGCTGGAGGACGCACTTATGGTTTGCGATTTTCAATGGCACCTTGATGAATCTACACTGTCAATCTATACTGTAGATCAACGGACCATATCTCTGGAAAGAAAGCTCTGGATATCCCCGCCCAACCCTAACGCTCTCGTCATTTCTTTCTTTGGTCAAAATTTCTTCTGAGTTCATGTTTTTTTTTATTGTTAATAACCTTCTCAGCATTTACAAAACTTGGAGATTTGAGGGTAACCTGTTACTCAAGTATGTTCCTCTTTTATGGTTTTCTCTCCTGGTGGTTTTGTTTATGAGTTTACAGATTATGCTTTAACACACTTACTCACTCATTATTATCACGGCTGCTACGTGTAGGTCAGTATCCTTATCTTCAATGGCAAAGCCCTTACTCCTATGAGTTGCATGTCGCTCGCTGGTCCTTCTCTGGTCATCTGCTAATGAAGTCTACTTCTTCATCCAGGTACCCTGAAGGAAATTTACCTCTTATTCGAGGTTTCATACTCTATGAAGGACTTGGGATTTTAATTTTTTCATTTTGTTTTTAACAATCCTAGGTTGTAATATAATACCTGCATATATATATATATATATATATATATATATATATATATATATATATATATATATATATATATATATATATATATATATATATATATATATATATATATATAGATATAGATATATATATATATATATATATATATATATATATAGATATAGATATATATATATATATATATATATATATATATATATATTAAAGCAAGCCTATCTCTGTAATTTAGTTTAGGAGTTACATGGGTTAAGTCGTGTGTAAATCTCTCCATTCTTGTGTGCATTTTATGTACTAGTATTTTTATAGACGATTGTATAAAAGACATATGGTTATACTTTCTCTTGTATATATTTTAGTCTTTACCCTATTTTCCAAAATGAATGTATCTCTAAGGATGGGTGCTAGCTCTCTGGAAAATCTGTTCATTTTTTTTTTGTCTGTGATTCTATGGAATCTGGACATAGCTTCTTAATTTTTTTCATGCCTGCAAATGAGCTGTCGATCTTTTTAAGAACAAGGCTTGTTCCTTTATTTTACCCATTTACAGCTTTTAGCTATACTTCTGTACATACATTTTTCTTATAAATATATCATGGATCTATAATCTATCATATACTCTCTTTTTTTCTGTAGAGTACACATAGGTCTATAAAATTCTCCAAGTTTATTAATTTTCTTTCAGATTTATTTTCGAGGTGACCGAATCACCTCTTCATAGTTCGAGCATAGACATGATATAAGAGAAGTTATGTGTAAATGAGTGGGGTTTCTACCCCGTGCTCATTACCAACGGCTTATCCTACCACTAATGTTAAATTCTCCTTTTTTTCTTTATGTAGGATTATATGTATAAACACAGTTTTGGCTTACGCACGGTCTTCAGAGTGATCTTCTCATTTTTTTAAGGAACAGTTACATATGTACTGAAATTAAGGATTCCAGTTTTAAAGTTACAAAAACTTAATCAAATTCCTTTGTCCATAGAGTACTGTACATATTTTCTTTTAAAAAAAAATCCTACCACAGTAGATAGGTAAATTACCCAGGTTATAATTTGTACAGTGGCAGTATACAAATCTGTAATAACTTCTGGGTTGTTCACTTTCAGTCTCAGTGCATTTTTTTAATATAAGAGAAAATTTCCTAGATTATGTATAGTTTGGCACAATAATAATGGAAGAATTATTGTAACTATCTACTATGTTAATCATTCTCAATATATTCTTTTTCTTTAATGTAAGATAGAGTTTGTTATTAAGATTAAACATATAACCTTCCACCTGAAGACAGAATAACAATTTTTGTAACTAAGAACTTAGAAAACATTCGCCTATTGATAGTGAACAGAATAACAGTCTAGACAGACACTTATCTGGAAAACGTAGTTAGTTTTTGATGTCCACCCAACCTTCAAGAGAGGAAATTACATCCTCCTCTTGCCCCCGAGCTTTCCCTGAAAAGGTACGGGTTGACAGTAATCTTTCTGTTGTGACCTCAGGACTTCCTAGTCCAATCAGTACAAGAAAACTTCAAGAAAATTTTGGGTGTTTTTCCACTGGTCTCTACCAGCTCAGTAATTACTCACTCTTTCCTTAGCCCATGAACACAACCCCTATTCCTCACTGGGATGAATCTCTTATCCTCAGAGGAGCAGGTAACTGTTAAAATTGTCCAACCACCTTTCCAGTTATTGGAAAACATTTACCAATAGATTTTTCCATTTTTACTTTCCTAACCAATTTTTTTATTCATAATTAAGAAATAGGAAAAAATAGATTCTCTAGAAAATAATAATAATTGTCTCAGTATTTTCTTAAAGAAATAATTATAAAAATGTCTTTTTAACTAGTTAATCAACTAGTTTTCATTAATGCAGCTGTCACAAATCCCCCCTGGAAGTAACACCATCCTCGGTGTTTACTCAAGCTCTGAAAAGAGCTCCGAGTAAGCCTCTTGCACAAATTTTTCGTCCTCCCAAGTAGCCTCATCCGAGCCAAAGTGCTTCCACTGCACTTTGACTTGGGTGATAACTCGCTTCCGGAGCATAATTTCTCTTTGTTCAAGTATGTGTTGTGGCTTGACCAGGAACTAATCGTCCAACTGTACCTGCAACAGCAAAATTCCTTGTCAAAATTTTTATAAAGACATCATACTTATAAGTTAGGATTTTTAATTCTATCCTACCTCTATTTTTTTCCAATGAATTACGTGCTTCAAATCATGCACATAACACTTCAACAGGGACACATGGAACACATTGTGTACTGGTATGTGAGTACGCAAGGCCAGCGGATAGGCCACAGGTCCTATCCTTTCCAAAATTTGGAAGGGTCCACAAAACCTGGGAGCCAACTTGGCACAAGAGGTCCACCATAAGGTACTCCTCTTGGGTTTAATTCTCACATACACATGATCTCCTACTTCGAATTTGTGATAAGACCTCTTTTTATCTGCATAGATCTTTTGCCGCTTCTTTGCAGCCTGCAGATTTTGTCTTACCTTCTTTACTTCTGATTCCATTTCAGCAAGCATCTCAGGTCCCAATGTTAATTTTGTTTCGGGGCTACTCCAATTTATGGGTGTACGACATTGTCTTCCATACAGGGCCTCGAAAGCACTCATCTTCTGTTACTCCTGATAACCATTGTTGTAAGAAAAATCAACAAGGTGCAGATAGTCTTCCCACTTGGTTGGTTGTTGCATCACATACATGCATATAATGTCTTCCAATACTTGGTTTACTCACTATGTTTGATCGTCGGTGTGGGGATTATAAACTGTACTAAATTTTATCTGAGTTCCCAATCCTGTAAACAAATTCTTCCAGAATGGAGAAGTGAACTTAACATCCCAGTCTAAAATAACTGTCTTAGGAATGCCATGCAATTTAAAATTTTCCCACATGAATATGTCTGATATCTGTACAATCTTGTAATTAGACTGCACAGGAATAAAATGCTCATATTTACTCAATCTGTCCACTACCACAATGATGGAGTTGTTTTTCCTTTTTATTTGTGGTAAGCCTGTAATAAAGTCGAGGGATATGACCTCCCACTTCCATTCAGGTATCGGTATAGGCTGCAACAATCCTGCAAGATGTTTATGCTCCACCTTTACCTGCTGACACTCCAAAAAACTACTTAAATACTCAGTAATGTTTTTACGCATACCAGGCCAGAAGTATACCTTAATAATTGCAGTCAACATTTTCTGATATCCTCAGTGACCTGCGTAATTACTGCGATGGTACTCATTCATTATCAGCTCTTTTAGATCCATACGATTAGGCACGTACACTTTACCTCTAAAAGTTAGCATATGATCTTCATTTAATCCATACTCAGAGGTACTTCCTTGCTTTCTGGTTTCTTCCATTTATTGCCACAAAAATTGATATTGTAGATATTTTTGTGCTTCTTCCCTCACTTGTTCCAGAAATTTAATTTCCAACTGATTATAATACAGCTCATATATACCATGTAGCTTTCTTCTTAAAGCATCAACTACCTGGTTTTCTTTTCCCTTCACGTGTTGAATATCCATATCAAACTGACTTAGGAAGGCATTCCATCTTTCGTGTCTTGAGTTTAAATCTACTTTCTTGAAGTAACTAGTCAAGCTACTATGATCTGTCTTTGACACAAACTTTTTCCCAGTAAGTAGTGTCTCTATACTCGGAGCGCATGTAGTACCTATGTTAATTCCAGATCATACACTAAATAACTTTGTTCATGTTCCTTCAACTTTCTTGATTCATATGCCACCACTTTTCATTCCTGAGATAGAACTTCCCCAACACCTTATTTACTTGCATCTGTACACACTTCAAATTATTTGTTGCGATCAACTACCCTTAACATAGGTGCAGTGGTCAAAATTTGTTTCAGCTATTCAAAACTATTATGACATTCAATAGTCCACTTGAAAACTTTTCATTTCCTCTACAAAGAAGTAATAGGAAAAGAAATTTTTGAAAATCCTTCAATAAATCTTCAGTAGTACCCAGCTAATCCCATAAAGGATCTAATGTCTGCAACATTCTGGGGTACTCGCCATTCCATGATTGTTTTAATCTTCTCCAGATCAACAAAAATTTCTTCTGCTGAAATAACATGGCCTAAATACTGGATTTCTATTTTGAAGAAATCACATTTTCTGAACTTAGCGTACAGTTGATGTTTTTTTAGTATTTCCAGCACAATCCTCAAATGCTCCTTATGCTCTTCCTGGTTCTTAGAATAGATCAAAATATCATCTATAAATATAAGTACAAAATTATCCAGGAAAGGATGGAATATTCCATGCATTAACATCATAAAGGTTGTTGGTGCATTTGTTAACCCAAAGGGTAACACCACAAATTCATAATGTCCATACTAGTATGGAATGTTATCTTGAAAATGTCTACATCTTTGATTCAGATATGGTGATATCTAGATCTTAAGTCAATTTTAGAAAACATTGTGGCTCCCTTCACTTGATCAAACAAATCATCGATCCTTGGTAAAGGATATTTATTCTTGACTGTTAATTTTTTAAGGTGCCTATAGTCCATACACATCTGCATGGTTCCATCCTTTTTCTTCATGAACAGCACTGGTGCCCCCCAAGGAGACACACTCGGATGAATGTAGCCTTTATACAGTAGCTCTTGTAACTGCATTTCCAATTCTGTTAACTCTGGTACACTCATTCTATAAGGAGCCCTTGACACAGGAGAAGCTCGTGGCATTAACTCTATGGTGAAGTCAATGTCTCTCCTTGGTGGTAATCCAGGAATAATTTCTGGAAAAACATCCAAAAATTATTTCATCATAGGTATATTTTCCATCATAGGTGATTTTTCCTTGGAATCTACATCCCCACCTGAATAGCATATAATTGGCATCCCTTCCTTATACATTTATTCATTTGGGATGCTGTAATTGGATGTAACTGTAATGGATTATTGATTCCTTGAATCTCTTTACGTGCTCCATCATGCATTATATAATAAATTGTCTTTTCCTTACAGTCCACTAAGGTCCAACCCTTTTCTAGCCAATTCATGCCCAGAAAAACATCATAGGACCCTAATGAAAAAATGTTCAGATCTACTTGTAATTTTTGTTCTGAAATTTCCAAAGTAGAGTTTGGAATTATGGCAGTTACCTTTCGTTTTGCTCCAGTGGCTAGCTGTACCAACCACAAGTTTTTAAATTTTTGTTCTTTCAATTTACAATTTTCCACTATTTTGGGACTAATATAACTTAGAATCACACCTGGGTCTACCAAAATAGAAACAGATTGAGACAATAATTTACCTTCTAGCTCAATCATTGTCGGCTGATAATATGCCTGTCGATCCTCCAACACTGCGTTGATTCGAGGAATGTTTCTTGCCACATCACCAACTGTAGAGGCCTCCTAAAAATTTGTAAATGTATCATTTCTAGCTCACTGTGGATATTTTTTGTAGTAGTGTGCCTCACCACACCCCCAACACTGAAGAGGTGGCTTGGTCACCTGCCCCTTCTCAAGTTTGCTGGATGCTTCTGTAGGCTTTTCTTCTAATGGCCATCTATTTCTTTGGTGATTTCTACCAAATTGCTTATTGATAGAATTTTGGGCAGAGTTCTTAAAATTACTGCTTTTGGCTCCTTTAAAGTTGGTGCTGCTTTTCTGTCCTTTCCTTGGCTGCCAACTCTTCCCAATTTCTCCCTTAGCCTTGGACTGCTGATAACACATTTGTGCCTTACGAATGGCTTCATCCATGGTTCTGGGATTAACAAACTCAATACGCTCTTTCATATGTGTTGGCAGGATGCTCAGAAATCACTGCACCTTAGCCTTTTCTTCTCGAAGATATGGAACATATTGTAACAGGGAGGTGAACTTGGTGATATATTCATCCATGGTCATCTGTCCCAACACTAAATCATGAAATTCTCTAGATTTTTCATCATAGAATCATTTTGTCAGATACTTATCTTTAAATTATTGCTGGAACGATTCCCAAGTGACATCTTGTTCTTCAATACTACGAACATTCTTCACTTCTTCCCACCATAGAGTGACCTTCTCCTTGAGCTGATATATGGCCAATCGGGCCTTCAGGTTGTTGTTGCATTCATACACCTGAAATTGTTTATTCATGTTTATCAACCATGCCTCTGCCACTTCCTCAGCTTCACCGTTAAATGTTGGTGGTTTTATTTTTCGAAATCCCCCCTGAAGCTCTACTTTCTGCTTCTTAACGTCTTGTTGATCTGACACATTTCCAGATTCTGCTTCATTTTAATTTTTGTTCTTTCTTCGCTAAGATGGGCTTATTTCCACTCTGTCAGTGGTATTGTGTCTTGTTTGCTACTCACCTTCTTCTTGCATGCCTCTATCAGTACTTGGATGTTCCACTTCTTGGTTATGTTTGTCTCACAGGCTCTTTAATATATTTTCTTTCTCTTGCAGTAATCACTCATTATATTTTTGAATGTGCACCATTTCCTCCTTTATTTTTTGTATTGTATTCAACAGGAAGCTGCTTTGGTGTTGTTGTTCTTCTAGTAGCCTATTAGTTTGTCGGTGTTGATCAACACTTAACTGAACCCACATTTATGGGTTCATCACTGGTTGATCTTGGGGTTCCCTGGTGTCTTGGGGTAGTGGTTGTGTAGTTCCCATTCTCATTATGCTTCTAAAATCTATGCATCAGTATACACACAACTTGTATCGTTAGTTGACCCTTAGGGTCCCAGCGTATGAACGATGCTCTGATACCACTTGTAACATTAATACCCAAAAATAAAAATAAAAATTTATTACTTTCTACTGAGTTACATACCTTCACCCACTAAATATATAAATTTATTTAAATACTTATTTTAATGTTAGAATAGACTTATAATTTATCTCATCGCATATTCACATATTTATTTGTATTACACACATAGTAACTATACTATGTATCAACCCTTATAGGATTTCAATGAAGTACGTCTGGCGTTACGAATCATATCCGATCTACCACATTTAATACAGTTTATATTTCATATCGTTGTTAAAGTTCAGAATCAGGTTTTTAATTTTCGTTTCACCATAATATTTACCACTGGACTGTCAGCATTACCAGAATGGAAAATCACATCCCTAGATCTCCGTCGGTATCTGAATCGGATTAACATAAGAATTTATGACACACAGTACTTGGCATATACATCACTTAACAACTAGAGGATGCACTTATGGTTTTCGATTTTCAATGGTACCTTGATGAATCTGCACCATCGGTCTATAATGTAGATCAATGGACCATATCTCTAGCGGGAAAGCTCTGAATATCCCCACCCAACTGCAACACTCTCGTCATTTCTTTCTCTATTGAAATTTCTTTTAAGTTCACGTTTTTTTTTATTGTTAATAAGCTGCTCAGTATTTACAAAACTTGGAGATTTGAGGGTAACCTCTTACTCAAGTATGTTCCTATTTTATGGTTTTCTCTCTTGGTGGTTTTGTTTATGAGTTTACAGATTATACTTTAACACACTTACTCACTCATTCTTATCGCGGGTGCTACATGTATGCCAGTATCCTCATCTTTGATGGCAGAGCCCTTACTCCTATGAGTTGCATGTCACTCGCTGGTCCTTCTCTGGTCATCTGCTAATGAAGTCTACTTCTTCATCCAGGAACCCTGAAGGAAATTTACCTCTTATCCAAGGCTTCATACTCTATGAAGGATTTGGGATTTTAATTCTTCCATTTTTTTTTTTAATAATCTTGGGTTGTAATATAATACCTACAGATATATATATATATATATATATATATATATATATATATATATATATATATATATATATATATATATATATATATATATGAAAAGAAATCCTATCTCTGTAATGTAGTTTAGGAGTTACATGGGTTAATTCCTGTGTAAATATCTCCATTCTTGTGCGCATTTTCTATACTGATGTTTTCCCAGATGAATGTATAAAAGACATATGTTTATACTTTCTATTTTATATATTTTAGTCTGTAAGTTATTCTTTTAAATGAATGTATCTCTGAGGATGGGTACTAGCTCTCTGGAAAATATGTTCATTTTTTTTTGTCTATGGGTCTATGGAATCTGGACAGAGCTTCTTAACTTTTTTCTTGCTTGTAAATAAGTTGTCGGTCTTTTTAAGAACAAGGTTTATTCCTTGATTTTACCAATTTGCAGGTTTTACCTATACTTATGTACATGCCTTTTTCTTATAAATATATCATGGATCTATAATCTAGCATATACTTGTTTTTTTTTTGTAGAGTACACATAGTTCTATAAAGTTCTCCACGTTTATTAGTTTTCTTTCGGATTTATTTTCGAGGCGACCGAACCATCTCTTCTTAGTCTGAGCATAGACTTGATATAGGAGAAGCTATGTGTAAATGAGCGGGGTTTCTACCCCGTGCTTATTACCAACGGCTTATCCTACCACTAATGTTAAATTCTCTTTTCTTTCTTTATGTGGGATTATATGTATAAACATATTTTTGGCTTATGCACAGTCTTTACAGTGATCTTCTCATGTTTTTTAAGGAACAGTTACGTATGTACTGAAATTAAGGATTCCGGTTTTAAAGCTACAAAAACTTACTTTATCAAATTCTTTTATCCATAGAATACCGTATGTATTTTCTTTAAAAAAAATCCTACCATAGCAGATAGGTAAATTATCCAGGTTATAATTTGTACAGTGGTAGTATACAAATCTGTACTAACTTCTGGGTTGTTCGCTTTCAGTTTCAGTGCATTTTTTTAATATAAGACATAGTTTCTTGGATTATGTATATTTTGGCACAATAATAATGGCATAATTCTTGTAACTATCTAATGTGTTAATCATTCTCAATATCTTTTTTTTCTTTAATGTAATATTGAGTTTGTTATTAAGATTAAACATATAACCTTTCACCTGAAGACATAATAACAAAATTTGTAACTAAGAACTTAGTAAACATTCACCTATTGATAGTGAATAGAATAACAATCTGTGTTTAAATAATAATAGTCTAGATAGACACTTATCTGGAAAACGTAGTTAGCTATTGATGTCCACCCAACCTTTAAGGGAGGAAATTACGTCCTCCTCTTTCCCCCGATATTTCGCTTAAAAGGTATGGGTTGACAGTAATCTTTCTATTGTGACCTCAGCACTTCCTAGTCCAGTCAGTACTAGAAAACTTCAGGAAAATTTTGAGTGTTTTTCCACTGGTCTCGACTAGCTCAGGAATTGCTCACTCTTTCCTTAGCCCATGAAAAGAACCCCTATTCCTCACTAGGATGAATCTCTTATCCCCAGAGGAGCAGGTAACTGTTCAAACTATCCAACCACCTTTTTAGTTTTTGGAAAAAATTTACCAACAGTTTTTTCTATTTTTACTTTCCTAACCAATTTTATTATTCATAATTAAGAAATAGGAAAAATAACTTTTCTAGAAAATAATAATAATTGTCTCAGTCTTTTCTAAAATAAATAATTAAAAAAATGTCTTTTTAACTAGTTAATCAACTAGTTATCATTAATGCAGCTGTCACAATTATGCATTTAATAATTATTTTATCATATACCTTGAGTTTGAATAACTATATAAAACAATTAAATTAATTATTTTTATTTTTAGATTTAAAAATATATATTTTTGCTGACATGAGAAAAATTTCAACTTTGATGAAGGACATATACCCTTACACATAATACCGGGTTGTATAATGTGTCTCCTCTCTCAACTCAATAATATATGAGGTTGATAATATTTTTCAAAATTATAAAGTTCAAACATTTTACTCACATATTTTGTTTGTCACTTCCAACTTCTTTACATGAAATTATACGAGGTCGTATGGAAAATTACACACACACATAACCCTTACACATCACACTAGGTTGTAAAATGTGTCTCCTCTCCCAGCTCAATAATATATGAAGCTGATAATATTTTTGATATTTATAAAGTTCAAACATATTACTCACATATTTTTTTTGTTACTTCCAATTGCTTTGTATAAGTTACACCAATGGATTCAATACTATCATGCAATGTACTAAAACAAGATACTAAATCCTTCTACAATATTTACATAATATAAATCACAATCACTCAATCATGTGAAAATAAGAGAAAGAAGTAAATCAATCACACAACATAATATTTTTTTAGTAAAATAAATGGCTCCATATTTATTGTATAATCAATCAAGGAATCATGAAACAATACAATGTATGTGTGTTGACCACAACGTCATACACTCTACCAATTGCTTCACACTGGTCTAGGAAAATTTGGACAAACACATAGGAAATTTACTGCCTACCCTCATATTGCCTTGCTCACACAATCCATAGAGAAATAGATCCCTATTAAATAGGAAATTCAACCTTAATTGATTACACAATCCATAATGGGCTTCCTATCGCTTTATAGCTGCGCCTAGGCAGTTTCCTAAAAGTACAACTGATATTTTACTTGCCTTGAATCTTTGTCTCAACTGGGTCTCCTCCATAACTGACATGGATGCAACTATTAATATTGAATCATCAGTTACTTGGTAGATCACTACTTGTGAATTAGATCTATTTTAAATCACATGATCTTCCACTAGCTCATCAAATAGTTAGAACTAGTTAAATTGATTTTAATTCAATTAATGTGAGTTAACTGATCACACTCACACCACACTAGTTCTACGACTATAACTGGACCCTATTAATAATAGAATCACTCTACATCCCTAACCATTGATCCTCAACTCGAAATTCTTGAGCTAACTAAGTCTATCAGACTTAGTTAACTATTATAAGTTGTATGAGATAAGATTACAAATAATTTGCCAATTTATTTAAAATTTGGTTACACACCTTCTCACTAATGTGTCACTAGAATCACTAACTCATTTGTGACCTAAGACCCCACACTAGTGTGTCTGCATTTTCTTGTTGAATTTCAACACTCCCTCTCAACAAGAATGGGATTATCTGCTACCCTGATCCTGCCTCTGCAGTATTCAAATTTTCTCTTCACAAGCACCTTCATCAAGATATCTGCATCCTAATCCTCCATGGGAATGTATTCCAAAAACATAATGCGCCTCCGAACACACTCTCTTAGATGGTAGTACCAAATGTAGATAGGCTTTGACATGTCATGGAATAATGGATTAAACAAGAGTTTTATGCAACTCTGTTTATCACAATGTATCACCTTCGGATCCATCTTATGACCAAGAAAACCAACTACTATGTTCCTCATCCATATAGCCTCACATGCATCCTGAATAGCTGCCATGTACTCTGCCTTGACTAAACTAAGTGCAAATAATCTTTGATTCCCGCTATACCAATAAATTGCTACTAATCCTATGTTGAAGATTCCCCTTGAGGTGCTCTTCCTGTTGGATGGACTACCTGCTGAATTTGCATCGATGAAGCCTTGAAGCTTCACTCTCTATGTTTTTCTGTACCATAATCCATACTCTGTAGTGCCCCTGATATATCTCAACACATTATTCCCAGCCTTCGAAGAGAGCTTGGTAGGCTTAACCATATCTTAACTAAGCTGGTTAACTATGTAGCATATGTTTGGTCATGTGTTCACCAATACATAAGCAAACCCACAAGATGCCTATAAATAGCAGCATCCACTACCTCACCTGAAGTAGAATCCTCCTTCCTCCAGTTTCCTGGAAGAGGAGTCTCCATGGGTTTGCTACCCTCCACGTGGAACTTCCTCAAAATCTCCTTGGAATACTTTCCCTGAGATATAAATATCCCCCAATCTCTTTGCCATATTTCCAAGCCAAGGAAACAATGCAAGAGCCCCATGCGCCTCATCTCAAACTCTCTTGCAAGATGCTCTTTGCAAGAAGTTATGAGCTGCTCATCACCTGATAGTATTAGATCATCAACATAAAGTAAAATAATCAAAATATTACCATCAATCATAATATGATATAGGTTTGCATCCGCTTCACTCTTTGTGAAGCCCAACCTAGTGAAATAGTTGTCGACCTTGGGGTACCAAGCACGATGTGCTTGCTTTAGCCCATATAGTGCTCTCTTGAGTCTACACACATGTGACCCTCTGTTAAAGGTCTCAAAACCTTCTGGCTCTTCAAAGTAAAATTATTCCTCAATAACTCCATTGAGAAAGGTTGTATTTACATCCATATGATGTATCTGCCACCCATCTGCACTGAGAGTGTAAGGATGGATCTAATCAAGGAGTATCTTACAATTGTTACAAAAGTCTCCTCATTGTCAATCCCCAATACCTATGAGAATCATTGAGAAACAAATATAGCCTTGTATTTCTCCACACTCCCATATGATTCTTGATTCACCTTGTAGATACACCTAGATCCAACCACTGACTTCCCCACTAGTCTTGGGACCACTTCCCATGCATTTTTTCTTAAAATGGATTGATACTCCTCAACCATGGCAGCGACCCATGTTGGTTGCTGCACTACTTCCTCAAAATAGGATGGTTCTGACACAATACACTCACTCATAAGAGCCATGTATCTAGTACACATGTCTGGGGACCTTCTCTGACTACGTTGTAATATAGGTTCCCATACATACTCTGTCACATCTAGCATCAATCTTTCATCTTCTCTGGTGTGCTTCCTACCATTTCTGGTGGATGCCTTTATATGAGTGGTTTCTGCCACTCCATGATCCTCTTCTTGTGGTTTCTCCACATCCTAAGGTTCCTCTTTTGGAACTAAGAGTTCCCCATCTGCATGAAATTCAAGCTCCCTCTCAAGGGACAATCACATGGATTTCTCCTCATCAAATTTAAAATCTCTCTTAACAACTATCATCCTTTTAGCTGACAAATACACCTGATAGTTGGGGCGAGTATCAGTGTACCCCACAAATATCGCAACCTCTATTGTTGGTTCTAGCTTCTTGTTGGCATATTTGGTCACATGGAAATAGAAATATGAGCCAAAAATTTTAAAATATGAAAAATCTGGTTTCTTACCTAAAAATGCCTCCTCTCATGTACTCATGTGAAGCATCTAATTAAGACTAATGTTCTACACAAATACCATTGTGTTGCATGCCTCTGCCCACATATGCAATGATAGGCCCTGATCATGTAACATAGCTTGTGCTACTCCCACAGTTGTTTTGTTATTTCTTTCTGTAACCCCATTCTGTTGTGGGTTATGAGGTGCAATCAATTCTCTCTAAATTCTTTCTTTGAAACAAAACTTCTTGAATTCATTAGAGATATACTCACCACCATTGCCACTCATTAGAGCCTTCAACTTCTTCCCTGTATATTTCTCTACTAGTAGTTTGAACCAAAAAAACTTGGATAACATCTGATATTTCTTCTGTAGAAAGAAGATCCAACAATTTCTAGAAAAATCACATAATAACTATGCTTTGATGTGGAACATGTTAAGAATGGTCCACAAATGTCTGAGTGAACTCTCTCAGGAATTGAAATTTCTCGGTTCTCCTTCTCATGAAAATGGGCTTCAGTATACTTCCCCATGGTACATCCCTTACATCTATCTATCTGTGGAAGAGTACCCTTTGGAAGACCTGTATAAATCTATTGCATGATCCTCAAAGCATTGTGGTGTATATGGCCCAATCTCCTATGCCATAAGTCACATGTATCATGGCTCACCAGCTTCCCTTCTTTACTGCTCAATGTTGCGTAGCCATCTACATCAAGTTTTTAGAGGCTCTTCACATGAACCCCAATATTCTTTACCTATCTTGTGGCTTTGTGACTAAGGAAAGCCTTTCATTCACTAAAAAACACATCATATTCCTCCAACATAGCAACTGAAATTAAATTATTTTTCAAGCTTGGTACATTCATTACATATTTTAATATGAAAGTTTTACCTAACTATCTCTGGAAAGTAAGTGTACCAATTTCAGTAGCGCTATGCCTCCCGTCATCACCCATCTCAATGTGCATTTGAAGATCCTTCTCCTCCAAGCTACTAAAGAGTTCTTGTTTCCCGTCATGTGGAAATATGATACACTATCCAAGTACCACATATATCCCATCATAGTAGACGCTATGCATGCAATGAGAGAGAATTCCAACTCAAACTATGAGGCCAAAGCTTCACCCATTGCAGTTCCTGGAGCCTTCTTGTTGTTGTTCTTATTTTGTGGACAATTTGTGTCATAGTGTCCATGATCATGACCATGAAAAAATTTCACCTTTGACATGTCACGTTTCTTGCCTTACTTTAAGATCTCAGATTTGGAATAGGACTTATTCCCCTTCCCCTTCTTTGCCTTACCAGTGAAAGCACAATTTTCCTCATCATCGGTCTTGGATGAGGATCCATCCCTGGTATTCCGGCGAAACTCTTCTTGTTCCAAATCTGACCATAGTCGCTCCCAATCTGGTAACCTCTCCCTCCCATTCACATAGTTGTGGTAACTATGCTAGCTTTTGGGAAGGCCTAAGAGTGTTAGGCTCACCAAGTCATCTTAAGCTACATTAATCCCAACACTTCCAAGCTCATCTCGACATTGAGTGAACTTCGTCAATAATTTCTGGATTGTGTCGCCCTTCTCCATTTTGATTTATCTGAGCTTATCCTTGAGTTCCAATTTTCTGTTATCACTGCAGCTTTGAAAAAAATCTGTCAAGGCCTTCTAAATAGCATATGGAGTTTCCTTTCCATGGAGACTTGAGAAAAGATGATCTCAAACTCCCTCTAACAAGACCCTTCGTGCCTTTGCTACCTTCTTCTTCCATGCATCAAGAATTTGGGCATATGACATTGTGGGCTTGAGAATATGATAATCTATGAATTCCTTAATCCCATTGTCCTCCAACATTTCCTCCATACCATCCTTCCATGCAATATAATCCGAACTTCCCTTGAGTGCATATTCGAGTCTCAATCCATTGAAAGACATCTTGATCCGCTTCTAGCTCTAAAGAAAACATTTGCAAATTTGAATATTGTTCAACAAAAACTCAATTTCTTCTCCACTATTGTGATTCCTAGCACTCTGATATCATGTAAAAATTACACTAATGGATTAAATCTAATCACTTAATGTACTAAAAGAAGATACTGA
Source organism: Pinus albicaulis (assembly GCA_034641835.2). NCBI lineage: Eukaryota > Viridiplantae > Streptophyta > Pinopsida > Pinales > Pinaceae > Pinus > Pinus albicaulis. Next base: position 1,554,707,745 of record CM076578.1, read on the forward strand.
ATCTTTCTACAATATTTGGGGAACATAAATCATGATCGCTCAATCACATGAAAGTAAGAGAAAGAAGTACGTCAATTTCACAACACAATATTTTCTTGGGGAAAGAAACTGTTGAAAACCCGTCCATATTTATTGTATAATCAACCAAGGAATCATGAAATAATACAACAATGCATGTGTGCTCACCACAACTTCATACACTCTACCAATTGCTTCACACTGATCTAGGAAAAATTGGACAAACACATAGCCAATTTTCTACCTACCCTCAACCTGCCTTTCTCACACAATCCCTAGAGAAATAAACCCCTATTAAATAGGAAATTCAGCCTTCCTTGATTGCACAATCCATTATGGGCTTCTCGTGGCTTTATAACTGCACTTGGTTAGTTTGCTAAAAATACAACTGATAGTTGAATTGCCTTGAACTTTTGTCTGAACTGGGTCACTGCCAGAATTGACATGCATGCAACTATTAATAGTGAATCATGATTTACATGGTAGATTGCTACTTGTGAATTAAATGTATTTTAATTCACTTTATCTTCCACTAGCTCATCAAACAATTAGAACTAGTTAAACTAATTTTAACTCAATTAATGTGACTTAACCGATCACACTCACACCACACTAGTCCTACAACTGCAACTGGACCCTGGTAATAATATAATCGCTCTACATGCATACCCTTTGACCCTCAACTCGAAATTATTGAGCTAACTAAGTCTACCACACTTAGTTAACTATTAAAAGTTGTTATGAGATACGATTACAATTAATTTTCTAATTTATTTAAAAATTGGTTGCACACCTTCTCACTAATGTGTCACTAGGATCCCTAACTCATGTGTGACCTCAGATCCCACACTAGTGTGTGTGAATTTTCTTGTTGAATTTCAACATGCTGTACATGAAACTATATGAGATAGTATGGAATATATATATATATATATATATATATATATCACTAGGATCCCTCACTCATGTGTGACCTCAGATCCCACACTAGTGTTTGTGCATTTTCTTGTTGAATTTCAACATGCTTTACATGAAACTATGAGATAGTATGGAATATATATATATATATATAGACACACACACACACACACACACACACATACGCACACATTAGCCAACAATTTTTTTCTACTTTAAGAATATTTTTTTTTTAAGAGGGATGAACATACTTACACATCTCCTTCACACTGAGTTGGAGAATGATCCTATAGGCTTAATAATATATGAAATTGATTTCACATGTTAAGAGTTATATTTATACATCATATATAAGAGTTAAAATCTTAACCCTTCAATGCATTGAAACCAAAAATTTACATTCATTCTATAAATGAAAGACACATGGTGGCATGTCGCTTCTTATTTGAATATATGAATTGTGTGCATATAGTGTTTAATTTATTCATTTAAAATGATATGTATGAAGATGAAATCATTACAAAAAAATTATTTACAATGTGAGATATAGTTCGAGCTCACATGCACAAGTTACACTACCTTCTTTCACCTATCCGTTTGATGTCAAATTGAGAACACCCTTTGTTATCAAATCTAGAAAACAAGTTGAAAAATCATTAATATCATAGAGAAAAACATATAACTAAATTTAATAAGAATCAAGTTACAATCTATGAAAAATTTAAGCTAAATAATTCCTAAAAACAAGATAAGATAAACCTAAGTATTTTCCAACTAATTCCAAAATATTCAATTTTAATTTCTAATTTCAAAATATCCAATTTTGAATTCCAAGTGTAATTTTATAGATTATTCTAGATAAAAAAGAAATTAGCTTTTGATAAAATCATTTTTTTCATCTAAACCTATTTTATTTTTATTATTTACATGAAGTATAATCAAAATGAGAGAGAGGTTTTTTTTTTTAAATTAAATTTTTTTAATCTGTAAAATTTGAGTATCCTATGGGTTTTCGTGAATCCATTTATGCATTCAAAAATGCATTTTAAACAAAAAAAAATCACATTTTTTTTTTTTTTTAAATTATGGATTCCAGTGAAATGATATATTTCCTCTCTAAATCAGACTAAACCTTTATTTACATGGGATGGAAAAACAAGGTTTTTGCAAAAATGATTTTTACCTAGATTTTTCCAAAATCACATTTGTGTCATTGTTATTTTGATATAAACAAATAATAAATTCTATAAATTTTATGCATTCCATAATAAATTATTAATATAGATTGAATCATTGAAAAACTATAGATTCTATAATAAAATATTAATATAAATAAATAATCATTTTCAATTAATTTCATAACAAAATAGTAATAATTTACCAACAAGGTAGCATAACTAGTGTTCCTTGCCTCTTACTTTAATTATTAAACTTTAAAAAATATGAACCAGGTCCAACAAGGCTTGCAGTGTAGTTACTTCAGTTTAGTTTAAATATGATTAAATTATAGTTATAAAACAATAAAGGAATACAATTTTACATTAATAAAAAACAAAATTGAAACAACAAGACAATTGATGATTGTATTATCTTCTTCACGCAAAAATAATAATAACTCTATGTGTGGATGATTTTTCTTCATAGATGCTAATATCATATTTGTTCATTTTAATCTATATATATATATACACACCAACCCCATCTATGCATGTGAATGTGAATGGAATATTATGAATGGATGGAGAGGAAATTTTAGAAAATAATGAGGGGCTATTGGTATTGATGTTGTTGTAAATAAAATCAAGCAAAAGATATATTGTTTACACAAGTCAAGATGAAAGTGTGTATGACTTGCGGCTCGGATAGACTAGTACATATTGCGAGGGTCATGTATTTGGTGCAGCTGAAGAAGATAACTTCAAGAGTGAAATGGTAAAAACCCCTAGTCTTGTTTCTTTGCGATCAATAGTGGATTGGGCCAAGGAGGATCGAAATGTTTGGAACCATCACGTTACATGGAGTAGAAGTTTCGAAGAATCTCAGTGCGTCGTCCATCTTTTTAATATTGACAATAGAAATAAACCATAAGAATATTCCTTCTTCTATACAAGTCTGAATATTTTGATCTTCACTCTGAGATGAAGAAATATGTTTGTTCCTCTCCATGGAAGTCATCCGATAGCTGCCACTATCATAGTTATTGCTTCTTCACCAAGGGTCAATATTTATTAGGATCATTTTGGCATAGGGGACAGAGGAATTTTTATGTGCAATTTCTCTTCATAAGCTTTCCAGTGGCCGTTCTTTAAAACAAATCCCTTCCAACCATCTGTTTTATGAATTGTGTTTGCTTCAATGGTTTTATCATCAACATTTGATGTCCACTACGCAGAAAGGAGTTACGTAGCTTTGCCTAATTATGTTTTCCTGTACTGGATCATTTATGTGGCTCTTGGTTTTGATATAATATCATTTTCATCCACAGGTACGACGTTATAACTCGAATGTTTATTACAGGAGATTTCATGGTTGAAAGCTTCGGTTGTTTGGTTGAATGTTCTTTACTTTGGGTGAAGTTTTGATATAGATTATTTATTATCAAATATATCCGTTTGTATGGAATTTGACTTTATGTGTACATCAAAATTCAATTTAATTTAGTTTCAAACATTCACTTTGAAAAAAAATAATGCTTACATTAAAATTTAATTTAATTTAGCCTCAAACAGAGCTATGCTGTAATTATATATAATTAAATTGATAGACAGAAATATGTATAATGTTGGTAAGAATTTCTGGAAACTTATGTATTATGATTAAAGAGCTTTGAATATCAATTATTTGGGTGAACACTTCACCCATCTTCATGAAAGAGAAATTTAAGGTAAAATAAGAAGAATGCAGGTCAGAAATATAAATAAATGAGGAAAAATTCTAGCCTTTAGAAAAAGTAAAAAAAAAATATAATTCAAATTTTAAAATATCATTTATTTATTAGTCATTAGAGTACTAGGGTAAAGAAATTGATAATTAATCTATTTAAAATAATTAAATAAAAAATAATAAAAAGATAGAAATATTAGGATTGGATATTAAAAATCAAATTCTAATTTTTATGGATGAGCTAATAAAAATAAGATTGGATCTATTTAAATTAATTAAATAACTGATTGGATATAATTTGATAATAAATGCACTAGCAATTGGAGAGGAAGGTGGTTTAAGGTTAAAAGTAAAATGGAATAATTAAAGTACATTATTTATTAAATAGAATAAGGATTTTCCGATTTCTATGATAAAGAATTATTAGGATTGAGTTTTAAAATTAAATTGAAAATTTAAAGGATAAGTTAATGGATAGATAGAAAGGGGGCTCAATTCGATGGAGATATACATTGAGGAATTAATTAAATTAGGAAATCTTGGGATAAAAAGGTAAATTTAGATAGATTAAGAATCAAAACCAATACGGACATGAAATATGCATAAAATTAAATTAAATTAAGGGAAAAGGGTTAAAATGATAGAAACTGAAAAGGGAGAGGGGAAAGAAAGACTAAGAGGAATTAGAATTGGGAATGGTGAAATGGGGTTTAGAGGGTAGGAATTGGACAGAGGGGGAAAGAAAGACTAAGAGGAATTAGAATTGGGAATGGTGAAACGGGGTTTAGAAGATAGGAAATGGACAATAAGCTTCATAAATGACTTAATTCTAATATGAATTTGGAAACATTCACCCCTTAAAAACTTTGTATTTTTTTAATTTTAAATTATTAAATTTATAAAAATTTAGTGTTTAATTAAATCTAAAAAATTTAAAATATCTTTCTTAATCTTTACTCATATTTTTAAATTTCCTTTATGGAAAAAAAAATTAATTTAAAATAGATTAATTAAAACAAGTCAATATTCTTTGATAAAACCATCTAATTAAAACACTGCGTACATTAAATTGGACTTGAAGTTAGTTTCAAACATTTGTTATGCTGTAATGTAGATATGATTAAATTTATAGCTAGAAACATATATTTTATTAGTTTAAAATTATTCAATCTTTAATAGAATAAGCGTTTAAAGAATTAAATCTAAAAAATTAGAAATTGTTAATGGTTGCTTTTCTGGTGCTCGTACAATGAAATTTAAATTGATATAGATAATTTTCTTATAAATTGTTAAAAATGGTTAATTATTGCTTTTCTGGTGTTAGTATCGATGAAATTTAAATTGATATAAATAATTTGTTAATTTTTAAAATATAATAACAAGCTCCAATGCACATAATGGAGAGGTTAAACCATAGAAGTTATTTCTTTAGAGGTCTAAAATTACATTTTACAACAGAAAACCAATTAATAGATAAACCCTTTAAAATGTTTTTGAACAATCTCAACTCCTATGCCACCACAACAAAGAGTGGATTGAATCAAAGGATTGCAACAATTTTTAGTAACACAATATCTATTTTTCATAAAAATAATGGAGAAGAACAAAGACTATCATATTGACTGGCATGGTTATGTAAATAGTGACCGTATTTCACCCTGCGAGTCATGTTACTCGTCTACCAATAAGTATCAAGATATAATATATAGGTACTAAGTTAATTTAAATATGATAATAATCATTATTGACAAAATTGAATATGATTTCACATTTATTGAATAAACATGATAGGGTCGTTAACCTGCTCTTTAATTCAATATAAAATTTATAATTATATCATAAAAATTATAATCATATTAGGATTTTAATTAATAATTATAGTATAATTTAGTAAAAATGTTAAGTTTTTTAATTTTAAAATTAAAAAAAATTTATTAATATTAATTTTAAATTTAAATTTAATTATATTTTTAATATAACACTAACTTTAGTATCATTTTAATTTTAATATAATTTTATTTCAAATATAATATTGTAAATTTTATATAATTTTATTTTAATATAATATATTAAAAAAATTGAGTGTATTGATATTATAGGATTTTAGGGTCCATTGTCGCATTGTGACAAAAATTGTCTTAATATGAAAATCAACCATGGTCAAGCATTGTCCAAAGTTGCATTGTGACAAAGTTTGTATCAATATGACAATCAATCATGGTCAACCATCGTCCAATGTTGCATTTTGCCAAAGATTGTGTCAATATGAAAATCAATCGTGGTCAACTATGGCCAACTATGTTTATTTTAGGTTTTACAATATTTATCTTAGGGATTATATACCATGGTTGTATAATATTTATCCCTTGCGTGTATAATCCCTTGGTTTTTAGATTATTCGTCTCGGTTTATTATTCCCTTGTATTTAGAATATTTATCTCAAGTTTTCTATATATTTCTTTTATAATATTAATCCCTTAGGTTTATCAATCTAAGGGTTCATATTCCTAGGGTATAATATTATTCACAGGGTTAGTAATATTGATCCTACAGTTTAATGTAAATCCCTTGGGTTTATAATTATGGTCAACCAAGGTCCAATGTCACATTATGAAAAACATTGTCACAATATGAAAATGAATCATGGTCAACCATGCTTATTTTAGGCTTTATAATATTTATCTTAGGGTTTATATAACTTGCGTTTATAATATTAATCCCATGGATTTTATATTATTCCCTTAGGTTTATAATGATTTTGAGTTTTAGAACTAATCCCTTGGGTTTATAATATCAATTCCTTGGGTTTATTAATCTAAGGTTTTATTATTATCAACCATGGTCCAACGTCACATTGAGACAAAGATTGTCTCAATATTAAAACCAACCATGCATAGGCATGGTCAACCATGGTTAGTCATGGTCAATTATTTTCAATCATATTTAACCATGTTCCAATATTGTGTTGCTAAAAATCTTCTCTCAATACAAAAAAAATCATGGTCAACCATGTTGAACTATGGTTTAACATCATATTGTGACAAAAACTGTGTCAATATGTAGATCAACCATGGTCAACCATGTTTATTTTAGCGTTCATAATATTTATGATAGGGTTTATTTACCTTGGTTTATAATATGTATCATACGGTTTATCATAAGCTTTTCTCAATGGGAAAATCAATAATGGTCAACCATGGTCAATTATTATCGAATGTCAAATTGAGACAAATATTGTTTCAATATAAAAATGAACCATGGGGCAATGTCACATTGTGATAAATATTGTCTCGACATTCAAATCAATCATGGCCAACCATGCTCAACCATGCTCCAATATCGCATTGTGACAAGGATTGAATCAATATTAAAATCAACCATGGTCAACCATGTTCCAACGTCACATTGTGACATAGATTGTTTCAATATGAAAATCCATAATTCTGAACCATGGTCACACTGTGACAAAGATTGTCTCTTGGTCCAACGTCACATTACCACAAGCATGGTTGTCCATTTTAAAACATGGTCCAATGCCTCATTGTGGCAAATATTGTCTCAATATGGAAATCAACAATGGTCAACCATTTTCTAACATCGCATTGTGAAAAAGGTTGTCTTAATATGAAAATAAATCATGGTCAACCATAGTCCAATGTCGCATTGTGACAAATATTGTGATAATATGAAAATAAATCGTGTTCAACCATGGTTAGCCATGTTTATTTTAGAGTATATACTGATTATCGTAAGGTTTATATACCTTGGGTTTATAGTATTTATCCCCTTCAGTTTAATATTATTCCCTTTGGTTTCTAGTATTAATCCATTGAGTTTATTATTCCCTTGGGTTTATAATATTTATCTTAGGGTTTATATACCTTGAGTTAATAATATTAATCCCTTGGGTTTATAATCATGGTAAACCATACACAACCATGAAAAAGGTTTTTAGAATATGAAAATGAACCATGGTCAACCACAGTCAACCATGTTTATTTGAGGATTTATAATTCTTATCTTAGGGTTTATATATGTTACGTTTATAATATTATTCCCTTGGGTTCATAATACCATGGGGTTTTATAATTAATCTCGTAGGTTTATTATTCCATTGGTTTGTAATATCAATCCCTTTGGTTTATTAATCTAAGTGCTCATATTACTAGGGTATAATATTATTTATAGGGTTTATAATATTAACCATAGGGTTTTAAATAAATCCCTTGGGTTTAAAATCATGGTCAACCATGGTCAACCGTGGTCGAATGTCACGTTGCGCTAAATATTGTCTCAGTATGAAAATCAAGCATGGTCAACCATGGTCCAATGTCCATTGCGACAAAAATTTTCTCAGTATGAAAATCAACGATGGTAAACGATGTTCAACCATGACTATTTTAGGGTTTATAATATTTATCGTAGGTTTTTTATACCTTGGGTTTATAATATGTATCCCCTTGGTTTAATATTATTCCCTTGCATTTACAATCCTTTGGGATTTTAGTATCATCCCTTGGGTTTATTAATCCCTTGGATTTATTAATCTAAGGTTTCATATTCCTAGTGTATAATATTATTCATATGGTCTATGATATTAATATTTTGGCTTAGTATAAATCCATTCATTTTATAATCATGGTCAACCATGGTCCAACAACACATTGTGACAAATATTTTCTCAATATGAAAATCAACCAAAGTCGCATTGTGACAAGGATTTTCGCAATATGAAAATCAACGATGTCGCATTGTGACAAGGATTGTTGCAATATGATAATCAACGATGGTCAACCATGTTCCAACGTTGCATTATGATAAACATTGTCTCAATATGAAAATAAACCATGGTCAACCACGGGAAAACATTGTAAACCATGGTCAATAACCATGGCCACATTATGATAAATATTGTCTCTTACTCCAACGTCACATTCTGGCAACCATGGTCATTCATGTCAACCATGCTCCAATGTTGCATTGTCAAAAAGATTGTCTCAATATGGAAATCAACCATGATAAACCATGGTTGACCATTTTCCAACGTCCGATTGTGAAAAATGTTCTCTCAATATGAAAATAAATCATGGTCAACCATAGTCCAATGTCGCATTGTGACAAAGATTTGCCAATACGAAAATCAGCTGTGGTCAACCATGTTTATTTTAGAGTTTATGATATTTATCTTAGGGTTTATATATCTTGGGCTCATAATATTTATACCTTGGGTTTATTATTCCCTTGGGTTTTAATTTAAGGGTTCATATTCCTAGGGTACAATATTATTCATATGTTTTATCATATTAATATTTGGGTTTAATATAATCCATTGGTTTTATAATCACGGTCAACCATTGTCAAATGTCACTTTGTGACAAAGGTTTTCTTAATATGAAAATAAACCATCGTCGAACGTTGCATTGTGACAAATATTGCCTCCATATCATAATCACTTATGGTGAACCATTGTCAACCATGGTCTAATGTCAGTTTGTGACAAACATTGTCCTAATATGAAAATCAACTATGGTTAAATATGATTTTTTTAGGGTTTATAATATTTATCTTAGGGATTATATATTTTGAGTTTATAATATTGATCCTTTGGTTTATTAATTTAAGGGTTCATATTCATAGGGTATAACGTTATTCATAGAGTTTACAATATTAGTCGTTCGATAAAGTATAAATCCCTTGGGTTTAATGAATTAATGATATATATATATATATATATATATATATATATATATATATATATAATGAATAAATTATTTATTTATTAAAAAAATGAACTAATTAATTATTATATAGTTTATTAGTTAATAATCCTATTAAATTTAATTAAAAATAAAAAATAATAATATTAATTAATAATAGTAGTAATATCAAATAATAATAATAATCATAATTATTTAGTAATACATATAATTCTATTTAAATAATAATAATAATAATAATAAATTATTATTATTATCAATTTGAATATAAATATTATCATTAATATTAGATCTATACCATTAAGGTCTATCGATTTTTTTCAACCACATTTACTAATGTGGTTTTCCAAGTATGACATGATCGTTAGATATGCATTGAATGAACACTATAATTAATTTTTTAAAATATATATTTGCTCAATTAGAATGAGATATTACTGCAAAGTAATTATTCTAACAATGTTAAAATCCAACTAAAATATGTTTGATTAATATATCTTATGCTATTAGCAAATTCACTTTGTACCATTTTATTTTCTGGCATTATATAATCAGCATGTGCTTATTACTCCATTTGTTGTAATCATACCTTAACATTTCTATCAATAGCTTAATATTTCTAGGGTATTCCAACATTAAAATTATTTCAACCATTCCTCCTATAGTTTAACTAATGGTATATGCATCGTCATTTCTATATCGCATATGGATATGAAGCCTAGCTCTATTAATAACTTACTCTATTGAATATGTATGTGAAATAACAATGTAAATAACGTTAATAATAATAATAATAATAATAATAATAATAATTATGGTATGGTATGTGTAGTCATATAATTAATATGCATCTTAAATATGAAAAGGGGAGATGAAACACCTAAGTGAATTGGGTGGATATATTAAATTTTTGGGAGATATGTTTTTCTGATGAAACAAATATTTAAAAAGGTCTTTTATAGCTCCATGAGAATGTGATTACACTATAAGGATGTGATTTGGGATGTCTTATTATGTCCTTTAACTATTATTTCAACTTCAATTAGTGATTTTAATCGATATTTAAAGAACGATACAAAGAAGACATCCCCTCATGGGATTGCAAGGAGGTTGGATCATTGGGATGTTATCCCCTCCACCAAGTTTCAGTTCCCATGGGGGGGCATCTTTGGTCCATTATGATAAGGCTCAAGGATTAGGCCCGCCCTTATCCATGGAGTCCCATCTCATGCTAAATCATAAATTTTTGGAATATATGGCTTGTGTGATGTTGGATATACTCTTGGTGTTATAGTGGTAACCACTAGGTTTGATCCCAAGCCTCGCCAAGATTAGTCCAACGAGTTACCGATTCACCATGGCTAAAAAAAGGGAAAAATACACTGATGATACATAAAGGGAATCTTTAAAGGACTTTTGGGTAGGAGGAAATATAGGGTCATTATGTATCATTATATTTTCATGGTTCACTAGTAAAATTCATTTAGATGTGGGAAATCCCTAATTCAGAGGATATTTTTAATCCAAAGTGCATAAGAAATTCATCACTCCAACAATTTGCAGTAGTAATGACTCATTGGCTCCGATTAAGTTCTCAAGAATGAAGTTCCATTTAAATTTCTCGCAACCTCACCGATATAATAATGAGGAAAAACCGTCCACTTGAGATAACTATTAAAGTGCCAAAGGGTCTCCTTTTTCTTTCTCACGGTCACCAATATATCAAAAAAATTCAAGTTAGAATATTTAAGGCTCACATGTAATTAAATGGATTATGGCCTCTTTTATTTGGATTATATAAGTATGAAGATAACATAAGAATAAATGTCATGGAGAGCAAACATAATCTAAAAAACAAAAAAGACTAATAATATAATATCCATAGACGAGTTTAGATATCAGCATATAATCACATTAAAAAATATTACTAGATGTTACATAAGTATATTTTAATTAAAATTAATATAAAATTTCCCATTCAATATGGAGCTATATCATTTATTAGGATGAACTAGAAGTTATGTAATTTATCATACATCACTTACTTCTTTTCCATGTTGATTCTCATTTATGTAACCATATTGATTACCCATACTCCAATATTGGACAATGAGGACTTGTTTTAGTAACCCATATTGCAACATACGTAGATGGAAAACTATAAACATGAAGAGCTAAATGATATTTTAGAGAATTGGTTCCTATAAAAACTATATTTCAATGGTATTCACACAAATTTATATACATCCAAAAATATTTGTGAGGGATTAGTAAAAAATATTTTCCAATGGTTAAGAATTTAATTCTATATCAAGAGGAGCACTTTGCACATCAATATACCTTTGCATGATACTATTTCAAGAATGAAAGGAAAGAGTGTCATGAATAAAGAGAAACTAATTTAAATAAAATTGAAACTAAGGCTTGCATTTGTAGAGGTATGTTGAATAATGTAAATGTAAAATTTAGCGCCCTCCACTTTTTATTCAACTAAAGTAGCATGTTTTTCCATTGGAGGGTACAAACTATGAGGCAAGAATGTAGGCATAGTCTCACTACTAGTCCTTTTCATCTCAAGTACCTTGGTAAACAACTAATATTACATAGGATTCAAATATTAGGTAGATTATTTATCGATGATGTAATTATTCGAAGGTAACAATAGCTAATTTAACATTGTTAGGAAGATAATCAAGCCTTCAAACTTAGTGTTTTATAGCTGATAAATAGAACGAGAGGATTCAACCTCAAATTTTTCTTTAAAACTGTAGTTAGCATATTCTCCTTTGAGTTTGTTAGGTTATCACTAAGTTCATGCCAAGCATAAATGTAAACCTAGAAGTAACAAGATGGAGATTTTTGTGTTTTGATGCTTTTGTTTTTGGTAAAAGAGATTCATCTCTTGTTATTAGTCACTTGTGTGTTACTGTTGAATTTTCTACCCTAGTAGGAAAATTTACCACTAACATATTCACCCTTCACTAATGAAGATTAAAATCCACAACAATGATGGATACGTTGTTGATAAATAGGTCAAAATGACTGTGCATTAAATATTTGGAGAACTGTGAGGCAATTTAGGGCTCTTTAGTTGAAAATTCCAATCCATATAATCTATCTATTTCCATTAAATTCTACATGACATGAAAATGATATGATGACCATGACTATCAATCCACACATCAGCATACAAATAAAGAGTGGAATAGTCAAATAGTAGCCCCCATAGACGGTCCTAGGTGTGATGAGATCAATGAAGTCCTTATACTAGTCCTTATAGTAGCCCCCATGGCATATGCCCAAATTATATGGAGCATTGGTGAAATTAAAGAAAACTTCAAAAATAATGTTTAATGATTCTTTGGAAGCTTTAAATAATATTTAAAATTTCAACAAGATTTTGGAAATCCTTTTGATTCTTCAAAAATGATTCTGAATGTAAAAAATATTCCAATAAAAGACATTCCCAATCCTAGGAAATGATCATTGCATCACCAAATATTTGAAAAGAGAGGAACACACCTTTGCCACCTACAAAGGTGAATTTTGTAAGGTTACAAAGGTGCCCATGGCAGGAAATTTCAGCACAAATAAACAAAAATACCAACCAAGGAGCATGAATGTGCCTTGGAATGTTCAAAATCATTGAAGAAGTAGACTTAGCTTATGATGAAGTCAATCTAAATATCTTGGGGGCTTGCACCTTTCTCATCTTTCCTCTTCACATGGTAGAAGATTCCCTCCCACCTGAACTCAAAAGCAACTATGTGAGCATCTCGACTTTCAACTCCCTAATCCCTTAATAGGTCAAAAAATGGCATATCAATGTCCAAGAAAAGCCCAAATATATTTCTCTTAAAAATGTTTCAATGATCTCCAAAAGAAATTATTTTGCAGAGATGTGGATTATATGGTACCATAATAAGGGATTGAATGTGTTTGTCCCACAAATGGTAAGAACATAGGTGCACATGAGAGAGAGAGAGAGAGCGAGAGAGCGAGAGAGAGAGAGAGAGAGAGAGAGAGAGAGAGAGAGAGAGAGAGAGAGAGAGAGAATGTATATAAATGTTATACAGAATCTATATCATGCACATAATATGGTTAAATATTTGAAATTTTGAAATATTAATTTATTTTTATTATCCATTTAGTGGGACTCTCTACGTTTTGGTGCTTACACTAATTATTTTTTCTCTACTTGTACTAGCTTCGACAGTCATGTCCATAGGAACATTAAGACCATTGTGAGTTAATGTTTGTTCACTTCATGTTTTACAATGTATTGCACACTCTCATATATTATTTTGAATTATATATATTGAAACTTTAAAATCCAAACCAAAGATGAATGTCATTTGTGTCTTATAAACACCAAAATTCCTAGTAATTTCTTCTTTCAACTTTCGCCTTGAAAACGTACCCCTTCTAAGATGGATAACATGTACTTGAAATTGTATTCCAAATTACAACAGGACTACCATTGCTAACTTATCTATAAATCAAATTAGTTTCTTTATAATAATTTTAAAAAAATTAAACAACAAAATTTTCTTATAAATTAATAAATATTTTTTTAAAAGGTAAAAATAAAGAAAAAATAAAATAATATTGAAACCCAAAAAAGTAAAATATGAAAAGAACTAAATTGTAACAAGAAAGAAGGCAGTACAAAATTGAATTGAATGGAATAAATATTGACAAATTCATCCACCTCATGACATGATATATGGAGAGTTAATATGGATTTACATTGGTTCTTTCCATACTTGCACACAAATGTGTGTGCATATGTGTGTGTCTGTGTATGTGTGTGTGTGTGTGCACCACATACCAAATCCATGTTCAATATGGAATGAATTTCACATTTACCTCATAATAAGAAAAACACCATTTAAATGTTGAGTAACACTAGATTCATCATAACATCGGATATATCAGGAGGGATCAAATTTCATTACATGAAAATATTTTCTCAAGTTTTTAAATATATATATATATATAAATATTCTTGAGAGACTCCTCAAGACTTGATCCTCTTCTACGATGATAAATAAACAATTAATATCGATATATGTTAGTTATTAAGTATGTGTTTATGTGCGCATTAGAGAGAGAGACAACGGTGAGAGAGATAGATATAGATAGATAGATAGATAGAGAGAGAGAGAGAGAGAGAAAGAGAGAGAGAGAGAGAATCACGCATCTCCCTCATGTTGATCATCACACTAATGGAAATTTTTAAGCACCATATTAAGTCTAATATATCATGTGAATTTCTGAAAATGAATGAAAATAGTTGATGAAGGCCAACTATATCATTTATCCCTGTTAACACCAGAAAATGACACTATAAAAAGACACCATATTTTGTCATGAAGAATGTATAGATAAAGAATTTTTAGCTAAACAAACTATGGAAGTTTGAAAATTTTGATTTCTCCTAAGGTTTATTATGAGAAATTTGAACTAGGAACCATACAGTAGGGCTAAATGCATGACCGCGTGACTTTTCCTTTGAAATTTGCGTGGTCGAGGAAAAGTGTGACTTAGCAAATTCAGGACCACTTGCCACACTTGGAAGATGAGTCCCTGACATGTGCCAGTTGGAAAACCAAATTGGAGTTTCCTTGAATATATGAAGAACTCATTGGAGTAATATTATCATACTCTTAATTCATTATCATTCATGAAGCAAGAGATGGAAGATGGATTCAAAAATTATATATAAAAAATCCATGGGAGGATTAAAATGTGAGACAATGTTATGCTGGCCAAATTAGTATGAGAGAAACACCACATTTCATTGTTGAAGCAGACGAAGTAAGAGCACTATCACACTAGACATATTTCTTCTAAGAAATCCATCATCTCAGCAAGAGTAGAAGAGGAAACCATTGGGAGAGTCTGCATACTTCTTTTTAGAGAGAGGATAAGTCTCAAATAATTCTCTTCAAGTTTTTAGTATTCATATATTGTATTCATCCTCTACCACCAATAGTCAGTAAAGGGAGAATTTTCCCATTATTTTGTTGACTCTTTTGCTTCATTAAGAATTAAATTGTTTGTTTATCTCTTTGTTTTCTTTGTGCTTGTAGATGCATTTTTTTCACCGTTTGTAATTCTATGTTTATATAATTCTTTCCACTAACAAAACCAACTCTATCTGTGATCTTTCACAGGGAACAACCAACTACGAAGGAGGTCTTATTTTGGATTCCATTTCCACAAAAACACTAACACAGAATTGGAAACTCCACTGGTTTATTTTCTTTACTCTTATGGTTGTATTTGGAGGACCACCTCTCAACATAACCACCTTACAAGGCACCCAACACCTCTATCAAATTTTTCCAAGAAATCTTGCACTTGTTATGAGCCCATAAGCTTGGCAGTTTACTATTTATATTTGGTTGAGCGTATTTTTCTTAGATAGATGCACACGTGCGTCTTTGCATAGATTAACGTGTGGGGTTTCCAGAAAGCTAAAATCACATTGTACTTTCTCTTTTCTTAGGTTATTGGTAGCCTTTAGTGAATTTCCTTCACCTTTGCATTTGTTTTATAGTCTGTTTAGTTTGCATGGTTTCTTTACCAACCATTATTAGTAGAGAAATTGGGTCATTTTTCATTTTTATTTGCAATACACACATAGCTTAATTAGGGAGAGAAGTAAGTGGCCAAATTTCAAATATGTTTTTCAAATTGTTTTGCTAAATTTTTTTTCAAATCACATAGTTTAATGATGAACAACTTTCAGGTCCAATTTTTAGCTTCCTTAACTCTAATTGATTCAATCCATTTAACTAATGAACCTATAACACATGCCCATATTTTCCACCAATCCCTACCAAATTACCTCTGTATGTTCCAAAATTCAAAGGAAAACAAGGAGAACATCCCAAGAATCATGTCATGACCTTTTTCCTATGTTGTTCCTCTAACAACATCATAAAATATATTGTTTTTCAACATTTGTTTCAACTCACCCTTACGAGGGTCATGGAAAAATGGTACATAGTTCAACCATTTGGAACGCATGGAGACTTTGGCTCCATAGCGACCACTTTCCTCACATTCTTCCAGCTCCCAGTCTAATAGGACTCGAGCATGGAAATCTTTACTCACTTAAAAAAAACACCTGTTATACACATATCTGACCATATCCATGAATGGAGGAAACACTGAAGTTTAGTTAAAGCTAAGCTTGAGGAAAATCTCCTCCTAAACCTCTTTCAAAGATCTCTTAATTCAGAAATATCTAAAGATGTGGGTAATTTGAACCTATAAAACGAGGAGGAATGCATCAATAAATATCAAAAATTAGATCTTATCTACACTCAGTCTGGATACCTCTATCATGTCCTTCTAGATTCCCCCCCAACCACAAACCTTTAAACAAAACACACCAAGAACATCCAATGTCGATGATGGATTCATTGGGTCCATAACCCACAACCAACCCAACAAAACATACCAATATCCTGGATAGTAGTTTAGCATCCCAATAGTTGATCCTATGCAAACTGCATCACCGAGATATTGTTTTGGTCCACCCATACAAATGATAAATACAGTTAATAGGGTTAACCAATATCAACCCCGACATGGAGGACCAAATATTCTACTAGAAGGAGACCAATATTCTTCTAGGAATACAGATGCAATATACTCTTCATAGAATCCATATACCAATTAGGGACAAAGAAATCAATATTCTCCTCTTCCTGCATAACAAAAAAATAATGCACCAATGTAAAATAATGGACGAGTGAATATAGTGAAACCCTCCCATGCTGAACAAAAACCATCATTTGAGCAGGTGAATACAAAAAATCCACCTAATGTTGCTAAGAAAAAATGAAATAGAAAACCAAAGGGAGAAACTCCACCGGGGGGAAGCAATCAACAATTCCCCTCACGAATGCCGATTGAGGGAAACCCCAATATAAATAAAAACCAAGAGAATACCAACAATAACTCACAAGGGAATAAAAATAGCACAAGTATAAGGACAAATGATTCTTCCACCATGTTGGCTCAAGGGGTCCTGACCCATGTTCAGAGGTTAAGGTTTGCCAACAAACCCCTACACTATTGGCCCTTTCGGCAGTGACCTATGTGCGCAAGAAAAAGTCTCACCCGAAGCAGTATGGGAGGGTGTTGGAACTAGGTTTCCACACCCGGAGAGAGAGAGAGAAGGTAAGTCAAGCAGATCCACGTTTGGAACTTATCAGGTTTGCACTAGACAGATCTATTTGCAGGGTTGTTAACAGTATAATCACAATATATAGAGCTATTATCATGCATAGATCTAGTTAATAACTCCGCATCCATGTGCGTATAAACAATGATCAAAATACGTTATCATAATGCATCATCAATAGATTATAGTTATACCATAACACAAACAGATTCGCAGCATAAAAAATTAACACAACAATATTTGTAACAGATCCCAATATTTCACATCAATGGTAATATATCAGATCAGATAACACATAAATACTTTAACCATATCCTCATATATTAGCATCCAAAACCCAATACAATCCGACACAGCCTAGACACACAGCCAGTAGGAGTCATTACCCAAATGACCCAACAACAGATATAACAATTCACACTTAGCATCTAACTTAATTATTTCCTACCTTAAGACTAAAAAATGTTCATCTATTTATATCGAATTAGCCTATGTTTCCAATGGTCTGCAAACTGTGGTTTGCGGACTCTTGGTCTACCCTTGACCCATTACAATGCATTCAGGGCTTTTACCCACCCCAAAACCCCTACGTTAGACTAAATAATACCAAAAATATAAAAAAATTGTACAAAATTCACAGCTTTAGGGGACCCTGTTCACCTTGTCCCCCAACACAATCTTGTGACTCATCTTGAGTCACTCTGGCTGTGGGGTCTCCACCTACACCTGCAACAGCCTGATCGCCTCGACCAGTGGGGGTATCACTCCTTCACTTTGAGTAGAAGCGTTCTGAGAAATATCTACCAACTTCTGTGAAGTTTGTCCTTCTGTTGCAGTTGTGATGCTCTACAGAGTCTTGTTTTGTTGTTTTATAGCGCCATCAACATCCTGAGAGAGCTTGAAGCCTCCATAAGCCCAAGGCTTAAGGTGGTTGCTGAGGGTTTTCTTCTTTTGTTTGAGTCCGTCAATGTCATCCCGAAGGGCGTGGCTAGTTCGCAGTCATGCCAATCGTTGAACAGGAATGAGAGTAGGTATGGTGGCTTCCAACTACTCAAACGCTTCTTCCTTCTGCCGCATATCCTAGTTGATTTCACACAGGAGAGGGTCCCGTTGTACCTTGGTCCATAATTTCATGGCTGTTTCCAATAATTGGGCGCCTTGAGAATTTTGTCTTGTAATCACATTTGTAGCTATGGTAACCAGCGTAGCTCACTGGGCCCGCTTCGGTGATGTCTCTGGCTGCAACTTGTACTGTAAGTCTGCGATCTGTTATTCCATTTGCGTTTTGACCACCTGAATCTCAGTCCTTGAGGAATTTAAGGTTGCGACCAACCCCTCAATATTGGCTTGGGGGGTGGTCGTGGTTGAGATTTATTCTATAACATCCACGCAGAGTATACTTATTAAGTGTTCCAGCTCCGTTTGTTTCACAGTGGCAAGGGTACATGCAGCCTGTACCTGGGAAACCTAAGCATTATTTTCTTCGATTGGCTGCTCACCTACACTGAGCTACTGGTGTACTCGATGATCCCTGTGTTGAATTTCTTCGAACAAGGAGGTGTGGATAACCTGCAATGCTTCATGGGGCAACCTAGCCAGATCCAGTTGTACCTCTGCAGAGGCCTGGACTTGCGCTCCTAAGTTGGGTGGACTTATTGTGAGGGCTATGCTTGGCAGGGAACAAAGGCGACTTTCCGCTGTAACAAGTGCTACGTTGCAATTTTCTGAGGTCGTTCATACCTTAATCATGTTTGTTTGCAGCGTTCAACTGTATAGCTCAGAGGTCGGCCTGAAGTGTGTTGACTGCGGCCCTCTGCTGCTCTTCCAGAGCCAACCATTTTTCTTCTACAGCCAACGTAACCGCATATGAGATTTTCTCGAGGTCCCCTTCGGTCAATGTAACTGCTTCTTCACGTTCTAGTCATTGGGAGTGTTGCTTCTTCCATTTCCCTTTCGCAAGGTCACCCATTCGCTTTATTCCCTGAGGGGAGTCAGCACCTCCCGCCTCCTGACCTTTGGTGCCAAGGTCCTGCTGTGCATCCTTCTGCGTTGTTTCTTCCGTGCCCTTCCCCATACTCTTACCAGGCTGTGAGCCTGTTGGTCGACTTAATTGTCGGATTAAACCTCTCAATATTAATTATCAATCCGGGAGTCGTAAATGCGAGTTGTACGCTGTATTGGCTCAGCTTAATGGTCAAAGTATAAATATATTCCTTTGTAATGATAAACTAGTTACTGGAATGAAACATACATTTTCTTGCAAATAAACAATATTGAAAGTGAAACTCACTGAACTAATTCCTATCAAGCAAACTTCATACTGCAATTAAACTACAAAGAAATCCTCAATCATGTAACATTCTCACACTCACATTTAAATCTCCTATGAAAACTTAAAAAAAACTAATGTATTAACTCTTCTCACTAACACTTGAAATTAATCTTGAAATAAGAAAAAATACACACACATTATTCTAATGATAACTCACACATTAAACTAACTAAAATTACTCTTCATAATAAATTCAAGATTCAAATTAACAAAGGACAATTCTATCTATTGCTAGAAGAAAACATTTCACTTATAAAATAACACTTAAAAATCCCATTAAAGATCGCATTGCAAATTACC
Source organism: Pinus albicaulis (assembly GCA_034641835.2). NCBI lineage: Eukaryota > Viridiplantae > Streptophyta > Pinopsida > Pinales > Pinaceae > Pinus > Pinus albicaulis. The sequence goes on from CM076578.1 coordinate 1,554,728,116, forward strand.
TATGATAAACCTTCTATTTAAAGATTTTAATCTAAGTGAAACAAATTATTCAAAAACAAACCTACTTCAAAATCAAATCATCACACTAAATTTAAACTTGATATCTCTACTTGATCAAATCCACACTCAAAATTGCTCACATAAGGAAATTATTACACTATAAAAAAAATAAAGAATCTAATTAAAAAGAGATCTAAAACAAAACAAATTCTAATTAAAAGAGATCTAATTATTGAGTGAAATCATGCGTAAACAAATCAAATGCACATTTAAATCCTGTAAACATTCAAAGAAATGAGATAATGCAAACTGTGATTTAATATTTTAAATGGGAAATGTTAGCATATTCAAATTCAAAGCATCTACAATCTATTCTAATTCCATATTTAAACTCAGAAATCATTGTATTCCTATGCTCCCATTACATCCGATTTTATTAAGAGAAATAAGAGTGTAGCGTTGTTTTATAACTCAAACACAAATTATATAATGAGTAATAATTGTTTAGTCCATTAATGGGCACGATGCTACGATGACTAAAATTCTTTGGAATTGAACCACTCATTCACACAGAAACCTGAAATGTTAAAATCACACACATCTAATCAGCCTATGTTATGATCAAGCTTAACTCCAGAGGTGGTGGGCCCTCCCACGCGTGGAGTAAGCTCGCTTACTGCAGCTGAGAAAAGATTTAGAACATCAAAGAATAGGATGTGCAATAAATCATGGAACAATGCTACTTCTCGGAAAAATTCTAAGGTGATGATGTATATTGAAAAAAACATTGAGAAATCGATTTATACAAATCACAGAAATCCTTCTATCTCTATTACGCTCTTGCAAATTAAATGCCAGTTCTACATCTCCATTACATATTCTCTGCAACTTCGATGCTTGTCTATATCTGAGAAAATAAAATTAATTCTCCTTAGTGTGCAGTCCCACATTTTATAGTAGCTGAGCTGCTCTAATTAAGAGTCAATTTTTGCCTAAGATACAAAATTAATATTCAGGTTAATGCAATTTGGGAAAAATCGGAACTAGAATATTTTCTTCCCAATTTTAGTTTAAGTTAGGTCAATCCCAGCTTCTGGAAGAATGTGATCTCATGCACTGCTGGCAGAGGTGTCGCATAGCTATCTGTGGCATCGAAAATGTTGAAATTAGTTCCTTAACGCACAACATGATGAGATGATGTCTTGATGTTGTGCAAGCATGCAAGCTTCCCTCAAGAAATCAACCTTAAAACGTTCTTGCTCATATGGCTTTCCCATAAAGCAACTATTATTTATCTGTTTGATTGCAACATCTGTTCCCCTCCATTTTCTATGATATACTGTCCCGAAGGTGCCAGAACGATGCTCTCTCAATTCTTCAAGGTTAGTATTTTTATTGTCTGCATTCAGTCTAAAAGATCATCGCTAATCAATATTGCAGGTCAACTACTGTCTTTCAAAAGACTTGCCATTGTCAATATAATGAGGCCAGAGTCCAACTATTTCAGTGGCTCTCTACCACCCGATATCAACAATTGCACTAAATTGTGCATTTTGATCTCGAAAGCATCAGGATTTGGAGGAAAGGTTCCTTGCGAAATTAGGAATTTGAAAAATCTTGTTACGTTGTCCCTATTCGGCAACAATTTTACGGGTACTATTCCTTGTTCTATTGGAAAATACAGCAGTCTTGAAAGCCTTTCTATTTACAATAATTTATTACATGGTACGATACCAAGGGAGATAGCCCGGTTGGAAAATATAAGACATCTATTTGTTTATCAGAACCATCTTACAGGCTCAATTCCTGCAGGATTTTTCTGTAGACTGCAGAAACTAGAGCAATTTGATGCATCTACTAATAATCTGAGTCAGACTATCCCAAATGAAATGGGCTAGCTGAATATTTTGACACACTTGTGATTTGCTTCCAATAACATGTCTGGCTCGATTCCCCATCTTTTTCCAATCTTTCAATCCTACATCACCTAGATTTATCAGAGAATAAGTTTGAAGAAACTTTTCCTCAAGGAATCGATCATCTTCCCAATCTGAAAGCATTGTATCTCTACAATAACAACTTCGTGGGTTCGCTGCCTTCTCAACTCGGCAGCTTCAGTATCCTGGAGAACCTCCAATCATTTTCCAGTGGAATGAATGGATCCATTCCTTTGGGGTTATACAGTGGTATGTCATTGAAGTATCTTTCCATCTACGAAAATCAGCTGGAGGGGAACATCACCAGCCTTCTACAAGAGTGCATCTCACTACAACACATCTGGCTGCAGAACAACCTCTTCACGGGCTTCATACTAGGTAATATTTATATGTTCTCCACATTGAATTACCTTGACATTTCTTAGAAAAAAATCCATGGAAATATATCCTCTTCCATAGGACAGATGGAGAACCTTACTAATATATGCAAAATACGATGTCTTTGAATGAGTGGGGGAAGTTTAGGAGACTATATGGCACCTAAATGGCTCTTTTTTTCCCATCTCGACCTGAATAAGATATCCACCTTTATCACTTCCAACATTGCAAAAATTTGTACTGTCAACCGCGCTTCTTTACTGCACCTACATCCTTATATATTTAGTGTGAAAAATATTCTTGCAGTCCCATGAACCTTAGATTGCCAGAAAAGCCCATTATGTTCCTCCAACATGACAGTTTTATCCTTTAAAACCCATCTTGGATTTTCTTCCAAACCAATGCATTAGCACTCCTAGATGTATGATGGAAGGAGTTATTAAAAGATAGAAGGGTAGAGTTGTTGTTCCCAGTAGAAGAAGATATCATTTTCCATCAACGAGATGAAGGTTGGAAGCATGACTTAACAGTACAAATGTGGACTCCCCTGCCATCATGAAAACGTATTATTGATGATATTATTACTTAAAATACTTATTCAATTTAATTAATAAAAATAATTTATAATTTAATTCTAAATGCCTCTAATTAACAACATAATGGATAAATGATGATTAAAATAATAGGTGCAATCATGTATCTATTTGATAAAAAACCATAAAAATTTGGACAAAGATGTAGCTCAACATCCCCCCATGCTAAACTTCTTACACGTCCTTGTGCAAGCCAAAACTATAAGATGATGAAATAAGGTAGGGAGAATGTCAACAATGATTTTAGGAAGTAAGGATGAACATTCCTGATGTATTGGAATGCCTTCATTAGCCCGCAACATAAATATTACAATGCCAACCAAAACCACTTTACAGTTCTAATGAAAGTATCAATTGTAGGAATGTAACAAGATCAGGCACAACAAATAGACATTATAGAAAAAGAGTATTGCACGTCCATGTTACCTTGTCCCAAATGATTTCCATATTTTGTTTCTGCCCAAATTCTTATGATAAAAATCAAATTTTTTTGAAAAAAATCAGTCTCAAAAGGAATAACACAATATTTATGCACCTAATATAATAATCTTGTACCTAGGTCATGCGGCACATATTTAGAGGCAACTACAATCAATACACATTTTCGACAACCAACACCTTGTGAGTAATCATCATTGAGTATCTCATCACTTTGAATACCATGAGAATTAAAGTGAGTTATGATACCAATCAGCAACCTCTTTATTGAGCACTCTAAATTACATTTTTATCTGGATTCAAAAATAAATTTCCTCTTAATATAGTATAAAGGATTACCTTCACTAAGGGTACCACATCATTCAAATATACTTGATTTTTGAAACATAGAACTTAAAGCATCATGTTCAAAGTGTCTTAAAACCATTGCCCAAGAAAAATGATGAGCCTTAGGGAAAGAGAAGGATAACCAAGAAAATCATAGTATGTAGTTAACTTTAATACCATAGACATGGCCCTGTTGCCCGCACGTGTCCATAACCTCCACAGGGATTTGTTTTAACCTAGCGAAATGTCAGTATCCCGCTTACTATATATAGATACAGAGTTAGCTTATTTGAATCTTTAGATGAAGGCCACTATCGTGGCTTGGTAACTAGCTGATGGCAGTGCCACTCACAAGAAGTAACATGAATGAACAGGTCATCTCATGATGAGACCTCCTGTCTTCCAGATTTTTGGCTGAAAGCCATTACTCTAGCTTGGTGACCAGCTGTAGTAATGTCATGCATATTAAATCCTATGATTGTGGTAGGTCGGCTCATCACGAGACCTCCTATCCTCCCCTAAATATTTTATAAACTCTGATTATGATAACCTTAAAGGTTACTTATTAAGTGGGGAGACAGATCTACTCCTTAAGAGTATAGGATTGCATGAAAACTTTTTAATGAATAATCATTGCTGGCTAATTCCTCTACCCTAAATACTTACTAAAGATATCCCTAGACAATGATTGAAAAATTCTTTGAGTTAAGAATGCTAGTGTTCTCATGAATAACTCATTATGATCTTAACAAGAGTGTTCCACCATAGGGGTTTTCCAATAGTACCTTCTAAGGGAAACTAAAAATATATATCCAAGACGACAACTTATTAGAGTTATTAATCATGGTTACTTTTGAAAAATCATAAGGTATTAGAGTGAATTGTACTCAACAAGATTTGTCACAAATGTGCGTGTTAACAACTAATGTGGATCAAAATTAGTTTTAGCAACCATAAAAATTCAAAACCCTAATAGCATTGTAACTACTTTATTCATTTATTCTCCTACCCTGTTTTACCCTAAGAGGTGAAAGACTCCCTTTTTAAGTATATGAGTACTTCAAATGGAGCCATGTGCATAAAAAAATGCTGATTATACTCACACTTAGTTTTAAAAAATAGACTTCAAGACATAACAAAGCATGAGAAACCAATTTCTTCAATTTATATGGTACCAAGAGTTTCTGAATGTTGAGGAAATAAGATGGCTTGATGACTGCTCGAAACTAGGATTCAATGGAATCCACATATTTATGATTTTCCAACTGATGCAAATCTTACACAGTTTGATAGTCACTCTCATGGAGGCACAAAGATTTTGGTGAAAAACAAAAGATAAATCCCTCAAGTTTAGGTTCAAATATCTACTTTTCAAATTGACAAGAATGGTTGAGAGAGATTCTAGGGTTTTGAGTTTTAACAACATTTTCAGAACATGTTCCAATGAAAGATTTATCCTCTTGTGGTCTTTCAATTACATCTTCCCAGGGTGGATGTTCTAAGGTAATGGGGGAAGTTTTAAAATTCATTCCCTTTTCCAACATGGAAGGTGTGACATTATGTTCAATAGGGGAATCAACAGAAAGGATAGGTGGTTCAAACTGTTGTGCAACCTGATGGTTTAGATTAGGGTTTAGGATGTGGTTTGGGCTAAGGCTTTGGTTAATTCTTGGACTAAGGTTTGGATTTGGATTTGGATTAGGCTTTGGACTAGGGTTAGGTCTAGGTTTTAAATTATAGTTAGGGTTAGTTCTAGGGTGTGGATTAGGGTTAGTTCTAGGGTATGGATTAGGGTATGAACTAGGGTATTGACTAGGGTATGAACTAGGGTTAGGGTAAGGTTGCACATGCGGTTGGGAACATGGAGGAGGATAACTTAATGGTGCGTTGGAAAAAAAATGTGGTTGTTTTTGGTGCTCATATGATTGAATTTGCATGGGAGATTTCCCTAGAGATAAGGATCCAAATGATTCTTGAGGCCATGGAGATATATGGCCCGAGGATGAGGGAATAGGCGAGGGCCACTGCAGCCATGAAGTAGGATATTCAACTAGAGGAGGATTAAATCTTTTCCATGAAGCTGGAGGATTACAAACATGTTGAGGAACCTGCTCAGGAAAATAATCATTATTCCAAGTATCAAATGGTGTTGGGTTTTGAGTTATACCTGGCGGTTTATTCGATTCCTTACTTGATTCCTTGAGTACCTTTCATAATAGTTGCAGTGACATGAACTGTTCAGTTGCATGACCATCCTCGCAAATTTCGAAAACTTTTAGACTGCTAAGTGGACACTTTCCAAGACAATGTTTCTTTTGACAGTTGGCGCAAAGGATAAGAAGTGGTTCTTCATCCTTCTCTTGCTCCTGCAAATCATCCAATTTCGAAATCAAACATTTAAATATATTAAATTTATGTTCAAGAAAATTATTAAATTCTGCACTTGTGAATTCTTCATCGAATGACTTTTCTGTCTTTGTAGCAGCATGAAAACTCCTCATTGATTGATTCCTCAAAATACCATCTTCTTGTCTTCAAAAAGCAAACTGGTACATTTTGTCATCACATGGATTAGTACGCAAGGGTTCTTACAGTACCCCAAAAATGATATAACATTGTAATCTGAAGATGGATTTAAAAGCTATCGACTAAAATAAAACTCACCACACTTGCATGAAAGGAAAATGTTGAATCCAAGTACTATTTAATCTATGAAAAGCAAAGAAATTTGGAAATTAAATGTCTAAAGTCTACTTCTACTTCTACACATAGGCAAGATAAGGAAATAAAATTTCAAGAGATAAGCAAGATGACCAGACTTTGGAGCAACCCCACAAAAGTGGATGCGTGACTCTTCACTCACATCTTACCATACACTCTCCGCCCTCTGACTTCCTACAATACCCTTGAAACTCTGTAAGAAAAATTTTACCTGAGCCAAAATACAACTCCCCGACAACGACGCCAAAATGTTGGCCGGCTTAATTGTCGGATTAAACCTGTCAATATTAATTATCAATCCGGGAGTCGTAAAAACGAGTTGTACTGTGTATTGGCTCAAGTTAATGGTCAGAGTATAAATATATTCCTTTGTAATGATAAACTAGATACTGGAATGAAACACACGTTTGCTCACAAATAGACAATCTTGAAAGTGAAACTCACTGAACTAATTCCTATAAAGCAATTTCCATACTACAGTTAACATATTCAAGTTCAAAGCATCTACAATTTGTTCTAATTCCATATTTAAACTCATAAATCGTTGTATTCCTATGCTCCCATTACATCTGATTTTATTAAGAGAAATAAGAGTATAGTGTTGTTTTATAATTCAAACCCAAATTATGTAATGAGTAATAATTGTTTAGTCCATTAATGGGCACGATGCTATGATGACTAAAATTCTTTGGAATTTAACCAATCATTCACATAGAAACCTGAAATGTTAAAATAGCACACATCTAATTAGCCTATGTTATTGATCAAGCTTAACTGTACAGGTGGTGGGCCCTCCCACACCTGGAGTAAGCTGGCTTACTGTAGCTGAGAAAAGATTTAGAACATCAAAGACTAGGATGCGTAATAAATCATGGAACAATGCTACTACTCAGAAAAATTCAAAGTCAATGACGTATATTGAAAACAACATTGAGAAATCGATTTATACAAATCACAAAAATCCCTCTATCTCTATTACGCTCCTACAAATTAAATGCCAGTTCTACATCTCCCTTATGTCTTCTCTGCAACTTTGATGCCTGTATATATCTGAGAAAATAAAATTAATTCTCCTTAGTGCGCAAACCCATGTTTTATAGTAGCCGAGCTGCTCTAATTGAGAGTCGATTGTTTCCTAAGTTACAAAATTAAGATTCAGGTTAATGCAATTTGGGAAAATTCGGAACTAGAAGATTTTCATCCCAATTTTAGTTTAAGTTAGGTCGATCCCAGCTTCTGGAAGAATGTGATCTCATGAACTACTGGCAGAGGTGTTGGATAGCTAGATGGGGCATTGAAAATGTTGGAATTGGTGCCTTAACGTACAACACGATGAGATGTTGTCCTGAAGTTATGCAAGCATGCAAGCTACCCTCAAGAAATCAGCCTTAAAACATTCTTGCTCAGATGGATTTCCCACAAAGAAACTATTATTTATCCGTTTGATTGCAGCATTTTTTCCCCTCCATTTTCTATGATATGCTATCCAAAAGGTGCCGGAACCAATCTCTCTCAATTCTTCAAGGTCAATATTTTTATTATCTGGAGCCTCTCTAAAAGATCATCGCTAATCACTGTTGCAGGGAAACCATCATCTTTCAGAAGACTTTCCATCATCGATACAATGAGGGCAGAGTCCAACTATTTCAGTGTCTCTCTACCACTCGATATCGGAAATTGCACTAAATTGCGCATTTTGATCTTGAAAGCACCAGGATTGGGAGGAAAGATTCCTTGGGAAATTGGGAATTTGAAAAACCTTGTTACGTTGTCCCTGTTCGGCAACAATTTTACAGGTACTATTCCTCATTCTATTGGAAACTGTAGCAGTCTTGAAATCATTTATGTTTACAAGAATTTATTACATGGTACAATACCAAGGGAGATAGCCTGGTTGGAAAATCTAAGACATCTATTTGTTTATCAGAACCATCTTGCAGGCTCAATTCTTGCAGGATTTTTTAGTAGACTACAGAAACTGGAGCAGTTTGATGCATCTACCAATAATCTGAGTGGGACTATCCCAAATGAAATGGGTTGGTTGAATATTTTGACACACTTGTTTTTTTCTTCCAATAACATGTCTGGCTCGATTCCCTCATCTTTTTCCAATCTTACAAGCCAAAAGCACCTATATTTATCAGAGAATAAGTTTGAAGAAAATTTTCCTGAAGGAATCGATTGTCTTCCCAATCTGACAGCGTTGTATCTCTACGATAACAACTTCGTGGGTCTACTGCCTTCTAGAATCAGTAGCTTTAGCATCCTAGAGAACCTCCAATCATTTTCTAGTGGACTAAACGGATCCATTCCTTCGGGGTTATGTAGCGGTAGGTCGTTGAAGTATCTTGCCATATATGAAAATCAGCTGGAGGGAAACATCACCGGCCTTCTACAAGACTGCATCTCACGACAACATGTCAGGCTGCAGAACAACCTCTTCAGGGGCTTCATACCAAGTAATATTTCTATGCTCTCTACATAGAATTACCTTGAGGTTTCTCATAACAAAATCCATGGAAATATACCCTCTTCCATAGGACAGATGGAGAAGCTCACTATTCTATGCAAAATACGATGCCTTTGAATGAGTGGGGGGAGTTTAGGAGATTATATGGCACCTAAATGGCTCTGTTTTCCCCATCTACACTTGAATAAGCTATCCATCTTCATCACTTCCAACATTGCAGAAATTTGTATAGTTAACCACGCTTCTTTACTCCACCTACATCCTTATATCCTTAGTGTGAAAAATATTCTTGCAGTCCCATGAACCTCGGATTGCTAGAAAAGCCCATTATGTTCCTCCAGCATGAAATTTTGATCCTTTAAAACCCATCTTGGATTTTCTTCCAAACCAACGCATTAGCACTCCTAGATGCACGATCGAAGGAGTTATTAAAAGGTATAAGGGTAGAGTTGTTATTCCCAATAGCAGAAGATATCATTTTCCATCAACGAGATGAAGGTTGGAAGCATGACTTAATAGTACAAATGCAAACTCCCCTGCCATCATGAAAACCTATTATTGATGATATTATTACTGAAAACACTTATTCAATTTAATTAATAAAAATAATTTATAATTTAATTCTAAATGCCTCTAATTAAAAACATAATGGGTAAACAATGATTAAAATACTAGGTGCAATCATGAATTTATTTGATAAAAAACCATAAAAATTTGGACAAAGATGTAGCTCAACAGAACCCTTCAGTGATGTAGCTTTAGCGTCCTTCCCCGTTCTCTTGCTCATTCCTCTAGTGTCTTTGGTGATGGCAGGTGGGGTAAATTTTGTGGTGCTTGTTCCTGCAGTGCCCTTCACACCTGTTTTGAAGCCAAGTTTCCAGTGAGGAGGCCATTGCACAACTAACCGATCAATATCTTCATCGGAAACCATATAGGGGAGTGAAACCCATGCAGAATCCTTACGGCCTCGAATTTGGACATTATGCATAGTCACCTGGAAATCAGGAATGATTTTATATGTATCATAGATGGCTAGTGACAGACGTGGCCGAGAGTTGATATCTTCTGTGAGCCCACTCTGAAACAATACCTAGAATACTTGGTTGTCCTCGATGTGCTACACATCCTGAGAGTCCCACAAGTTTGTATATCGAGCCCCTTCGCACATGTTTGGGGTGAGCTCAGGAAGGAATGATTCCTCAGGTGCTTCCTAGGCGACCAGCGCAATGAGAAGCAACAACCATAAATAACAGAAAGGTCATCGCTGCTCCTAGGATTCACAGACATTGGCAAAGAACTCGTTGCATAAGTACTAGGACCAATTGAAGAAAACCCCTTTCTCGCACTGGCCTGCCAACTAAATTACATATTTGGGGACAAAGGCCACTTGGCATTTTCGAATCATCTTCCATGCCAATAACAGGGTACCCAACTGCATACCAGGGTCACTAATGGATTTGATCATGAAGCCTCGAGTGTTCTGCTCCACATGGTAGGTTTTGCGCACGCGTTCAACAATCTCCCCCTCATACTTCTTACCAATGTGCTCCAGAGGGTCTGGTCCTTCTATGGGAAGACCATTAATTCAATGAATGAGTGCAGCATTGATGGGGATTCCATCATGGATCCACAAGCAGCCATAATGGACCAAGGAAAGCAACTGACGTACTAGACGGTTCATGATATTGTAGTCACCGAAGTGCAGCATACTTAGCAGGTTTAAGAGCCCAGACCCTACCCCTCCTCATACCCAGCACATAAGGACAATATTTATCCCATCATCTTCCTGTATTCTGTCAAGATATAATTCGAGTGCCAACTCAGGGAAGACCTCTAAGTTGGCCAAGTCATGATCATTAAATTTCACTTCATGGAGCCTTCCAAATGATTCGCCAATGAAGGGGACCTCGCCCGGGGTCAGTGGCATTTGCAGGTAGGTGCGCAGGCCATCAAGACTCTTCAGCGTGTATGTGGAGGGCTTGCAGGGCTGAACAAAGGGTGGTAGCCAATTGATTGGCTCAGCTACCTGGGCCTCCTCCTGAGCAGACTAATGTCGTGTTGCTTGATTGGGTTATCGTGCCTAGGGTGTCACCTGCGGGGACTTTACATTTCGTGGGGAAGTACAGGGCTTCACCCCGACCCATTTCGCGGGTTTCCCTGACACCTGAAATTTTTCTTTCCCCTTCTTCATTGCTTGGCTTGACGTAGATATAACTTCCTCGGCTTCTGACTCAATTTCTACTACTTCCTCAGATTCTTGTTCCACCAAGGTCACTAATTCTGAGGCTTCTGCGGGATTGGTGGCCATCATCCTAGCGTGAAAGATGAACTCCAAGTTGCTATTATCAAGGGGTGTAGGCTGCTCAGACATGAAAGGGACGCACTAGGCACAAAAAATCTTACAACACAAACTTGTCAAGGACAAACACGCCAAGTACAAACTCTTCAAGCAATACAAAACCCTTGTTTGACATATCCTTTTTCTTTTATAGTTTTTGGGATTGATCAATGGTTGGGTGAACCTCACTTGTACCTTACCATCAAGTAAATGGTAAAAAATCTTCGAAAATCACATCATTAAATGTCGGTTGCTTGCTCCTTTCAATAATAACTTTTGCTTTTTACCCAATTTTACTATTCCAATGGCTATTTTTCACACCTCTTGTGCGCCTGGACCTCCTGTGCACCCAACGCATGTTTGCAAAACCATCGCACCTGTTGCATTCTCAGCATATGTCTATGCCTTTGGTGCACCCCTCCAGGCTTCCAATTCTGCAGCCGCTTCCTGGGCGTACCATGGTAACTGTCGTGCTTTCCTCCCTTGGTGGGTATGCCCCACTTCATACAGCTACTCCGGCCATATAGTCATTTAATATGATACGGCTTGAGCTGGCTGCCATTGATATAGCTGGGTAGCATATCACCACGTAGGGTGGCTAGCCGAACAACTCCACCATCCATGGTTTATTTAACTGTATAGGGCCCAAGCCAGTGCTGTCAGAACATCCCTGGGTGTTTCACAAACTGGTTATCATATGGTACGACTAATTCACCCTCCAAAAAGGTCTTTTGATGAATATGTCTACCATGGCATGCCTTATCCCGTGCCTTTTGAACCTGCTGATGGAAATTAGCAATGAAACAGTCTTCCTCTAAAGCCACAAGCTGCGCTAAAAGCTCCTCCATGAGATCAGGCTCCACCATATTCGTAAAGGCTGTGAAGCATAGGCTAGGAACAATATATTTCATGGGCATAATGGCCTCCTTGACATAGACCATCCTAATCGGTGTTTTCCATGTCAACTTCTTGCAGGTGGTTTGGTAGGCCCAAAGAACAAACGGGATGCACACGTCCTAGTCATTGTGATTAGCGTTATAGACCTTAGTCAGTGCGTGCTCCAAGAATTTATTAAAAGCTTTGACCTCTCTATTTTCCTGAGGATGATTTAGAGTGATTTTCGCATGATGGATCCAGAATTATTTCGTCAAGGTCTGTATTGTCTCATTAACAAAGTGCGTACCTCTATCGCTCATCAAGATTTTTAGACATCCAAATCTGGTCAGAATCTGCTCAAAGATGAAGTGTGCAGTCGTATCTGTAGTGCAATCCTTCACCTCTTGTGCTTCAGCTCACTTCGTTACATAATCAGTGGCAGTTATAATGTAAGGCGCACCTATCTTCTTTCCGAGTGGGTTGATAGGTCTCGAAAAAGCGATGGCCCATTTTTCAAATGATTTCAGGGCCATTTGCGGTTGAAGGGGCATTTCATCTCTGTGTGATGGCCTTCCTGTTCACTGGCATGTATCGCAGGCTTTACAATAGTCAGGAGATATAGTATGCAGGGTAGGCCACCATAGTCTAGCTCTTAAGATCTTTTACGTCGTTGCTTTCCCTACATAGTGACCTCTTGCTACCCCTTCGTGGGATTTTGCCAAGATAGCATGTCGTTCATGCTCCAGGACATACCAGCACAACACCTCATCTGCTCCCATCTTATATAGATGACCCGCGATTATGGTAAAATCTGCAGCGTGAGTTACCAACTCTTTCTTCTGTTGTACGAAATAATCCATAGGTGTCATGCCTGTAGTTAGGAACTGAATGATGTCAGCGAAGTGCGCATCGACTACCTTAACAGAAAATCGTTGTGTGTTAGGCAATCCTTCTTCTAGGTTGGTCAGTTCCTCGCCCCTGTCAATTCGGGACAAGTGATCCGGCCAAGCATTCAACTTCCCCGGGTTGATAATGATCTCAAAGTCATATTCCTAGAACTGAAGAAGCCATCAGCAGATTCCCCCCCCCCCCTAACATAGGCTTATTGACCAAGATTTCAAAGCTGAATGATCTGTAAAAATTTTGAAGTGTCCTCCTAACATATAGTGTTGATACTTCTGTAATGTGTAGACCATGGCCAATCCATCCCGCTTCGTGGTGGAGTAGTTGTGTTCTACACTAGAGAGTTTCCTACTAGAAAATGAAACAGGGTGATCAATGTCTCCGTCTCTAGGTTGCATGAGGATTGCTCCTATGGAAATTCATGATGCATCCACGTGAACCTGGAATACCTTCGTCCAATTAGGAAAGATGAGAATAGGCGCAGAGACCATCTTTTCCTTGAGTAGCTCGAAGGTCTTCTAACACTCGTCATCCCAAAAAAATGAAACATCCTTATTAAGCAGCTTTTCCATAGGCATTTTGATCAATGCATACCCCTGAATGAACTTTCTATAGTAGCCTATGTGTTCGAGGATCGAACGCAGCTATTTCTCAGTTGTAGGTATTGCTAGATTTATGATAACTGCAACTTTTACAGGGTCAACCATCAACCCTTGTCGGCAGACTATATGTCCGAGCAAGATTCTGAAGGGTACATAAGATATGAACTTCTTGATATTCATGGAAATCTAGTGCTTTCGATAGGCATCCAACATCATGCGCAGGTTTGAAACGTGATTCTTTACTAAGCCGAAGACAGTCCAATCATCAAAATAAACCTTCAAAAATTGGTATATGAACTCCTTGAACACTGCAACTACTACTCATGAAAATATGGCAGGGGAATTCTTGAGTCCAAACAACATGACCATATACTTGAAGGATCCCCATTCAGTGGCAAACGTAGTTTTGCTGCGATCTTCAGGTGCGATTCTGATCTAATGGTATGCTGAGAACCTGTTAGTGAATGAGTATGCTTCTTGCCCTCCTACGTTGTCAAGGATTTCATCTGAGAATGGTGTGGGAAAGGGATCATGCACGTAGAGATCATTGAATTTGTGCAAGTCCATCAAGATTCATATCTCTCCCTTCGTCTTTCTCTCTTGAACCACCATTGGACTTACCCAATTCGACTGTTCTACCGGTTCGATCATACCTGCGGCGAGAATTTTATCGATTTCTTCCTTAATATTTTGCTTATAGTTAGGATTCAAATGATAAGGCCGCTGCTTCATAGGGTGCGCATCTGGTTTTAGCGTGATGCGCATAATCCCTAGGTCCCCTGTGATCCCCTTAAGCTGCGAAAACTTCGTCAAGAATAAGTCCAGATACTCTCTGAACAGTTCGACAACTTTTCCTACTGTATCATCATCCTAATAATCCTGAATTTTAGCCAACTTAGGCTACTCTTTCATGCCAATTTTGACTTCTCACAGCTTCAGAGGCTTCGTAACATCGATAGTTTGTAGTGGGGGTCCAGCAACTATGCACTCTCCCTCCGACTTCGGGATAGTGACATTGCGTGGATCTTCATCGCACTCTTCTATTTATATATTGTGGCAGTTGAAAATATCTTGAATCTTTGTTTCCCATGTTGGTACCCCAAGTGCTGCGTAGGGATGTGATTCATCAAATACGAAGGTTTCTATATCCTGCAGAGCTTTGTCAAGCGCCTTCGTTCCCCCTGTTAACTCAAACGTCCCTATAAATTCATCCTTTAATGTTTCCCAGTGATGGGTGCATTGATGTAGCTCCACATCTAAGTACCACGTGGTGGGAATCGGTCCCAAGGCATGAATAAATAGGTGAACACATTCTTCTGTAGTTCTGTCACACCATTTTTCCGTCCAAGAGAACAAATGTTCGCACGGGTTTCCTAGGCTAAGGAATGTCTTTACGCGCAAGTGGGCAAGAGGTTCAAATCACAAGATCATCATATCCTGACACTCTTCCTAATCCTGGAATGCCCCCTTATGCGTGTCCCACCACCTCACAAGTGTTGCGCACATGGCTAGATTAAGGGCCCATAGCCTTCACTATCTCAGAACCTCAGCCTCAAATGTTTGTAAAAACTCCTTAATACTACTAAAACCATTAAAGTAGGGCAATTATCTTACCTCTGAGGAGATACATTGGAAGTACTTTGTGATCCTAAGGCATCATAGCACAGATACATCATGTAGCCAGTTTTTCCAGTTTTCCATCTCCCCGTTGGAGTCTGAAAAACATTCGCTATCCTTTTCCTAGCAAAGTACACCATCTACCGTAGGATTTATCCAATCTTCGTCCTGCACGGTTAAATTATATATGTGATCCACATCCTCTTCTTCACGCACTAGCTCTGTATACCATTCTCCTTCCACCGGGTCTAATGGTATTATCACCCACGTACCTTCATTTTCAAACACCATGCTTCTCTTCTTCAAATTAATAATACCTCCCATATTTATGGCCCAGTCCAACCCTAGGAGGGTAGGATAGGGGTCTGCATCTTATACAATCTGAATGACCTCAAAATCAGCCCAGAACTTAACTCCTACGATATCTACCATGATTTTTGACAGCCTTCCCAACGGTATGATCTTCTGCTTATTGGCCATGCACAGCTGGATAGTGGACCATTCCAACTTAGGTTCTCCCAATGGCTGCCAAGTTTTCTTGGGTAGTATGTTCGCATGTGATCCCAGGTCCAAAATAACCTGATCCATCTCATAATCACCAATTTGCATTGTTAACCGCATTTCCCTACTAGTGTGTTTCTTATGTTTGTATAGTTTGTGCACGTCCTTAATTTCCAGGGGTGGATTAGTTCTTTCTGCTTAGTTTTTATTAGTGCTTGGAGGTTTTCTATGGCCCGTTGGTTGCGTAGCAGCTTCATACATGCGTGGAAAAATGGTTTGACCTTGTCATCTGTTTTGAGGTTTGTGGGGGCTTGAGAAGTAGATGCCTCAGCCCTAGAAAAGCCTTGTTGGGCTATGAGAAAGGTTTCCTTTTCCTTCTGTAGGTCGAAACCTTCTTGTTTTATGGCTATTTTTTGGATAAGAGGCTCAGCCGTAGCTTTCTCTTCAGCTCCCCCAGTGGCCTTGCTGCTGCGTGTTATGACGTTAATGCTTGGTACTTTGTCTCAAGGTTCTGCCTTAAACCTTTGAACATTTTGCGTTGGTGTCTACTGCTTTTCCTACATCTTTGCGATCAGGATTAGACAGTCTTAAATCACACGGTCCAGTATTTTTTAGTCTCTCCAAGATTGTCTTGCAGGGTTCGGGCAATCCCTCGAAAAGTGCCCTACCCCTCTCCAGTTATAGAAAATCAGTTGTCCTCTTCCCCTACCTGTACTTCCTCCTCGTCCTCCTCCATTACCCCTAGCTGGGGAGCCACCTATGCCTGAGGGGGATCTTGGTGAAGAAGGGTCCGATTGTACCCTATATAGGTTTCCTCGGTCTATCATCAGATCATTAGTTTGATAGTTCTGCTCATCATGTCCTATTGATCAGAAAAATATGCACCATGGTTGCTTCAATTCTGGTACATACGCACCGAGACAGGGGCAGTGATTGGTATCATGCAGGCTGGCTACGTGACAATCATCACACCACAACGTTAGTCCACTTGGTCCCAGGCGCAACAGGCTGGGTCCCCCCACCTGTAGGTAATCTGCCAACAGTGGGCACTGATCCTTGGTATGCCTAGATACCCTACATTAGATGCACCATACATTTGGGCTAGATTCATTCCCTCGGTCCTTTCGCAGGTTCTGGATCTCGACATACATCGCCTCTAGATGCCCTTGGATTTTTTGTACTCCCAACTGGATATCATCTCTTGGCGCAACTTCCAATTTCATAGAAATATCCAAGGCTTTTTCCTACGATTCAATGGATTGCCGACCCATATGTACCCGTGGGTGAGGTAGAAACATAGCAATGAACCATTCCTTCTGCTATCTATCATCATACAAAAACTCCCCTTCTTGAATTAACTTCTTTAACCACTGGCCAGCCTCCCATACAAACTTAGAGTCCCCTTGTTTAAAATATTTTAGGTCATTTACTATCTGTGAGTAGGATTTAGGCTTCCAAAACTACTGTTTTAGGGCTTTCTTAAGCTATGGAATGGTCACATTCGCATGCCGAAATATGTATCCCATATACCAGTCCAGGGCCCTTCCTTCAAAGGTAAGGGAGAGTTGCGCCCATTTCACAGCATCGTTGGCCACATTTTACGTAGTCTAGACCGAGTCTACGACAAACCAAAATTTGTCCATATCTTTGTCCCCTAAGCCCTTGAAGGTAGGTAGCTTCATGTGCAAGGCCACTTCATCCTCTAATGGAGGTGGAGGTACAAGTGAGTTCTTACCCCTATGTTGGCTTGAAGGTGGTGTAGTTGGAGGGCTCTGTGTAGCTAAATCCCTTACTAGGCTATACACAGATCTATCTCCTTCTTGATTATTTTGGTAGTATTTACCACTTCATGTTGTACCCTCTCTCTAATCGAATCTCATTCACTCTGTATGGCTGCACATAATGCTCTTTTCGCATAATAATATTTTAATCAGTAATGCAAAGGTTTTCATAAACTTACCCCAGAAACCCTTGAAGAGCCTTTGTTCTGCCTCTGAATAGGACACGAATTGATCAATTGAAAATTCTGTCACAAATCCTCCCATCACACTATCCACCCAGTGATCTACTGTTCAAGTGATGGTATTATCAGTCCTTTCCAATTGCCGAGTAAACTTTGGAGTCCACTGCGTGATTCATTTTTCCTTCCAAGATGTCTGGAAATCCACGAGCCTTGCCAGCCACTCCTGGAGCTCGGTTGTGAATGTCACAAAGAAAATTTTGTAGATCTCTGTGAAAATGTACTTATTCTTCCACTTCTCCATTGTCAACTTTGCACTGTGATTCTATTTCACTGCAAATTCCTGAACTTTTTTTTCAAACCACTCTTCGATTTCTTTCTTCTATGGTCTCCAATGTTTTCTTGGAATTACTCGATCCCTCTCTTAAAACGCTCCCGGTCCTGGAAATGGAACCATTTTTCAGCTTGAGGGGTCTTGAGCCTGGTTCAGAGGTTAAGTTTTGCCAACAAACCCCTATACTACTGGCCCTTTCGGCAGTGACCTGCGTGCGCAAGCGAAAGTCTCACTCGAAGCAGTATGGGAGGGTGCTGGAACCAGGTTTCTGCACCTTGAGAGAGAGAGCAGGTAAGTCAAGCAGATCCACATTTGCAACTTATTAGGTTCACACCAAACAGATCTATTTACAGGGTTGTTAATAGTATAATCACAATATATAGAGCTATTACCATGCACAGATCTAGTTAATAACTGCGTATCCACGTTCGTATAAGTAGTGATCAGAATAAATTATCATAACACATCATCAACATATTATATTTGTACCATAACATAGATAGATTCATAGCATAAACAGATAACACAACAATATTTGTAACAGATCCCAACAGTTCGCATCAATGGTAATATATCAGATCAAATAACACAGAAATACTTTAACCATATCTACATATATTAGCATCCAAAACCCAAAACAATCTGACACAGCCTACGCACACAGCCAGCAGGGTTCGCACACAACAGGACTAAGGATCTTCGTGCACACAGCTAGTAGGAATCCTTACCCAAATGACCCAACAAAAAATATAAAAATTTTCATTTAGCATCCGAATTAATTCTTTCCTACCTTAAGACTAAAAAATGTTCATCTATTTACATCGACTTAGCCTACGCTTCCCATGGTCTACAAACCATGGTTTGCAGACTCTTGGTCTAGCCTTGACCCATTACAATGCATTTGGGGCTTTAACCCACCCCAAAACCCCTGTGTTACACTAAATAATACCAAAAATATACAAAATTGTACAAAATTCGCATCTTTAGGGGACCGTGTTCCAACATGCCATTTGCGTGGAAATGGCCATTACACCCACCATTGTCCTCAACTCCCTGAATTGAAAATGATTCAAAATAATAGGGGATAAGGAGGGCAGAACCAAGAAACTAAAATAATTCCAGATCCTTTCCCCCATAAAAGAGTGGTTAATAATGAATAACAACAACCTCCCCATCCAAATCCTCCTGCAGGTAACCCCCATAATAACTATAATTGCAGGGGAGAAAACTATCCTACAAACCTGAACTAGAAACTATGAATATCACCCATAAACTAATCCATCCACCTCGACCACAGAAATTCCTATATCATAGTTTATGATTCCTCAGATTCCTATAAAACCTATGTCTAAAATGGTCAATGGTCCTTTATGGAAAACATGACATAATTCTAAGGCTGGTCATAGCTATAGCATAGTTGAAGACTTAGCTCAATCTCCTTCAGCTATGTTAGCATTAGAAGTCCTACAATCATGCTCAACCCAACAGAAAGCCCCACTTTATACATTAGGTGCAATCGACCCTTCCTATTCTTGCGTAATATTTTTTGATATGGATAAATTTGGTCCACAACTCCCCCCCTAATTTCCTTCCAAATCCCAGTCTCAATCTAAAACATCGGCATTCCTAGTTGCATCGTTGATGAAGGATAATATACATGGATAATGTCTAAAAATATTTGGAAGAAACTAAGGTCTCTTGAACTCAAACAATCCAAAATTATTCTTAGAGCATATGTCGGGAATCCTTCCGCCCTCATCGGTTTGTACCAAGACATACTCATACATCTCACTGGAAAAAAAATTCTTATTGAAATCCAAGTCTTGCACACACAATTGGATCACAACATCCTTCTTGTTCAAAGTTATATGTATGCAATGAATACATTGGCATACTTTGTATTAAGTGTAATTGTATTCCCCCATGAAGGTAAATTCGTGACAATTGACTAGCTCACATATTATGTGAAGAATATAGTAACTACCCTTCATGACCTCCTACCACACGTAGGATCTTCTCTAGAGTTGATTACAATGTACACTAAGTTTGGTCCCAGACATTTCAAACCATCCAGTCTTCTTGGTACATACCCTGGAGAACCCCCTTCGTTGTTAGAAGATGTTCCAGCAACGACATAATCTCTGGTGTGCACGAGGAGTTCATAAAACACTTAACCAAGTCAAGAACTAGTATCCAACACCCCGAGAGTCATCGTTTCTGACTCAACATTCCTCCCATATGCCATCAATCAAACCCATTTTTTATACCCTCAACCCGGTTTTTTCTTTCACCAAGTCATGGCAACACTTATGTTTCCAAATATGGCTCTCGTGATACTAGTCTATTATCTGGCCCCTTTCGCCATGTCAGAAAAATCACACATCAAATCTATAGGTGTTATTACTATCTCCTCTCAATAGGCCATCATAGATCAATAAGCACCTATGTCAAGAACAATCGGTGCCCGAAGAGGGACAAGAAGAAAGGGAAGAAATCAGATGCTGAAAAGTTTTCCTGGATGCTTCCACCCTACACTTTGTGTAGATTATTTGGCCACCTTACCAAAATTTTCCCCAAGTTACAAGAATTAAAATCTCTTATGCATGCGCCAAAAATGACCATGAACAGAACTCTACCAATTAAAGAAAAGGTCACAACAGTACACAACAAGGCATTGCACACTAACCATGCTTATGCTATTTGTGTGGAATATGGGCATTACACTTATCATTGCCCTGATATACCTCGATATCAAGATGCGTTAAGTGAAATCGTGCAAGCTAATTGTGAGACTCCATCAACATCTTCCACGCAGCAAGTTAATTATGGATCGAAAATAATTATGTACGTATGAGAAGAATCAACTTCATTTTTATACCTGCCTCACCCAACCCCCCAGAATACAAGAAGGAAAACAAAGTCCACACCTCCTACCCTAGCTTGTTACTTTTGCAACAAACCAGATTGTTTGATCACCCAGTTCCCTGAATTACGGGAATTCCACCATTGGTATCTGGTTAACTAGATTACCTAAAGAAACATGGCTAGACATAGACATCATACTTGCCGGATTTGTGCAGGAAACCATCATGTGCGATAGTGCCCTCATCTTCCCCGATTCCACTCTATGTTAGAATTCATGTGTTGGTTCATCACTGAAAACTCTAACTTAGTTAGATCGGACACTGAATCCTGGAACAACACCACACCACAAGGGAATGAAGCATACTGGTCTATCTTATGTGTGTTTGAAGAAAAGGTACCAGACACAGTTCAACCCATCTCTTCTCACTATCGCTGATCTAGATCCCACAAAATACCAAATGCCCTTAAGACACCTAGTCAAAACCACCCCTCTCATGTGCCTTATGCAGTAAACCCAACCACCTAGTTAATAAATTCTGAGAATTGGGTAATTTTAATGACGTATTTCTCTTAGTGGCCAAAATTCCTCAAATTCGTATCTCCTACCAAGAGAAAATCACATGTTGTTATTGTTACATCTGCTGTCAATCACATCTCTTGAGGAATTGTCAATATGTTCCACATTTTAGAGAAACAAGAGCCTTTTAAATCCAAACTCACCCTAAGAGGTCACACCATGATAATACTAAGTCCTAGAGATGGAAAGCACTCAGAAATTCCCCATCTCACAACCCTAAACATGCATCATCATTTTATGCTATGAGTATTACCAACTCACACACTATCTACTCGGTTAGTAGTAGTATTGCGTGCACCATTGGCACCAGTAATTATGATAGTACGAAAGCATGCCATATATTAAAAAAAAATTGACATCTTAGGATTCAACGTCGACCTCCTAATGGATAATAAAAATTTTATCCTTATACACCAAGAAGGTAGCAAGAACTCCCTCCCACTCACTATAAACTATCCATTACAAAAATTATTCTACCACCTAATGCAAATTACACTCAACATCACATATGATTCATCTACTCATCTATAGTAACCATGATTGATGTTGTCTACTCATTTTTTTTTGGTATCGAGATAACTAAACCTACCACATCAGTGGTTACACCACCAGTGGTACAAACCCATCGAATCTGCACATTCTCAACTTTGCTTTGTTCTATGACATTAACCACTAAATCATATTATTTCTTATCAACCAATATTGCTAGGTCTAAATGCCCTCCTCACGTCCTTGCACACTCTAATTCAAGTTTATAAAATATTTTTCACTCAGATGAATATATTATATAGGCCATGGCGAGACCTGAATGTACATGGGATCACATGCATCATCACTCATTTTTTCTACTTGAAAAATAATTTGTGCCTACTAACACACTAACCCAAGATATTTACAACATAGAATCTAAAGACTTCCAATTATTAGAAAAAGTGGATTGGTTCAAAAATCCCATCCTACCACCTGATGCCTTTAAGGAAGGAAACATGTGAAATATTTCACCTACCATTAAGGTAAATATTTCAAACAAACCTCGCAAGGTTGAAGAAATATCCGTAGGGGAAGCATGTTCTCCAGAAGAGGTAGCGTCATACACAACCTTATTCCAATAATACAAGGATATATTTTCATGGGATTAATCAAAGATGCCAAGAATCAATCCCACTATTGTGGAACTCCATATTGACACGTGGCTTCACACCCATCTCCTTCAGCAGGAACAACATCAATTACATCCCTCGAAGGCAAAAGCAAATAAACATGAAATACATAAACTCCACAAACCAGGATTTATCTATCTGATTGCTTACACATCTCGTGTTTCTAACCCTCTACCCGTCATGAAACAACAGGGAACCTTCATTTTTGTACTGATTTCCAAGATCTCAATAAAGCCTATCCCAAAGACAATTACCAGATCAACCAAATCAAGATTCGGCATACAGATCCGTAAAAAACAACATTTACCATACCTTGGTGTAACTTTGCATACCAAGTTATATCTTTCGGCCTTAAAAATGTTGGCGCCACCTTCGATCATGCCATGAATTTCATCTTCCATGACATGGCACATTGCATCGTCACCTATTTGGATGACCTCACAGTACAATCCAAGAAGCGTGCTAGACATTTTGGGGATCTCGGCTTGGTTTTTCAGAGATGTCAACAATATAACATGTGCTTGAACCCACTCAAGTGTTTTTTTTGTGTCAATGTTGGAAGACTACTAGGATTTATAGTCTCTGAGCAAGGTATTAGAATAGACCCTCTCAAATTCTAGGCCATTAAATAAGTACCACCTCCAAAAAAATTAAAGCAGTTACAAAGCCTGTAGGGTAAGGCCAATTTATTATGACATTTTGTCCTTTACTATGCTACTTGCGCACAGGGATTCCCACCCCTCGTTTGTCATGATATTCCTTTCCAATGGGATAAACATGCCAAAAAATCATTTGAAGCTTTAAAATATACATTATATCAACCTCCTTTGATTAGCCCAACTGACCATAATAAATACTATACCCTCTACCTATTAGCATCAAGTGTAGCCATCCTTGGGGTGTTATTCTTGGACGAACCAGATAACAAGGAGCACATAATTTATTAAGTGTGAAATAACCTATCCAGGCCTGCATTGATGTATGAGGCAGAAAAAAAAATAGCCTTACCACTATTACCCTCAGTACAAAATCTTTGACATTATATCATACTTCGAACCACTACTGTCATAACATATATCAACCCTATGAGATATTTTCTTACTTTCCATATGATGAACCAAAAATACGCTTGATGGGTAGTTATTCTAGAAGAATTATGTCTAGAGTTTAATTCCCATAAAAGAAAAAATGAACTCATCCTCGTTGAATTCATCACTGGTCTCCCAACAAAGACCCAAGAATCTCTTGTTAATGATTATCTCCCTAATTAAAATCTATTTTTAGTATCAATGGATGACCTCTCATACAATGATATTCTTCTCTTTTTAAAAACTCAAAATTTCAAACCTTAGATCACTTGTGATGATCAAAGGTGCATACGCCATCATAACCCTCATTACCTTCTTCTAGGATATTTTCTTTATCGACGAGACAATGACACCATCCTCCATAGGTGCCTCACTCATGACTAAGCCAAACACGTCTTAACTGACTGTCATAGTGGCGCTTTCAACGGTCACCTCTCAGGAATAATTATAGCTCAAAAATATCTCCGTTACGGTTACTTATGTCGTGCCCTCTTTCACAACTGCATCCAAGAATTCAAAACATGAGATTAATGCCAATGATACACTCATAAAGCTAGAGCCCCTCCATCTCCCCTACATTGAGTCATTTTCGTTGGACCGTTCTGCAAATGAGCCATCAACTTCATGACTTGCAACCCCTATCATCCGATAATGATAAGTATATTATGGCTGTCCTCGATTAATTCACCAAATGGGAAAAGGCCATGCCTAGGTATAATAGCACTACAAAAATTACCACGCAATTTTTCTTCAGCAGTTTCATCACACAGTTTGGTGTTCCCAAGGAATTTGTATCAGATCATGGGAAACATTTTGACAATGTAATATTTTAGGAATTATCCCAAAACCTTTGTTTCTCTCACGAATTCACATCCCCATACTACCCTCAATCCAATGGTCAGGTAGAAGCTTTCCACAAATTCATCAAAACAATCTTGCAGCCTATGGTGAATAATCACAAATCCAATTGGAACCACATGGTGTTTTCAACCCTTTGTGCATACCACATAAATGGTTAAAGAATTAATGGGATTCACACCCTTCCAATTAGTCTATAGAGTGGAAGTTGTGCTTCCCATTGAGTGCGATATCCCCACCCTGCACTCTGCCATCAAGCTTCTCACTGACACTGAACGTTTAGAGAAATGTTTGGTGTAAGTAGATTTAGTCAGTGAAAGTTAACGTGAGTCTCTCCAACATAATGAAGCACACATAAATAGGTCAAAGCCTCATTTGATCGCAACATCACTCCTTATACATTCACTAAAGGTGAGTTATTTCTCCTCTATGATGTTTCCTAAGAGGCTTTAGGGCTGGGTAAATTTGAGACATTATGGAACGCTGCATATATTATCAAAATTTTCCTTGGAAAGGGGGCATACATCTTATCAGAGCTTGATGGGACTTTCCTGAAAAATCCCTTAAATGGACTCTACCTCAAAAAATATCACCCATAACAATAATCAGAAATCCCTAGAATGTACATGTATCCAAAATTCCTTATTTTATAATGATCACCTCATCATGGATTCATTCTAAATTCTCTCTCTCATCAAGTGTCACATATTTATCATCCAACAATATCCCATTATGGATTTTCTGATGGTGCCTCTCGATGGTCACAAAACCTAGCGACAATAGCCCGGGCCATATACTCTCTTGAACGGACACCCTATTTCACCAATGGACTATGTATTGGGTTAGCCACCAATAATAAAGCAAAATACGAGGCCGCCATAGGCCTCTTGGTTGATGCCTCCCTCCTTGGTATCCATCACGTGCATGTCTTCAATGACTCCCAAACTATTTTGTCATAGTTGAATCAAACCTTTCATATTTATGATCCGTGCCTCTTTCGGAAATATTTCAATGCACAAAGGTTAGCTCTAATTTTTTATCACATCACATTCACACATATGCCAAGGGATTAAAATCAAATAGATAATCACATAGCTAATTAATTTCTAGACTAGAATGCATCACATATATACCATCAATCATAAACCATAACCATAATATCCATCACATATATAACCATATACATCACGTACAACATATGTATAAACATGTAGACAAAACACATCATGAGAGCTTCCAAAAAATATCATCTCGTATATATACATCAAAAAATATATATGGGTATGGAAAATGACTGTACACCCACTGGCTCATAGCTAGGTAAAATAAGTCCTCAAAAAATAGGGGAGAATTCTCATAATGGGTGTTTTCTCTGTTACATCCATAAAAAAATAAACATTTAGGTTTGGGGCCCTCCCTCCCTCTCCTGAGAACTAATCTTCGTATTAGGATCCATAATAGGACTGACAATGGCCACCACCATGGCTATACACCACAGAACAACTCAGCGTGCTCGATCACATGCCATCTTATTTTCCACCACCACCTCTCAAATCCCTTCCCATCCATCCACAGGAATCCCCTTAGAAATGGCTTCGACTTTGCCCCAAGAATCTTCGTATTGTCAGAGTTGCACCACCAAAAATACTGACTGTGCCTCCGCCACATCAGCACCCTCCGGTAATCTCTCCATATCCATCACAACACCTGAACTCAAACCCTCTGCAAAAGGACCATTGATCTAAAGATTTTGGTGTTGCGCCTTCCTCTCAAGTTCGTCCCCCTACTGAGGGTCTCGTCATCGTCGCAGTACATCAAGACCACCAACCACCCCATCTTTCGTGGATCATTTCCTACTCAATAGGCCAGTGGTCATTCATGTGGGCCCAGATATGCAAGGAAAAATACATCATATAAAAATCATATAAAAAATGCATCATAGGCAGTATACATGTCAAAAAATCAAAATTTAGAAATGAAAAGTGAGCATACATGTTTTCCCCCAAGCGTAACTGGGAGAGATCCCCATATATGGATCACCCGTAATTTTTACTCCATGATATGGGTAATAAAGGATCATTTGATGGTTGGACATGAACCAAATCTCCACCTCAACGTGATGAATTTGATGTTGTACATGATTATCCAACATGAGAAAATGGAATCAACGAGTTGGATGACATCATAGAGGTTGTACACATGGTGCTTATCCAAGATAACAAGAAGATATGCAAGTTTCAATCTTCTGATTATTTGGTTTTTCATGTTTATTTCTTTATAAAGATTTATGAATTGTGTATGACTTTATTTGTGATTAGTGGTTATGTATTTTGATTTTATGGAGAGTAAATTTGAAGAACTTCATTTCATTTTACACTATGATATTAACCAATTGATATAACTCCATGTTTGCATAAAATCCAAATTGGGAAAAATTTTGTGGTTAATGTAATGTCTGTTGTTTGGATTTTTTCATTTCCCATTTTCCCTAAAATTGTGTGTCCATTGGACATCATTATTCTCGACCACAATTGGGGTATTGGTGCACTGTTCAGGTTGACAGAGTGTAAAGTAGTCCATTTGGGTTGTGTTGTGCCCTATCTTGTAGGACATAAGCATCAAAAACATTAAATTTGGGTGCATGTATGAGACGATTTTGGCTTAAATGTGTATACCTCACAAATAATTTGTTTTTAGTGGTGATTGTCCTCAGGGTATGTTTATGAAAGGGCTTATAAATTTGTACTGAGAAAGATTTGGTTTCTTAAAATTAGGCCTGATATAAATGGAATTGAAAATGTAAATCAAATTCAGAAGGAAGAGGATCTTCTTCCCATTTGAAGGCCTCTACAAGTTGAACCTTATCATCTAAATGAATATGAGAAAAATAGGTATAGGCAGTTAAAAAACGTATAAACTAAACTTATTATTTTTTGAGCCCTTCCCGAGAGACATAAAATATTAGTAGGGTTGTTTGTTTCAAAGCCCAGACATTCACCTCCTTTATTATGATTAGTAATGGCACCTAATGATTTTATATTAGCAAAAGATTCGTTGGGTGTGTTTCTCTCAACATAAGACGAGAAAATTCAGTATATTAAACCTTGTTTTGTTTTGGTTTCTATAATGCTTTCGTACATTACAGTGGCGAGCACACATCACCTATCAAGAGGTGGGGGGTTGTTTACTTAATTGGTTGTTTATAAAGCCTCACATTAACAGTCACAGTGGCTTAATAGATTCAGCAACCTCTTTGATGGAGTGTGCTAGCCATTTGAGGAAGAAACTCTAGTACGGTCTCTACCCTTTCTCCCTCTATTCCCATTATGCTTCTAGGAAAAAATATTCAAAGTTTTGGTTAATTTTACCTGAATGAGAACTTATTCCTCATTTTCCTCATATAAATGAGGGTGAAAAATGGTCTCCACTAAAAATATATGCCTATTCACGTAATATTATTAGCATTGTCAAGTATTAGAAAAAGGAAAAATATGAAAAAAAAAAATTCTAGTTTGCAGGTTGAATGGACCTAGTACAGAATATGCAATTTAACTAACATAGGATATATGGTGATCAACAACACCCCTGCGGATTCCCCCATAGTTTGGATCCTATAGATGGCTAAAATGAGTCTGAAAATTTTCTCAGAGGATAAACTATGGTCACTAAAAAAAATTAGGATGACATTTTGTGTGAATGTCCATTCGCAACGGATTACACTCCCTTATTTGGAATGATATTTTATACCTCCAACACAAAAATGAAAAAAATTGAATAAACATTACACCATATTTGGATATTGTCTACTTTATGCTTATTCAGGAACCACAAATTGCAATTTTAGTTTCTCATCCAGTCAGTGAAGTGTTGTCCACGCTTATTTTGATTCACGTGCATAATAGGGAAACCAACGTGAAATAATGAAAAGAAAAATGATTATCCATGTTTGGATGACACTGGAAGCATGTAAAATTTAATTATGACCAAAGGTTTATAGGATAAGAAAAGGCTAGTCTTTACCAAATCTATCTGTATATTCTAATTCCAAATATTCAAAATTCTACTATAAGTATATTCTTGGTTGAAACATTAAAAATGATGAAAAACAATTATGAAGGTTGCATCTAGCTACCTGGTCCTGAAAAATGTGTGAAGCTTTCAATTAAAGTGATGGTAATTTCTCTTATGACAAGGTATGCAGCACTAGTAACGGAAGGACAAATTGATCTATATGATTTTAAGGAAAACTGATCATGTGAAGGTTCTCAATTAGATCTTTTGTTACATAAACTATATTCAATTATGTTATTACTAACAATTATCTCTCGATAGCCTTATCCATGAATGTTGTATAATAATTTTGTGATTACTACCAACATACTCATGACATCATGTCTTTGAAGAGAATTTGTATCTGTCAATGACCATGAACTAAGTGTTGATGACCATTTATATATGTGTGATACAAAAATAAATAAGTACTAGAAATTATTCATCACATGAAAATGTCTTGGAATAGAATTTTTGTGTGTTATAGCCATGAACCAGGGGGTGATGACCATTCATATATGTGTGATACAAGAGAAAATAACTTATTAGAACTTGAATGAAAGTTCACTGGAGGACTTGTATACCAACGCATTTTGCGATGGATCCTAAAATTAAGTTCAACTGTTATGCTCCACGTGCTAGATTAGGGCTTAGAAAAAAAGTGGGTCTCAATGGTCACACCATAGAAATATTTCTAAATGTCCATAAAATCAGACAAATAAGATGGATTTCCCTCAAGTTACCATTTTAGCACATTTTTTATCCTAATTTCGTATCTGGAAAGCTATATAGACATGGCCATCAAATCCCATACTTTAGAGAACTTGAAGTACTAATCCATTCGTTTTTCCATACAAACTGGTATAATGAACTCTGAGGGAAGTGCTTTATAATAATTCATACATATTTATAGAATGTAATATCAATGGGACACCAAGACTATAGCATCACTGTGTCGACCAAATCCATTCCATGCCCTATTTTTATTTTTGATAAGTTTTAGAGCCATTAGTTAAACATGATAGTTGGTTTGATGCCACAATCCAACTCTAAATTCAATGCTTTGAGATTAAATATATAAAACACTTCTCCCTAATCCATATAACTAAGGGTAATCATCAAAATATGCCCCTGCACCATCCATACCAACTTCTACAACAATATTCCTAGGAGGTTTAGGTACTTTCCTCTGAGGAAAAATATTTTAAAGAATTGAGACCACATCAAATAGGAAAATCACATTGAATAGGAATAATTCACCTATCTTTAATTAATTTGACATTCCTAGCTTGCTAAATCCCCAAGCTAGGATCCATGGAAGTTCTTTGTAATCCTTCACTAAAGAGTTATGACACCGACCTCTTAGACATTTTCAACTGTGCCACCAATTAAAATATTTTTCAACCTAGTCAAAATTTTAATCTCCCTCAAAACTTACATAGTGTAGTTATAGTCCATGAAAAGATATTTATTACAATTTTCACATATTTTTCATAAATTTCATCTATCGATTCTTTCTCTATTCCTTCTCATAATATTATACCGAGTCATTTATTTTTTTTATAGTGAAAACCACATAAAATTCATGCCTTCGAGGGATATTTAAATATCTAAACTCTCCTCCTCCACCACACATGATTCCTCTTCTCCCCATCTAAAATAATATAAATATATCTATATTTTGGGGTATAAACCCTAGAGTGGTTATTTTACCATATTAGTTTGTATATATTCTTAGTAAATCCGACATTGCTAGACTTGAATCTTGCCATAAAAACTCAATAGCAATTAGCATAGTCACCTATAAAATCTAATGAAATCCACTTTTGACCTCCAAATAGAAGTAAGATTTGGAACTGAAATCTCAGAAATATTAAAGTATCCTTTCCCTTGAAAAATGAATAAGATTATCTAGAAGCACAAATTCCATACCAATCCCAACCCATCGGTCCTCGCCAAATATAACACAAGCCTTATTCCCCACCATTCACACAAAACCATCCCCAATTAATTGGAAAGAAAAACCAATTTATTTCCAAATAAGAGAAGAATTGCATAAGACTTTTTAAGGCTTTCTAATATAGTCTTGAACAAATAAACCATTTTTGATAAAAAAACTTGATGCCATTGATCTTTTCTTAAATAAGCATGAAAATAATTTTGGCTGCAACAACTTTGGAAAAGAAAAAAATATCTGAGTCACCAAGCGCATGGCGCTTTTGGAATATCTAATTTATGCCACTTTACCTAAAGGATACAATTGTTCCTCTTGCACCCTAACCAAAGAACCTAAATATTAACCTCCTCAACTGCTTCAAAATCATGTTTGGAATCTAGGAGTGTGACAAACCCAATTGGCAAACAAGGGTTGATGTAACACAATACATAGGTTACCACAATAGAAACTATTTTATTGGGTCTGTGAATATACAACTACAACAGTGTCACTAGTCCTACTTGGTAATTTAGACTGAATTTGGATTAGTGTTGGTTATTATGACTTTTAAAACTGAATCAGAATCAATCATATGCTGCAAATTATTCAATATGTTTTCCATATTATTATTATCTTGGTTTACTGTTGGTGGGCTTCTCTCATATTCTTTGATTATTTTGAAAATATAAAAGAGAAATGGTAGAGCCTCGACAGAGATGCCAAGATGAATATAAAAGATAACTTTGACTCTTAGTTATGTGTTCTATACCATCTGGAGATGGAAATAGTGATGTGAATTATTTTTGGAATCTCCTTTGTTTCCAACTATGGCCTGGTTGGAGCAGTGCTTTCCAATCATGCTAACTTGCACAACATATTTTTGAGGTAATTCTGTAACTCTCAAGGATATTAACTAGATGTATGTGAATTAGTTCAAGGTATGCCTATTGAAATAATTTTTGAGTTGTGATACAAGGTAAATACAATAATAGTATATTTAATTTTCATGAATCCAGAAAAGTGTCTAGAGCCTCATCCTTGATCAAAATAAATTGTAAAATTGAAGTTGATCAATATAGAGTATAAATTGATGTTATAAACAACTAAAAAAATAAAATATGCCTTCATATGCATTTAAATTCTCAGGATCATACATACGCTCTAGTTTGTTATAGATCTTGGTTGCTGTAAGGTGTAACAGATTTGGCATTTATTATCCAAAGCCATCAGAAAAAAACAATGAATTATAAAATATTATACAAGGGAAATATATATACTATAGATATATAGTATTAAATATATGATTAAGTAGTGTGATTTATTTATACAATATTTGAAGATATGGGTTACAAAAAATGGTGGTGACCTATAAGATTCGAGGACATAAATAGTTTTATTTATATTGCATATTATTCATTATAAGTATGTTACATGCGACCCCTAATTGGAGTCCATATATGACACTTTCATTAATTCTATCTAGGGCATTGAAATAGAAAATAAGGAATCAATGGAGAAATATATAAAGGCAAAGTAACCAACAATTACAAGCAATGTTGGTCTACTAGTAACGAAGGAAGAAGACCAAACATGGGAACAAAAAAACATTTCAACAAATCCAATCAATGTTGATTAATTTATCAAGGATTCACTCCCAAACCATGGATTTTTTAGTCCAAATGTTTTTCTCTTTTTTTAAGAATTATTGTGTTACCCTCAAAATGTGTGGATATTTTAAAGAATTTTCATTTAGGAATACAAGTAAATTTTGATGAGAAATCAAGATAGAAATATTTTCATTGCCATCCCTTCCAAATAGAGTACATTAGACTTGTTTGTGGTGAATTGTGAATTAGAAGATTATATTTTTCCCAGATATATTTAGTATCTACACAAATTTTCAATGAAGATATTGATCACTGTCACAAGCATTCAACAATAGAAAATGAAGGTCCATGGGATGCAACGACAATGTTGGTTGTTTATAGGAAATGAATTTAGGTAAGATCTGTATTAGAAGAGATTGTTGACGAAGAAGTATTATAGGAGATGATCCTTTGTTTTCTTTTATTAGCTTCAACCTTGTAATCGTGACTATTTTCAGTTGTGTCTCACCTCTGCAATCCAATTTTTGTATGTTTCTAGTGAATAACATATAGGTAGAGAATCTAGATGATGACAAAGGGACAAGAGGATTTTGTGTAGCATGCAAATATTTTGTTAGTTGATCAAACATTAAACTAAAGACATATACGTTTCTTATCTTATGTACTAGGTGGAATTATGTTAGATAAGTTATAAAAATCAAAAGACAACTTATGCCAGGAAAAGTGCACCTTTGTTGAATTATAGAAGCTTTATTATATGTTACAAGAAAGGGTTGAAAAGGCTTATTATCTAACCATGTTCATGTCACTTTTGTATCAACTAGATTACATGTGATGATGAATGTGATGTCCCTTAAAATTTTCCCTTAGGGTTTCTAAAATAAAAGAAATATTTCACCAAATTCACAGTATCCTCGGTAGAAGGTTTGAAACGTCGGTACAACAAATAACTTGATGCGATGGATCCGAAAGACACATTAAATCAAATTATTAATCGGACAAATATGAAATCTGAAAAAATCCTCTAAAACCTTTGCCAACAACAAATAATATAAAACAATGAATAGATAAGCAATATCAATATAATATACCAATTTATAGATCGAAGAGGATTATTCCCTAATGTAGTTGTAGCACTGGACCATTAATGGTATTCCATAGATTTCTTTGCAAAAATTCTCAGTTCATTAACATGAAATCGGGTATGTGGAACTTGACCCATAATTCACACAATAATTATATTACAATTGACTACTAAACTATTTACCTATCATACTATACTACTAGATCTAGTCCTAACCTTATAATAAGCCACATAAATTAGTCGACTCACAAGCTTCCTGTTATGACCTGTTTCTAACTGATTGTTGGTCCAAACCCAATGAAATGACGATTGTTGTCCTAGTATGGTCTGTTTCCTCTTAAAAGAGGAAAGAGGGCCCTCACTAATTCATAGAATGGTTAATTGTTGTACTAGTTCCATAAAAACACGAGGATAGTATTAGGATGGTACCACTACCTTAAGTAGTGCTATGAAGAAACAAACATCTTCATACCATGCCCTAGTGTGCCTTCGATCAACCAAAATAAATTCAGGAGTGCTTCCACTGTGATTTTAGTTGTGGATCCATCCATGATTATGTCTTTTGTGCCTCAGGTAGGGCCTTCGGTGCCTTGATCCCCTCATTGAAGATGTTGATGACCAGGTAGCTCTCAAAGATAGCCTCTTTTGCATTATGATATCCACAGAACTTTCCCTTACTACCCTGACCTAGAATTTCGGTGACCATGTAAGCCTTATAAAATCTACTCCTTTCTTGCCAAACCATATCAAAGGTATCTTAAGAGTTGTCTCACAACCTTCATATATTTTCACAGTGACAAAGTGATCCAAGCATAGAAATCCTCTAGGATTGGATCACTCTGTCACTGATTTTTCCAACCTTGATTTTATAAGTCTGGTGTGCTAGAGTTATTTCTTTTTGATTCATTTGAAATTTATGTATTTCTCGCTAACTCTGAAATTCCATCCACGTAGATTTTCTCCCACACTATTAATTTGATATTCATCATCTTCATCTTCATTGTTACTTAACTTTGGTAACTCCTCTCTTGGTTGTTTTTAGTTCATTTTTTGCGAAACTCTTTTTTTACTTAATTTTTTGGTCAACCACATATTATAAGTTGCTATAACAGTGCTACCATTTTTGTAGACTAATGTACCCACAATATGTTTCTAATATAAAACTAGTTGTTCAAACTTGGTTTCTTCACCACTACACATGATAATGAATTTTCTTCTAGGCTAGAAAAGTACATATTTTAAGCTGGAATAATAGCTCCTCCTTGAATTTCTTTTCCCCAAAACAATTGTACTGATGCATATTAACTACCTACACTAGAAACTAGAACATAACTTAACTGATCTTTAACAAAAATATACAACTTTGTTGGAATTTTTTTAGGGTGAAGTTCACAACATGCCATCACAAAGACGACTTCAGGAATCTAGTCAAATAAATAAGTGAGAAAAAATTGGAATCAAAGATATGGTATAGGTTTTTCCTAGTGGCACAAGGTATTTTCCATACACATCCTTGTATCGTAGGTACATTATAATTATTTCAGTCCTAGGACAAACATTAGACTTCGCATGTCACACCCATGAATATTCAAAAGAAGAATAATTACAACATTCACCAGTTACATTAATGCATAAAAAAATTAATCTAGATTTGTTGTAGAGTAAACTACTAATGCATGATTTTATCGATGATTTTGATCTCAACATATCATGCATACTAGATTGGATAATTGTAATTCATTATTCTATGTGTGGTCTCATACTACATAATCATGAAATTACTCTATTACATTAATAAGGTTTGGTACACACTATTTTTTTGGAATATTAAGTTTGAGTGGCACATAACTTGAGGTTCATTGGGCTCTGAAACTGACTTGTTTTTTAGGAAAGTATTGTAGATGAGTTCATTGTGAAAATTGTAAATTTGACTACAAGCATAAAAATTTCCAATCCCTTTGAAAAAGGTTGCAGACTCAGACTTGTTGTTTCTGGAAGCCAGGTAATAGTATATCATTTCTAGCTTTATACAATAATTTTTATTTTTTGCATGGATATGGTGTGACATCAGAGGATCAACATTTTTTTCGACTAAAATATTTCATTCTCTTATGAAAATTTGAAAATTCCTTCAAGAAAAAGCTAATTCATTTTTGTTGTATTATATACATGTTTTATAATGTGAAATCCCTTTGTATAGAATGTACGTTGACGTAAATCATGTGGAATATAGTCACAAAACTTGTTGTGGGAAATATCTCTTTTTGTTAACAAACCTAGGGGGTCTCTCTTATGATTGGATTTTGTGGTAGGAGTGAATTTGAACTAGTTCACAATGGAAATTGTTAGGCATGAAAATGAATTATTATGTAAAATTATTGTGACTCTATTTGGTAGTCTTATATATGAAACCTTTAGAGATATTTCACATCCCCGAGTGATGTTAGATTTTGTGCATTGGTTTTTCCACCACCTTATGCTAGATCAGATGCAGTCTCTTTTATTTCTGGGTATTTTCATCTCTAAAAGTTAGGATATACTCTCAATTTCTATTTTTTTTTGGGATTTTCAAGGTTTATTTTTGCTTCATTATTTTTGAAGGATCTTTTGGAGAGGATAACTATGTATGAGAAAAATGAATTTGATGTGAAGGTTTTAAATTTCAGCAATGAATGTGGTAATTACCAACTAGGTTCTAGGCTTAGGTTTTCAATAAATGTGCATTTGTTTACCATAGTGGTTTTCACATTTCATGCTTTTAATTTCCTATAAATTAGGTATCTAGTATCCAAAAGTTTTAATTTCTCTTGAATTTTTATATGATGCATTTCCTCATACAAATTTCAATCCTTTCTGCTGACACAATCCTATATATGCTTTATTTCTTCATTTTCCTTGTATAAAGTCCATTCTAGATAATGGATATTTCAAGGAATCTTCGACTTTGGTGCCTTTTGGGCTATTTTCTTCAAGAACCAAAAAAGAAAACATGTCTTAATTTAATTTTTTATATGAGAAATAATACCTCTATAACTGGAGATCCAAGATAAAATGATAAACAGAAAACAAATCTGAAGTGCTACACGGAAAAAATAGGTTAGCCAAATTTGAGCCCATGAAAAAAAATATTTGCGGAAATATCATTATGTAATTTGGAAGAAATTGCAGCTAAGCCTTCAATGTTTTGGCCTATTAGAAACTAGTGAGGCAATCAACCTTATATTAATCTGGAGACTTGGGTTCAAAATCTATCAGAGAGGGTGCAGATTGGACCAAGTACAAGTCCTGGGTCATTTGGAAACATTGCTTTCTTATAAACTTGTTGTGAATATTTCCTTTATACCGTTCTCTAAAAAATAAATCGGCCTTTTCAATGATACTTATTTTTCTTAAGTTTATGAATAGTTTAAAACTTCACTTTATTTAACTTTTCTTTCAACAATTTTGATATAAATTTGTAGTGACTTCTCTTGTATAGGAAAAGAGGCACTTCTGAAGAAGAATACATAGCACATATGTTAGGATTATCTTCTTCCATAATAAATGCGGCCCACAGGACTCGAAAACTATGTCCATCTCCAAAAATATTTAAGCTTTTCATGCATTTAAAAATGAAAAATATCTACAATTTTTTTCCTACTCACGGTAGGACAAAACAAATCTTGGATGTTGCACATTAAAAATATTTATATGTATAATTGAACAATAGAAACATCACTTAATAACCCCACAATAGAAGGCTGAAACTGAACTTGGTTGTCTATTTCTTGTTGTGTTTGTCTCACTCCAACGTGTCTTAGAGGTTGAATTGGATTTTTCTTTTCAATAATCATTGGGTTTTACCTTTTGTTGACTATCGATGTTGTAAAGGAATGTATCCATATATATGAGAACTATATTATTCAAATATTAATTTTTTTGTAATGAGCAATATGTATGGAGATTTATAGTAGCTAAGAGGATACATTGATGGTTCAGTTCTATTTTCTCAAACAAGGCCTACTTGGTTTTCCCTATTCTGTGACGGAACATTCCAAATGAAGTATTCTTTTTAAAATCATTTCATTAAAAACTTTGTTATTGTTGCACATAGGTGAGAGAATAGCACTAGGGTATCTGTGGTGAGACACCTTGGATACTTTTGGGAGCCAACTGTTGAAGCCCAAGAGAACCTAAAAGATACAGGAAATTTCAAGAATCAAGATAGAAATATATATATGTGTGTGTGTGTGTGTGTGTGAAGAAATTATTTATCTTACCCCATTCTTGTAACTGCAAAATGAGAGTTGGGTAACATAGTAACCACCTTGAGTCAATAAAGGTGGCGTGTTAGGAATGTTTCCAAGATTAGATGGGGTGCATATCCCTCAAAGAATAAGTCACATGGTTTGGGTTCGACAATGATTAGATTCGGTTCAAGCTTGAATTTTTTTATGTTGTTCGAATAAGGTTCACCATTAGGTTGGTCTATATACATTTTCTATATATATATATATATTAACTTTAAAATGAAATATAAGATAAAATTGTAAGGAATCAAGATAAATATGAATAAAAATGCTATCAAAAACATGGAAACTGCAAGGATAGATTACAAGCTTGAGTGGTGACATGACGTTATGATTTTTTATCTATGGACTTCGTTAATGGATATGAGGTTCGATGAGGTTCACCGAACCTCAAAATATTTTTAAGGTTCACGAAAATTTGAACCTCAAGGTTGAATTTCTACAAACCTTATGACATAGCTCAAAGATAAAGATGCATGTATGTATAATTGCACTCGCGTCTAGTGAGTTCAACTTATTAGGAATAGTTCTTTCATGCAATTTGTGAGCACTAATCTCAAGGTTAGGAATAGATCTAGGGTTCAATTTTATTTCGATTTACGTGTTTTTGTGCATGTGTCAATGTTCATTGTGCCTCTTAGTCTATAAACGATAAGGTGGTGTATAGGTGTTATTCAATATAGTCTTTTAGAGTAGGAAACAATGGTTGAAAGTTATAAATTGAAGCTTTCACTATATTTCATGTTTTCAAGAGAAATAAACAATTATATGAATTAAGTTTCAAATCTATGTACCTGTTGCTGCGTTCCTCAGTTTGATGTGTTTT
This sequence comes from Pinus albicaulis, assembly GCA_034641835.2. NCBI lineage: Eukaryota > Viridiplantae > Streptophyta > Pinopsida > Pinales > Pinaceae > Pinus > Pinus albicaulis. The sequence continues at coordinate 1,554,766,451 of CM076578.1, forward strand.
AGGTCCTAGTAAAAATTAGATTGCAGTTTTGATATAGATTTCAGTTATTTTGTTTTCCTCAATATGTAGGTTACAAATGAAACTAAGGATGTTACCATGTCCTTAAAAACTTTAATGGAAATTACCCATATCAATCTCTTGCTACAAACTTTAGTAGTTGTTGTTGGAGGCAAATGCCAATCCAGTTAGGGTGAAAGTGTAGACCAGTGCCCATCTAGTTAGGGTAAAATGGTGCAAGCAACATTTGTGAATATTCTACTTTGTTAATTTGAGATTGCAAAGATCTATTTTATTGCACAAAGAAAGGCTAAATATCAAAAGGGAACATTTAAGGCATAAAATAATTGGTACATATTCCATTACACTAAAATATTTTTATTTTGGTCTCGAGTAAAAAATAAATTAAATTTCATCTATGCAGCCAAAGAGGAAGGTGCCACCATCAATTTTTGTGTACAAGATCCAAAATTAAGTAATATTATTTAGTGAAATTTATTCTCTCTTGATTATCTATCAAAGCCAAGGATTGACTACCAAAAGGAGAATTCACTTTTATCCATCTAAAAAGGGGATATTTTATTGAACCAAGAATTTTAGGAAATATGAATCCATCAATGAAAATATGGAGGGAGGAGGTATTTGAGCCAGTTTTGGTTGATGACATTTAAAACTAAATAAGAAGAAATAGATCATACAAATGACTCAATATTTTTTCCATATTATTCTCTTGGTTTTCTGTTGGTGTGTTTCTCTCCTATCCTCTATTATTATTTTGCAAATTTAAAAGACAAATGGTAGAGCCTAGAAAAATATGTCATGAAACACATACAAGATAAGTCTGAGTTTTATTTATGTGGTGTATACTATCTCAAAATGGAAATATTGATGTGAACTAATTTTGGGCTCTCATTTGTTTCTAGCAATGTGCTCACTAGTGGAGTGCTTTCCAGTGATGGTGACTTGCACAACAATATTTTTTAGAAAATTCCTTAAATTTAAAGGATATTATCTGGATGTGACTCTGAATAAGTTCAAGACATGCCTATTGAAACAATTTTTCTGTTGGGATACAAGGTAAATACATCAATAGTAAATTTAATATTCATGAATCCAACAAAGTAGGTAGATCCTCGTCCTTGAGCAAAATAATTGTAAAATAGAAATTGATTCATATAGGGCACAACTTTATGGTAGAAAAAATTAAATTATTACTATATGCCTTCATATTAATTTCAATTATTAAGATCAAACACCAGCTCTAGTCTGTTATAGAACTTTTTTGGTGTACTTTGTAACAGACATGACAGTCATTATTGAAAGCCATGACAAAAAAACATGAAATTTGAAATATTCCACAAGGGAAATATATATACTATAGATATATATGATGAATGATATGAATGAGTATTTTTATGACTTTATACAATGTTTGAATATATGGTTCACTGCAAATGGTGTTGACCTATAGGATTTAATGACATAACTAGGTTTAATTTATATTCGATATGATTTAGTATATATATGTTACATGTGAGCCATTCTCAAGATTCCCCATCCTCAAAAAATTAAAGAAATCCAAAGAAAATATCTATGAAGATTTGAATAATAACTTTCCATTTGAAATGAATCAATCCATCCTAGGTTTCTTGAAGAAAACTTCTTGGATTGTAGCTCCAGGGTGACTTGGATTTTGAGTTCAAGTTGCATTGGACTTGAGATTCAGGGAATGTAGGGAGAATATTATCCTTGTTCATAGTGAAGTGGATAATTTGATTAGTTGAGATGATACTCTTGTGATTAGGATTCTTATCAAGCATCATTGTGACTTGATTCAGTAGAAAATTTTGTGTAAGCCCAACCTTGTTGCATTTTTTTTGAAATCTCATCAAGTTTAATGCCCAACCCACATGTTTTATGTTGCCACCATAAACCTGAATATTTTTCAATCTTAGAAACACATGAGCCTACTCTACTCTAATTTTTCACTTTTTCTTTTGCTGATAAAAAAAAAACAACCCACAAATTTAAATCAAGAGATTTTTGGTCTAATCACTATTATAAAATGATGAAATTAGTGACTAGGTGACTAGAAAATTTAGTCACCATGATTATTTCAACTGAATTACTACTAAATTTGAGAAATTTTAAGTGACCGAACTAAAAATGACTAACTTAAATAACTAATTTATTCCAGGGATACAATATACAACTAGATAATAATTGAATAAACTAAAAGAGACTAACTTAAATGAGAAATTTAGTCTAGGAGTAAAATATATGACTAGATAATAACTGAAAAGGTAAATGATTAACGTAAATGACTATTATAGTCCAAGAATAAAAATATGACCAAATAACAAGTAAAAAAAGTATATGAATAAGTCATTTATGTTACAAATTTTTAATTATTTCATTCTGAAAATGGAGAATTGAAATTTTGATACCGAAGTGTTACATTTCACTATGGGGGTCTCTGAATCCATCTGTAGTGTTAAAATTTAGACACAAAGGGGTATTTGAATCCATATACGTGGAATATTCATAAAGGTCGAATGATGAGGCTCCAAGACCCATCGTGGTGTGAAAAATCTCTGAATGGAAGACATATCCCTCATAGAGGCTAAAAAATATCCCTTAGAGAATATAGTTAATGTGGTGATTTGAAGTGTTTTTAATGGCCACTGATTATATAGTAAATAAGTACTATTTTGTTTATTTCCTTCCTTGGACTGAGTAAAGGCCATGATACATCTTATTATTATGAAAAACATACTAAATTCCCATATTCTCAACTATAATTTTTGTTCATGAAAATTTAACATTAACTATTAACTTATAACACTGACTTAAAAATAAAACAATTATAATATATTTAATAATATAAAAAAAATTAATTTAATTAATTTATCTCTAATTTTTACTTATTTCAATGCTCATGTTTTCAAATTATATCACTCATAAAGAAAAACTATGAAACATAATCACCCACAACATGGTATCCCTTATATTTACACTCACCTACTCCAACACTTTGTATAACTAAGAGAAAAAAACAACAACTAAGAGAACGACCAAAACACAAATATAGGAATCCATTTCCATCATGCTATATCGCGATCAAATAAAACCAATATAACATGTCCATTTTTTTCAAATCCTTACCACGCTATGACCGAAATACAATGAATTATGAAAATTTAAATGAATATATTGTGGTGCCCTAATGTTGATGTTAGCAGAAGTGTTAGAGGGTAGGGAAGAAACTAAAGGAAGAATGTTTTTAATATCACAAAAGAAGAATATGGGTATATATTTTTTATGAAACTCTATAATTTCATTTAATATTCTAATGTTTGGAAGGCTATTTCAGAAATAACGCCCCATGCCTGTTGTTTACCCGAGTTATTTAACACCAATTTGGCTATTGTGAAAGCCCATGTGGAGTTCTCTTGAATTGAACGAGATACGGTAGATGGGTATTTTACTAGTCCACGAACTTCGTATGGGTTTTTGGTCTTGATGGTGTATTACTTAGGAGGAGATATATGGTCTTGAAGTCTCTAGATGAAGGAATTCATTTTTGGTTGAATATCATTTACAGGATAAGGGGGAGAAGGAATTGAATCATTCAGTACCGAACAGTTTGAGTGGCAGTGTGTTATGAAACCAGCTCCAAAAATAGAAGAGAAGAGAGATCAACACCTTAGAAATCAGCCACTTCAAGGGGGAATCCTCCAATACATTACATAAATGAAAAATTATTGGATGATACAAATGAAGAAACCTCCTTCTATATGTAGGGGTCCATGGGCTCCAATATAATCTTAGTCGACCTAACAATAATAATGTAAGGGAACAATAATAACAATATGGGGGTTACAGGGGCACAAAAATAACAATAAGGGGGCTACACTATTAAAAATAAGGGACTACACTAATAATTCGGGGAACTAACATGTCCCTCTCCTTCAAAAGTGTTGTCCTCAATGATTGAGTAGCTCTGGATGCTTCTATATAAAATTATCATCCTCCCATGTAGAATCTTCAGTGGGTAACTTCTTCCACTCAATGAGATACTCTGAAATTGATCGATTTGTAGCTGTCGAGTTCTTGTTTCCGTGATTTTTTTAGGTTCCACTATGATTTTTCCTTCCTCATCAAGTTCTAGCAATATTTTTTGAAATCGAATTTTGTCACCTATAACCTTCTTTAAGCATGAAACATGGAAAACTGGATGCACTCGCGAAGAAGAAGGAAGCTCCAATTTGTATGCCATAGTACCAATCTTTTGCAACACCTTGTAAGGACCATAGTATATTGGAAATAATTTATTATACTTCTTAGATTGCTTGAGGGACATTTTTTTGTATGGTTGTAGCCGTAAAAATACCTAGTCTCCTACACCAAAACTTCTCTCTCTGCGATGTTGATCTGCCTATTGTTTCATTCGATTTTGTGCCAAATTAAGGTTATCCTTTAAGACTTAGATAAATCATTGTTGATGCTTGATGTGATCTTCCACTGTTTGCACCTTATAATTTTCTCTTAAAGATGATGTGATAGATGGTGGATGATATCCATAAAGTTCCATTAATGGGTTAATTTTGCTGCAGTATGGAAGGAAGTGTTATACCATCGTTCCACAAGAGGTAACCACTTGACCCATTATGTTTGTTTATCAAATACAAAACAACGAATATATCCTTCCAAACATTTGTTCACTATCTCAGTTTGACCATAAAATTGAGGATGATAAGATGAGCTATGGGCTAGTTGAGTACCCAAACAATAAAATAATTCCATCCAAAAATTTCCAATAAAAATGGGATCTCTGTCACTTACCATAATATTTTGGTTTCCATGTAGCTTTTGAATTATTTCCAAAAATGCAGTAGCAAATGTACTTGCTTTAAATGGATGAGATAATGCACAAAAGTGTGCATACTTGGTAAGTATATCAACTACCACCATGATGACACTCTTTCCTTCGGACTTAGGTAAACCTGTGATAAAATCTATTGAAATCTCCTCCCAATGTTGACTTGGAATGGATAAAGGTTGTAGAAGTCCCGGGGTCTTAATTGTTTCCACTTTATTCTGCTGGCAAACCAAACATTCCGCCACAAAATTTTGAATATCAGATTTAAGGCCATCCCAAAAAAATTCTTTCTTCACCCTGTGGTAAGTTTTTAAAAATCCTAAGTGTCCTCCTAAAGGAAAAGTGTGCAATTCCATAAGAATTTTTTGTTTTAGTTGGGAATTCTTACAAAGATATAAGCGATCTTTGTACCATAAGGAATCATTTTTCCAACTAAATGTATCAGATGTACTAGGATCTTGCTGCAAATTTTTGAATGAGTGTCCATACATCTTTGTCCTTCTTCCATTCATCTCTTGCTTTGGTTATCCAATCTGGTTGGATAATAGAAATGGCACAAAGAAATGCTTCCACCTCTTCATTCTTTCTTGAGAGTGCATCTGCAACAACATTTAGCCTCCCTTTTTTGTAGATTATTTCAAAGTCATAACCCAACATCTTTGTGACCCATTTTTGCTGCTCTTCTGAAGATAGTCTTTGTTCCAAAAAGTGTTTGAGACTATCATGATCATTTTTTACCTTGAAGTGTCTTCCCATTAGGTAAGTTCGCCATTTCTTTAGTGCATGTAGTATTGCTAACATTTCCTTCTCATAAATAGGTTTCTGTAAATACTTTCCTTTGATCGGACGACTTTCAAAAGCAATGGGTCTTCCTTCTTGCATTAAAACAACACCAATTCCATTTCCTGAGGCATCACATTCCACAATAAAGGTTTTTGTGAAGTCTGGCGTAGCTAAGACCAATGCTAGGCACATTGCCTCTTTAAGATGTTCAAAGGCCTTAGTTGCTTCAAGAGTCCATGAAAATGCATCTTTCTTCAATAATGTTGTTAGAGGTGCTTCTATTCTCCCATAATTCTTAACAAACTTGCGATAATACCCTGTTAACCCGAGAAATCCTCGCAACTTCTTTATGGTTGTGGGGAGTTTCCATTCCTTAATGGCTTTAATTTTGTTAGGGTCTACTTTAACACCCTCGTGAGATACAATATGACCCAGATATTCCACCTCTTGTACTCCAAAGAAACATTTGGATGTTTTTGCATATAATTGTTTCTCCTCCAATAGTTTAAGCACCCTGTCAACATGTTGAACATGATCCTTCCAAGACCTGTTGTAGATTAGTATATCATCAAAAAATACTAGCACAAATTTTCTAAGGAAGGGTTTGAAAATGGAATTCATCAACCCTTGAAATGTAGAAGGTGCATTGGTAAGGCCAAAAGGCATGACCAAAAATACATAATGACCCTCATGAGTTCGAAATGTTGTTTTTGGAATATCTTCAGTCTTCATTCTAATTTGATGATATCCTGAACGAAGATCCAACTTGGTAAAATAAATAGCTCCATGTAATTCATCCAATAATTCATCAATCACAGGAATGGGAAATTTATCTTTAATGGTGAGCTTATTGAGCTCCCTATAATCCGGACACATTCGCCATGATCCATCCTTCTTGTGTACCAATACTACAGGAGGAGAGAAAGAACTTTGACTAGGTTGAATTATACCCGCCTCTAACATTTCTGCAATCATACGTTCAATTTCGCTCTTTTGGAAGTAAGGATATCTATAAGGCCTGATGTTTGGAGGAACACTTCCCGGAATCAAATGAATAGCATGATCATGATCGCGAATAGGTGGGAGTCCTTTGGGAGTTTCAAACACCTTGGAATGATTGTCCAAGACTTGTTGGAGATATACAGAAATAGATGATTTTGATGTTGGAACTTCTAGTGAGCATAATTGTACAATTACACCTCGTTGTTCTTTCTTTAGAAGCTTTGTCATGACATTAGAGCTTATTATCCTTCCTGGCTTCCCTTCAATACCCCGTAATTCGACTTCCTTTCCTTCTGAAAAAAATTTCAAGAAAAGTTCTTGAAAATTAAAAGCTACCGTCCCCAAAGATTGTAACCATTGTACTCCTAGTACAACATCAACAACTCCCATAGGAATGGAAAGCATTGGACTATTCAATACATATTCCCCCATGGTTAGCTTGATATTATGGCATTTTCCAGAGCAATTTATAGTTCCTCCATTTGCAACCATCACTTGACATTCTTGTGCTGGGTATAGGAAACAATTTAATTCCTTGGCTACCTTACAATGAATAAAATTATGGGTGATACCTGAATCAATCAACACTATTACCCTTTTCTTCTTTATTTTTCCTTCTATCTTGAGAGTTTGAGGAGTGGTAATTCCTGCCAGTGCATTACACGATATGGTCGGATTCATTTCTTCCTCTTCTAGGGCTGGTTCCTGGTGTATATCCTCTTCTTGTTCATTTTCTTTTTCCTCTTCACAATCTATGTAAAATAATTTCTTCTCAGCACACTTATGACCTTTAGTGTATTTTCTATCACAATTGTAGCAAAGCCCTTTTGCTATTTTTTCTTCCAATTGTTGTGGTGTCAACCTTGTAGGTTGTGGAAGTCTAGGAGTAGCAATACTTCCATCTTTATAAATGTGAGTGGTGGGCTTCCTTGTCGCCATAATTTTACATTCAATTTTTCTTTCCAACCTGAATGCCTTATCCAATGAATCAAGTTCCCAAATGCGAAATTCATGTTGGATTTTATCCTTTAAATTCCCTATGAAGACATCAATCCTGCATTTCTCTAGAATATCAGTTACTCTTATATTCAATTTTTGGAAGTCCTCAATGTGCTCCACCACAGAACCCTTTTGTTTGAGATTTTTCAATTGGCTAACGAAGGTGTTGCTCTTTGTATCCTCATAATGTGCTATCATTTCCTCCATAAAAATTGACCAAGTGACACTTTTTTTATGGGAGAAAATCCATTGATACCATACAAATGTATTTTGTTCTAAATGTAAACTTGCAATGCATACCTTTTGTGTGTTTTGCACATTATTGAAATCAAAATATTGCTCCATCTGTAGTATCCATGTTACGAGATCCTTGCCATCAAACTTTCTAATTTCCATCTTTGGAATATGGTGGTTCTTCCATCCAACATTAGAGTTTATGAAATCATGATTAACATTTATTTTTTTCTCATCATGAGTTTCCTCTACTATCTTTTCAGCATTAGGATACATTTATTGTATCAACTTTGTCAAACCTTCCATGTGTGCATTTAGATCATTCTTCATGTTTTCCATGTTGTCTTTCATGTCATTCATATTAGCTTCCATGCCAACTTCCATACCATCCATCTTAGCTTCTACACCTTTCTTCAAAGCTTCCATTTCATTTTTTGTTGCTCTTTGCGAGAGCCAAATTTGCTGCACCTACTCTTGTAATTATGATATGTCATGTTGCAATTCTTCATCTTCACGATTCATATTAGAGCCTTCTAAAGTATTAATGGGTGTTGAATTATTTTTAAGAGGAATTTTATAACTAAATACTAATTTCTATTCTACAATATGCCCTTGGAATCAATTCAAATTAATTTTTCACAAAAGACTTATGCAATTTGAAAAAAAATACAAACCTTTTTATTGATTTCGAGGAGCTTGATATTGAAACCGAATTATCTCTGTGATTTCGGATCTTCAATATCTGAAATTCGGTCCTGTAGTATCCCTCTGAAGCTTATTTGAATTTCCATAGGTCTCAACTAATTTGGATTCTTCAAGACAAATTTATGCCCAATCTCCCACAATGACCTAATTATGGACTGGTTCAGTAGAGCGAACTTGTACTGCATGCCAGGTGTCAATGTTTCCTCCTTTGGCTTTGAAATTGATATAAAAGAAATTAAAATCCATGTACTTGTGGCCACGTTTTACATAATTCCAATCTGATGCTCAGAGTGAGAGTTATGACAATTTTACCAAGCTCACCTCTTTGAGATGAATTTCGGAAGCCTGAAAAAACACTAACTTCCACAGATCATATCTCCGAAAATATTCCGAATAAGGTTCAATTTTTCCACGACATTCCTTAGGATTTCATCTTCGCTCTGTAAACATATCAGCTTCTGAACCCTCGTAGAAAAAAGGTTATTGCGAAAATTCCACGATGACCTGTTTACTTTAAATCTAGGAGCCTGCAAAAAGCCCTAACTTCCACAGATCATATCTCTGAAAATATTGCAAACGAATATATGAAATTTTTCCACAACAGTCCTCACGATTTTTCCTTCACGCTGTCAAAATTTCAGCTTCTGTACCTTCGTATAAAAATATTTATATTTAAAATTCCACGATGACTTGTTTGGAGTAGTAAAACCCTTGAATCCAAAGCTCTGATACCAAATGTTATGAAACCAGCTCCAAAAATACAAGAGATGAGAGATCAATGCATTATAAATCAACCACTTCGAGGGGGAAACCTCCAATACATTACATAAATGAACAATTATTGGATTATACAAATGACAAAACCTCCTTCTATATATAGGGGCTGATGGGGTCCAATATAATCTTAGCCGACCTAACAATAATAATGTAAGTGAACAATAATAACAATATAGGGGTTACAGGGGCACAATAATAACAATAAGGGGGTGACACTAATAAAAATAAGGGACTCCACTAGTAATATGGGGACCTAACATGGTGGATGTTGCAACATCAATCTAAAATGCAGGTGCAGGTGTATATGGGAATCTATGGCTCATACATGCATTTTATCACTTACATTTATTTTTTTCCTAGCATCATTTCTAATTTTTGGGGCTTTGGGGATGTTCTTGCTTGGCTTAATTTCTCTCCTTTCGAGAAACGTTCCATGATCCCTTTTGGGTGTTGAGAGGATAATGAAGGAAATGTTCTATCATAGTTCATCATGGAAGAAATAAATTAGCATTGCATCCCATTGAGGAGGTAAATGATCATTTACAGGCATTCTTAAGGTCCTCTTAACTGAATTTTCTTTGTAGGGAGATGACTTTGGAGATTTATGAATAATATCACTAACGAATTAATAATATAAAATGACTAATTTATTAGCTTATAAATATAAACAAGAAGTAATTTTGAACGAAAGAAGCTCAACTTGGCCTATTGTTAATCATATATTTACATGTGCATCAGCTTCTAATAGTAGTTACCTAAGAAATTTTGTGGCAGGTCCTTTTCTCTATATTAAGGTTTGTTTTATTCATTTCAATAGAGCCATCATAGTTTCTTGTTTAGAGGAATGGCGTCTGAATCCTTAAATCTCTTCATAGTTACAATTGTTTGAGAATTAAATGTTTTAAATTATTTGAAATGGATGGTGGATTTTTTCTCTTGGAAAAATATTTTTCACATTTTTTAGAACTAAAATTTTGCATTATTGCTATCAGACTAAATTTATTTTTGTCCATAATGTTCAATACATGGTATTTATTATTAATTTTATCCTTTTTTACTAAGGAAATATGATTTTCATTTCAAAGTGATCACCTGTAAAGGCGCTTTCAAGTACAAACTATAAAATATGGATTTTTATCTATCCCAGCTAACTTATAGAATTTTTTCAAACTAAAAGCCATAGACCAGTAGTATGTTTATTTTCAATCCCTATTAAATCATATTTCTCATGGTTTGATCCATGGATCAACACCATTCATATAAAATTTCTCATAACTCTTTATATTAACACACAAACTTAAACTAAAAGATAAATACAAAAACAAACAAATTTTGCTTTCTTCTAACAATGCTTGTTTGGTACATGTGTATATTATTAATTACTAACTTCTTGATTACGGATGAGTATTTCAGTAGAATCTATAGTTTCTTCTAGGTGGGACAACGATAGGCACCGTTGAGCTTGTTTTACAAGATGTGCACCATCTTTGTTAGAGATTCTAGACTTCATATCGATTATACCCCCTTGAATATGATGGATGTGTAAGCCATATATCCCTTGGTCTACCGAAATTATTTGGATCTTAATACTTTAATTTAGCTATGAAATATTCCTATTTTAGCTGTGACCATAAAATTATATCATCTTTCCAAGAATTTCCAAAATAAATTCTAGATTCTGGAGGACTACAAAGGTCTCCCAGAGTTCAAGTTCATACCATCATCAATGACATGATTTCATTCTTCATCTACTTCCCCATGGCCTCTAAAAAAGTCCCTACATTTCTGCAATCTACACATAATATGTATTACTCCTCTAACTAATCCAACATTATGGTTGGTTGGTTCTTCTATCTACTACTATTAATGTGCTGAGAGGAAGTTTTCATTATTATCTTGGAGCTCATACTTAGAGAAAATAATGAGGGAAGATCAAAGTTCTCCATTTGGTGACACACATTTCTTATCAAATTTCTTCACGAGGTGACACCAATTTCTTGTAGGATTTGGTAATAAATTATGGATCATGATAATACATAGGGTGGTATGGAATTTTTTCCTTCAAATGCCCCTCAATTCTTTGATCTAAAGTGACATTCACTCGATTTCACATAATAGAATTTTAATAATTACCACTAGATTCATCCTCTTATAAAGTTTGAGGAGTGAGGGAGGATGGGTGGGGTTGCTAATTCATGGCTTAAAATGAATTAGAGAATATGACAAGTTGGATCTCCCACAAATGCTTCTTGAATCATTTTTATCAACTCTAATAATTTTAAGGTTCTCCCTCTCAATGGATGTGAATATGAAAGTACTTTCCATGGCCCTTGAAGATAATTCCTATGACATTTTTGTGACCTAGGAGGTTAATCACGGCCTGTTGTGCTCCTAGGAGGTTAATCTTTCTTCATTATATTACATTAATCATCCTTCAAATACATGAGCATTAAAAAATATTGGCAATATACTTCATCCAAGCTCCACTTAAATTTTCTTGATAAATATTACAAATAATCCTAATTTTGAAACATAAACTAAAAAGATTTTAATTGATTAAATATTTTTATTTTTTTAATATAAAAAATGGATTAATTATTAAAAATCCAAATATTAAAAAGAAAATCCTACAGGAGGGGTTTGATCTAGAGGGAGTTCGAACGATGGTGACTTCCAAGCCTAAAAATGTTGAGAACACTTTGAAGTTGCAATTCAACAATTATTCGAAGGGCGAGCCTTTCACAACATACTCCAAGATATTTTGGGGAGGAGGGATCTTCAACGCTGACATCGATGCCTGGAGGCTACAGTAGAATGTTGCTAGCTACCACTCCACCTCTAGGCCCCACCGTAATTTCAGTGTAAAAGCCATGGGAGAGTTCACGGATCGACTTCTTCCGATTCTGCACTATGCTAGTGATACCGAAAGGTGCATGAATTTGCAAGACATTATACAATGATTTTCATTCGATGCGATTTTCAAGGTTGTGTTCACGAAAGAACCCAATCCAAATTCTCTGGATGTGACTCTTCCTATTTCAGACTTCACCCAATATTTCGATCTGTCCATGGAGCTCTGCTCAAACAGAGCCACGTCAGTGATCTCGTTGCCATGGAAGATCAAGAATAAGCTCAACATTAGGTCAGAGAAGTGCCTATCCAAATACGCTGGGATTGTGTAGGACTTTACCATGGATGTCATTTGATGGTGAAGACGAAAGATGATTTTTGTTTCCACTCTGACCTGCATTCAATAGGACCTTTTTTCCATATTCGTTTAGGTACTCACAACCAACGTAGTACCAAATGATGATGATGTGATGAAACATTTTCATCTGTTTCATCTTGGTGGGAATATACACCACGTTGGCCATTAACACGGTTCTTCTGCCTCTTATCCTCTCATCCCAAAGTAGAGGAAGAGATTTACAAATATGTAACTGATCTTGTCACTACAAGAAAATTTCAAGAACCAGAAAATATTAAGCCATATAACTCACTTTTGTTTTCCTACGATGCGCTGCATATCAAGAATTATCTACACGTTGTAATCTAAAAATCCATGAGACTCTACCTCCTGTTGCCCGTTGAATCCAAGGATGACCTGCACAATGACCTCCTGCCAGACAAAACAAGAGTTCCATTCATGATGTGATTCTTGTTGGAGGGTCTACTAGGATTCCCAGAGTTTAGTCGTTATTGTAGGAATTTTTTAATGGCAAGGAAATTTTCAATAATATCAAGCCCGATGAGGTTGTTTCATACAGATCTATGGTGTAGGCTGCTATTTTGACTAGACAAGGTGATGAGAAAATTCGAGAAATAATTATTCTAGATGTAACTCCTCATTGACTAGGGTTTGATGCTGCAGATGGTCGTTTGAGATTCCTATATTCTACTATCTCAGAAAACCTAAATAATTTTTTGTTTAATGTGTATGAGGGTGAGGGAAGTTGAAGCCAAGAAAACAAACTGTCGGGAAGATTTGATTTTTTTGCCATTCCTACAGCTCCAAGAAAAGTTTTCCGGATCGATGTGTGCTTTTATATTGATGAAAATGATATTCTCAACTTATCTGCGATGGATAGGACGATTGATGAGAATAAAAATATCACAATCATAAGTGACCAAGGTAGATTGAGTAAGGAGGAGATTGAGAAAATGTTTCATGATGTTGAGAAATACAAGTCTTAGGACGCAATGAACATAAAGAAATTGGATGCCAGGAATTCCCTTGATTATTATGCTTACAACATGAGGAACATTTTCTAAGTGATCGAGGATGCTCTCGAATGGACTATCCACTCGCTCGACCAAAATGAACATGCCAAGGCCGATGATTTTGATTAAAAGATAAAGGAATTGAAGAGTATTTGAAATTCCATACATCATTAATATGTGCATAGGTGATAATATCGGTTTTTTTGGCATTAAGATGTGCATCTCGATCTCAATCCATAAATGGAACTGTTCGATATGAGTCTCGATCTCAGTACTCATAATCTTCAACTCACTCAAGGAGGTGGCTGGATGAACTAGCCCACTTATTCGTGATGCTTTGTCTCGGTGTCACTAGTGGACCTAATCTATGTTGAACAATTGTCTTCACTTTTTTATGATGCTTATGGTGTTGTATAAGCATCTGAGTAAGCGAACCGACTAATGATCTACCTGCTGCTTCATTTTATTTGAGCGAAAAACCAATTTTTAAAAGGTATATCTAATTTTTTTTTAGTCCCAACTTTACACACAAACATGTAGAATTAATCACAATGCATTTCTCTCTTATGATGTCTGCATGTATTATTTAGATAGACATTTTGGGTTTATGTGCGGTATATGGAGAAGCATGTCATGATTTTTAACTAGTTCAGTATTTTTTCATATGGAGTCTTGATCTTGTAATTCGAAATCGATTTTATTGCTAAGGAAGAGCTGTAAATTTTGCAGGGCATTATTTTATGGTAGAATTAGAGCATCTTTTCGTCATCGCATAAGAAGTAGTGAATCACATGGTTTTTTCATGGTGAACATGGACTATTATGATTAAGAGTTCATTATTTTGTCTATTGTCTAGGTGAATTGTCCATTAGGATTCTAATATTTGGAATTTAGAATCCCACAATGAGTTTCATCTACCATGGTTGATCGTTAATAATCAGGAGCACACTAGCAGTAACACCTAGAAGCCTGCACATATTTACGTTTACATAGTCGACAATTTTTAAAAGTATATTTCTCTCTTACGGTGTGTTTGTGTTTTTGAATTTTTTCAGATAGATATTTTGCATTTAAGAAGATCATTCATACTCTTTGAGTGGATAGGAATGAGCACCATGCTAATTTTTTTCATGGAATTCGACGGTATATTCCCAACATTTTTCAATAGATGGTACTATGACACCCCTAACAACACCTTGGTATGTATATCTATCTGAGTTCTCATTTTCATACTCTCTCACCCACACAATTTCTTTGTTTATTATGTTTTTTTCACATTATTGTAACCATCTTCATATAACCCATAGGCATACTTACACTCTTTGATAATTATTCCCACACTTCCATTAATTTAGTCTCACAAAAAACATATTTTCTGAAACAAAAGAAATATACATGATTTCTCCTTTCTCAAAAATACATTACAATCCGTATACATAAGTCTTTCAACAAAAAACTATTTGAATTTAAGCAATTCTAGAAATTAGTAAACCAGAATTTGAACATCCTACAACTCAAAAATTAGTAAACAACTTTAAACTCCAACTATTGTCGTCAAGCTTTCTAGCTGGTTGATTCCTTATTTGACCTCTAGGATCACACTTGTTTGTCTCCCATAAGTAGTCATTTTGATAAATCATATACTCTTGTGTTAGGTTATCTACAAGCATGATGATAGGATATGTTGGAGAAGAATGTATCCATTTTCTTCATCTGAGCTATAATAAGGTGTGTTATGGCCTAAATCTACCTCAGGCTGAGAAAGTCAGAATCTAGGGTAACATCAAACCACGCTTAACCTAGTAGCTAGCCCTACCAAATCGGGAGAGGGCTCTCTCCTTGCCAATCTCAGCGAAAAATGATCAATGAGGCTTGAGATGACTTAAATAAAAACTGATTTTAGGCTAGGTATGTGTGCAAAGGAGCTTGATTGATTTTTAATAATATTTCGTTGGCTCAAGAGAAAAGGCAAATTTGGGTCTGGGGAATGAGGCTCAGTTTTGCAGAGATATGAATGGGGCAAGGTAGGCAATTGATTTGACACTTCAATTTGAAAGAAATGGAGAGTTGAGAAAGGTGAGGAGTTGAAGAGGGCAATAAACCTTTAGGGATCCTCTTCAAACAGCTGAAAACATAGAAAATTAAACAAACCCTAGGTACAACACTTCAAATTTTAATGAATTCTACCTTTATCCTTGTTTGTTTAAGTTAAGAAGAAATAAGAGAGAAAATGGTATCCATAAAACACCAGTAGACTTAAATTTATAGAGAGAAACACACTATCAAAGCAAAATTCCACATGAATCCCATAGAGTGCTGCAAACCCTGGTCTATTCCTTTTCCAAACTACAGAGATGAATGTACAATGATGCTCAAAGCATTCCCAAAATTCCAACCATGCTAATGACTGAGAAAACATAAGATATAGGCAAACAAAAACTCATCCTAGCCTCTAGGGGTCAAGCTCATGAGTTTAGGAGCCGTTCCAACAAATTCTAAACTGAGAACTAAAAATTAGGCAGTGGAACAACTTGCCTCTAGAAACTAGGAAACTGATTCATTCAGTTGCAAATTACCTTTTGATGGATGAATCTACCTCTATGACTGAAAATTTGCAAAATTACATCAAAATCCATCATGTTATATTTAATTACATCATGAGCTTGCCATTAAGAAGGAGAAAAGTCAAACTGTCAAGACAATAGGCGAAAAACAGAGTTTTTAACCAAAAATGAGCAAAATTCCTCCAATGCACTGCGCCTAATTTCCCTATGCGTAGCGCCTGTTTGCAGCTAATTTTGGAGGCCTTCCCGGTGTCAAAATTTTCTCCAAGTGGGATTGTTAGAAAGGTATGCCTGTCTACGTTCCAGAAAAAGTGGAATTTTTTAATTTGGCCTCCATTTTCCTCTCCAAAATTGAGTTCTCCCAACACTGCTTCCTGTGTATCCAAAAAGGGGCAGAAAGGTCATTTTTGGGGTGTTTTTTTACCTTTTTGGGGGCTCAAAACCTGTCAAAATTTCTTGGCCATTGGTGGTCATGCATATTTTTCGATGAAAAATCCAAAAATTTTGAGTTTTAATCAAAAGGATTCCCCCATCAAAAGCGAGCGCCAAGTGGCGCGGCGCATTGGGCTGAAAACTTTGTTTTTTAAGACAAAATTTCCAAAATTCATCTCAATGCGTAGCGCCTTTTTGCAGGAGACTTTTGGAGGCCTTCCTGGTGTCCAAATTGGGTTTGGGATAGCTCGTTGGAAAAATTATTGAGTTTAATTTCCAAACCAACTTGAATTTTTCAATTTGGAGTTCATTTGCCTTGTCAAAAATCAAATCTCCCAAGACTGGTCAAAATGTGCAAAATGAGGCTACCTCAAGGTAGAGTGCTATTGCAGTCAACTTTTTAAGGTCTCTCTCAACTCCCAATTGAGCTCATGATAGCTCATTGGAAATATATTTGTGTATAGTTATCATTTGACTCATTAAGCAAGTCATTTGGCCAACCAAGCTAGGAGAAAGCTGGATTTTCCCAAGGTCACTTCAGAGGTGCATCAATCCTCCTGAGGCAACTGTATTTTTGAAATTTCTCTAAAACCATGACACTTGTGTAAAAATTTAAGGATTTTTTTCTTCCTTGGAATACTTTGGACAAAAACCTCTCTCAGTTTTCCCAAATTCATCTTTTATAGCTCAGAAAAATCATTGGAGTAAAACCTGTCCCGATGTGTGGAACAAGGGATTTGTCGAAATGAAGTGAAATGAAGGGGATAATGGGCTTCTAAATTCTTGAGAAAATTTTTGGAAGTAGGGAGGGATGTTAGAAATCAGGGGAAAGTGTAATTTCAAATATTGAATGAGGGGAAGCGGTCCAAAAGGGCAAAACACAGGCCTAGCCTAGAAAATTGTCAAGTTGTAGCAAGAAACTAGGGTTTGTGTGAAAATGAGGAATTTGGGGGATCTTAGTGATGGGAAGTGTTTAATAAGTTACATTAAGGATAGTGGAAGGTGTATGAATATCAGGATACAAGTTTTGCTGATGATTTGACCATCCAAGAGAAATTACCTTCAAAACCCTGGGAGAGGGAAATGAACCTTACCTAGGCACAACTGAAGCATGAACAAGGTGTAAAATGACCCTTTGGAATATGGCATGATGATGAAAACCCTATGAATGATGGTACACTCAGCTGAATGGTGACATGGACCGACATTTGGACAACTTTGAAAGGAGTAAAAACAAACCCTAGACCTAATACCTAGTGACCAAATTTTACTTGAAGACTCACTGAAATGACAAAATTTGATCTTGACACCTTAAAATCACTTTGTAAGAGCATGTTTGATTACTGGAGGAAGGCTGCAAAGACTGACACTAACAAGGTGCAAATTTTTATTCCCCATTTTGTACGACCTCTTCACCTAATATATAACCACATCATAGTAAAAAAAAATCAACAATTTTCTCATCTCCATAGTCTGCACTTTTCACCCTTCCCTACAATTTTCAGTTACTTCATCTCTTCCCATACCTTACCTACATATTAGGAATTTTTAATAAATTACCAATTGGTTATATTTCCTTCTTAAATAGTGTACACCACCCTCGACCATTCTTGATGCTTTTTTGAAGTATTTTCCAGGTTAGTGCATTGTTTGAAAGATCTAATGACATCTAAACCTTTTAATTTAGAGGATCATAAGACTTCCATGGAATCTTTCACCTAGAAGCCTCTTCTTCCTAGGTTATATCTAGAAACGTTACTTTGTACCCTAACATAGGAGTATATGTATTATCCCATATTTTCAGTTCACTATGTCTTAGTTTTAATTATTATAGACATGAAAATTTCTATGTGGACGTAAGAAACATTCATTATGTTGTAGGAATTCTTTGATTTTGATAATATTTAGAAAACTACATACTAATTTACAAAAGATAGAGTACAAAGAGATCCAAAATTCTAATCCATGTGGAGAGGATGGAATTTTAACACTTTCCCAAATCTTCGGGAAAAAAACCCTTGGGGAGTAAGAAAATGATTAAAATTAAAATTATTTTGGAGAAAAGTCTCTAATAACACCCTAGTGAGGAGGAAACTGCACAGGGAAGGGGTAGGAAAAGCAACGTTGTGGAAATAGCAAGCTTTAAGGAAGAAAAACTAAAATTTTGTGAAAAAACAAAAGAAAAAACTAACCTATAGGAAACACAACCGAAAATAATGCAACGTTGTTATGGAAACTATGATAGGGGAAAGTAGGCATAAAATTAACTTCACCAACATGACAAGAAGTTGTCATTTCTGGGGGTGGAGGTCTCTGTTTCAAGGAGAGCTTGGAAGAAGAATCTCGTGGATGGGAGGAAAAATCATCTTTTCCAGCTAGTATGATGTTTCCATAAAATTTCATTATTCCTTCTATGTGTCATATTGATGATAAATTGGTACGGTGTATTTTATTAACAACAAGTAGTGAAGTGAATTTCCATGAAATCACTATGATTTTGTGCTGATTTATAACTATGTACAATTGTAAATGAACTCCTGGAGAACGTGATAGAATTGTACTTTATTACACATTATGTGTTATTGATAATGTTAATTTATTTTAATCCAATGGATTTCAAACTAAGTCACGTAAATAACCTTATCTAGATTATGTCGTAAAGCATAAGTGTGGGATAGCCTCACTCTGGCGTGTTGGTGCATTAAGATTTTGTGGGGTAGACTATGTTTGGATATGTTTTAGTTGATCTGAAAGGGGATATGTCCCACGTATGTAAACAATAATCATAATAAGTGTTAGGATGAATTTAGTGGGGTAGACTATGTTTGGATATGTTTTACTTGATCTGAAAGGGGATATGTCCCACGTATGTAAATAATAATCATAATAAGTGTTAGAATGAGTTCTTAACACAATTTTATGAAAAGAGATCACTTTGGTTGTGTGTGAAAAATAACCCTAACAACAAATATGGGTGATTAACTTCCTTAGATCTACAATAGATGGTCGAAACAAATGCAACAAAAACTTAGATCTGTACATTAAAAGAAGTTAAAAAGTAAAACGAAATAAGAGTTTATCCAAATATCCAATGGACATGACAAGATATATAAAGAACTTTATATGTATTAACACCTGGGAAGGGAAAAAAGAATGATGTTACCAGTTCCCCTCAATGGGATAGGTTCTATCCTGTCCTCAACGCTTCAGAACTAGAAGTTTCTCTCTCTCAATGGTGTAGAAAACCCAAGACGTGTTGAACTCTGTGGGAGCTGGAGAGGAAAAATAGTAATAAAAGAGATCAAAGTATGACTATAACAAAAGCATAAAATTCTGACCATGATAAAAGAATCAAAGGTGAATAACGAATGGAAAAAATTCCTATTTATAACAAAATATTGAGTTATCATTGATAATGGTGCATAGTAAAATATTATTGACGAAGATCTAGATCTAATGGCTTGGAATATTTTATTACATTTTGTTCAAGGGAAAAATAATTTAAATTGGTTAAATCCTTTTATTTAGAAATAATAAATAAATAAATGATTTATTTATCATTTCAAGAATGGTGTTAAGGAATAATTTAACAAAAAATGATTTATTTTATTATTCCTAAATGTTTTACTCAAATGTAACAAGGAAGAAAAATTAAATAATGATTTATATAAATTTTTCTCATTAATTGGGTTAAAAATGACCATGAATATTATTTAAACAGTGGTTTAATTAATTATTCCCAGAGGAAAATCAAATAAATAAGGATTTATTTAATTATTCCCCATGGGGTTTCGTGTTTGAACCAAAAATAATTTAATAAAATATGGTTTATTAAATTATTTCTTATAATGAAAGAAATTTTACTAGAGAAAATTGGTCTTACATGGTCTACTTCGATCCATCTAATTGTAAATGGTTAGATTACCAAAAATTGGTGTAACAATAAGTGTTAATTTCCCATATGTAAATTCTATTCGAATAAGTGTTAAGCAAGAAGTCTACTATCAAGAAAAGAGAGAAAGCTAACCAAACTACCCAGACAAATTTGACATATGAATTGAATTTTGGTTTTTTGGAGGTAGTTATTTTAGGAGGAGAATTACCCTAGAGAGCCTTTTCTGTGCATTGGAAGCACTCTATTCCAACTTCAATTATGAAACTAGCAGCCGATGCTTATCGTCCTCGATAAAATAGGAAGGAAGAGGTTTACAATATAGAAGTAAATAGTTGATTTCACCATACATATTACAAGCACGCAATGAGATAGCATGTCAGTCACTGAATATTAAGCATATGTCAGGACATGCAAGTTACATCATGTGACAGATGCAATACTAGTGCATCCACTTATCTAAGAATATTTAAAAGGAAAATAATTATGCCGAGTATGTAATTACAAGAACCAAGTAAGAAATAATATAGAACACCCAATTCAAGGTATGCACCATGGGTAACCTTTCTGTATTTAACATTAGAATACATGCTTTGACCAAGACAAATAAGGAGGAAAATGTTTTAATACGCCCAATTAGTATCAACACCGTTGCATTGCTGATGGATGTGATGAGTCATTGAGAGCAAACTTTAATTAAATAAATAGATGAATGGAAATAAATTACAAGGCATAGATATAAAAGAGAACAAGCATATCAAGCAGAAGTTTGGAAATAAGAAAATTTAATATAAACACTAAGGGTCAATTTATCCTTCACACAGAACTGGAGTAGTATCAATAAATTTACTAGTAATAGAAAATAAGTTCTCTTTCACACAGAACTAGAGTATTAACATTAAATTTACTAGTAATAATAAAACAGAGTGTTCAAAATGGCCAAAGTTGAACCATAGAAATTGAAAGTAGAGAAGTGAATTGTCAATGTATATATATATATATATATATATATATATATATATATATATATATATATATATAGATATATATATATATATATATATATGTGCATGTATCGAAATTTGAAATTATGAATACATAAACAAAAAAATTAAATCTCCCTTGAAAGGGTTAAAAAGGTTCCAGTCCTTGGCTTGAAAAACTAGAGCCTCATGTCCTTCTGCCAACTAAAAAGGAGCCTCTTGCACTGATAAGTTGATGCTGAGAGCTAGGAAATTAATCCCTCAAGAGAATGACTATCTCTAAGGATGGCCATGAAGACATGGAACCAAACTAAGAAGAGAAAGATGTCGGTTAGTAGCCTTTCAAACCCTCGAATCTTGGCACAATGGATAGTAAGGTGAAGTAGGTACCTGTACAAAGAAACAAGGACCGAATTAAAACCTCCATTGCGTGAGGGAAGAGGAATAAAGAAATTATAATCAAAATAATAATCAAAATGAGGTAATGCGTACCTTAGTGAAGTCCTCACGGAGTCAACCTTTGTCTACACCTACACACACATGAAAAATTCTATAGAATATGTAGTGAAGAAACAATGAGTAAATTCATAGAAACAGAGATCCAATTTCTTAGTGTGTGGTAGGAATTGGGAAGATAAAAGATACAATAAAACTATATAAAAACCAGAGGAAGCACATGTTTTACCTAGTGTGAGGGGTTTTTTCATCCTCGGCACCAACAAACCCTCTCGAGTGTTCCTCGCCAAAACCGCTACAAGAACCAGTATAAAAACCATGTTCAATAGGAAAGAAAAAGGACTTGGGAAATCACATAAAAGAAAAAGAAACAAGGGTTCTGATATAAAGGAAATTACCATTAAAATAAAGTCAAAGCCATGGCTGTTGGATGATGCATTTCCAAAGCCTTGGAGGACGAATTCCGTTGAACTGTGAAAACCCTCACCCAGGGGTTTTAACACCAATGTGCCAACCTGAAATTTAACTCAAAAATTTGTGGTAAGAACAATACGAAATTAAGAGAAAAAATAAATTAATTGTGCTAGGGGAGAAAACCTTACCTCGGCAAAATGTAATCCCAACTTTTGGTTTGAGTCCACAAACATGCACGTCGAGAACCTTAGAGAAATTGCAGGAAGGGAAATTTGGCCTTGTCTTTTGGAACACACCTACAAGACAACAAAAACATTCATCAGTAAAATACAATTTCACACCCAAACAAACACAAAATGCAGAAATTAAATGTGAAATTTGGATGGAAAGATGGTTACCTGAAACTACATCACTCTTGCCACTGAGAATGAAGGTGTCTCTAACACTTGAGCGTAAATTCCACATAGCTACTCATGAAATCAGTTAGTTGCACGAACCAAGGTAGGGACAGGCTCAGACCCTCTATGGGTCGAGGGCAACCATAGCCACCCCTTCTGAACTAACAACTCCATCACCGAACAAATGAGGAAATAAACAATATTAAACGTCTTAGGGTTTGGGAAATGACAAAATTTTCATAGATGAACCCCATATTGATCTCAATCGTCCAACATGGGTTACCTCGAGATAGAAGCAACCACGTCAACGATGAAATATGTCACATAGGCCGGGTACAGTTGGAAATCCATGGGTGGGCGGTGTTTCCATGTGGAAGGCTCCCATAACTCTAAGGTAAGGTGAGTAGGGTTATTA
Source organism: Pinus albicaulis (assembly GCA_034641835.2). Classification (NCBI taxonomy): domain Eukaryota; kingdom Viridiplantae; phylum Streptophyta; class Pinopsida; order Pinales; family Pinaceae; genus Pinus; species Pinus albicaulis. The sequence goes on from CM076578.1 coordinate 1,554,789,605, forward strand.
AAAATTTAAATGTTGGCCTATAGTTAACATGGACGCCATATATACATACAAACCCTGCACCAAGGTGTATATGATAGGACAGATAAGAAAACTCTTATTCAATTTATGTTAGACGCCATACATAAACAATGGGGCTACAACTTTATGCTAACCATATCACCCTATCATCCTTGACTCAAAGTATTAAGCTTTCAAAACCTTCAAATGTTTCCATAAGGATATAATCATGATAGAAAAGATATATATTGTGGGAGAACAGTGTGATGGGAAAACATATGCCTCGGAGGAGGGTGAACAGAGGATATTCCTAACTCTCAACAATGACAAAATAGGTGGGAAGAAAAAAGAAAAATTTGGGTATGTGACAAGTGGTATTAGAGCCCAAGTTAAACATTGGGCCTAGTATGAACCCTAAGTGGTTGCAAATTTCTCCTGTATGTAAATTAAAATTTTTATAGTTATATATATTTTTTGGAAAATATGTTATGTGGAATGATTATGCTAATGGTTGATTGTGTTTCAGATATAAGGAATAAAAATACCTTACAACAACCATCATGTCAGACGCAGAAGAACTGTATACTCCTCCATATCCAAACTCCCATATTTTCGGAATGATCACGAGTTTGCAGCAGTAATTAGCTCAACGAAGAACAAGCAATGAACATTTTCTGCATGCCAGCAATAAAAAAGTGCATTTGATAAGGGATTTAACTTTCATATCCAACCACTAGGAGGGGGGGTAGGAAAAAATGAAAATAAAAGACATCGAAAAAAACTCAGAAAAGTATAAGAGTGAAGAAGAGAATGGAAAGGAAGACTCCAAGTCTAGGAAAAAGAAGAAGGAATTACAAGGAGAGTTTCACAAGATAAAACCTCCTACCTTTGATGGTGAAAGGGAAGAGCATGTGGAAGCCTAGATCCTGAGTATGGTTAATTATTTTGAGGTGTATGTATATGGAAGTACCCTGAAAGCTCGACTGGTTTTTTACCAATTGCAGGGTAAAGCTACACTCTGGTGGGAAGAGACCAAAATCATACACTTGCTGGATGAGAATATAGTCTCATGGGAAGAATTCCAACAAAATTTCAAATCGAGATACCTCAATGAAAGGTATTATGATGGTCGTGCCAAATATTCCATGAGCTAATATTGGGACAACTCACCATAGATGAATTTGTGATGAAATTCACCAACTTACTTCACTATGTACTGAACATAAGAGAAGAAAAAGTGAAAGTGGAAAGGTACCTAAATTATCTACTGACAATATATATTGGAATAATGGGTTTGATAACACAAAGACTATGGATGAAGCTATTAGAAAGGTTTGAATGTTCTATCAGTATTTCAAGAGTCTAAATGATAACGTTAAAAAGTGAGAGAATAAATTAAAGGGGTAGCCTGGAAAAAGCACAAAAATACACAAACCAGCCTATCTAAAGAATTTTGGCACCGATCACCAGAGAAAGAAATTTAACAAAGGTGGAGAAAGTCATCCAACAAAATCACACACAGGGTCCAAGCCCATGGAAGTGAACAATAGGAGCGATGTAGGGGGGAAAGAAAAAGAGTCACTGAAATAATGGGGATGTGGAGAACCCAATCTGCTATGGGATTATCCACACAACTCCCATGCCATTCAGAATATTCAACCGGTACAAGAGGCAACCACAATGAGTGATCTAGCTAGGAGAATTCCACGAATTAGTGTAGCATTAGAAGATTGGTAGGCTGAACATCAATCGACAATGATCAAAATCAAAGGTGTCATTACCAACCAACCTCTATCTTTTTTAATTGATCATTGATCTATTTTAATCTATAATAGCCCACAAGTAGTGGAAAGGTATAAATTGCAAGTAGAAAAATTTTAGAACTCTTGGTCCGTACAGTTGAATACAGGCAGCACGCGGAAGGTAACTCATAAATTAAATAAATGCCCTCTAAACGTGAGTGAGTATAATACAAAACTGAACTTGAATATCCTTCTTTTAGGATCCTATGACATATTGGTCATCATGGATTGGTTGAAACAACATAAGGATGTAATAAACTGCTTAGAAAAGATAATAAATTGATCAAATGTGCATGGAGAGTCTATTGTTAAAAGAAGGAAACCAAAATCTGTGTGCGTCCGAGAAATATTTGCACTGAAATTTAAATGGACACCATGGAAAGGTTGTCAATTTTACATGGTTCATGTCGAAGAATTAGAAAAACGCCCAAAAAATGCTACTGTAAAAAATCTACCAATAATTAGAGACTTTCAGGATGTGTTTATCGATTAAATTCCTCAGTTACCCCCTCGTAGAGATAAACATTTCTCTATTGAGTTGGTGCTGACAGCTATTCCAGTTTCGAGAACCCCCTTTAGAATGAGTACATGAGAATTATTAGAGTTAAAGCTGCAATTTCAGGGACTGTTAAATAAAGGCTATATCAGACCAAGCGTGTCCCCATGGGGAACCCCAGTTTTATTTGTCAAGAAAAAAGATGGTACCCTTAGGATGTGTATTGACTGCAGACAATTTAACAAGTTAACTATCGAAAACTGAAATATTTGTAGATTTTTTTTCCACATTAGCTTACCCCATCACCTCCCTTCAAAAAAAGGGGTGAAATTCGAATGGAAAACCAAGTGTTAAGAAATCTTTGAGAAGCTAAAATAAAAATTGACCACAACCTCTATCCTAAAAATTGCATATCCAGCTAAATAATTTATAGTGTGCACTGAAGCTTGTATAGAAGGATTGGGAGGAGTGTTATTAAAAGACAATGCCGTGATAGCTTATGAATATATAAAACTGAAAAAACATGAGAAAAACTATGCAATTTAAGATTTATAATTAGATTTTGTCACACATTCGTTGAAAATGTGGAGACATTATTTGGTGGGTAAAGTTTTTTTATTAATGACTGACCACATTAGCCTAAAGTACTTCTTTAGCCAACCAGATTTAAATGCAATAAAAGCTATATGGTTAGATTTCCTTAGCAAATTTGACATGGAAACAAAACATTAATGGAAAATAAAACAAAATCGCAGATTCCTTAAGTAGGCACTCCTACCATGTGTTATCCAACATGGGTAGTAGTGTCAAGATAGATTTCAAAGAGCAGGTTCCGAAGGCCCAGTCATAAGACCCCCGATATCAAGAATTGCAACTGAAAATACACTAGAAGGTGATTCTGGTGTATGACATAATCAGAAAGGACTAGTTGTTTATCAACAGAGGTTTTATATCCCTAATGTACCTTCTTAAAAACATATGATGATGGATGAATACCATAAGGGACCTTACTCAAGCCATCTGGGCTATCAAATGATGGTAACAACATTACATAAAAGCTTGTTCTAGAAAGGAATTAAGAACGATACAACAAATTATTTGGAAATAGGTTTAGAGTGCTAGCAAGTAAAAGTGGAACATCAACACCCCACAGGGTTGCTAAACCCACTTCCAATTCCAGAATGGAAGGGGGTAGTAATATCCACAGATTTTATAACAGGGTTACCATGGACTAAATACCAACATGGTTCCATTGTGGTGGTAGTGGAAACATTAACCAAGGTTGCAAAATTTATTCATGTGCAATCTACCTTGGGACAGCTCAAGTTGCTAATATTTTTATGAAGGAAATATTCAGGCTTCATTAGTTACCAAAGATGATAATCTCTAATAGAGACTCAAAGTGCACCTCAAACTTATGGAAAACTTTGTTTGGAGGAATGGGGACAAAACTGAACATTAGCATAGCATATCATCCCTAGACCGATGAAGATACTGAAAGAACAAGTTACATATTAGAATACATGTATGTAATGGGCAGAAGCACAAATTGGGAGGATTTTCTGCACTTGGTAGAATTTTCATATAATAACATCTATCAACCCTTTATAAAGATGAGTTTGTTTTAGGCTTTATATGGAATAAAATTCCATACCCCACTTAGTTGGAGTCAACCAAAGGAAAAATTGGCCCTTCGACCAGAGGCATTACATGAGATGAGGCTTTACTAACCACTATTAGTGGAGAAAGTGGATCATTTTTCATTTGTATTTTCAATACACTCATAGCTTAATTAGGGAGAAAAGTAAGTGGCCAAATTTCACACAATTTTTTCAAAATATTTTGCTAATGCTTTTTTCAAATCAAATAGTTTAATGATGAACAACTTTTAGGTCCCATTTATAGCTTCCTTAAATCTAACCGATTTAATCCATTTAACTAATGAACCTATAACACATGCCCCTATTTTCCACTAATCCCTACCAAGTTACCTCTGCATGTTCCAAAATGCCAAGGAAAAAAAGGAGAACATCCCAAGAATCATGTCATGACCTTTCACCTATGGTGTTCCTCTAATAACATCATAGAATATATTGTTTTTCTACGTTTGTTTCAATGCACCCTTATGCGGGTTGCGGTAAACTGGTATATAGGTAAACCATTTGGGGCGCATGGAGATTTTGGCTCCATAGCCACCTCTTTCCTCACATTCTTCCAGCACCCAATCCGATAGGAATCAAGCCTGAAACTCTTTACTCACTTCAAAAAAACACATATCTGATCATATCCATGAATGGAGGAAACACTGAAGTTTATTTTAAGCTAAGATTGAGGAAAAAATCCTCCTCAATCTATTTAATATATTTCTTAATTCAGAAATACCTGTAAAACAAGGAGGAATCCATCAATAAATCTCAACAAATAGAGCTTATCTACACTCAATCTAGATACCTCTATCACGTCCTTCTAGACGCCCCCGCCTGCAAACCTTTAACCAAGAGACACCAGGAACATCCAATTTTGATTATGGATTCAAGGGTCCATAACCCACAACCAACCCTAAAACACATAACAATATCCTGGATACTCATTTAGCATCACAACATTTGACACTATGAAAAATTCATCACTAGGATTTTATTTTGCTCCACCCATACCAATGACGAATATAGTTAATAAGGTTAACCAATATCATCCTCCACATGGAGGACCAAATATTCCCCTGCAGGGAAACCAATATTCTTCTAGAAATATAGATGCAATATACCCTTCCTAGAATCCATATGCCAATCAGGGACAAGGAAATAAATATTCTCCTTTTCCTGCACAACAAAAGAATAATGCACCAACGTAAAATAAAATAGGAGTGAATCGAATGGAACCCTCTCGTGCTAAAAAAGAACCATCATTGGACTACGTGAATACAAAAAATCCACCTAATGTTGCTTGAAAAAACCAAACAGAAAACTAAAGGGAGAACCTTGTTCACGGGAGAAACAATCAGCAACGTCCCTAGCGAATGCCAGCTGGGGGAAACCCCGGTAGGGATAAAAACCCAAAGAATACCAAAAATAACTTGCAAAGGAATAACATTAACACAAGTCTAAGGACAAATGATTCTTCCTCCATTTGTGGGGAAATGGTCATTATACCCACCATTGTCCTCGAATCCATGAATTGAGAAGGATTCAAAATAATATGGGATAGGGAGGGCAGAACTAATACACTGCAATAATGCAGGACCCTTTCCCCCATTAGGGAGTGGTTAATAATAAATAATAAAAACCTCCCCAACCAAATCCTCCTTTAGGTACCCCCCATAATAACTCTAATTGCAGGTGAGGAAACTATCCTACAAACCTGAACTAGAAACTATGAATATCCCCCATAATCGAATCCATCCACCTCGACCACATAAAGTCCTATATCATTTTTTACCATTTTTTGGAATCCTATAAAACCTATGTAAAAAATGGTCAATTTTCCCTTATGGCGAACATGACATAATTCGAAGGTTGCTCATAGCTATAGCATAGTTAACGACTTAGCTCAATCTCCTTCATGTATGTCAGAATTAGAAGTTTTGCAATCATTCCCAGCCCAATGGAAAGGCCTACTTTCCACATTAGGTGCAATAGACCCTTCCTATTATTTCTTAATGGTTTTTAATATGGATAAAATTGGCCCACAACTCCCCTCCCTAGTTTCCTTCAAAATACTAGTCTCAATCCAAAATATCACCATTCATCATTGCGTCATTGATGAAGGAGAATCCACATGTATAATTTCCAAAACAGTTTGGAAGAAACTAGGGTCTCTTGAACTCAAATAATCTAACATTATTCTAATAGCATATTTCGAGCATCCTTCCGCCCCCATAGGTTTGTACCAGGACATACTAGTACATCTCACTGGAAAAAAAATCGTATTGACATGGAACTCTTGCATAGACAATTAGATAAAAACATGCTTCTTGGTCACAGTTATATGTATGCAATGTCTATAGTGGCATAATTTGTATTCAGGGTAATAGTATTCCCCCATGAAGGGAAATTCATGACAATTGACTAGCTCACGCAGGATCTTCCCCAGAGTTGATTACAATGTACACTAAGCTTGGTCCCAGACATTTCAAACGCTCCAATCTCCTCAGTACATACCCTAGAGAACACCCTTTATTGTTAGAATATGTTCTTGCAACAACAAAAGCTTTGGTGTGCATGACTAGTTCATCAAACACCTAACCAAGTCAAGAACTAGTATCCAACACCCTAAGAGTCATCTTTGCTGACTCAACATTCTTCCCATATACCATCAATAAAACCCCCATTTTATACCCTCCTCTTGGTTTTGTCTATCATCAAGTCGTGGCAATAGTTACGTTTCCAAATATGGGTCTCGCGATACTAGTTTAGTGTTTGGACCATGTGGCCAAGTCAGAAAACTTACGCATCACCTCTACAGTTGTTATTCCTATAGCCTTTCAATAGGCCATCATAGATTGATAAGAACCTAAATAAACAACAACCAGTGCCACCAAGAGGGACAAAGGGAAAGGCAAGAAATTAGACACTCAAAGTCTTCTAGACCTCTTCCACCCTACGCTTTGTGTAGAGTAGTTGGCCACCCTACCTACATTTTCGATGATTTACAAGAATTAAAAGCTCTTATGCATGCCCCAAAAATTACCGTGAATACAACTCTACCAATTAGAGTAAATGTCACAATAGTACACAACAAGGAATTGCACACTAACTATGCTTCTGCTATTTGTGTGGAATATGGTCATTACAGTCGTCATTGCCCCAAAATACCTCGATCTCAAGATGCGTTAAGTGCATTGATGCAAGCTAATTGTGAGACTCCATCAACACCTACCGTGCAACCAGTTAATGATGGATCCCAAAAAATTCTGTACGTACAAGAAGAATCAAATTCATGTTTTTACCCCCTCACACAACCCCCCATAATACAATAAGGAAAACAAAGTCCACATCTCCTACCCCAGTTTGTTCCTTTTGCAACAAACTAGACAATTTCATCACCTATTTCTCTTAATTATGGGAATTCCACCCATGGTATGTGGTTAGCTATATTACCCAAACCAACATGTCCAGACGTAGATGCCATAACTTCCAGATTTTTGCAGGAAACCATCATGTGCGACATTGCCCTCATCTTTCCCGATTCAACTATATGTTAGACTTCATGTGTCGGTTCATCATTGAAAACTCTGACTTAGTTAGATCAGACACTAAATATTTGAAGAACACCACACCACAAGGGAACGAAGCATACAGGGCTATCTTATGTGTGTTTGAAGAAAAGATACGAGACATAGTTCAACCCATCTCTTCTCACCATCACCGATCTAGATTCGCATAAAATACCAAACACCCTCAAGACACCTAGTAAAATCTACCCCTCTCACCCAACCACCTAGTGAATCAATGCCGAGAATTGGGTAAGTTTAATGAAGTATTTCTCTTAGTGGAAAAAATTCCTCAAATTCATATCTCCTACCAAGAAAAAATCACATGTTGTTATTGTCACATCTACAGTCACTCAAATCACACGAGGAACTATCAATATGTTCCACATTTTAGAGAAACAAGAGCAGTTTTAATCCAACCCCACCCTAAGAGGTCATAACATGATTATACTAAGTCCTAGAGATGGAAAGCACTCATAAATTCCCCATCTCACGACCCTAACCATGCGTGGTCATCTTATGCTATGAGTAGTACCAGAGCACACACTATCTACTCAGTTAGTACTATTATTGTGTGAACCATTTGCACCAACAATTCTCATAGTATGAAATAATTCTATATATTAAAAATATTTCGACATATTAGTATTCAGCGTCGACCTCCTATTGGATAAGAAAATTTTTCTCCTTATACACCCAGAAGGTAGCAAGAAATCCCTCCCACTCAATATAAACCACTCATTACGAAAATTATTCTACCACCTAATGCTAATGACACTCAAGATCACATATGATTCATCTACTCATCCATAGGAACCGTGATTGTTGTTGACTGCTCATATTTTTTTGGTATCGAGACAACAAAACCTACCACACTAGTGGTAATACCACCGATGGTCCAGACCCATCCAATCTACACATTATCATCTTCACTTGGTTATACAACATCACACACTAAATCATATTCTTTCTTTTCAAGAAATATTTCTAGGCCCAAACGCCCTCATCACGGCTTAGCACACTTTAATTCAAATTTATAAAATATTTTTCACTCAGACGAATATATTCTCCATGCCATGACAAGACCTGAATGTCCATGGGATTCAATGCATCATCGCTTGTTTTTCAACCTGAAAAATAATTTGTGCCTACTAACAAACTAACCCAAGATATTTACAACATATAATCTAAAGACTTTCAAGCATTAGGAAAAGTAGATTGGTTCAAAAATCCTAACCTAGAACCTAATTCCTTTAAGGAAGGAAACATGTCAAATATTTAACCTACCATTAAGGTAAATATTTCAAACAAACCTGGAAATTACATCCCTTTAAGGCAGAACCAAACAAATAGGAAATACATAAAATCCACAAAGATATATTTATCTATCTGATCGCTTACACATCTTGGGTTCCTAACCCTATACCTGTCATGAAACAACAGGGCACCATTCATGTTTTTATAGATTTCTGTGATATGAAGAAAGCATATCCCAAAGATAGCTACCATACATCATTCATCGACCAAGTGATCTACGCCTTCGCCACTCATGAGGGCCAATCTTTGATGGATGGTTTCTATGGGTACAACCAGATCAAGATTCACCATACAGATCCATACAAAAAAACATTTACCACACCTTCGGGTAACTTTGCATACCAATTTATACCTTTCGGCCTAAAAAATGTTGGCGCCACATTCGAACGGGCCATGAATTACATCTTCCATGACTTGGCCCATCTCATCCTTGCCTATTTGGATGACCTCACAGTATGATCCAAGAATAATACTGAACATTTTGAGGATCTTCGCTTGGTTTTTGAGAGATGTCAATAATAAAACATGTGCTTCAACCCACTCAAGTGTGTTTTTTGTGTTAATGTTGGAATACTACCAGGATTTCTAGTCTCCAAGCAGGGTATTATAGTAGAGCCTCTCAAATTCTAGACCATTAAATAAGCACCACCTCCAAAAAAACTGAAGTAGTTACAAAGTGTACACGGTAACGCAAACTTCTTAGGATGCTTTGTCCCTCACTACGCTACATGCGCGCAGGGCTTCCCACCCGTCGTTCATCAGGATATTCCTTTCCAATGGGATGAACATGCCAAAGACTCATTTGAAACTTTAGAAGATACATTGTATCAAGCTCCTTTGATTAGCCCAAATAACCATAATAAACACTATACCCTCTACTAATTAGCATCATGTGTAGCCATCATTGTGGTGTTAGTCTAGGGTGAACTAGATAACAAGGAGCACATAATTTATTACATGAGAAAGAACCTATCCAAGCCTGTATTGAAGTATAAAGTAGAAGAAAAAACAATGTTAGCACTAGTACACTCAGTACACAATCTTCGACATTATATCATCCTTCGAACCACTACCGTCATACCATCTATCAACCTTGTGCAATATTTGCTTACTTTTCATATGATGAACCAAAAATATGCTCGATGGGTAGTTATTCTAGAAAAATTAGGTCTAGAGTTTAATTCCCATAAAATAAAAAAGGAAAGCATCCTTCCTGAATTCACCAGTGGTCTTTGAAAAGAGACCCAAGGATCACCTGTTAACGATTCTCTCCCTAATTAGAATCTATTTCTAGTATCAAATTATGACCCCTCGTATGGAGATATTCTCCTATTTTTACAAACTCAAGATTTCAAACCTTAGATCACTGGTGACGATTACAGGTACAGATGTCATCAAAACCATCATTAACTCCTTTTGGTAGATGTCCTTTATCGATGAGACAATGAAACCATCCTCCATAGGTGCCTCACTCATGACCAAGCCGAAAAAGTCTTAAATGATTGTCACAGTGGTGCTTTTGGTGATCACCTGTTAGGGATAGCTACCTCTCAAAAAGATCTCAGTTATGGTTACTTCTATCCGACCCTCTTTCACAGCTACATTAAAGAAAGAATTCAAAATCTGAGATTAATTCCAACAATACACTCATAAAGCTAGAGCCCCTCCTTCTCCCATAAATTGAGTCCTGCAAAAGAGCCATCGACTTCATGAATTTCAACCCCCATCATCCGGTAATGATAAGTATATCGTGGTTGTTGTCGATTAATTCACTAAATGGGCAGAATCCATGCCTAGGTATAATAACACTGCAAAGAACACCACACGATTTTTATTCAACAGTTTCATCACCCAATTTGGTGTTCCCAAAGAATTGGTACCAGATCGTGGGAAACATTTTTTCAATGAAATATTTTAGGGATTATGCCAAAACCTTGGTTTCTCTCACGAATTCACATCCCCGTACTACCCTCAATCCAATGGTCAGGTAGAAGTTTTCAACAAAGTCATCAAAAAAATCTTGCATCTTATGGTGAATAATCACAAAGACAATTGGAACGATATGGTGTTTTTAGCCCTGTGGGCATACTGCATGGCAGTTAAAGAATTTACATGACTTAAACCCTTCCAATTATTCTACTAAGTGGAAGTTGTTTTTCCCATTAACTATGATATCTCCACCCCGCACTTCGCCATCGAGCTTCTCACTGACACCAAACCTTTAGAGAAAAGTTTGGTGTAGCAAGATTTAGTCGGTGAAAGTCGACGTGAGTCTCTCCAACACAATGAAGCAAAGAAAAAAGAGGATCAAGGCATCATTTGATCACAACATCACCCCTTAGACAATCACCAAAGGTGAGTTAGTTCTCCTCTATGATGCTTCCCAAGAGGCTTTAGGGCTGGGAAATTTTGAGACGTTATGGAAATCAAAATTTTCCTCCACAATGGGGCATACATCTCATCAGAGCTTGATGGGAATTTCCTGAAAAATCCCTTCAATGGAATCTACCTCAAAAAATATCACAAATAAAAATGGTCACAAATCCCTAGAATGTACATGTATGCACCATTCCTTATTTTATAATTATTACCTCATCATGGATTCACTCTAAATTCACTCACTCATCAAGTTTCAGAGATGTATCATCCACTAATCTACTTTTATGGATTTTCTGATGGTGCCTCTCGATGGTCACAAAACCTAGTGACAATAGCCTGGGACATATACCCTCTTGAACGGGCACCATGTTTCACCATTGGACTATGAATTAGGTTAGACACCAATAATAAAGCAGAATACGAGGTCGTCATAGGTGTCGTGGCTGACGGCTCCCTCCTGGGTATTTGTCACCTACACGTCTTCATCGATTCCCAACTTGTTGTGTCATAGTTGAGTCAACCCTTTCAGGTTTATGATGGGTGCCTATTTCAGAAATATCTGCATGCACAAAGGTTAGCTGGAAGTTTTGATCACATCACATTCACACATATACCAAGGGATTAAAATCACATAGATAATCACATAGCTAATTAAGTCCTAGACTAGAATGCATCACATATATACCATCAATCATAAAACATAAGCATAATATCCATCACATATATAAACATATACATTACTTACGCCATATGTATAAACATGTACACCGCACACATCATGAGAGCCGCCAAAAAATATTATCTCGTATATATAGATCAAAAAATATATGGGTACGAAAAATGATTGTACATCCACTGGCTCACAGCCAGGTAAAATAAGTCCTCAAAAAATACGATGGAATTCTCGTAATGGGTGCTTTCCCTGGAACATACATAAAAAAATAAACATCTAGGTTTGAGGACCTCCCTCCCAATCCCGAGAACGAATCTTCATATCAGGAGCTAAAATAGGACCGATAATGGCCACCACCATGGCTATGCACCACATAAAAACTCGGTGTGCATGATCACGTGCCATCATCATCTCCACCACCACCTCTCCTAGTCATGCCCATTCATCGATAGGAATACCCCTAGTCATGGCATAGGCTCTTCCCTAAGCATCCTCATAGTTTCAGAGCTGCACCACCAAGACTGTTGACTGTGCCTCTGCCACATCAACACCCTCCTGTAATCTCTCAATGTCCATTGCAACACATGAAATTGAACCCTCCCTAGAAGGACCACTGATATCAAGATGTTGATGTTTCACCTTCCTCTCAAATCTGCCCCCCTCTTGAGGATCTCATCCTCATCATGGTAGAGCAAGACCGCCAACCACCCCATTCTTCATGGATAATTTCCTACTCAGTAGGCCAGTTGTCATTCGTGTGGCCCCACATATGCAATTAAAAATAGATCATATCAACATCATATCAAAAAATGCATCATAAGCAGTATACATGTCAAAAAATCAAAATGTATAAATAAAAAACGAGCATAAATGTTGGACCCCAAGCATCACGAGGAGGGATCCCCATATATGGATCACCCATAAAGTTCACTCCACGATACGAGTACTAAAGGATCATTTGAGGGTTGGACATGAACCAACCCTCCACCTCGACGTAATACCCCAGTACACCACCACCAGCCAATGGCATCACGAATTCTCACACCCTAATACCAACACTAGTAAAAATTGAGAAATTAGTGACTATGTGACTAAAAAAGTTAGTCACCGCAAATTTTCCACGTGAATACTACCAAAAATGATAAATTTTAAGTGACTGAACTAAAAATTTCCAACATAAATGAGTAATTTACTCTTGTCCTAAAATATACGACTAGCTAATAAGTAATACAACTAAAATTGACTAATCTGAGCAAATAATTTAAACTGAAATATGTCTATCTTCTAATACTGTGTTAATGAGATTTAAGCGAAGTTCCCCGAAAGTAATGGGCTACCTACAAATACTTGAATTTATTTATAACAATATTAAGATATTTTAAGATATTTTCCACTTCCTTAAGGATTAGTATATATTACCCTTATGTGTAAAGCTCATGTCCCCCTTCCATCTTTATATGAGCATACTTCCTTATATTAAGGAGTGCTTCAATAGTTTCTATTGATGCCCTCATGCCAAAATGATCACTCTCTATGATTTGAAAATACTTAGATATAGCCTCTAATTAAAGTGTCTTCTTTTTTCTGAAAAATTAAAATTAAAATTAGAAAATAAAATTCAACCCGAATATAGGTAACATGCTCAGATAAAAAAAATAAATCAATAGTAGCAACATAAGCTACAATGGAAATTGACATTTTTGGCTAATATAAAATTAAACTATTAAAATTTCTTTCCCACTACACTTTTTCCTTTCCTTCTAAGGGCGTTATTTGGTGAGTTGTATGTATGAAGAGGCATTAACATCATCATCAGATGTGCTCCATAAATTACTTACAACACAGCCGATGAATTTTATGTTGTACATGATGATGCCATATTGGATAGTGGCATTTACGAGTTGGATGAAATCATATAAGTTGCAAACATGGTGTTTATCCAAGCTAACAAGCATATACACAAGATTAAATCTCTCTGGATTAATTAACCTATTAAAATTACTTTCCCATTACTATTTTTCCTTTCCTTGTGAGTGTTCTTTAGTGAGTTGTATATATGAAGGGGCATCAACATCATCATCACATGTGCTTCAGAAATTACTTACAACACGAACTAGTGAAGTCCATGTTGTAAATTCACATCAGTAGGGTTGTCTGTTTCATTATGATTTTATATTAGCAAAAACTTTGGTGGGTATTTTTCTCTTAACGTAAGATGAGACAATTCAGTCAAGTAAACATATTTTTGTTTTGTTTTGGATAATTCTTCCGTATACTATAATGGTGAGCATACACCACCTATCAAGAGGTGGGGGTCTATTTACCTAATTGGTTGTTTATATGGCCTCACATTAAAAATCATCGCGTCTTAATAGATGTAACAAACTCTTTGCTGGAGTGTGCTAGCCATTTGAGGAAGCAAACTCTGGTAGTGTCTCTACCCTTGCTCCCTCTATTCCCATTGTGCTTCTAGGAAAAAATATTCAAAGGTTTGGTTAATTTTACTTGAATGAGAACTTATTCCTCATTTTCCTCGTATAAATGAGGGTGAAATATGGTCTCCACTAAAAATATATGCCTATTCAGGTAATATTATTGACATTGTCAAGTATTAGAAAATGAAAAATATGGAAAAGAACTTTGCTAGTTTGCAGGTTGAATGGACCTAGTATACAATATTCCATTTAACTACAAATAGGATATATGGTGATCAAGAACACCCCTAAAAATTCCCCCAAATTTTGATTCCTATAGATGGCTAAAATGTGTCTGAAAATATTCTCAGAGCGTAAACTCTGGTCACTAAAATAAACTCGGATGATGCTTTTTGCGACTGACCATTCACAATGGATCACACTCCCTTATCTAGAATGATATTTTATAGGTAAAACACAAAAATGAAAAACATTGAATAAATATTGCACCATATTTCGATATTTTCTACTTTATGTTTATTCAGGAACCACAAATTGCAATTTATCTTTCTCATCCAGTCAGTGGAGTATTGTCCATGATTCTTTTGATGCATGTGACCAACAAGGAAATCAACGTGCAATAATGAAAATAAAATGGATTATCCATGTTTGGATGACACTTGAAGTATGAAAAATTGAATTATTACCAAAGGTTTACATGAGAAGAAAAGGCTAGTATTACCAAATCTATCAGGATATTATAATTCCAAATATTAAAAACTTTGTTGCCAATATATTCTTGGTTGCAACATTAAAAATGATGCAGAATAATTGTGGATGTTGCATTCAGATACTTGGTCCTAAAAAATGTGTGAAGCTTTCAATTAAACTAATGTTAATTTCTCTTTTGACAAGGCATGTGGCACTAGTAACATAACAGTGAATTGATCTATATGATTTTTTGGGAAAATGATCATGTGAAGGTTCTCAATTAGAGATTTTGTTACATAGACTAGAAGAAATTATGTTATTAATAAAAATTCTCTCTTGATATCCTTATCCCTGAATGTTGTATAATATTTTTGTGATTACTACCAACATAATCATGACATCATGTATTTTAAGAGCATTTTTATTTGTCAATGACCATGAACCAGGGGTTGAAGACCATTTATATATGTGTGATACAACGGAAATAGATACTAGAAGTTATTCATCACATGAACATGTCTTGGAGTAACATTTGTGTGTGCTAATAGCCATGAACCAGGGGGTGATGACCATTCATATATGTGTGATACAAGAGAAAATAACTTACTAGAACTTGAGTGAAAGTTCACTGGAGGAATTGTACACCAATACATTTGGAAATGGATTCTAAAATGATCTTCAACTGTTATGCTCCACATAATATATTAGGCCTTAGCAAAAATGTGGGTCTCAATGGCCACTGGATAGAAATATTTCTAAATGTCCATAAAATCAGCCAAATAAGATGGCTTTCCCTCAAATTCCATTTTAACACATTTGTTATCATAATTTCCTATCTGGAAAGCTATATAGGCATTGCCATGGGAATCCCATACTTTATAGAACTTGAACTACTATGCCATTATTTTTTCCATACAAAGTAGTATAATGAATTCTAAGGGATATTCTTTGTAATACTTCATTGATATTTGCATAATAAAGAATTTTCTTGCTTTAATTTTCTATATTTATATTTGTATAGTAAATAAATTACTCCAAATGGTGCAGTGAAGTTGGTTTCAAAGGATTCATCACCATATAATTTAATAGCAATGGGAGACTAGGACTATAGCATCACTATGTTGGCCAGAGTCAGTCCGCACCATATTTCTATTTTTGATAAGTTTTAGAGCTAGTAGTTGAACATGATAGTTGGTTTTATGCCACAATCCAACTCTAAAGTAAATGATATGAGATTAACTATATAAAACACTTCTCCCTACTCCATATAACTAAGGGTCATCATAAAAATATTCCCATGCACCATCCCTACCAACTTCTACAACAATATTACTAGGAGGTTTAGGTACTGTCCTCTAAGGAAAAGTATTTTAAAGAATCGAGTCCACATCAAATAGGAAAATCACATTGAATTGGAAGAATCTGCCTACCTTAAAATAAGTTGAAATTCCTAGCTTTCTAAATACCTAAGCTAGGATCAATGGAAGTCTTTGTAATCCTTCACTAAATAGTTATGAGACCAACCCTAAAACACATAACAATATCCTGGATACTCATTTAGTATCACAACATTTCACACTATGCAAACTGCATCACTAGGATTTTATTTTGGTCCACCCATACCAATGATGAATATCACTAATAAGGTTAACCAACATCATCCTCCACATGGAGGAGAAAATATTTCCCTGCAGGGAAAACAATATTCTTCTAGAAATACAGATGCAATATACTCTTCCTAGAATCCATATGCAAATCAGGGACAAGGAAATAAATAGTCTCCTTTTCCTCCACAACAAAAGAATAATGCACCAACATAAAATAACATAGGAGTGAATCTAGTGGAACCCTCCCGTGCTTAAAAAAAACCATCATTTGACCAGGTGAATACAAAAAATCCACCTAATGTTGCTTCAAAAAACCAAATAGAAAACCAAAGGGAGAACCTCATCAGGGGGGCAGCAATCAACAATGCCCCTAGTGAAGGCTAGCTGGGGGAAACCCCAATAGCGATAAAAACCCAAAGAATACCAAAATTAAGTCACAAAGGAATAACATTAACACAATTCTAAGGACAAATTATTCTTTTTCCATTTGTGGGGAAATGGTCATTACACCCACCATTGTCCTCAAATCCATGAATTGAGAAGGATTCAAAATAATATGGGGTAGGGAGGGTAGAACCAATAAAATGCAATAATGGAGGATCCTTTCCCCCATTAGGGAGTGGTTAATAATCAATAACAACAACCTCCCCAACCAAATCCTCCTACAGGTAACCCCCATCATAACTCTAATTTTAGGGGAGGAAACTATCCTACAAAACTGAACTAGAAACTATGAATATCCCCCATAAATGAATCCATCCACCTCGACCACATAAAGTCCTATATTATTGTTTACCATTCGTCGAATTCCTATAAAAGCTATGTCAAAAATGGTCAATGGTCCCTTATGGCGAACATGAAATCATTTGAAGGTTGCTCATAGATATAGCATAGTTGACAACTTATCTCAATCTCTTTCATGTATGTCAGCATTAGAAGCCTTGCAATCATGCCCAACCCAATGGAAAGGCATACTTTCCACATTAGGTGCAATAGACCCTTCCTATTATTTCCTAATGGTTTTTGATATGGATAAAGTTTTCCCATAACTCCCCTCCCTAATTTCCTTCAAAATCTCAGTCTCAATCCAAAGTATCACCATTCATCATTGCATCATTGACGAAGGAGTATCCACATGTATAATGTCCAAAACTGTTTGGAAGAAACTAAGGTCTCTTGAGCTCAAACAATCTAACATTATTCTCATAGAATATTTCAAGCATTCTTCCGTCCCCATAGGTTTGTACTAGGACAAACTAGTACATCTCACTGGAAAAAAAATTCTTATTGACATCGAATTATTGCACACACAATTGGATCACAACATCCTTCTTGGTCACAGTTATATGTATGAAATGAATGTAGTGGCATAATTTGTATTCAGGGTAATGGTATTCCCCCATGAAGGGAAATTCATGACAATTGACTAGCTCACGTATTATGCGAAGAATATAGTAACTTCCCTTCATGGCCTCCTACCATACGTATGATCTTCCCCAGAGTTGATTACAATGTACACTAAGCTCGGTCCCATACATTTCAAACCATCCACTCTCCTTGATACATACCTTGAAGAGCCCCCTTTATTGTTAGAATATGTTTCCGCAACAACAAAAGCTCTGGTGTGCATGACTAATTCATCAAACACATAACCAAGTCAAGAAATAGTATCCAACACCCTGAGAGTCATCTTTCTAACTCAACATTATTTGCATATACCATGAATAAAACCCTTTTTTTAAACCCTCCTCTCGGTTTTATCTCTCACCAGGTCATGGCAATAGTTACGTTTCCAAATATGGGTCTCGCGATACTAGTCTAGTGTTTGGCTCATGCGGCCAAGTCAGAAAACTCATGCATCACCTCTACAGGTTTAATTACTATATCCTCTCAATAGGCCATTATAGATCATCAAGAACCTATATCAACAACAAATAGTTCCACCAAGAGGGACAAAAATAAAGGGAAGAAATGAGACACTACAAAGTATTCTAGGCCGCTTTCACCCTACGCTTCATGTAGAGTAGTTGGCCACCCTACCTACATTTTCCATGATTTACAAGAATTAAAAGCTCTTATGCATGCCCTAAAAATGATCGTGAAGAAAACTCTACCAATTAGATTAAAGGTCACAATAGTACACAACAAGAAATTTCACACTAACTATGCTTCTACTATTTGTGTGGAATATGGTCATTATAGTCGTCATTTCCCCGAAATACCTCGATCTCAAGATGCGTTAAGTGCACTCGTGCAAGCTAATTGTTAGGCTCCATCAACACCTGCCATGAATCCAGTTAATGATGGATCCAAAATAATTCTGTACGTACGAGAAGAATAAACTTCATGCTTGTACCCCACTCACCCAACCCCCCATAATACAATACGGAAAACAAAGTGCACACCTCCTGCCATAGTTTGTTCATTTTGCGACGAACTAGACCATGTCATCACCTATTTCTCTGAATTACGGGCATTCCACCCATGGTATCTAGTTAACTATATTACCCAAACCAACATGTCCAGACATAGATGCCATAATTTCCAGATTTGTGCAGGAAACCATCATGTGCGACATTTTCCTAACCTTTCCTAATTCCACTATATGTTAGAATTCATGTGTTGGTTCATCGCTGAAAAATCTGACTTAGTTAGATCATACACTGAATCTTTGAAGAACACCACACCAAAAGGGAATGAAGCATGCATGTCTATCTTATGTGTGTTTGAAGAAAAGACACCAAACATAGTTCAACCCATCTCTTCTCACCATCACCTATCTAGATCCCCATAAAATACTAAACGCCCTCAAGACACCTAGTAAAAACTACCTCTCTCATGTGCCCTATGCAGTGAACCCAATCACCTAGGGAATCAATGCCAAGAATTGGGTAAGTTTAATGATGTATTTATCTTAGTGGCCAAAATTCGTCAAATTCATATCTCCTACCAAGAAAAATCACATGTTGTTATTTTCACATCTACAGTCAATCAAATCACACAAGGAACTATCAATATGTTCCACATTTTAGAGAATCAAGAGCAGTTTTGACCCAACCCCACCCTAAGATGTCATACCATGATAATACTAAGTCCTAGAGATGTAAAGCACTCATAAATTCCCCATCTCACGACCCTAACCATGCATCCTCATCTTATGCTATGAGTAGTACTAGATCACACACTATCTACTTAGTTAGTACTAGTACTATGTGCACCATTTGCACCAATAATTCTCATAGTACGAAAGAATGCCATATATTAAAAATATTTCGACATATTAGGATTCAACATCGACCTCCTATTGGAGAAGAAAAATTTTATCCTTATACACCAAGAAGGTGGCAAGAACTCCCTCCCACTCAATATAAACCGTCCATTACGAAAATTATTCTACCACCTAATGCTAATGACACTCAACATCACATATGATTCATCTACTCATCTGTAGGAACCGTGATTGGTGTTGTATGCTCATAATTTTTTGGTATCGATACAACCAACCCTACCACACCAGTGGTAACACCACCGATGGTTCAGACCCATCCAATCTGCACATTCTCAACTTCACTTGGTTCTACGACATCACACACTAAATCATATTCTTTCTTTTCAACCAATATTTATACGCCCCAACGCCCTCCTCACGGCCTAGCACACTCTAATTCAGCTTTATAAAATATTTTTCACTCAGATTAATATATTCTCCATGCCATGACAAGACCTGAATGTCCATGGGATTCAATGAGCCATTGCTTGTTTTTTCTACTTGAAAAACAATTTGTGCCTACTAACAAACTAACCGAAGATATTTACAACATATAATCTAAAGACATTCAAGCATTAGGAAAAGTAGATTGGTTAAAAAACCCCATCCCGGAACCTGATTCCTTTTAGGAAAGAAACATGTCAAATATTTCACCTACCATTAAGGTAAATATTTCAAAAAAACTTGGCAAGGTTGAAGAAATCTCCCTAAGGGAAGTATGTTCTCTAGAAGAGGTAGCCTCATACACAACCTTATTCCAAGAATACCAGGATATATTTGCATCAGATTAATTAGAGATACCAAGCATGAGTTCCACTATTGTGGAACTCCATATTGACATGTGGCCTCATGCCCATCCCGTTCACTAGAAACAACGTCAATTGCATCGCTCTAAGGAAGAACCAAACAAATAGGAAATACATAAAATCAACAAGGATATATTTATCTATCTGATCACTTACACATCTTGGGTTTCTAACCCTATACCTGTCATGAAACAACATGGCACCATTCATGTTTTTATAGATTTATGAGATATGAAGAAAGCATATCCCAAAGACAGTTACCATACATCATTCATCTACCAAGTCATCTACGCCTTCGCCACTCATGAGGCCTATCTTTGATGGATGGTTTCTATGGGTACAACCAGATCAAGAATCACCATACAAATCCATACAAAACAACATTTACCACACCTTGGGGGAACTTTTCATACCAAGTTATACCTTTCGGCCTTAAAAATGTTGGCGCCACCTTCGAGCAGGGCATGAATTACATCTTCCATGACTTGGCACATCTCATCCTCATCTATTTGGACGACCTCATAGTACGATCCAAGAATCATACTAAACATTTTGATGATTTTCGCTTGGTTTTTTAGAGATGTCAACAATATAACATGTGCTTTGAACCACTCAAGTGTGTTTTTTGTGTTAATTTCGAAAGACTACTAAGATTTATAGTCTCCAAGTAGGGTATTAGAGTAGAGCCTCTCAAATTCTAGACCATTAAATAAGTACCACCTCCAAAAAAAATAAAGTATTTACAAAGCCTACAGGGTAACATAAATTTCTTAGGATACTTTGTCCCTCACTAAGCTACTTGCACGCAAGGCTTCCCAACCCTCCTTCATCAGGATATTCCTTTCTAATGGGATGAACATGCCAAAAAATCATTTGAAGCTTTAAAAGATACATTGTATCAAGATCCTTTGATTAGCCCAGATAACCATAATAAACACTATACCCTCTACTAATTAGCATCAGGTGTAGCCACCATTGGGGTGTTAGTCTAGGAAAAACTAGTTAACAAGGAGCACATAATTTACTACATGAGAAAGAACTTGTCCAAGCCTGCATTGAAGTATCGGGCAAAAGAAAAAACAACCTTAGCACTAGTACACTCAGTACAAAAGCTTCAACATTATATCATCCTTCGAACCACTACCATTATACAATCTATCAACCCTGTGCAATATTTTCTTACTTTTCATATGATGTACCACAAATACACTCCATGGGTAGTTATTCTAGAATAATTAGGTCTCGAGTTTAATTCCCATAAAATAAAAAAGGAAATTATCCTTTCTGAATTCATCAGTGGTCTCTGAAAAGAGACCCAAGGATCAGCTGTTAACAATTCTCTCCCTAATTAGAATCTATTTCTAGTATCAATTAATGACCCCTCATACGAAGATATTCTCCTATTTTTACAAACACAAAATTTCAAATGTTATATCATTCATGACGATTAGAGGCACATATGCCATCATAACCCTCATTACCTCCTTCTGGTAGATGTCCTTTATCAATGAGATAATGCCACCATCCTCCATAGGTCCCTCACTCATGACCAAGCCGAAAAACTCTTAAATGATTGTCATAGTGGCGATTTTGGTGGTCACCTCTCAGGGATATCTACCACTCAAAAATATCTCAGTTACGGTTACTTCTAGCCCACCCTCTTTCATAACTACATCCAAGAATTCAAAATATGAGATTAATTCCAATGATACACTCATAAATCTACAACCCCTCCTTCTCCCGTACATTGATTCATCGTCATTGGACCTTTCTGCAAAAGATTCATCGACTTCATGAATTTCAACCCCCATCATCTAGTAATGATAAGTATATCATGGTTGTCGTCGAATAATTCACCAAATGGGCAGAATCCATGCCTACGTATAATAACACTGTAAAAAATGCCACACAGTTTTTCTTCAACAGTTTCATCACACAATTTGGTGTTCCCAAGGAATTGGCAACATAGCGTGGGAAACATTTTTTCAATGAAATATTTTAGGGATTATCCAAAAACCTTGGTTTTTCTCACGAATTCACATCCCCATACTACCCTCAATCCAACGGTCAAGTAGAAGTTGTCAACAAAGTCATCAAAGAAATCTTGCATCCTATGGTGAATAATCACAAAGCCAATTGGAACCACATGGTGTTTTTAGCCCTGTGGGCATACCGCATGGAAGTTAAAGAATTAACATGACTCAAACCCTTCCAATTATTCTACGAAGTGGAACTTGTGTTTCCCATTGAGTGTGATATCCCCACCCTACACTCTACCATCGAGATTTTAACTGACACCAAACCTTTAGAGAAAATTTTGGTGCAGCAATATTTAGTCGGTGAAAGTCAATGTGAGTCTCTCCAACATAATGAAGCAAAAAAAGAGAGGATCAAAGCATGATTTGATCACAATATCACCCCTTATACATTCACCGAAGGTGAGTTATTTCTCCTCTATGATGCTTCCCAAGAGGCTTTAGGGATGGGAAAATTTAAGACATTATGGAAGGCTTCATATATAATCAAACTTTTCCTCCACAAGGGGGCATACATCTTATCAGAGCTTGATGGGAATTTCTTGAAAAATTTCTTCAATGGACTCTACCTCAAAAAATATCACCCATAAAAATGGTCACAAATCCCTAGAATGTACATGTATGCACCATTCCTTATTTTATAATGACCACCTTATCATGGATTCACTCTAAATTCACTCACTCATCAAGTTTCAGAGATGTATCATCCACAAATCTACCTTTATGGATTTTCTGATGGTGCCTCTCAATGGTCACAAAACCTAGTGACAATAGCTTGGGCCATATACTTTCCTGAACAAACACCCTGTTTCACCATTGGACTATGAATTAGGTTAGCCACCAATAATAAAGCATAATACAAGGCCGTCATAGGCCTCTTGGCTGACGCCTCCCTCTTGGGTATCTGTCACCTACACGTCTTCATTGATTCCCAACTTGTTGTGTCATAGTTGAATCAACCCTTACAGGTTTATGATGCGTTCTTATTTCAGAAATATCTGCATGCACAAAGGTTAGCTAGAATTTTTTATCACATCACATTCACACATCTACCAAGGGATTAAAATCACACAGATAATCACATAGCTAGTTAAGTCCTAGACTAGAATGCATCACATATATACCATCAACCATAAAACATAAGCATAATATACATCACATATATAAACATATAAATTATGTACGCCATATGTAAAAACATGAACACAAAACACATCATGAGAGCCGCCAAAAAATATCATCTCATATATATACATCAAAAAATATACATGGGTACTAAAAATAACTGTACATCCACTGGCTCACAGCCAGGTAAAATAAGTCCTAAAAAAATAGGGGAGCATTATCATAGTGGGTGCTTTCCCTAGTACATACATTAAAAAATAAACATCTAGTTTTGAGGCCCTCCCTCTCTCTCCCGAGAACGAATCTTCGTATCAGCAGCTAAAATAGGACCGATAATGGCTACCACCATCATTATGCACCACAGAAAAACTCGGTGTGCTCGATCACATGCCATCATCATCTCCACCACCACCTCTCCTAGTCATGCCCATTCATCCACAAGAATCCCCCTGGTCATGGCATAGGCTCTTCCCCAAGCATCCTCCTATTCTCAGAGCTGCACCACCAAAACTATTGACTATACCTTCACCGCATCAGCACCCTTCCGTAATATCTCAATGTCGATTACAACACCTAAAATTGAACCTTCCCTAGAAGGACCACCGATATAAAGATGTCGATGTTTCACCTTCCTCTCAAGTCTGACCCCCTCCTAAGGATCTCGTCTTCGTCGCGGTACAAAAATATCGCCAACCACCCCATCCTTCGTGGATCATTTGCTACTCAGTAGGCCAATTGTCATTCGTGTGGCCCCACATATGCAATTAAAAATAGATCATATCAAAATCATATCAAGAAATGCATCATAAGCAGTATACATGTCAAAAAATGGAAATGTATAAATAACAAGTGAGCATACATGTTGGACCCCAAGCATCACGAGGAGGGATCCCCATATATGGATCACCCATAAATTTTACTCCACAATAAGAGTACTAAGGATCATTTGAGGGTTGGACATCAACCAACCCTCCAACTCAACGTAATCCCCCAGTACACCACCACCAGCCCATGGCATCATGGGCGTCCACACCCTAAAACCAACACTAGTAAAAGTTGAGAAAGTAGAGACTATGTGAATAAAAAAGATAGTCACCACAAATATACGACTAGCTAATAAGTAATACAAAATATACGACTAGCTAATAAGTAATACAACTAAAAATGACTAATCTGAGAAAATAATTTAAACTGAAATATGTTTATCTTCTAATACTATGTTAATGAGATTTAAGTGAAGTTCCCCGAAAGTAATGGGCTACCTACAAATACTTGAGTTTATTTATAAAAATGTTAATATATTTTAATATTTTTTCCACTTCCCTAAGGATTAGTAGATATTACCCTTATGTGTAAAGCTCATGTCCCCATTCCCTCTTTATATGAGCATACTTGCATATATTAAGGAGTGCTTCAATATTTTCTATTGATGCCCTCATGCCAAAATGATCACTCTCTAGGATTTGAAAATCATTAGATGTAGCCTCTAATTAAAGTGTCTTCTTTTTTCTGAAAAAATAAAAATAAAATTCAACCCCAATATAGGTAATATTCTCAGATAAAAAAAATAAATCAATAGTAGCAACATAAGCTACAATGGAAATTGACATTTTTGTCTAATATAAAATTAAACTATTAAAACTACTTTCCCACTAGAGTTTTTCCTTTCCTTCTGAGTGTTATTTGGTGAGTTGTATGTATGAAGAGGAATCAACATCATCATCAGATGTGCTTCGCAAATTTCTTACAACACGGCCGATGAAGTTTATGTTGTACATGATGATCCCATATTGGATAATGGCATTAACGAGTTGGATGAAATCAGATAGGTTGCAAAAATGGTGTTTATCCAAGCTAACAAGCATATACACAAGTTTAAATCTCTCCGGATTAATTATCCTATTAAAATTACTTTCCCACTACTATTTTTCCTTTCCTTGTGAGTGTTATTTGGTGAGTAGTATGTATGAAGAGGCATCAACATCATCATCTTATGTGCTTCTGAAATTACTTACAACATGACCCAATGAAGTCCATGTTGTAAATTCACACCAGTAGGGTTGTTTGTTTCATTATGATTTTATATTAGCAAAAACTTTGGTGGGTGTTTTTCTCTTAACATAAGACGAGACAATTTAGTCAAGTAAACATATTTTTGTTTTGTTTTGGATAATTCTTCCGTATACTATAGAATCGAGCATAAACCACCTATTAAGAGGTGGGGGGATATTTAGCTAGTTTTTTTTTTTATACATCCTCACATTAAAAGTCATCGCGGCTTAACATATGCAACAAACTCTTTGCTGGAGTGTGCTGGCCATTTGAGGAAGCGAACCCCGGTAGCGTCTGTACCCTTGCTCCCTATATTCCCATTGTGCTTCTAGGTTTGGTTAATTTTATGTGAATGAGAACTTATTCCACGTTTTCCTTGTATAAATTAGGGTGAAAGATGGTCTCCACTAAAAATATATGCCTATTCAGGTAATATTATTGACATTGTCAAGTATTAGAAAAGGAAAAAGATGGAAAACAACTTTGCTAATTTGCAAGTTGAATGGACCTAGTATACAATATGTCATTTAACTACACATAGGATATATGGTGATCAACACCCCTGTATATTCTCCCAAAGTTTGGATCCTATAGACGGCTGAAATGAGTCTGAAAATTTTCTCAAAGCATAAACTATGGTCCCTAAAATAAACTAGGATGATGTTTCATGCGACTGACCATTCACAATGGATCACACTTCCTTATCTGGAATGATATTTTATAGGTCGAACACAAAAATGAAAAACATTGAATAAACATTGCACCATCTTTTGATTTTTTCTACTTTATGTTTATTCAAGAAACACAGATTCCAATTTCAGTTTCTCATCCAGTTAGTGGATTATTGTCCATGCTTCTTTTGATGCATGTGAAAAACAAGGAAATCAACATGCAATAATGAAAAAAAATGGTTATCCATGTTTGGATGACACTTTAAGTATGAGAAATTGAATTATTACCAAAGTTTTACATGAGAAGAAAAGGCTAGTATTACCAAATCTATCAGGATATTCTAATTCCAAATATTAAAAATTCTACTGTCAGTATATTCTTGGTTGCAAAATTAAAAGTGATGCAAAAAAATTGTGGAGGTTCCATCCAGCTACCTGGTCCTGAAAAATGTGTGAAGCTTTCAATTAAACTAATGTTAATTTCTCTTGTGACAAGGCATGAAGCACTAGTAACAAAAGAATGAATTGATCTATATGATTTTCTGGAAAACCGATCATGTGAAGGTTCTCAATTAGAGCTTTTGTTACATAAACTAGAAGAAATTATGTTATTAATAAAAATTCTCTCTCGATAGCCTTATCCCTGAATGTTGTATAATATTTTTTTGATTACTACCAACATACTCATGACATCATATATTTTAAGAGCATTTGTATCTATCAATGACCATGAACCGGGGATGAAGACCATTTATATATGTGTGATACAACGGAAATAAATACTTGAAGTTATTCATCACATGAAAATGTCTTGGAATAATATTTGTGTGTGTTAATAGCCATGAACCAGGGGGTGATGACCATTCATATATGTGTGATACAAGAGAAGATAACTTACTATAACTTGAATGAAAGTTCACTAGAGGACTTGTAGACCAATACATTTGGAAATGGATCCTAAAATTATCTTCAACTATTATGCTCCACATACTACATTAGGCCTTAGTAAAAAAGTGGGTCTCAATGGCCACTCGATAGAAATATTTCTAAATTTCCATAAAATCAACCAAATAAGATGGCTTTCCCTCAAATTCCCATTTTAACACATTTGTTATCATAATTGCCTATTCGGAAAGCTATATAGGCATGGCCATGGGAATCCCATACTTTAGAGAACTTGAACTACTAAGCCATCATTTTTCCCATACAAAGTAGTATAATGAACTCTGAGGGATATGCTTTGTAATACTTCATTGATATTTGCATAATAAAGAATTTTCTTGCATTAATTTTCTATATTTATATTTGTATAGTAAATAAATTACTCCTAATGGTGCAGTGAAGTTGGTTTCAAAGGATTCACCACCATCTAATGTAATAGCAATGGGAGACCAGGACTATAGCATCACTCTGTTGGCCAGAGTCAGTCCACACCATATTTCTATTTGTGATAAGTTTTAGAGCCATTAGTTTTACATGATAGTTGGTTTGATGCCACAATCCAACTCTAAAGTAAATGCTATGAGATTCACTATATAAAACACTTCTCCCTACTCCATATAACTAAGGGTCATCATCAAAATATGTCCACGCACCATCCCTACCAACTTCTACAACAATATTCCTAGGAGATTTAGGTACTGTCCTCTAAGGAAAAATATTTTAAAGAATTGAGTCCACATAAAATAGGAAAATCACATTGAATCGGAAGAATCAGCCTATCTTAAAATAAGTTGACATTACTAGCTTGCTAAATACCCAAGCTCGGATCCATGGAAGTTCTTTGTAATCCTTCACTAAATATTTATGACACTAACCCTAATACACATAACAATATCCTCGATACTCATTTAGCATCGCAACATTTGACACTATGCAAACTGCATCACTAGAATTTTATTTTGGTCCACCCATACCAATGATGAATATGGTTAATAAGGTTAACCAATATCATCCTCCACATGGAGGACCAAATATTCCCCTATAGGGAAACCAATATTCTTCTATAAATATAGATGCAATATACTCTTCCTAGAATCCATATGCCAATCAGGGACAAGGAAATAAATATTCTCCTTTTCCTACACAACAAATGAATAATGCACCGACATAAAATAACATGGGAGTGAATCTAGTGGAACCCTCATGTGCTTAAAAAAAAACCATCATTTGACTAGGTGAATACAAAAAATCCACCTAATGTTGCTTGAAAAAACCAAACAGAAAACCAAAGGGAGAACCTTGTCAGGGGGGCAGTAATCTGCAATGCCCCTAGTGAATGCCATCTAGGGGAAACCCCAATAGGGATAAAAACCCAAATAATACCAAAAATAACTCACAAAGGAATAACAGTAACACAAGTATAAGGACAAATGATTCTTCCGCCGTTTGTGGGAAAATGGTCATTACACCCACCATTGTACTCAAATCCATGAATTGAGAAGGATTCAAAATAATATGGGGTAGGGAGGGAAGAACCAATAAACTACAATAATGCAGGATCCTTTCCCCCATTAGGGAGTGGTTGATAATCAATAACAACAACCTCTCATACCAAATCCTCCTATAGGTAACCCCCATAATAACTCTAATTTTAGGGGAGGAAACTATCCTACAAACCTGAACAAGAAACTATGAATATCCCCCATAAATGAATCCATCCACCTCAACCACATAAATTCCTATATCATTGTTTACCATTCGTCGGATTCCTATAAAACCTATGTCAAAGATGGTCAATGGTCCCTTATGGTGAACATGACATAATTCAAAGGTTGCTCATTGCTATAGCATAGTTGATGACTTATCTCAATCTCCTTCATGTATGTCAGCACTAGAAGCCTTGAAATCATGCCCAATCCAATGGAAAGGCCTACTTTCCACATTAGGTGAAATAGACCCTTCCTATTATTTCTTAATGGTTTTTGATATGGATAAAGTTGGCCCACAACTCCCCTTTCTAATTTTCTTCAAAATCTCAGTCTCAATCCAAAATATCTCCATTCATCGTTGCATCATTGACGAAGGAGAATCCACATGTATAATGTCCAAAACTATTTGGAAGAGACTAGGGTCTCTTGAACTAAAACAATATAACATTATTCTCATAGCATATTTCGAGCATCCTTCCACCCCCATAGGTTTGTACTAGGACATACTAGTACATCTTATTATAAAAAAAATTCTTATTGACATCGAAGTCTTGCACACACAATTGGATCACAACATCATTCTTGGTCACAGTTATATGTATGAAATGACTGTAGTGGCATAATTTGTATTCAGGGTAATGGCATTCCCCATGAAGAGAAATTCATGACAATTGACTAGCTCACATATTATACGAAGAATATAGTAATTGCCCTTCATGGCCTCCTACCATACGTAGGATCTTGCCTGGAGTTGATTACAATGTACACTAAGCTCGGTCCCAGACATTTCAAACTGTCCACTCTCCTCGGTACATACCTGGAGAACCTCCTTTATTGTTAGAATATGTTCCCGCAACAACAAAAGCTCTAGTGTGCATGACTAGTTCATCAAACATCTAACCAAGTTAAGAACTAGTATCCAACACCCTGAGAGTCATATTTGATGACTCAACATTCTTCACATATACCATCAATAAAACCCCCGTTTTAAACCCTCCTCTCGGTTTTATCTCTCACCAAGTCGTGGAAATAGTTACATTTCCAAATATGGGTCTCGCAATACTAGTCTAGTGTTTGGCCCATACGGCCAAGTCAGAAAACTCACGCATCACCTCTACAGGTGTTATTCCTATAGCCTCTCAATAGGCCATCATAGATTGTCAAGAACCTATATCAACAACAACTAGTGCCACCAAGAGGGACACAAAGAAAGGGAATAAATAAGGCACTGCAAAGTATTCTAGTCCACTTTTACCCTACGCTTTGTGTAGAGTAGTTGGCCACCCTACCTACATTTTCCATGATTTACAAGAATTAAAAGCTCTTATGCATGCCCCAAAAATGACCGTGAACACAACTCTACCAATTAGAGTGAAGGTCACAATAGTACATAACAAGGAATTGAACACTAATTATTCTTCTGCTATTTGTGTGGAATATGGTCATTACAGTCGTCATTGCCCTGAAATCCCTCAATCTCAATATGCATTAACTGCACTCGTGTAAGCTAATTGTGAGACTCCATCAACACCTTCCATGCAGCCAGTTAATGATGGATCCAAAATAATTTTGTACGTACGAGAAGAATCAACTTCATGCTTGCCAACCCCCCTCACCCAACCCCCCATAATACAATAAGGAAAACAAAGTCCACATATCCTGCCCTAGTTTGTTCCTTTTGTGATGAACTAGGCCATTTCATGACCTATTTCTCTGAATTACAGGCATTCCACCCATGGTATCTGGTTAAATATATTAGATGCCATGATTTCCATATTTTTGCAGGAAACCATCATGTGCGACATTGTCCTCATCTTTCCTGATTCCACTATGTGTTAGACTTCATGTGTCAGTTCATCGCTGAAAAATCTGACTTAGTTAGATCAGACACTATATATTTGAAGAACACCACACCACAAGCGAATGAAGCATACAGGTGTATGTTATGTGTGTTTGAAGAAAAGATATGATACATAGTTCAACCCATCTCTTCTCACCATCACCAATTTAGATCCCCATAAAATAACAAACACCCTCAAGACACCTAGTAAAAACTACCCATCTCATGTGCCCTATGCACTGAACCCAACCACCTAGTGAATCAATGCCGAGAATTGGGTAATTTTAATGATTTATTTCTCTTAGTGGCAAAAATTCCTCAAATTCATATCTCCTACCAAGAAAAAATCACATGTTGTTATTGTGACATCTACAGTCAATCAAATCACACGAGGAACTATCAATATGTTCCACATTTTAGAGAAAAAATAACAGTTTTGATCCAACCCCACCCTAAGAGGTCATACCATGATAATAATAAGTCCTAGAGATGGAAAACACTCATAAATTCCCCATCTCATGACCCTAACCATGCGTCGTCATATTATGCTATGATTAGTACGAGATCACACACTATCTACTCAATTAGTACTAGTATTGTGTGCACCATTTGCACCAATAATTCTCATAGTATGAAAGAATGCCATATATTAAAAATATTTCGACATATTAGGATTTAGATTCGACCTCCTATTGGATAAGAAAAAATTTCTCCTTCTACACTAGTAAGGTAGCAAGAACTCCCTCCCACTCAATATAAACCATCCATTATGAAAATTATTCTACCACCTAATGCTAATGACACTCAACATCACATATGATTCATATACTCATTTGTAGGAATGGTGATTGGTGTTGTCTGCCCATAATTTTTTTGTATCGACACAACCAACCCTACCACACGAATGGTAACACCACCAATGGTTCAAACCCATCCAATCTGCACATTCTCAACTTCACTTGGTTCTACGACATCACACACTATATCATATTATTTCTTTTCAACCAATATTTCTAGGCCCAAACACCCTCCTCACGGCCTAGCACACTCTAATTCAGCTTTATAAAATATTTTTCACTCAGATGAATATATTCTCCATTCCATGACAAGACCTGAATGTCCATGGGATTCAATGCACCATCGCTTGTTTTTTCTACTTGAAAAATAATTTGTGCGTACTAACAAACTAACCCAAGATATTTACAACATATAATCTAAAGACTTTCGAGCATTAGGAAAGGTAGATGGGTTCAAAAATCCCATCCCAGAAATTGATTCCTTTAAGGAAGGAAACATGTCAAATATTTAACCTACCATTAAGGTAAATATTTCAAACAAACCTAGCAAGGTTGAAGAAATCTCCGTAAGGGAAGTATGTTCTCTAGAAGAGGTAACCTCATACACAATCTTATTCCAAGAATACCAGGATATATTTGCATCAGATTAATTAGAGATGGCAAGCATGAGTCCCACTATTGTGGAACTCCATATTGACATGTGGTCTCATGCCCATCATGTTCAGTAGAAACAACGTCAATTACATCCCTATAAGGCAGAACCAGACAAACAGGAAATACATAAAATCCACAAAGATATATTTATCTATCTGGTCGCTTCCACATTTTGGGTTTCTAACCCTATACCCGTCATGAAACAATAGGGCACCATTCATGTTTCTATAGATTTCTGAGATATGAAGAAAGCATATCCCAAAGACAATTACCATACATCATTCACCGACCATGTCATCTATGTCTTCGCCACTCATGAGGGCCTATCCTTGATGGATGGTTTCTATGGGTACAACCAGATCAAGATTCACCATACAGATCCATACAAAACAACATTTACCACACGTTGGGGTAACTTTGCATACCAAGTTATACCTTTCAGCCTTAAAAATGTTGGCGCCACCTTTGAGTGGGCCATGAATTACATCTTCCATGACTTGGCCCATCTCATCCTCGTCTATTTGGATGACCACATAGTATGATCCAAGAATCATACTAAACATTTTCAGGATCTTCGCCTGGCTTTTCAGAGATGTCAACAATATAACATGTGCTTCAACCCACTCAAGTGTGTTTTTTGTGTTAATGTTGGAAGACTACTGGGATTTATAGTCTCCAAGTAGGGTATTAGAGTAGAGCCTCACAAATTATAGACCATTAAATACGTACCACCTCCAAAAAAACAAAAGTAGTTACAAAGCTTTCAGGGTAACGCAAATTTCTTAGGATGCTTTTTTCCTCACTACGCTACTTGCGCTTAGGGCTTCCCACCCCTCGTTCATCAGGATATTCCTTTCCAATGGGATGAACATTCCAAAAAATCGTTTTAAGCATTAAAATATACATTGTATCATGCTCCTTTGATTAGCCCAAATAACCATAGTAAACACTATACCCTCTACTAATTAACATCAGGTGTGGCCATCATTGGGGTGTTAGTCTAGGATGAACCAGATAACAATAATTTATTACATGATAAAGAACCTATTGTAATGTTCCCAAATTTTAGCCTCAAGCTAAAATGAACATTATAGTTAGCAGTATCACTTGGTAGTAGAATAAAATGGGTAGGGAGGCCCATAACCTCTTTAGAAGGAAGAATAACACTCCTCATGTGAAAAGAGGAATAATAAGCACCTACAGGTGTGAATAGGATTGGATCATGTTGATCTAGTAACTTTTGACCAAGTCCACATGCACTGTCTAGATACATTGTATCTCCATGATGGACTGCGCAGTTTAAATGGAGGACAACTTGTATGGGCTAGGTGGCACATATGGATGGGACCCATGGTGGAGAGGAGCACTTGCTATATATGGAGAGGAGGGCAGCCATTTTCATTCATGTTTTGGATTATTATTTTCTTTGGTCTGTTGAGACTTTGCTTCCTCTTGTTGTTTAGCAGGGTTGCAGTGCTATTTAGCACAAGGGTGTTCCTGGTCGAGAATCCCTACCTCATCCTCAGGAAAGGAGAGTTTATTTGGGCTACATTTCCTCATTCTAGCATTTTTTCCAAGCTGCCTCCTTCAGATACTACGAAGTTTATATTTAGAGCTGAGTTGTGTTGTAGGGTGTAGCAAAGGAGGATCTCTTAGAGTCATTTCTGGGCTTGTTTTTCAATGGAGAACTTGTCTATCCATTGGAGGATCAGCAAGAAGGACTCCTGGGCATATTTTCACATCTTTGGCATCAGGCCAACCATATACCATCCCTCACAGCGAAATTCCAATCCATCACTGCATTATTTTAGTGAGTTGTTGCAGTGGGTAACCTAAAAATGGCCGAAAATCCAAAGTTAAGATCTCGCCAAACCATTTCTGGGTTTTTCTGGGTTTTTGGATTAGAATCCATGGTTAAAATCCC
This sequence comes from Pinus albicaulis, assembly GCA_034641835.2. Lineage (NCBI taxonomy): Eukaryota > Viridiplantae > Streptophyta > Pinopsida > Pinales > Pinaceae > Pinus > Pinus albicaulis. Next base: position 1,554,824,037 of record CM076578.1, read on the forward strand.
AGATCATTCTTAGCACTCTAACAGGCTTCCGAAAATGGTTCTATGCCTCAGAAGTAGAAGTTTCCAGTAGCAACAGCAGTAGAAGTACACATTTCCAGTGCTTGGTTCTTTGGTGTATTTCAGCCATCTTGTGGCTTGAATGAATTCTTTTTGGAGCACTATATTTTCTTCTTTAGGCATTTCTTTTGTATCTATCAGCCATCTTGTGCCTTGAATGACTTCCTTTTGGAGCATTATATTTTCTTCTTTGGGCATTTCTTTTGTATCTATCAGCCATATTACATTTATGTATGATTACAGTAGCAACTACACTGATATAGACAATGTTGTCACTGATTTCCGGCATTCTATACAGTAGCATCAACTCATGTGTTTATTGATCTGATCATTGGAGGCTTGTTCTTATTACTTGAGTGGCTTGTCCCTCATGATATTTTGTACATTGTTGCCAATCCATTAATAGAATGATGGTTGAATATTGATCTCTATCATGTCATGATCATATTTGCTGTGTTTATAATATTGTGTTCATGTATTGCTGGATCTCCAATTTAGGAATATTATAATATATTCCTAAAATTGTAGATTTTCCCTATTTTGGGATATTACAGTGGTATCAGAGCATAATCTTGGCTCAGCCTATGCATTCAAGACATTATATCATTTGAAGGAGAATTTTCTTCTCACAGAAGAGAGAAGTTGTGCAGAAGAAACAAATGCATGACTCCATTATTTGGAGGAATGAAGGAAGAGAGGGTCTCCCTGCTTCTTTTCCAAGCTATGAAGAATATCAAAGAAGATTTCAAGGAGATGAAAGGGGAGGAGTGTAGAAGATTTCTGAGAGGGTTTGAAGCAAGCCCTAGCTATTCACTTGATGGGTGTGAGCATTCAGCCACACATGCAGATCCACAGTGCAGTCTATTGCCCACATTTACTGCAAGAAGGATGGATGAAGAAGATGCACCAAGGGAGGAGACCTTGAGTGACTATACTTAGGAGTATGAATATCAATCATGGAGATTCAAAGAGCAATTAGACTTCCAAGGGTTTTTCAAACTCAAGGAGGAAATATCCAGCAGCCACAAAAGAAGTAAGAGAGGTAGAATCTTCCTATTTCACTTTGATGGATCAGCAGAGTGCACAACCAAAGCTTGGGTAGAAGAGCTAGATTCGTATTTTCAGCTACACCAAGTTTCAGAGAAGGAGGCCATTAGAGTAACAGCGCTGCACCTCAAAGGTATGGCCCATGATTGGTGGTTTAATGACTCTACTTATTTTGTCATGCAAATGTAAAAACTTATGTTGGATTCACTAAGGAATTGGTGAGAATATTTGATAGAAAACATTGTGAACCATCATTTGTTGAAAACAAAAACTCAAACACTTTGCATGAGTTGGAGAGACCTATTAAACCAACTCCACTCCAAAATTTTAAAGGGGATAAAAACATGTATGATAGTTTTCCAAGGGCAAGATCCCCACTTCTTGAAGAGCCCTCTTCTATTTGTAAAGACATGGAGTCTTCTCCTTCAAGAGAAGACCAAGATTAAGGGTCTCTCATTGAGGATGAGGCATTCTCATATATGGAAGAAGAGGAGAAGGATCAGCATCAAGGGATGATGAGCATTCACCCTTATCTATTTCAGGAGGTTTCTGCACAAAGGGAGGGGACTGCACTATGCAGTGAAGAGAGGGACAACTCAGTCCACTCATATATACAGTCCACTTCAAATTTTGATGTCTCACTACATGGAGGCATTCCACCTGGAAGGACACCAGATCTAGAGTTGATGAGAGACATCTTGTCTTTGGGTTCACCACTCTTAGATTTTGGAGAGGTGAAGAGTTTGGAGGAAAAATTTGGCATGGGGGATGTCAAATTAGCAGGCAGCAGCATGAGGAGAGCTTCACATGGCAGATCACCAACACTGTCTCTTGGGATGATTGATCCATATTGGAGGTATCAACTCTTGGTAGAGTACTCCAAGGATCTAGGTGCATGTATGATACTTAATGACCTGGATAGAGATGATGAGTATATGGTGGATGATGTGATCATCTATTCTTATGGCAGAGTCTTCTTGACTGGAGCTTCTAAGCTCAAGGAGAAGCTACTTCATGCAACACATGAGGATTACCTTTCAATGCATTATGATGCATATCTTTATTTGGCAGAGGAGTTCACTTGGGAGGGCATCCATCATGACATATTTCAGCATATGGAGAGATGCATAGCCCGGGTAGTGATAGAGAGGAGGTCACAACCACTTCCCTACTCATTGGAGGTGAGGGAAAGATTCCAGTTGAGCCATTTCAGCTCAAGATCTCAAGTACAAGATGGAGGAGGTATAATTTAACATTTTGTATTGTACTTATTTTCCTTGTTTGAGCAGCATGATGTATCAAGAAGAATTATCCCTTCTTGCATATTGTATGATGATGTACTTGTAGCTACTTGTAGCATTGAGTTTGGCTACCTTATTGGTGGTTTGTGGGGGAAGCCACATGATTCTTGGTGTGCACCATTGACACCACATTGTATATTCATGATTCCATCTTATGAGATGACTGTGGAAGAAAACAAGTGGCTGGGAAAGCACTTGTTTTAATTTTTTTTGAGGCAGACATGGGATGCGCTACGCTGGTTCCATGAGAGGAACTATCATCCACTTTCCGGTTGTCACATTGGAACTTTTTTTTATTGGTTTTTTCTTCCATGTATTGCTAATAATTTTATGATCATAGGAAGCTTTGTTTGGAGAGTGGAATATGAGTTGGAGATGCCCATTGGGAGTATGATTCTCCCTATTTTTCATGTTGCATGTTTCAGGAGGAATAATGGCCACACCATGATTGCCACAACACACCTCTTTCCTTCATGTAGGAGGAGCCATTGGGAGAACTTGTGTTGTTGGAGGAGGCACTTCATGGTTGACTTATCTTGTGGGGTAGCTTGGGCCATTTTTGAAGGCCATGAAATTTCAGCCCAATATCAGCAACCCCCCCATACTTACCATAAATGGATAGATAAACTACTTGGATGGGAAAATGTAAACTCTCCATTCATCCCCAACACATTGCATAAAACCGGGGTTGCAGATTTCTTTGATGAGCTATCTAGAATGGCTCATTTCATTTGGATGATAGCATGGGTGAGCGGGTTAGTCATTGGGAATGATATTTCCCATATGTATCATCACTCCTACCTTGAGGAGGCCATGGCATAGTAAGAAGGTTTCCACTTACACCTTCCACCTTTTCATGATGTGAGCCATTTGGTTATGCATCTTTGGAAGGAGACTTTGGAGGGAAGATTTGTTGTAGATTATCTTGAGCAGTGGTGGGGACTATTGATGAGGAGGCCACAAGAGGAGAAGGGGAGGAATTTTTCTCTCCCTATATAGTTGCTTGAGGACAACAAACATTTTGGAGGGGAGGACTGTAATGTTCCCAAATTTTAGCCTCAAGCTAAAATGAACATCATAGTTAGCAGTATCACTTGGTAGTAGAATAAAATGGGTAGGGAGGCCCATTAACCTCTTTAGAAGGAAGAATAACACACCTCATGTGAAAGGAGGAATAATAAAGTAGCTAAATTAAGCACCTACAGGTGTGAACAAGATTGGATCATGTTGATCTAGTCACTTTTGACCAAGTCCATATGCACTGTCTAGATACATTGTATCTCCATGATGGACTGTGCAATTTTAATGGAGGACAGCTTGCATGGGCTAGGTGGCACATATGGATGGGAACCATGGTGGAGAGGACCACTTGCTATATATGGAGAGGAGGGCAGCCATTTTCATTCATGTTTTGGATTATTATTTTCTTTGGTCTGTTCAGACTTTTCTCCCTCTTGCTGTTTAGCAGGGTTGCAGTGTTGTTTAGCACAAGGGTGTTCCTGGTCAGGAATCCCTACCTCATCCTCATGGAAGGAGAGGTTTTTTGGGCTAATTTTCCTCATTTTGGCATTTTCCCCAAGCTACCTCCTTCAGGTACTGCGCATTTTCTATTTAGAGATGAGTTGTGTTGCAGGGTGCAACAAAGGAGGATCTCTTAGAGTCATTTCTGGGCTTGTTTTTCAGTGAGGTACTTATCTATCCATTGGAGGATCAGCAAGAAGGAATCCTGGGCATATTTTCACATCTTTGGCATCATTCCAAACATATACCATTCCTCACAGCACAGTTCCAGTTCATGACTGCGTTATTTTAGTGAGTTGTTGCAGCGGGTAACCCAAAAATGGCCGAAAATCCAAAGTTAAGATCTCGCCAAACCATTTCTGGGTTTTTCTGGGTTTTCTGAGTAGAATCCATGGTTAAAATATTGGATCAGTATGAGCACTCTAACAGCCTTCCGAAAATGTTTCTCTGACTTAGAAGTAGAAGTTTCCAGCAGCAGCAGCAGTAGAAGTACACATTTCTAGTGCTTGGTTCTTTGGTGTATTTCAGCCATCTTGTGGCCTGAATGAATTCCTTTTGGAGGACTATATTTTCTTCTTCGGGAACTGATTTTTTATCTATCAGCCATATTACATTTATGTATGATTACAGTAGCAGCTACACTGATATAGACAGTGCTATCACTGCTTTCTGGCATTCTATACAGTAGCAGCAACTCATGTGTTTATTGATCTGATCATTGGAAGCTTGTTCTTATTGCTTGAGTGGCTTGTCCCTCATGATATTTTGTACATTCTTGTTGATCCATTAATAGAATGATGGCTGAATATTGATCTCTATCATGTCATGATCATATTTGCTGTGTTTACACTATTGTGTTCATGTATTGCTGGATCTCCAATTTAGGAATACTATAAAATATTCCTAACATTGTATATTTTCCCTATTTTGGGATATTACACCTATCTAGGTCTGCACTGAAGTATCAGGTAGAAGAAAAAACAACCTTAGCGCTAGTATAGTTAGTACAAAATCTTTGACATTATATCATCCTTCGAACCACTACCGTCATACCATCTATCAACCCTGTGCAATATTTTCTTACTTTTCATATTATGAACCACAAATACGCTCGATGGGTAGTTATTCTAGAACAATTAGGTCTAGAGTTTAATTCCCATAAAATAAAAAAGGAACTCATCGTTGTTGAATTCATGAGTGGTCTCCGAAAAGAGACCCAAGGATCACCTGTTAACGATTCTCTCCCTAATTAGAATCTATTTCTAGTATCAAATGATGACCCCTCGTACAGAGATATTCTCGTATTTGTACAAAATCAAGATTTCAAACGTTATATCACTTGTGATGATTAGAGGCACATATGCCATCAGAACCCTCATTATCTCCTTCTGGTAGATGTCCTTTATCGATGAGAAAATGACACCATCCTCCATAGGTGCCTCACCCATGACCAAGCTGAAAAAGTCTTAAATGATTGTCACAGTGGCACTTTTTGCAGTCACCTCTTAGGGATAGCTACCTCTCAAAAAGATCTCAGTTACAGTTACTTATAGCCCACCCTCTTTTACAACTACATCCAAGAATTCAAAATATGAGATTAATTCCAATGATACACTCATAAATCTAGAGCCCCTCCTTCTCCCATACATTGAGTCATCGTCGTTCGACCCTTCTGCAAAAGAGCCATCGACTTCATGAATTTCAACCCCCATCATTCGGTAATGATAAGTATATCATGGTTGTCGTCGATTAATTCACCAAATGGGCAGAATCCATGCCTAGGTATGATAACACTGCAAAAAATACCACACGGTTTTTCTTCAACAGTTTCATCACACAATTTGGTGTTCCCAAGGAATTGGTATCAAATCGTGGGAAACATTTTTTCAATGAAATATTTTAGGGATTATCCCAAAACCTTGGTTTCACTCACGAATTCACATCCCCATACAACCCTCAATCCAACGGTCAGGTAGAAGTTGTCAACAAAGTCATAAAAACAATCTTGCATCCTATGGTGAATAATCACAAAGCCAAATGGAACCACATGGTGTTTTTAACCCTGTGGGCATACTACATGGTAGTTAAAGAATTAACATGACTCAAACCCTTCCAATTATTCTACGGAGTGGAAGTTGTGTTTCCCATTGAGTGTGATTTCCCCACTCTGCACTTTGCCATCGAGCTTCTCACTAACACCAAACCTTTAGAGAAAAGTTCGGTGCAACAAGCTTTAGTCAGTGAAAGTCAATGTGAGTCTCTCCAACATAATGAAGCAAAAAAAGAGAGGATAAAAGCATCATTTGATCACAACATCACCCCTTAGACATTCACCGAAGGTGAGTTAGTTCTCCTCCATGATGCTTCCCAAGAGGATTTAGGGCTGGGAAAATTTGAGACATTATGGAAGGCTTCATATATTATCAAACTTTTCCTCCACAAGGGGGCATACATCTTATCATAGCTTGATGGGAATTTCCTGAAAAATCCCTTCAATGGACTTTACCTCAAAAAATATCACCCATAAAAATGGTCACAAATCCCTAGAATGTACATGTATGCACCATTCCTTATTTTATAATGATCACCTCATCATGGATTCACTCTAAATTCACTCACTCATCAAGTTTTAGAGAGGTATCATCCACCAATCTACCTTTATGGATTTTCTGATGGTGCCTCTCAATGGTCACAAAACCTAGTGACAATAGCCTGGGTCATATACTCTCCTGAACGAACACCCTATTTCACCATTGGACTATCAATTGGGTTAGCCACCAATAATAAAGCAGAATACGAGGTTGTCATAGGCCTCTTAGCTGACGCCTCCCTTCTGGGTATCTGTCACTACATGTCTTCATTGATTCCAAACTTGTTGTGTCGTAGTTGAATCAACCCTTTCAGGTTTATGATGTGTGCCTAACAGAAATATCTGCATGCACAAAGGTTAGCTGGAACTTTTTATCACATCACATTCACACATATACCAAGGGATTAAAATCACATAGATAATCACATAGCTAATTAAGTCCTAGACTATAATGCATCACATATATACCATCAACCATAAAACATAAGCATAATATCCATCACATATATAAACATATACATTACGTATGCCATATGTATAAACATGTACAAACACATCATGAGAGCCACCAGAAAATATCATCTCGTATATATACATCAAAAAATATATATGGATACGAAAAATGATTGTACATCCACTGGCTCACAGCCAGGTAAAATAAGTCCTCAAAAAATAGGGGAGCATTCTCATAGTGGATGCTTTCCCTAGTACATACATAAAAAATAAACATGTAGGTTTGAGGCCCTCCCTCCCTCTCCCGAGAACGAATCTTGTATCAGGAGCTAAAATAGGACCGATAATGGCTACCACCATGGATATGCACGACATAAAAACTCGGTGTGCTCGATCACATGCCATCATCATCTCCACCACCACCTCTCCCAGTCATGCCCATTCATCCACAAGAATCCCACTATTCATGGCATAGGCTCTTCCCCAAGCATCCTCGTAGTCTCAGAGCTGAACCACCAAAAATGTTGACTGTGCCTCTGTCACATCAACACTCTCCCGTAACATCTCAATGTCCATTACAACACCTGAAATCGAACCCTCCCTAGAAGGACCACCGATCTCAAGATGTCGATGTTTCACCTTCCTCTCAAGTCTGCCCCCCTCCTAAGGATCTCTTCATTGTCACGGTACAACAAGACAGCCAACCACCCCATCCTTCACGCATAATTTCCTACTCAGTAGGCCAGTTTTCATTCATGTGGCCCTACATACGCAATTAAAAATAGATCATATCAACATCATATCAAAAAATGCATCATAAGCAGTATACATGCCAAAAAATGTAAATGTATAAATAACAAGTGAGCATACATGTTGGACCCCAAGCCTCATGAGGAGGGATCCCCATATATTGATCACCCATAAAGTTCACTCCACGATACGATTACTAAAGGATAATTTGAGGGTTTGACATCAACCAACCCTCCACCTCGATGTAATACCCCAGTACACCACCACCAGCCCATGACATCACGGGCGCGCACACCCTAAAACCAACACTAGTAAAAATTGAGAAACTATTGACTATGTGACTAAAAAAGTTAGCCACCGCAAATTCTCCAAGTGAATACTACCAAAAATGAGAAATTTTAAGTGATCGAACTAAAAATTTCCAACATAAATGACTAATTTATTCTTGTCCTAAAATATACGACTAGCTAATAAGTAATATAACTAAAAATGACTAATCTGAGCAAATAATTTAAACTGAAATATGTTTATCTTCTAATACTGTGTTAATGAGATTTAAGTGAAGTACCCCGAAAGTAATGGGCTACCTACAAATACTTGAGTTTATTTATAAAAATATTAATATATTTTAAGATTTTTTCCACTTCGTTAAGAATTAGTAGATATTACCCTTATGTGTAAATCTCATGTCCCATTTCCCTCTTTATATGAGCATACTTGCTTACATTAAGGAGTGCTTCAATAGTTTCTATTGATGCCCTCATGCCAAAATGATCACTCTCTAGGATTTGAAAATCATTAGATATAGCCTGTAATTAAAGTGTCTTATTTTTTCTGAAAAACTAAAATTAAAATTAAAAAATAAAATTCAACCCCAATATGGGTAACATGCTCAGATAAAAAAAAAAAAATAGTAGCAACATAGGATACAATGGAAATTGAAATTTTTGGCTAATATAAAATTAAACTATTAAAATTACTTTCCCACTACACTTTTTCTTTTCCTTCTGAGCGTTATTTGGTGAGTTGTATGTATGAAGGGGCATAACATCATCATCAGATGTGCTTCATAAATTTCTTACAACACGACCGATGAAGTTTATGTTGTACATGATGATCCCATATTGGATAATGGCATTAATGAGTTGTATGAAATCATATAGGTTTAAAACATGGTGTTTATCCAAGCTAACAAGAATATACAAAATTTTAAATCTCTCTGAATTAATTAACCTATTAAAATTACTTTCCCACTACTATTTTTCCTTTCCTTGTGAGTGTTATTTGGTGAGTAGTATGTATGAAGAGGTATCAACATCATCATCATATGTGCTTCAAAAATTACTTACAACACGACCGAGTGAAGTCCATGTTGTAAATTCACACCAGTAGGGTTGTTTGTTTCATTATGATTTTATATTAGCAAAAACTTCGGTGGGTGTTTTTCTCTTAACATAAGACGAGACAATTTAGTCAAGTAAACATCTTTTTGTTTTGTTTTGGATAATTATTCTGTATACTATAGTGGTGAGCATACACCACCTATCGAGAGGTGGGGGCCTATTTACCTAATTGGTTGTTTATACGGCCTCACATTAAACGTCATCGTAGCTTAACAAATGCAATAAACTCTTTGCTGAAGTGTGCTGGCCATTTGAGGAAGTGAACCTTGATAGGGTCTCTACCCTTGCTCCCTCTATTCCCATTGTGCTTCTAGGAAAAAATATTCAAAGGTTTGGTTAGTTTTACTTCAATGAGAACTGATTCCTCATTTTCCTCATATAAATTAGGGTGAAATATGGTCTCCACTAAAACGATATGCCTATTCAGGTAATATTATTGACATTTTCAAGTATTAGAAAAGGAAAAATATGGAGAAAAACTTTGCTAGTTTGCAGGTTGAATGGACCTAGTATACAACATGCCATTTAAATACACATAGGATATATGGTGATCAAGAACACCATTGCAGATTCCCCCAAATTTTGGATCCTATAGACGGCTAAAATGAGTCTGAAAAGCTTCTCAAAGCGTAAACTATGGTCACTAAAATAAACTAGGATGATGTTTTGTGCAACTGAACATTCACAACGGATCACACTACCTTATTTGGAATGATATTTTATAGGTCTAACACAAAAATGAAAAAAATTGAATAAACATTGCACCATCTTATGATATTTTATACTTTATGTTTATTTAAGAACCACAGATTCAAATTTTAGTTTCTCATTCAGTTAGTGGAGTATTTTCCATGCTTAGTTTGATGCATGTGAACAACAAGGAAATAAATGTGCAATAATGAAAATAAAATGTATTATCCATGTTTGGATGACACTTGAAGCATGACAAATTGAATTATTACCAAAGTTTTACATGAGACAAAAAGGATAGTATTACCAAATCTATCAGTATATTCTAATTCCAAATATTAAAAATTCTACTGTAAGTATATTCTTGGTTGCAACATTAAAAATGATGCAAAACAATTGGGGAGGTTGCATCCAACTACCTGGTCCTAGAAAATTTGTGAAGCTTTCAATTAAACTAATGTTAATTTCTCTTGTGACAAGGCATGTGGCACTAGTAACAGAAGAACGAATTGATCTATATGATTTTCTGGAAAACTAATCATGTGAAGGTTCTCAATTAGAGCTTTTGTTACACAAACTAGAAGCAATTATGTTATTACTAAAAATTCTCTCTCGATAGCCTTATCCTTGAATGTTGTATAATATTTTTGTGATTACTACCAACATACTCATGACATCATGTATTTTAAGAGCATTTGTATATGTCAATGACCATGAACCAGGGGTTGAAGGCCGTTTATATATGTGTGATACAATGGAAATAACTACTAGAAGCTATTCATCACATGAACATGTCTTGGAATAACATTTGTCTGTGCTAATAGCCATGAACTAGGGGTTGATGACCATTCATATATGTGTGATACAAGAGAAAATAACTTACTATAACTTGAATGAACGTTCACTGGAGGACTTGTAGACCAATACATTTGGAAATTGATCCTAAAATTATCTTCAGCTGTTATGCTTCACATACTATATTAGGCCTTAGCAAAAAAGTGGGTCTCAATGGCCACTTCATAGAAATATTTCTAAATGCCCATAAAATCAGCCAAATAAGATGGCTTTCCCTCAAATTCCCATTTTAACACATTTGTTATCATAATTTCCTATCTGGAAACCTATATAGGCATGGCCATGGGAATCCCATACTTTAGAGAACTTGAAATACTAAGCCATTATTTTTTCCATACAAACTAGTATGATGAACTCTGAGGGAAGTTCTTTGTAATACTTCATTGATATTTGCATAATAGAGAATTTTCTCGTATTAATTTTCTATATTTATATTTTTATAGTAACTAAATTACTCCTAATGGTGCAGTGAAGTTGGTTTCAAAGGATTCATCACCATATAATGTAATATAAATGGGACACCAGGACCATAGCATCACTGTGTTGGTCAAAGTTAGTCCACACCATATTTCTAGTTTTGATAAGTTTTAGAGCCAGTAGTTGAACATGATAGTTGGTTTGATGCCACAATCCAACTCTAAATTAAATGCTATGAGATTCACTATATAAAACACTTCTCCCTACTCCATATAACTAAGGGTCATCATAAAAATATGACCACGTACCATCCCTACCAACTTATACAACAATATTCCTAGGAGGCTTAGGTACTGTCCTACGGGGAAAAATATTTTAAAGAATTAAGTCCATATCAAATAGAAAATCACATTGAATCGGAAGAATCTTCCTATCTTAAAATAAGTTGACATTCCTAGCCTGCTAAATAATCATGCTATGATCCATGGAATTTCTTTGTAATCCTTCACTAAAGAGTTATGACACCAACCTATTAGACCATTTTCAACTGTGCCACCAATTAAGATATTTTTCAACCTAGTCAAAAGTTTAATCTCCCTTAGAATTTGCATAGTGTAGTAATAGTCCATGACAAGATGTTTATTGGAATTGTCACATACCTTGCATGAATTACACCTATCGAATCTTTCTCTATTCCTTCTCATAATATTATACCAAGTCAATTGTTTTTTTTATAATAAAAATCATATAAAATTCAAGCCTTTGAAGGATATTTAAATATCTAAACTCTCATCCTCCACCAGAAATGATTCCTCTTCTCCCCATCAAAACTAATAGAAATATATCTAGATTTTTGCAAATAAACCCTAGAGTGGTTCTTTTACCATATTTTTTTTTCTATCTTCTTAGTTAATCTGACATAGCTAGACTTGAGGCTTGCAATAAAAACTTTGTAGGAATTACCATAGTCACCTCTAAAATCTAATGAATGCCACCTTTGACCTCCAAATAGAAGTAATATTTGGAACTGAAATCTGAGAAATATTGAAGTATATTTTCTATTAAAAAATGAGTCATATGATCTAGAAGCAAAAATTTCATACCAGTCCCAACCCATGGGTCCTCCCCAAATCTAACACAAGCCTCGTTGGCCACCTTTCACACAAAAACATCCCCAATTCATTGCAAAGACAAAATAATTTATTTCCAAATAAGAGAATAATTGCGTAAGATGTTTTAATGCTCTCTAATCCAGTATTGAACAAATAATGAAGTTTAGATAAAAAAAACTTGACGCCATAGACCTTTTCTTAAATAAGCTTAAAAACACTTTTGGCTGCTACGACTTTGGAAAAAAAAAAAAAATTGAGTTTCCAAGCGCATGGCGCTTTTTGAATACCTAATTTAGGCCACTTTACCCAAAGGATACTTCTTTTCTTATTGTACCCTGTTCAAAGAGCCTAAATCTTAACCTTCTCAACTGCTTCAAAATCATGTTTGGAATCTAGGAGAGTGACAAACCCAATTGACAAACGAGGGTTGATGGAACACAATACATAGGTTGCTAAAATAGAAACTATTTTTTTGGGCCTGTGAATATACCACTGCAACGGTGCCACTATTTGTACTTGGTAATTTAAACTAAATTTGGGTAAGTGTTGGTTGTTATGAATTTTAAAACTAAAGAAGAATCAATATATGTTGCAAATTATTCAATATGTTTTCCATTTTATTATTCTATTGGTTTTATGTTGCTGGGCTTCTCTCATATCCTTTGATTATTTTTCAAATATAAAAGAGATGGTAGAGCCTCGACAAGGATGTCAAGATGCATATACAAGCTAACTTTGAGTCTTAGTTATGTGTTGTATATTATTTGAAGATGGAAATAGTGATGTGAATTATTTTTGGAATCTCTATTGTTTCCAGGTATGCCCTAGCCGGAGTAGTGTTTTCCAATCACGCTAACTTGCACAATCATGTTTCCAAGGTAATTCCCTAACTCTAAAGGATATTAACTAGATGTATGCAAATCAGTTCATGGTATGCATATTGAAATAATTTTTGAGCTGTGATACAAGGTAAATACAATAATAGTAAATTTAGTTTTCATGAATCCAACAAAGTGTGTAGAGCCTCATCCTTGAGAAAAAATAAATTTTATAATTGAAGTTGATCAATATAGAGTACAAATTTCTGGTATAAAGAGTTAATAAAATAAAATATTCCTTAATAAAATTTCTCGGGATCATGCATACACTCTAGTTTTTTATAGATCTTGTTTGGTGTAAGTTGTAAGAGATTTGTCATTTATTATCCAAACCCATCACAAATAATCATGAATTCTGAAATATTCTACAAGGGAAATATATATACTATATATATATAGGATCAAAGATATGATTTAACAGTCTGATGTACTTATATAATATTTGAAGATATGGGTCACAGAAAATGGTGGTGACCTATAAGATTCATGGACATAACTAGGTTTTGTTTATATTTCATATTATTCATTATTTTTGTGTTACATGTGACCCCTAATTGGATTCCATGTATGAGACTTTCATTAATGCTATCCAGGGCATTGAACTATCAAATGAGGAAGAAATGGAGAAATATATAAAGGCATTGTAACCAAAAATGACAGTCAATGTTGTTTTCTTTTATTAACGTCAACCTTGTAATCGTGATTATTTCCAGCCACGTCTCACCTCTGTGACCTACTTTTTGTATGTTTCTAGTGAATAACATACAAGTAGAGAATATACATGATGAAAAAGGGACAAGAGGATTTAGGATAACATGCAAAGAATTTGTTATTTGATTGAACATTAAACTAAATACATCTATGTTTCTTATCTTATGTACTAGGTGGAATTATGTTAGATAAGTTATAAGAATCAAAATACAACTTATTCAAAAAAAAGTGTAGCTTTGTTCAAGTATAGAAGCTTGATTATATGTTACCAAAGAGGGTTGAAAATGCTTATTATCTCACCATGATCAAGTCACTTTCCTATCAACTAGATTACATGTGAGGATGAATGCAATGTCCCTAGGGAATTTTTTCCCTTAGGGTTTCCTAAATACAAGAAATATTTCACAAAATTCACTGTATCCTCAGTAGAAGGTTCAAAACATAGGTAGAACAAATAACTTGATGTGATGGATCCATAAGGCACACTAAAACAAAATATTAATCAGAGAAGTCTGAAATTTGAAAAAATCCTCTAAAACCTTTGTCAACGAAAAATAAGGTACAATAATGAATAGATAGGAAACATCAATAGAATATACCAAATTATAGATCGAAAAGTATTAATCCCTAATGTAATTATATCACTGGACCATTAATGGTATTCCATAGATTTCTTTGCAACCACTCTCAGTTCATTAACATGAAATCAGGTATGTGGAACTTGACCCACATTCACACAACAATTATTGTACAATTCACACAACAATTATAGTACAATTGACTGCTAAACTATTTAGCTATCCTACTATACTACTAGATATACTCCTAACCTTATAATAAGCCACATAGATTAGTCCACTTGCAGGCTTCGTGTTATTACTTTCTTCTAACTCATTGTTCGTCCAAACAAAACAAAATTACCATTGCTGTCCCAGTATGGTCCGCTGCCTCTTAGAAGAAGAAACAGGGCCCTCACTACTTCATAGAATGATTAATTCTTGGACCAGTGCCATAAAAATCTAGGGATGGGATTAGGGTGGTACCACTACCCTAAGCAGCCCTATGAAGAAAAAAACATCCTCCTAACATTCCTGAGTGTGCCTCTAATCAAACAAAATAAATTTAGGAGTGTTTCCATAGTGATTTTAGTTGTGGATCCATCCATGATTATGGTTCTTGTGCCTCAAGTATGGCCTTCGGTGCCTTGACCCCCTCATCGAAGATGTTGATGACCACGTAACTCTCAAAGATAGCCTCCTTTTCATTAGGATATCCACAGAACATTCCCTTACTACCCTCAACTAGAATTTCTGAGACCACGTAAGCCTTATAAAATATAATAATTTCTTTCCAAACCATATCAAAGGTATCTCGAGAGCTGTCTCACAACCTTCATATATTTTCACAGTGGCAGAGTGATCCAAACGTAGAGATCCTCTAGGTTTGCATCACTCCGTCACTCAGTTTTCCAAACTTGATTTTATAAGTCTGATGTGCTATAGTTATTGCTTTTTGATTCATTTTAACTTTATGTATTTCTCGCTAACTCTGAAATTACATCCACATAAATTTTCTCCCCCACTATTACTTTGATATTCATCCTCTTCATCTTCATTGTTACTTAACTTTGGTAACTCCTCTCTTGGTTGTTTTTAGTTCAGTTTTTGGGAAACACTTTTTTTACTTAATTTTTTGGTCAACTACATATTACATGTTGCCATAATAGTGTTATCATATTTGTAGGCTAATGCAACCATAATATATTTCTAATATAAAACTAGTTGTTCAAACTTGGTTTCTTCACCGGTACACATGATAATGAATTTTCTTCTAGCCTAGAAAAAGTACATATTTTAAGTTGGAATAATAGCTCCTTCTTGAATTTATTTTCCCCAAATAAATTGTACTAATTCATATTAGATACCTACACCAAAAACTAGAACATAAATTAATTGGTCTTTAACAAAAGTATACGACATTGTTGGAGTTGTTTCATAGTGAATTTCACAACATGCCATCACAAACATTACTTCAGGAATATAGTGAAAAAAAAAGTGGGAAAACATTATAATCACATATATGGTATATGTTCTTCCTATGGGCACAACGTATTTTCCATACACATCCTTGTATCATAGATATATTATAATTATTTCAGTCCTAGGACAAACATTAGAATTCATATGTCACACCCATGACTATTCAACAGAAGCATAATTACAACATTCACCAGTTACATTAATGCATAAAAATTTTAATCTAGATTTTTTGTAGAGTAAACTACTAATTCATGATTTTATCCACGATTTTGATCTCAAAATCTCATGCATACTACATTGGATAATTTTAATTCATTATTCTATTTGTGGTCTAATACTATATAATCATGAAATTAGTCTATTATATTAATAAGGTTTGGTACACACTACTGTTTTGGAATATTAAGTTTGATTGGCACATAACTTGAGGTTCATTGGGATCTGAAACTGACTTGTTTTGCAAGAAAGTATTGTAGATGAGCTCATTGTAAGACTTGTAAGTTGGACTAGAATTATAAAAATTTCTGATCACTTTGAAAAGAGTTGCAGACTCAGACCTATTGTTTGTGGAAGAAACGTAATAGTATATCATTTCTAGCTTTATAATATCATTTTTATTGTTTTCATGGATATGGTGTGACATCAGAGGATCAACATTTTTTTCAGCTGAAATATTGCATTCTCTTATGACAGTTTGAGGATTCCTTCAAGAAAAACCTAATGCCTTTTTTTTGTATTATATACATGTTTTAATATGAATTCCCTTGGTATAGAATGTATTTTGACATAAATCACGTGGAAAATAGTCACAAAACTTGTTGTGGGAAATATCTATTTCTTTTAGCACACCTAGGAGGTCTCTCTTATGATTGGATTTTGTGGTACGAGTGAATTTGAATTAGTTCCCAATGGAAATTGTTAGGCATGAAAATGAATAATTTTGTACAATTATTGTGACTCTATTTGGCAGTCTGGTATATTAAACCTTTAGAGATATTTCAAATCCCTTAATGATGTCAGATTTTGTGAATTTGTTTTTCCATCACCTTATGCTAGAGTAGATGCATTCACTTTTATTTAAAGGTATTTTCATCTCTAAATGTCAGGATATACTCTCATTTTCTATTCTTTCTTTGGGATTCTCAAGGTTTATTTTTTCTTAATTATTTCTGAAGGATTTTTGGGAGAGGATAACTATATATGAGAAAAATGAATTTTCATGTGAAGGTTTTTAATGTTAGTGGTGAATATGGTAATTCACAAATGGGTTCTGGGTTTGGGTTTTCAGGAAATGTGTATTTGTTTACCATAGTGGTTTTCACATGTCATCCTTTTAATGTCATATAACTTAGGTATCTAGTATCCACAAGTTTTATTTTTTCTTGAATTTTTATATGATGCATCTCCTCATATTAATTTCAATCGTTTGTGTTGATACAATCCTACATATGTTTTATTTCTTCATTTTCCTTGTATAAAGTCCATTCTAGATAATGGAACTTTGGTGCATTTTGGGATATGGTCTTCAAGAACCAAAAAATAAAACATGTCTTAATTTTTTTTTTTATAAGAGAAATAATACCTTTGTAACTAGATATCCAAGTTAAAATGATAAACAGAAAACAAATCTCAAGTGATACACATAAAAAATAGGTCAGCCAAATTTGAGCCCATGAAAGTAAATATTTGCAGAAATCTCATTATGTAATTTAGAAGAAATTGTAGCTAAGCCTGCAATGTTTAGGCCTATTGGAAACTAATCAGGCAATCAACCTTCTATTAATGTGTAGACTTGTGATCAAAATTTGTCAAAGTGGGTGCATATTGGACCAGGTACAAGTCCTAGGTTATTTGGAAACATTGCTTTCTTCTAATTTTGTTGGTAATATTTCCTTTATACCGTGATCTAACAAATAAATTGGTCGTTTCAATGGTACTTATTTTTATTAATTTTATGAATAGTTTACAACTTCACTTTATTTAACTTTTTTTCAACAATTTTGATATCAATTTCCACTGCCTTCTCTTTTATAGGAAAATAGGCTCTTCTAAAGAAGAATAAGATCACATATATTATGGTTATCTTCTTCCATAATAAATATGGCCCATAGGACTCCAAAACTATGTCCATCTCGAAAAACATTCAAGCTTTTCATACATTTAAAAAAGAAAAATATCTACAAGGCTCTTCCTACTCATGGTAGGAAAAAACAAATGATGGGATCTTACACATTACAAATATTTATATGTATAATTGAACAACAAAAATATCGCTTAATAACCCCAGAGTAGAAGGCTGAAACTGAATTTGGTTGTGTATTTCTTGTTGTGTCCGTCTCCCTGCAATGTGTCTAAGAGGTTGAATTGAAGTTTTTTCTTCAATAATCATTGGGTTTTAGCTTTTGTTGATTGTCGATGTTGTAAAGAAGTTTATCCAAATAGATGAGAACTATATTCTTCAAATATTGATTTTTTTGTGATGAAGAATATGTATGGAGATTTATAGTATCTAAGAGGATACACTGATGGTTCAATTCTCTTTGCTCAAACAAGGCCTACTTGGTTTTCCCTATTCTATGAAGGAACATTCCAAATGAGGTATTTTTTTTAAAATAATTTCTTTAAAAACTATGTTATAGATGCACATAGGTGAGAGAAGAGAACTAGGGTATCTGTGATGAGACACCTTGGATAATTCTGGGAGTCAAGTGTTGAATCCCAAGAGAACCTGTGGGTGTTTACGCTAACATAGAAAATTTCAAGAATGAAGATAGCAATCAATATATATATATATATATATATATATATATATTAAGAAACGCTTTATCTTGCCCCATTCTTGTAACTGCAAAATGAGAGTTGGGTAACATAGTAACCACCTCGGGTCAATTAAGGTGGCATGTTAGGAAAGTTTCCAAGATTAGATGGGGTGCATATCCCTCAAATACTAAGTCACATGGTTTGGGTTCGACAATGATTAGGTTTAGTTCAAGTTTTAATTTTTTATGGTGTTTGGATAAGGTTCCCCAATAGGTTCGTCTATATAAATTTTCTTTATATATAGATATATTAACTTTAAAATGAAATATAGGATAAAATTGTAAGGAATAAAGTTCAATAAGAATAAAAATGCTATCACAAACATGTAAACTGCAAGGATATATTACAAGCTTGAGTGGTGACATGACGTTATGATTTTTTATCTATGGACTTGGTTAATGGATATGAGGTTCGATGAGATTCGTTGAACCTCATAATATTTTTAAGGTTCGCCAAAATTTGAACCTCAAGGTTGAAGTTCTACAAACCATATGACATAGCTTAAAGGAAAAGATGCATGTATGTATAATTCCACTCTCGTCTAGTGGGTTCAACTTATTAGGAATAGTTCTTTCATGAAAGTTGTGAGCACTAATCCGAAGGTCACGAAAATATCTAGGGTTCAATTTTATTTCAGTTTAGGTGTTTTTGTGCATGTGGCGATATTCATTGTACCTCTTAGTATATAAAAGAGAAGGTGGTGTATAGGTATTATTCAATACAACATTTTAGAGTAGGAAGCAATGGTTGAAAGGTATAAATTGAATATTTCACTATATTTATTCTTTTCAAGAGAAATAAACAATTATATGAATTGAGTTTTAGATTTGTGTACCTGCTTCTTCTTTCCTCAGTTTGATGTGTTTTAGGTCCTAGTAAAAATCAGATTGTAGTTTTTATAGAGATTTCAATTATTTTGTTTTCTTCAATATGTAGGTTACAAATGAAACTAAGGATGTTACCATGTCCTAAAAAAATTTAATGCAAATTAGTCATATCACTCTCTTGCTACAAACTTTAACAATTGTCCTTGCAGAACAGTACCAATATTGTTAGGGTGAAAGTGTAGATGAGTGCCCATCTAGTTAGGGTAAAATGGTGCAAGAAACATTTTTGAATATTTTTCTTTGTTCGTATGAGATTGCAAAGATATATTTTATTGCACAAAGAAAGGGTAAATATCAAAAGGGAACTTTTAAGGCACAAAATAATTGGTACATATTCCATCAGACTAAAATATTTTTATTCCGGTCTCTAGTAAACTACAATATTTTTATTTTGGTCTCCATTAAAAAAAAAAAACTTTAAATTTCATCTCTATAGATAAAGAGGAAGGTGACACCATCCTTTGTGGTGTACAACATCCAAAAGTGAGTAATATTTTTCAGTTAAGTTTATTCTCCCTTTATTATCTATCCAACCCAAGGACTGACTAGTAAAAGGTGAATTCATTTTTTTTCATTTGAAAAAAGGATATTTTATCGAACCAACGATTTTAGGAAATGTGAATCCATTTTAGATATTTGTGCCAGTGTTAGTTGATGAACTTTAAAACTGAACAATAAGCAATATATCTTACAAATGACTCACAATATGTTTTCCATCTCATTATTCTCTTGGTTTCTCTTAGTGTGTTTCTCTCCTATCCTCTATTATTATTTTGAAAATTTAAAAGAGAAATGGTAGAGCCTTGACAAATATGTCAAGAAACAAATATAAGATAACTCTAAGTCTTATTTATGTGGTGTATACTATCTGAACATGGAAATATTGATGTGAATTACTTTTGGGCTCTCATTTGTTTCTATCTATGCCCTCACTAATGCATTTCTTTCCAATGATGATGACTTACACAACCATATTTTTTTAGGAAATTCCTTAAATTTCAAGATTATTAAATGGATGTGACTACGAATAAGTAAAGGCATGCCTATTGAAACAATTTTCCAGTTGGGATACATGTTAAATACATCAATAGTAAATTTAATATTCATGAATCCAAAAAAGTATGTAGAGCCTCATCCTTGAGAAAAATAATTGTAAAATTGAAATTGATGCATATATGCTACAACATTATGGTAGCAACAATTAAATTAGTAATATATGCCTTCATATGAACTTCAATTATTAATATCAAACACCAGCTCTAGTTTGTTATATATCTTGTTTGGTGTAATTTGTAATAGATCCGACAATCATTATGCAAAGCCATCATAAAAAACATGAAGTTTGAAATATTCCACAAGGGAAATCTATATACTATAGATATATGTGATGAATGATATGAAGGATTAGTTTGTTGAATTTATAAAATGTTTGAATATATGGTTAAGTGAAAATGGTGTTGACCTATAGGATTCAATGACGTAACTAGGTTTAATTTATATTCGATATTATTTAGTATATGTATGTTACATGTGACCCATCCTCAAGATTCATCATCCTCGAATAGTTAAATAAATCCAAAGAGAATATCTTTGAAGCTTTAAATAATTTTTTTCCATTTCAAATGAATCGATGCATCATAGGTTTCTTGAAAAAAGTTCTTGGATTGTAGCTCCATGTATGACTTTGATTTTGAGTTAAAGTTGCATTGGAAATCAGATTCTGGGAATGTAAGGAGAATATTATCCTTGTTCGTAGTGAAGTGGATAATTTTATTATTTGACATGAGAACTCTTGTGACTAGGATTCTTGTCAATCATCAATGTGACTTGATTCGGTAGAAAATTTTGTGTAAGCCTAACCTTGTTCCAAGTTTCTTGAAATCTCATCAAATTTAATGCCCCACCCACATGTTTTATGCTTCTTCCATAAACATGAATAATTTTCAAACTTAGAAACACATGAGCCTACTCTACTCTACTTTTTCACTTTTTCTTTGTTGAGAAAAATACAAACAACCCACGAATTTAAATCAAGATATTTTTGGTCTAATCACTATTATAAAATGATGAAATTAGTGACTAGGTGGCTAAAAACGTTAGTCACCATGATTATTTCAAGTGAATTGATACTAAATTTGAGAAATTTTAAGTGACCGAACCAAAAATGACTAACTTAAGCGACTAATTTATTCAAAGGATACAGTATACGACTAGATAATAAGTGACTAAACTAAAACAGACTAACCTAAATGACCAATTTAGTCTAGGAGTAAAATATATGACTAGATAATACGTGAAAAAAGTAATAATGATTAACGTAAATGTCTATTATAGTCCAAGAATAAAAATACGACCAAATAAAAAGTACAACAAGTATATGAATTAGTCATTTATGTTATTAATTTTTAATTGTGTCACACCAAAAATGGAAAATTGCAATTTTGATACCGAAGTGTTACAATTCATTACATGGGCCTATGAATCCACATGTACTGTTAAAATTTAGACACAAAGGGCTCTCTTAATCCATATACGTAGAATCTTCATAAAGGTCCAATGATAAGGCTCCAATACCCAATTTTGCTATGAAAAGCCTATGCATGGAAGAAACATCCCTCATAGAGGATAAAAAATATCCCTTAGAGAATATAGTTACTGTAGTGATTTGAAGCATTTTTAATGGCCACTGGTTGGTTATATATGACTAAGTCCCATTTTGTTTATTTCCTTCCTTGGCCTCAGTAAAGGCCATGATACATATTATTATTATGAAAAACATACTAAATGCCCATATTTTCAGCTATAATTTTTGTTCATGACAATTTAACATGAACTATTAACTTATAAAACTAACTTAAAAATAAGACAATTATAATCTATTTACTAATATTAAAAATAAAATAATTTAATTCATTTATCTCTAATTTTTACTTAGTGAAATGCTCATGTTTTCGAATTATATCACTCATAAAAAAAATATGAAACATGATAACCAACAACATGCTATCCCTTATATTTACACTCACCTACTCCAATGCTTTGTATAAATAAGAGAAAAAAAACAACTAAGAGAACGACCAAAACACATGTCTAGGAAGCCATTGCCATCATGCTATACCACAATCAAATAAAACGAGTAGAATATCTCCAATTTTTGCAAAACCTTCCCATGCTATCACCGAAATACAATGGATTATTAAAATTTAAATTAATATATTGTTGTGCCCTAATAGTTATGTTATCAGAAGTGTTAGAGGGCAGGGAAGAAAATGAAGGAAGAATTTTTTTAATATCACAAAAGAAAATTATGGGTATATGTTTTTGATGAAACTATGTAATTTCACTCAAGATGCTAATGTTTGGAAGCAGATTTAAGAAATAACGTTGCAAGCATGTTGTTTACCTGAGTTATTTAACACTCATTTAGATATTTTGAAAGTCCAAGTAGAGTTCTCTTGAATTGAATGAGATATGGTAGATGGGTATTTTTACTAGTCCACGAACTTCGGAGGGTTTATGGTCTTGATGGTGTATTACTTGGGGGGATATATATGGTATTGAAGTTTCTCGATGAAGGAATTCATTTGCTATTGAATATCATTTACAGGATACCGGGGATAATGAATTGAATCATTGAGTACCAAACAGTTTGAGTGGTAGTGGATGTTGCAACATCAATCTAAAATGGAGGTGCAAGTGTAGATGGGATTCTATGGCTCATACATGCATGTTATCACTTACATTTGTCTTTTTCCTAGCATCCATTAGGGGAATTTTGAAGTCTAAAATGGGCCTCCTAAGGAAATTATAAAATAATAGTGGAAATAATAAAATAAGATCTGATTACATCATCAAATTTTAGAGGGAAAAGAATAAACTACTTTTTCAACTCGTATTTTCAACTTATCTCCCAAATTTTTACTCAAATTTCAAGCAGAAGTACTCATTGGATACAAAATTTAATTCCTCATCCAGGGAGTACCCATGTTGCATACTTTCGAAGGACCCTACTAAACGAAAAATGAGAAATACATGAAAAACGTGATTGCAATCACTTTTTTAAATGTATTTCTCATTTTTCATGTAGCAGGATCCATCGAAAGTATGCAACATGGGTACTACTTGGATGAGGAATTAATATTTACATCCAACGAGTACTCCCGCTCGAAATTTGAGTAAAAACTTTGGGAGATAAGTTGAAAATATGAGTTTAAAAAGTAGTATTATTAGTTTATTATTTTTTCATCTTTTTACCCTTTTACATAAAAAATGGAGAATCATCCCCCATGGTTGACATCATCACCTTGAATCCTATTGATTCTTATAAAGTTTATTTTGGTTTTACATTTTACTTAGGAGGCCCATTTTAGACCTAAAAATTCCCCTAATGATTTCTAATTTTTGGGGCTTTGGGGATGTTCTTGTTTGGCATACCTTCTCTCCTTTCGAGAAATCTTCCATGATCCCTTTTTGGTGTTGAAAGGGTAATTAAGGATATGGTATATCATATTTTATGGTGGAAGAAATACATTAGAATTGCATCCTATTAAGGAGGTAAATGATCCTTTACATGCATTCTTAAGGTCCTCTTAACTGAATTTTCCTAGTAGGGAGGTGACTTTGGAGATTTATGAATAATGTCACTAACGAATTAATAATTTAAAATGGCTAATTTATTAGCTTATCAATCTCAACAAGAAGTAATTTTGAACAAAAGAAGCTCAGTTTGGCCTGTTTCTAATCATATATTTACATGTGCATCAACTTCTCATAGTAGTTATCTGAGAAATTTTATGGCATATCCTTTTCTCTATATTCAAGTTTGTCATCTTCATTTCAACAGAGCCATCATAGTTTATTGTTTAGGGTAATGGCTTCTGAATCCTTAAAGCTCTTCATAGTTACAATTTTGTGAGAATTCAATGTTTAAAATTATTTGAAATGGATGGTGACTTTATTCTCTTGGAAAATTATTTTTCACGTTTTTTAGAACTAAAATTCTACATTATTTATATCAAACTAATTTTCTTTTTGTCCATAATGTTCAATACATGGTATTTATTAGTAGTTTGATCTTTTTTACTAAGGAAAAATTATTTTCATTTCAAAGTGATCACCTGTAAAGGTGCTTTCAGGTACAAACTATAAAATATTTACTTTTATGTATCCCTCCTAACTTCTAGAATTTTTTCAAACTAAAATCCATAGACCTATAGTATGTTTATTTTGAATCCCTATTAAATAATATTTCTCATGGTTTGATCCATGGGTCAACACCATTCATATAAAATTTCTTATAACTATTCGTTATTAACAAAGAAGCTTAAACTAAAAGATAAAGGCAAAGACAACAAAATTTTTCTTTCTTCTGATAGTGCTTCTCTCGTACAAGTGGATATTTTTTGTTACTGAATTATTGATTATGGATGAGTAGTTCAGCAGACTCTATAGTTTCATCTTGGTGGGACAACGAGAGGCATTGTTGAGCTTGTTTTATGAGAGGTGCACCATCTTTGTTAGAGATTCTAGACTTCATATCGAGTATACCCCCTTGAATATAATGGATGTGTAAGCCATCTATCCCTTCGTGTACCAAAATTATTTTGATCCTACTACAAATTTTCAAATTATGGATTTTCATACTTGAATTTAGCTATGAAATATTCCTATTTGAGGTTTCAACATAAAATTTTATCATCTTTCAAATAATTTTTGACTTCAACTCTGGATTTTGAAGGACCTCAAAAGTCTCCTAGAGTTTAAATTCCCTACATTTCTGCAATCTACACATAATATGTATTACTCCTTTAACTAATCCAACATTATGGTAGGTTCATTTTTCTATCTACATCTATGAATGTGCTGAGAGGAAGTTTTCATCATTCTCTTGGAGCTCAAAGTTCTCCATGAGGCGACACCAATTTCTTATCAAATTTCTCCATGAGATCACACCTATTTCTTATAGGATTTAGTAATAAATTATGGATCGTGATAATACATAGGGTGGTATGAAATTTTTTCCTTGATTTTCCCTTCGATTCTTTGATATAAAGTGGCATTCACTCGATTTCAGATAATATAATTTCAATAATTACCACTAGCTTCATCCTCTCATAAATTTTGAGGTGTGAGGGAGGATGGGTGGGGTTGCTAATTCATGGCTTAAAATCAATTAGAGAGGATGACCAGTTCGATATTCCACCATTGCCTCTTGAATAATTTTTATCAGCTCTAATAATTTTGAGGTTCTCCCTCTCAATGGATGTGAGGATGAAAGTATTTTCCATGTCCCTTGAAGATAAATCATATGACTGGTTTGTGACCTAGGAGGTTAATCATGGCCTTTGGTTCTCCTAAGAGGTTAGTAATTATTAATTATATTATGTTAAATTGAACACTAAACACAATTGGAAATATCCTTCAAAGACATGAACATTAAATAATATTGGCAATATACACCATCCAAGAGCCACTTAAATTTTGTTGATAAATATAAAAAGTAGTCCTAATTTGAAAAGATAAACTAAAATGACTTTTAATTGATTAGATATTTTTATTTTTTTGATATAAAAATGGATTAATTAATAAAAATCCAAATATTCTTAAAAAAAATTGAAAATTAAATTCCTGCTAAGAAAATTTTAACTAAAGCCAACCCAAAGAAAGTTTAAAAAAATTAGTGTTTGCCCAAATATATTTTAGCGGTAGTTAATAGATATTTAAGAATATAGGAGGGTTTTGGATCTTGGGGGAGTTTGAACGATGGTGACTTACAACCCTACAAATGTTGAGAACATTCTAAAGACACAATTCAATAATTATCCGAAGGGAAAACCTTTCACGACCATCCTCCAAGATATTTTTGGAAGACAGATCTTCAACACTGACAGTGATGCCTAGAGGTTACAACAGAACGTTACTAGCTACCACTCCACCTCCATTCCCTACGTAATTTCAGTGTAAAATCCATGGGAGAGGTCACATATCGACTTCTTCCAATTCTTCACCATGCTAGTGAGACCGAAAGGTGCTTGGATTTGCAATACATTTTACAATGATCTGCATTAGTTACGATTTTCAAGGTTGCGTTCACAGTCGAACCTGATCCGAATTCTCTGGATGTGACCCTTCCTATTTCAGACTTCACCCGACTTTTCACTATGTCCATGGAGCTCTTCTCAAAGAGAGCCACATCGATGATATCGTTGCAATGGAAGATAAAGAATAAGATCGACATCGGATCAGAGAAGCGCCTCTCCCAATCCACTAGGATTGTATGGGACTTCGCCACAGATTTCATCTGATGTTGAAGATGGGAGATGATGGTTGTTTCCACTGTGACATGCATTTACCAGGATCATCTCTCCAGATTCGTCCAGGTGCTCACGACCAACGCAGTACCAAATGATGACGATGTGATGGAATATTGTCTTTGAGACACCGTCATCTTTTTCATCTTGGAAGGAAGAGACACCATGTCGGACATTAACGCAGTTCATCTACCTCTTATCCTCTCATCCCAATGTAGAGGAAGCGATTTACAAAGATGTAACTCTTGTAACTGTAAGAAAATTTCAAGACCCAGAAAATATTAAGCCATCTGACACACTTCTGTTTTCCTACAATGAGCTCCATAGCATGAATTATCTGCACGCTGAAATCTATGAATCCATGAGACTTTACCCATTGGTTCCCTTTGACTCCAATGATTCCCTGCATAATGACCTCTCGCGAGATGGAGCAAGAGTTCCATTCAAGATGTGATTCTTGTTGGAGGGTCTACTAGGATTCCTAGAGTTTAGTCGTTATTGCAGGAATTTTTTAATGGCGAGGAAATCTGCAATAATATCAACCACGATGAGTTCATCGCATACAGATATATGGTGTAGGTTGTTATTTTGAGTATACAAGTTGATAAGAAAATTTAAGAAACAATTCTTTTGTATGTAACTCCTCATTCAGTAGGGTTTGATGCTGCAGATGGTCGTTTGAGATTCCACATCCCTAGGAACACCCTTATCCCCACCAAGAAGAAGAGAGTATATTCTACTCTCTCAGAAAACCTAAATAATTTTTGTTTCATGTGTATCAGGGTGAGGGAAGAAGCCAAGAAAACAAGTCGTTGGGAAGATTTGGTTTATGTGCCATTCCTACATCTCCAAGAAAAGTTCCTCATATCGATGTGCACTTTTATATTGATGAAAATGTTATTCTCAACTTATCTATGATGGATAGGACCATGGATGAGAATAAAAATATCACAATCATAAGTGACCATGGTAGATTGAGTAAGGAGGATAATGAGAAAATGTTTCATGATGTTGAGAAATACAAGTCAAAGGATGTAGTGAACAAAAAGAAAGTGGATGCCAGGAATTCTTTGGAGTATTATGCTTACAACATGAGGAGCATTTTTTGAGTGATCGAGGATTATCTCGAATGGACTATCCACTCGCTCGAATAAAATGAGCATGCAAAGGATGATGAGTTTGATCACAAGATAAAGGAGTTGGAGAGTATTTGCAATTCCATACATCATGAAGATTTGCATAGGTGCTAATATGGGTTTTTTTTGGTGTTAATATGTGCATCTTGATCTCGATCCAAAAATGGAACTGTTGGATATGAGTCTCGATCTCAAGACTCAGAATCTTCAACTCACTCAAGGAGGTGGTTGGATGAACTAGCCCTGTTATTCGTGATGCTTTGTCTCAGTGTCACTAGTGGATTGACTCTAGGTAGAACAATTGTCCTCACTTGGTTTTGATTCTTATGGTCTTGTATAAGCATCTGAGTAACTGAACCAACTAATGATCTACCTGCTGCTTCATCCTATTTGAGCCAAAACCCAATTTTTAAAAGGTATATCTGAATTTTTTTTAGTCCCAGCTTTACACACAAACATGTAGCAATAATGACAATTCATTTCTTTCTTACGATGTCTTTCAGCATTTTTTAGATAGATATTTTGGGTTTATGTGTGGTATATGGAGAAGCACGCCATGATTTTTAAGTAGTTCCATATTTTTTCATATGGAGTCCTGATCTTGTAATTCGAAATCGATTTTACTATTAAGGAAGCACTGTAAATTATGCAGGAAATTATTTTATGGTAGAATTAGAGCATCTTGTCATCATCGCATAAGGAGTAGTGAATCATGTGGTTTTTTCATGGTGAACATGGACTATTGTGATGAAGAGTTCATTATTTTTTTTGTTATCTGGGCACATTTGTCCATTGGGATTCCAATATTTGGAATTGAGGATCCCACAATAATTTTTTAGCTACCATAGTTGATCATTAATGATCAAGAGAACACTAGCATCAACACCCAAAAGCCTGCACATATTTATGTTTATGTAATTGACAATTTTTAAAAGTATATTTCTCTCTTATGGTGTGTTTGTGTTTTTTACTTTTTTTAGATAGATATTTTGAGTCTAAGATTATCATTCCTACTCTTTTAGTGGGTAGGAATGACCACCATGCTCATTTTTGTCATGGAATATGAGGGTATATTTTCAACATTTTTCAACATATGGTACTATGAAACCCCTAGCAATACCTTGGTATGTATATCTATCTGAGTTCTCATTTTCACACACTCTCACCCACACAATGTCTTTGTTTATTATTATTTTTTACATTATTATAACCATCTTCATATAACCCATAGGAATACTAATACTCTTTGATAATTATTCACACACTTGCATTAATTTAGTCTCGGAACAAAAATATTTTCTAAAAGCAAAGAAATATACATGATTTATCCTTTCTCTAAAGTACATTACAATCTGTATACATAAGTCTTTCATCAAAAAATTATTTGAATTTAAACAATTCTAGAAATTAGTAAACTAGAACTTTAACATCCTACAACTCAACACTTGTAAAAAACTTCAAACTCCAACTATTGTCTTCAAGGTTTCTAGCTGGTTGACCTTCTTCGACCTCTAGGATCACACCTATTTGTCTCGCAAAAGTAGTCATTTGATAAATCATCTTCTCTTGTCTTAGGTTCTATACAAGCATGAAGTTATGATACGTTGGAGAAGAATTAATCCATTTTTTTCATTTGAGATATCATTAGGTGCAAATTTTTATTCCCCATTTTGCGGGACACCTTCATCTAGTATATAACCACATCATAGTAACCAAAAATGAAAAATTTTATCATCTCCATGTCTTCTGTCAGTTTCTTTAAGATCATTCAATCCATAAAATCAACACAATTATTAGTATTACACCCATGATTGCATTGAATTTAAGGAGAAGAGAATCATTTATAAATAAGGTACCTCTTGTAGTACAAAGAGTATGTTTCTCTTAGCTAGCACCATACAAGTTTCCCCAATTTATCAATTCATGGTTTCTTCCACATCTTGGGTTTTTGTGTGTTTTCATGTATTTTTATGCTTCCAAACACTGACCTGATATTAGATGCAGAATGAAATGGAGGATTTTATCTCTCCTAAAATATATCAGAATTTCAAGCTAACGATATGCTCCAAGAAACCACAACAGGAAGAGCTCTAAAACCTTCAAGAGTTCTTTATTTTGGGTCCACTTCTTTAAAGCTTCCTCCGTAGTCTACACTTTTCACCCTTCCCTAAAATTTTTCAGTTACTTCATCTCTTCCCATACCTTATCTACATATTTGGAATTGTTAATAAATGATCAATTGGTTCTCTTTCCTTCTTAAATAGTGTACACCACTCTAGACCATTCTTCTTGCATTTTTGAAGTATTTTCTAGGT
This sequence comes from Pinus albicaulis, assembly GCA_034641835.2. NCBI lineage: Eukaryota > Viridiplantae > Streptophyta > Pinopsida > Pinales > Pinaceae > Pinus > Pinus albicaulis. The sequence continues at coordinate 1,554,854,329 of CM076578.1, forward strand.
TAGTTCTTTGTTCCAAAGAGCTAATGACATATAAACCTTTTAATCTAGAGGAGCATAAGACTTCCATGGAATCTTTCACCTCGAAGCCTCCTATTCCTAGGTTATATCTACAAACTTTTCTTTCTACCCTAACATAGGAGTATATGTAATATCCCATATTTTCAGTTCATTGTGTCTTAATTTTAATTATTTTAGACATGACAATTGCTATGCGGACCTAAGAAACATTCATAATGTTGTAATAATTTTTTGATTTTAATAATATTGAGAAAATTACATACTAATTTAGAAAAGACAGAGTACAAAGAGATCCAAAATTCTAATCCATGTGGATAGGATGGAATTTTTTCACTTTCCCAAATATTCCATAAAAAAACCCTTAGGCAGTAAGAAAATGATTGAAATTAAAATTAGATTGGAGAAAAGTATCTAATAACACCGTAGTGAGGAGGAAACTGCACTGGGAAGGGGTAGGAAAATCAACGTTTTGGAAAAGAAAGCTTTAAGGAAGAAAAACTAAACTTTTGTGAAAAAACAAAAGAAAAATCTAGGCTATGGGAAACACCAACCCAAAATAATGCAACATCATTATGGAAACTATGATAGGGGAAGGTAGTCATAAAATTTCCTTCACCAACATGACAACAAGTTTTCAGTTTTGGGGTGGAGGTTTATGCTTCAGGGAGAGCTTGGAGGAGGAAACTCGTGGATGGGAGGAAAAATTGTGTTTTCCAGTTAGTATGATGTTTCCATAAATTTTCATTATTCTTTCTATGCCATATTGATGATAAATTAGTACGTTGTATTTTATTAACAACAATTAGTGGAGTGAATTGCCATGAAATTACTATGAGTTTGTGCAGATTTATAGCTATGCACAATTGTAAATGAACTGGTGCAGAACGTGATAGAATTGTACTTTAGTACACATTACATGTTATTTCTAATGTTAATTTATTTTAATCCAAGGGATTTCAAACTAACCCACGTCAATAATCTTACCCAAATTATGTCGTAAAACATAAGTGCCCGACAACCTCATTGTGGCGCGATGGTGCATTAAGATTTAGTGGGGTAGATATGTTTGTATATGTTTTACTTGATCTAAAAGGGGACATGTCCCACATATATAAACTATAATCATAATAAGTGTTAGAATGAATTTAGTGGGTTACACTATGTTTGGATATGTATTACTTAATTTGAAATGGGAGATGTCCCACGTATGGAAACACTAATCATAATAAGTGTTAGAATTAATTCTTAACGTAAGTGTATGAAAAGAGATCACTTTAGATGTGTGTGAAAAGCATCCCTGACAACAAATATGGTTGCTTAACTTCCTTAAATCTGTAATATATCGTCAAAACAAATGCAACAAAAACCTAGATCTATGGAGTAAAATAAGTTAAATAGTAAAATGAAATAAGATGTTTTCCAAATATCTAATGGACAAGAAAAGATATATAAAGAATTTTATACGTATTAATACTTGGGAAGGGAACAAAGAATGATGTAACGAGTCCCCCTCAATGGGATGGGTTATTGGTTGTCCTCAAAGCTTCAAATCCAGAAGTTTCCATCTCTCAATGGTGTAGAAAACCCAAGATGTGTTGAACTCTATGGGAGCTCAAGAAGCAAAATAGTAATAAAAGCGATCAAAGTATAAATATGAAAAAAGGTTCAAAGTCCGACCATGATAAAAGGACCAAAGGTGAATAATTAATGGAAAACCTTCCTATTTATATAAAAAAAAAAAAAATATTGATTTATCCTTGATAATGGTGCATAATAAAATATTATTAACCAAGATCTAGATCTAACTCCTTGAAATATTTTATTATATTTTGTTGGAGGGAAAAGATAATTTAAATTGGTTAAATCCCTTAATTTAGAAATAATAAATAAATAAATAATTCATTTATCATTTAAAGAATGGGGTTAAGGAATAATTTAACAAATAATGATTTATTTTATTATTCCTAAATTATTTTATCAAATTTAACAAGGAATAATTAATTATTCCTAGAGAGTAATAAGATAAATAATGATTTATCTAATTATTTCTCATTAATTGGGTTAAATATGACCAGGAATATTATTTAAACAGTGGTTTAGTTAATTATTCCTAGAGGAGAATTAAATAAATAAAGATTTATATATTTATTCCTCATCGGGTTTCCTGTTTGAACCATAAATAACTTAATAAAATATGCTTTATTAAATTATTTCTTATAGTGAAAGAAATTTTACTATAGCAAAATTGGTCTTACATGGTGTACTTAGATCCATATAATTGTAAATGGTTAGATGACCAAAAATTGGTGTAATAGTAAGTGTTAATTGGCCATATGTAAATTCTATTAGAATAAGCGTTAAGCCAGAAGTTTACTATCAAGAAAGAGAGTAATCTAACAAAAATAGCCAGATAAATTTGACATGTATATGAATTCAATTTTGGTTTTTTGGAGGTAGTTATTTTAGGAGGATAATTACCATACATAGCCTTTTCTCTAAATTGGAAGAACTATGTTCCAACTTCAATTATGAAACTAGGAATTGATGCTTATCGTCCTCGAGAAAAGAGCGAATAGGAAGGAAGAGGATAACACTGTAAAACTAAATAGAAGTAAATAGTTGATTTCACCATACATATTACATGCACACAGTGAGATAGCATGACAGTCGCTGACTGTTAAGCATATGTCAGGACATGTAAGTTACATCACACGACACAGGTAGTACTAGTGCATCGAGTTATCTAAGAATATTTAAAAGGAAGATAATTATGTTGAGTATGTAATTATAAGAACCAAATAAGAAATAAGACAGAACACCCAATTCGAGATATACACCATGGGTAACCTATCAGTATTTAACATTACAATATATGCTTTGACCAAAACAAATAAGGAGGAAAATGTGTTAATACGCCTAATTAGTATCAACACCGTTGCATTACTGATGGATGCAATGAGTTAGTGACAGTCAGATTTAATTAAATAAATAGAGGAATGGAAATAAACTACAAAACATAATAGAAGAGCAAACAACAATACAAGGAAAAGACTCTCTAGCGGAGGTTATAAAGGAGGGTTTAGTGTTATAAAATTGGCCAAAATTGTCAAAAAAAAAAATTCTACAACATTCGTTTTTGGTAATGGAGATTTTGGGGGAACTTCTAACAAAATTTCAACACAACAAAAAACAATTGGGCAGATAGAGGTTGCTCCGGATATTTTTCTCATCAGTGCGCTAACCAGGGGTCAACGCACTGGTGCATTTTACAGTGAATGCACCGGTACTGTAAACCTACCAAGGACTGGGACGAAAAAAAAATTAGTATGCCCGGGGCATTTAGCAATGTCCTTTGGCATGTCAGCCAGACAATTTCCCCAGGGAATTCAAAGGTGCATGCGTCGAGCCGTTAAGGTGTAAAACCGCACCGGGTGCACTATAGGTGATACAAGGCACTAGGTTGTTCTAATTGGTATTGGTATTTGTGTGGTGCCCATAGGTTATATCAATGCACCAGTACATAGTATTATAAAAATGCTCCGACACGCCGTATCACATAAACACACCGAGCGTTCTAATTGGTATTGGTATTTGTGCGGTGCCCATAGGTCGTAGAAACACAAATATGCGCAGTATCACACAAACGCACTGGTATGCAGTATCACACAAATACATCGAGTGTTATCATTGGAATTGGTATTTTTGTGGTGCCCATAGGTCGTAGAAATGCATCAGTGCACATTAACTAACATGCACCACTGTTCATTTTGTATTTTTTAGAAACATCGACCTATGACAGTGCAATCATTGTGATTTTTTAAAATTCATTATTCATCAAAAGTCGCCACATATATTATAATAGTATTCATATAAATTAAATTTTTATTAGTGCGTTTGAATGTGATGTTTGGATTAATTTCTTATATCATATGATTATATTTTGCATCTCTTCATTATAATATTTAATCATCCATATATTTAATCAGTGGTGTTACATTTCAGAGTGACAATGGAGAACACACTAGAATAAATGAAAATGTGTTTTATTAGATATATATGAATAAGACACTCTTTGTCATACGAAATGGGACAGTGATTGGTATCCCTCTGTCTTTCAATTAGGACACTATGTCCACTACGTTAAACAAAATGTCTAATTTCACAGAAAAATATTTCAAAAAATACAACAACTTGCTTTGATATCCAAACATATTGATCATCATTCTTCTTTTGAACTCTTGTCACTCTTGAGATACTTCCATGACTTGGGTTATTTTGAGGAATGGTTTGTTCACAGTGCTGATTGTTTTCTTCTTCTTCGCCTTCCATCTACAAACATAAAAATAAATTGTAATGAGTGTATATACATTCGTGAGAATAATTAAAATTGAAATATTAAATAATATGCATCAATGTAAATTGAAAAGAAATGACGTGCCATAGCAAGAATTGACTCATGAACTATACACATTCTTTGAAAACCAAATTTCATGTCATCTTTCAACATTTCATTTGTTGGTGTATTTCCATACTTTGTTTCATGCAAGTTTTATACCCCATACCAAATCATATATTCAATATAAAAAAAAAAAAATCTATTAATTATAGATGGAGCTAAGTAAAACAAGATGGATAGATGCTTACAAATTCCACAATTATTTTATGATATGCCAACATATACTGATAACCCATATTTAACCCAATGTCAATCAATTCGTTTGATGGTTCTTCTTTGTATGTTAGCACCTGTTTGAAGACATTCAATGATGATTGCTGTAAAACAACTTAAAATATACAAAAACGAAATATAGATATGTTGTTACAAGGAAGTAACAATTACTCATAAACTTAGATATCAACCATTTTCTTCCTTTTTGTCCTGTTTTATGTGCTGAATGGATTCCATTTTATTTTCTTTTCTGCAAGAAAATACTTGAAAACTAATATTTAATGCTAAATTGTTTATTTATTGTACCTAATCAAAAAAATCAATGATTACATATTGCATTTGAAACACGTTGTTGTTGAGATGGTTCCTTGTGCGATGCAATTATGTCCATTTCTTTTACCATATCATTGTACACCTTTTTGGACATTCCTACTGGCATATTTCTGATATCAGCTCGTTCATCCTTTGAGATTTTCATAATCTTTCTGAAAATGTAACATGACAATAAAATATTTATTTTTTATATTGATATATGGAAAGTAAGTATAACAAAAGTGATATTTATAAATGATTGCTTTCTAGTAATCTATACATATAATTCTAGAAAAACACTTGAAGGAATATTACTTTTTCATTCCTTTTTTTTTTTCGTAAGTTTTTTCTATTAAAAGTCTCACATGTCTTATTGAACAATTCTATGGAAACTCATCCTGTAGTTTAGAAAAAATTTGGTTCTTGGAATCATTGGATTTATTTTTGTATTTTAAGTGGAAATAATGTCTATAAATTCATTCCACTAGATCCTTGAAAGTTTTGTAAATGTTTTTCCCCCTTTCGTTAAACTCTAGCACCACTCCAGATGAACTAAGGAGAAATTTATTTTCATTTTCATGTTCTATTTTTTTTCTTTTCTTAAAACAACATTCCTTTTCTGAGTTGTTGGTCCTTGTATAGCATTAAAAATATGTGAATTAGTGGATTTTTTGAAACATTTTATCTAATATTTTTAAGTGTATTATTAATGAAAATTAAAAAAATAAACTCATATTAGATTGATAGTATTTTTTCATTCACCGGATTCATCGTTCTGCAGTTTTTCCTTCAAGATTTTACGCTATTCTGGTCCTACATAAGAAATAATCTTATCGAGCTTCATCAATTTGTGGCTCTGCATGATACACAATAAAAAATACATATTAGTTAAACTTACATATAATTCAAAAATAATAATTTTTGTAAAGAATTTAGAAAGAACTTGCCTTTTTATCTTTTCTCGATGTGCTATCAGTATTTTTTTTTCATTTAATCTCTTGTCAGCCATTTCCTTATCAATATGAAACCTGTACCATACCATTCATTAATATATTTTATAAAAAAATTACAAAATTTTCAGATAAAAAAAATAAAATAAAACGGTACACTTTTCAAGACGTACGCACCAACGTTGGTGTGACGTGTTCTTATAAACACACCACCAAAATAGTAGAATCATCGTGCGATTCTCTCTTTCAAGAAGGATAAATAGTGCATTATATGTTAACTAGTGCACCGATTAACACAGAAAAATTAATAAAAATCCTCTAGCGTTAGTTTTTGTAACATATCATGTCGTGGATGGGGCGGTGCGACATGTTCTTATAAACACACTGAGAAAACAGGGGACCACCATATGATGCTCTCTGTCAACAAGGAAACTTGGTGCGTTATATGTTAGTTGGTGCACTGATTAACAAAGACATAAAATAAATAAATAAAGTGTCAAAAAGTACGTGCGCAATGCGCTATACTGAAATAGCACACCGGTGCTCTATTTTAAACAGGATGCGGAGATTAAAAAAATTATTTTTTTTAAATTATTTTTATAAAATAGTATGTGTGTGGTGCATTGTGATAAAATAGTGCACTAATGCGTTATTTTTCACAGGGCACATTGATTAAAAAATTTCTGTTTTTTAAGAATTCATGCAAGGGCCGACATGCACTGGGATCCGACTCTCCAAGTCGTCCCGCAGGTTAGATGACATAAGCCTATATATATATATCAATACAAACCCTATAAATCGAAAATGAAAAGACCTAATTCTGAAGTTATAGAAACAGGAAGACGCAAGGTCAGAAATAAAAAGAATCAAGGGTTTAGCGTAAGAATGGTTTTTTTTTTTTTTTTTTTTTTTTTAATCAAATAGAAAATGTAAAAAAATAAATTATTATAGTAAAATTTAGTCACTAGATGGTTTGAAATTCTATGTTACATGGTTTGAATAACCATAGGTTTGGAATTTTTCTTGTCTGAATAGTTTTGTTCAAAAGTATTTCGCTGCTCCACAGTGGTCTCGTTATCTCTTGGTCTAGGTATGTCTCTCAGGCAAATATTTCCCTGAATTTTTTTGCAAAAATAATGAAACAATGACAAGTTTTTACTATTTAAGGAATTGTTTTATGAAATTAGATTTTCGAAAATAAATTTCCTCCCATTTTTCAATTTAGCTCTTTTTTCACTTTAAAAAAATAAAGTTTCATTTTTTATTTATTTATTTGCGTCTATTCGGAACTAGCGCATCAATTAATAACACAAAACCAATGCACAATAACTAAAACGCACCGATGCGGTTAACTGTACATTAGCACTGATAACAATATGTCCATTTTTAAGGCACCGGAATTACTTTTAGGTGTGTATAGAAAATTTATTTTTGATTTTTCTCAAATGCAGGGGGGAAATATCATAATTATATCGAATGGAAAATTCTTCAAAATCCAGGTCATTCCATAATATTTCTCAAAGTGCATCACGGATTTTTCCCTATCCATCTCGAGACTTAATATTTACTTCAGATTTAATTTATATTTTCATTATCTAATTGAATTTATTTATTTTATCCATGTCAATCAGCGTAATAAAATTAATGTATACAAATTTGCAGTTTCATGCATATTCAGAATCGATTTCAGATGCACAAAATATTCAAACCATTCCAAAACATCGGAAGCTTTTATCAGGAGAAACATACCACAAGGCACATTTGGTAGATGAAAATGGACAACTGCTTCACCCTACCACTTGTAACATTGCATCTTCTAGCCACAATCCTGGGACAATGATGGTAAAAATAATTGTTTTCTATATTAATGTAATTATTTCGACGTCAAACCAACTAATCATGCATTGTCAGCGTCATTACTAATCGATATCATATATTTTGTACTAACCATGTTAAAATATATTTTTTGAAATTATTAGGATTCTAGTGATGATGAGTGACCTACCTACCATCTTCCGTTGCACCCCACGATAATTTCCCATAGAGAGAAGGTTCGATTAAGAGAAAAAACTAGAGAGGAATGATACCAAGAATGGTTGAATCAACCACCTATTCAATTCCCACTACGTCTAGATTTACCAATTAGGAATGACTACAACAATAGTATTTCTTCACAAGCTTGCAATGGAGGCAATCAAATAGAGGTTGGTATGGATGATTATTTAAGGGATATGACTTCCATGGAGACAATGTTGTTAGATGCATTCCAGAATGATGATCAGCTAGGGGATGATGCTCATATTCGAACGCCTTAAATTTTCTTCCATCACCACTCTTTGGACCTGGAAGTCAGTCAAATTCTACCTAGTTGGGGACAATGATGTTAATGTAGAACTTGAAAGTAAATCTTGGCTTGTTGAATGCATGTTTCTCAGAAATTTTGAGGTAATTGACCATCAAGTCATCCCTTATATTTTGATAAATATAATCACACAATGAACATTACAAATGTTCAATTTTATGAATGTTAATAATTATATCTACATTAATGTACATTTAATATTATTCATGATCACCAACTACATGTTATTCAAATATAAGGTTCTTCAGAGTGATAATGTCTTACACGGTAGCTGCAAAGAGGCAAAGAAATTGTTGAAAATGTTGGGTGTTGAGTACATATCATATCATGCATATCCAAATGATTGTATTCTATATAGAGGAGAATATGGAGACAAAGTGATATGTCTGAAATGTGGGCATGAAAAGTATGATAAATAAAAAAAGAAGGGTAAATCACGTGGTCCTCCTTTTAAGACATTGAGGCACATGCCTATAATCCCAAGGATTCTAAGGCTCTTTCATTGCAAAGAATTAGCTATGTTGCATGGATGGCATGCCTCACACAGAAGTGAGTTGGGAGTTATGTGAATCCCAATAGATTCAATAGCTATGAAGCATATACAGAATACATGGCCTGAAATATTCAAGGATGAAGTACGAAGTCTACGACTCAGCATAGCCATGGATGGCCTCACACCCGCAGGTACCTGCGCCTTATCATGAGGACTAGGTCTTTCACCGGCCTGATACTCCGCATCTGTCATCTCCTCGTCAGAAAGATATACACATGGATTATTCAGTGGTGGTGGAATCTTGTCGCCAAAAAATGACCCCATATCTACAAAATATATATAAGTACAAAAAAATAATTAGACAATTTCATTAAAAAAATTAATAAAACAAGTTGAAGAACGTGTTAGAATAAATTTAAAGAAAACACCAATATTACATCTCTCATATGGTGGCTCATCATCTATGAAGAGGATGTTGGCACACCCTCGCAAATCTAAACTAGGATATGGACATGGCACACGAATGAAGGCGTGATCATCAACACTCGATAGCAACTTAAGTCCATCATGAGATATCATGTTGGAAAAGTCAGACTCACCCCTCTTGGGCATAATCTCGCCCCACATCTCCATCAGTGCATGCAACATCGACCTACAGGGCTGCTGAAAAAAAGTAGGCCTCATCTCTCGAAACCTCTCAAAAAATATAAAAAATAACTCTGAAGAAAAAGGGAAGTTCACCCTCCCATGTGCCTGAGAGCGACATCTATCTAACGCAATACAAAAATTCCACAAAAAAATTGTAGACCACCTCATAAGTCATGGCACCGGTAATAAAGAATCAAAATAAAATAAAAGCGGGCACCTGATTCATTTTTTGTCACTGGAATGGTGTGCAATGGTCGACAACAATAGTGATAGGCACCTCAACTCCTCTGCACTAAACAAAACAATATGTAACTGACCACCAGAGACCTTAAAATCTACAGGAGAAAGTATATCGATGCTAATGCATCTCTGCGAGTACACCAACTGACTCCCTACTGCATAGCCGACGGGGACCTCTGGGAACGAGGGAAAATCCTGCCCTCTTCTAGATAGGCTAGTAATAAAATATATTTCCTCCTCAGTGGTTGTGTACCACTGGTTAGTATGAACTTGGAAAGCCTTTTGGTGGGCATCCCACCTGAAGATGAGTTGTCCCAATAACCCATTATGGCCCTTAAGGGATGTAGCCTCCTCATAGAACTTGAGGAGGCCTACCTCCCTTAGGAGCAACTGGGTGGCTATCGTGATAGGGCAAGGGTACATAAGTCTCTCCCTCTCTCATGCCTCCCACAGGAAAACCATGTTATACTAGTCTGCCATATGTTCTTGTGGTTCCCTTTCTTCTCTCCTTCAACGTCACTGAATGATTCAAATATTAAATACATTTTTTATATTTTTTGAGACATGTATTTACAAATATATATATATATATATATATATATATATATATATATATATATACATAAATTTGAAAAAAAAAAACAAAAAACAATCGGTGCACCCAAAAAAACACTCATGCATCTGTACCGGTGCATCTGTTTTTATCGTGCACCGTCCTCGGTGCAGATGGAAATTTGAAGTGCTCTGAAAAAAGTTAAATGTACTTTCTTTTGCAGTGCGTTGACGAAAATATCCACCTCAGGCCGAATAGTTAGGTTAATGCATGACCCAACATTAATTCATGGTCAATGGTGCAGTCCTATAAATGATTGCACCGTTGATTATATACCCATGTCGGGAGGGTGGTACGTTGTCCAAAATATTCTCCCCAGGGCGGATAGTTTTTTTAGTGCACCTCCCTCTTGGAATCAGTACACGGTCAATGATGGATTCATTTAAACGACCGCACTGTTTACTATGTACCAATGTCAGGAGAGTGGTGCGCTAACCAAACTATGTGTCGCGGGGCACATAGTTTGGTCAGTGCACCGTGCTCCTAACATCAGTACATGGTCAACAGTGCGGCCATTTATATGACCACACCATTGAATATGTACCAGTTTCCATAGAGCAGTGCACTTACCAAACTATCCACCTTGGGGCGGATATTTTAGTCAACGCACCGCCCTCCTGACACTGGTACATAGTCAACGGTGCAGTCATTTAAATGACTGCACCACCATATAAGTTTAAAAAAAAATTAGTGCGCCATTTTCTGTACCACACTGGACCCAGTGTGGTTTCTGTTAGCATTGTTCGTGGTGCGGCCTGTAAATTTACAGATGACACCACAAACGGTGCAAGCTGAATGGCTCGAGCACAGCCTGTAGGAAATTTTTTTTTTTTTTAAATGGTAAATTTTAAGTTTTTTGACAAATATAATCCGCTAAAAAGTTTAATTATTGAGAAATAAGTAAAATCCTATACATTTGGGCATCTTGGAGGCATATTTGCTGAAGAATTTTCAAAACTAAATTTTCCTAGCTTTTTCCAAAATTCAAACTCCAAAAGGTGGGCAATGGATGACAGTAGTGCATGCAATGGGATCATCGATGGTAGGGAGCCTCACATAAAGGAAATTAGCACCGATTCTTGAGAGCTGTTTAGCACTAAAGAAGTAAAAATGTGGATTTTTTGGCCTGTAATTTTTGTTTATATAACCTTGTTTCGCTGCGAGGGTTTTTGAGACACACCTGGTGGTTTATTCCTAGCGCACCATGCATGTTTCAGTTTGAGCATAGGTTTTTAAGATGCACTGGGCTTCTTTCTGAGTAGCACACTAGTGTGCTACAGTAATGAGATTCACCTGGAAGGTTTGTACGAAGAGCACGGTGTCTTGGTGTGCCAATGTGTAGTATGCACCAGTGCTTTATGAGTTAAACGCATCGGTGATATTTATGATTGAAAACACACCAGATAGAAAACATCAATAAAAATCTCCACCAGTGAACCTCCTCTAGAGAACTCCACTATAAACAAATTTCTAGACTTTGTTTATAAGGGGTTCCTCAAAAACATCCACTAGAGGGTTTTTTCCTTGTAATGAAAGCATATTGAGCAGAAGTTTGGAAATAAGGAAGTTGCAGGTAAACTCTAAGGGAAATTTTATCCTTCACACAGAACTAGAGTAGTATCATTAAATTTACTAGTAATAGCAAATAAGTTCTCTTTCACATAGAACTAGTCTATTATTATTAAATTTACCAATAACAATAAAACACAATGTTCACACTGGAGAAAGTCAAACCATAGAAATTAAAAGAAGAGAAGTACGTTGTCACTATGTATATATATATATAGTATCTGTATGTGTGTGTGTGTCTATGTGTATGGAAATTTGAAATATGAATACATAAAAAAAAAATTACATATCCCTTGAAAGGGTTAAAAAGGTTCCAATCCTTAGCTTAAACAACCAGACCCTCATGTCCTTCTGCCAGCTAAAAAGGAGCCTCTTGCACTGATAAGTTGATGCTGAGAGCTAGGAAATTAATCCTCAAGGGAATCGATATCTCTTAGGATGGCCATGAAGACAGGGAACCAACTTGAGCATATAAATCCATCAGTTAGTAGCCTTTTTAACCCTCAAAAATTGGCACAATGGATAGTAAGGTGAAGTAGGTACCTGTACAAAGAAAAAAGGACTGAATTAAAACCTCCATTGCATGAGGGAAGAGGAGTAATGAAATTATAATGACAATAATAATAATCAAAATGAGCGAATTATTACCTGAGGGAAGCCCTTGCTGAGTCGACCTTTGTCTACACCTACGTGCACATGAACAATTCTTTAGAATATGTAGTGAAGAAACAATGAGAAAATTCATAGAAACAGAGATCCAATTTCTTAGTGCTCGGTAGGAATTGGGAAGATAAAATATATAATAAAACTAGAGAAGATAGAGGGGTAGCACATGTTTACCCAGTGTGAGGGGTGTGGTCATCCTGAGCACCAACAAACCCTCTCGAGTCTTCCTCGTGAAAACCCCTACAAGAGCCATAATAACAGATGCAAGAAAACACAAAAATTAAAGAAAACAAGAGATTCAAATATAAAGGAACTTACCATTAAAATAAATTCAAAGCCATGGATGTTGGATGATGCATTTCCCAAGCCTCAGAGGAGGAATTTCGTTGAACTGTGAAAACCCTCACCTTGGGTTTTTAACATGAATGTGCCAACCTGAAATTTAAATTAGAAAATTAAGGTAAGAATGATATGAAATTGAGGGAAAACATAAATTAACTGGGCTAGGGGAGAAAAATTTACCTCGGCAGACTGTAATCCCAAATTTAGGTTCGAGTCTAGAAACACCCACATTGAGAACCTTAGAGAAATTGTAGGAAGGGAAAATTTTCCCTGTCTTTTGGAACACACCTACAAGATAACAAAAAAATTCATTAGTAAAATACAATTTTGCACCCAACCAAACAAAAAATGTAGAAATGAAATGTGAAAGTTTGACGGAAAGATGGTTACATGAGACTATGTCACTATGGCCATTGAAAAGGAAGGTGTCTACAACAATGTGCACAAGTCCATAAAGCTACTCATGAAATTAGTTGGTCAAACCAGCCAAGGTAGGGAGAGCCTCAGACCCTATATGGGTCAAGGGAAACCATAGCCACCCCTTCCGAGCTAACAACTCCATCACCGAGCGAATGAGAAAATAGACAATATTAAATGCCTTAGTGTTTGGGAAACTACATAAGGGTCGTAGATGAATCCCATGTCGATATCAACCATCCAGTATGTCTTACCTTGAGACCGAAGAAACCACGTGAACGATGAAATATGTCACATAGGCCAGGTACAGTTGGCAATCTGTTGGTGGGTGGTGTTTCCATGTGGAAGGCTCCTAACTCCAAGGTAAGGTGATTAGGGTTATAAAAAATTTAAATGTTAGCCTATAGTTGACATGAGCACCATATATACATAAAAAGCCTGCACCAAGGTGTATATGATAAGAGAAATAATAAAACCCTTATCCAATTTATTTTAGGTTCCATACATAAACAATGGGGCTACAACTATATGCTAACTAGATCCCCCTTGACACAGAGTATTAAGTTTTCCAAACCTTCCAATGTTTCCATAAGGATATAATCATGATAAAAAATAATATATATTGTGGGAGAACAATGTGATGGGTACAAATATGCCTCAGAGGAGGGTGAACCGAGGATCTTTCTAAATCTAAACAGTGAGGAAATAGGTGGTAAGTAAAAAAAATATTGGGTATGTGAAAAGTGGTATTAGAGCCCAAGTTAAACACTGGGCCTAGTATGGACCCTAAGCGGTTGAAAATTTCTCCTATGTGTAACTTAAAATTTTACTATTATATATATTTTGTGGAAAATATATTTTTTCACAATGTTTATGCTAATGATTGATTGTGTTGCATATATAAGGTATAAAAATACTTTATAGAAACCATCATGTCAGACGGGGAAGAGTTGTATGTGGATCTGGGGGAGGGGGATACTCCTCCAAATCCAAACTCCCATATTTTGGTAATGATCATGAGTTTGCAATAGGAATTAGTTTAGCTAAGAACTAGTAATGAACGTTTGTTGCATGCTAGCAATAAACAAGTGCATTTGATAAGGAAGTTAACTTCCATGTCTAGCCACTAGGAGGGCGGTTAGGAAAAAATAATAAGAAATGAGGTAAAAACAAAGTCAGAAAAGTTGGAGAGTGAAGAAGAGTTTGGTAAGGAAGACTACAAGTCTAAGAAAAAGAAGAAGGAATTGCAGGAAGATTTTAACAAGATAAAACTTCCTACCTTTGACAGTGAAAAGGAAGATGATGTGGAAGCCTATATCATGAATATGGTTAAGTATTTTTAGGTGTACGAGTATGGAAGTGCCCTGAAAGCTTGATTGGTTGTTTACCAATTGTAGGGTAAAGCTACACTGTGGTCGGAAGAGACCAAAATCATACACTTGGTAGATGAGAAGACAATCTCATGGGAAGAATTCCAACAGAAGTTCAAATCAAGATACCTTAGTGAAAGGTATTATGATGATTGTACCAAAGTTTTCCATGAGCTAATATTGGGACAAATCACCATAGATGAATTTGTGACAAAATTCACCAACTTACTTCTCTATGTATTGTACATAAGAGAATAAAAAGTGAAATTTCAATGGTACCTAAACTGTCTGACGATGATATATAAAGAAATAATTGAGCTTAACAACCCACAAAATATGGATGAAGCTATTAGAAAGGTTCGACTATTCTATAACCAGTTCAAGAGTCGTAATGATAGCCTTAAAAAAGTGACAGAATAAATTAAAGGGGAAGCCTAGAACAAGCACAGAAATACACAAACCAGCCTATCTAAAGAATTTCGAGAGGGATCACCAGAGAAAGAAATTTAACAAAGGTGGAGAAATCCATCCAGAAAAATCAGACACAGGGTCTAAGCCCATGGAACTGAACAGTACGAGGGATGCAGGGGGGAAAGAAAAATAGTCACTAAAATGATGGGGTTGTGGAGAACCCAATCTGCCGTGGGATTTTCCACACAACGCCCATGCCATTTAGAATATTCAAGCAGTACATGAGGTAGCCACGGTATGATGTGGCTAAGAGCATTCCACGAAGTAGTGTAGCATTAGAATATTGGCAAGTTGAACGTCAATCTGAAATGGTCAAAGTCAAAGGTACCATTACCGAACAACCTGTATCTTTTTTAATTGATCATAGAGCTAGTTGAGGTTATATTAGCCCACAATTAGTGGAAATGTGTAAATTTCAAGTAGGAAAATTTTAGAACTCTTGGTTAGTGCTATTGGATACAGGCACTAAGCGGAAGGTAAATCATAAATTAAATAAATTCCCTTTAAAAATTAATGAGTATTATAGAGACCTGGATTTGAATATCCTTCCCTTAGGATCCTATGACATATTGGCCAACATGGATTGGTTGGAACATCAGAAGGATGTAATAAACTACTTAGAAAAGATATTAAATTGACCAAATGTGCATGGAGATTCTATAGTAATAAGAGGGAAATCAAAACATGTGTATATCCAACAAATATTTTCATTGCAATTGAGATAGAAACCACAGAAAGGTTGTGAATTTTACATGGTTCATGTGGAAAAATTAAAACAGGGCCCAGAAAATGCTACTGTGGAAAATCTGCCAGTAATTTGAGACTTTCAGGATGTGTCTCCGTAGGAAATTCCTCAGTTACCCCCTCGTAGAGATATATATTTCTCTATTGATTTGGTGCCGACAGCTACCCCGGTTTCTAGAGCCCCCTTTGGAATGAGCACATGAGAACTATTAGAGTTAAAGCTGCAATTTCAGGAACTGTTAAACAAAGGTATATTAGACCAAGTGTGTCCCCGTGAGGAGCCCCAATTTTATTTGTCAGGAAAAAATATGGTACCCTTAGGATCTGTATTGACTATAGACAGATAAACAAGTTAAATATTTAAAACCAAAAGATTTGTGGATTTTATTTCCACATTAGCTTACCTTATCACCTACCTTCAAAAAATGGGGTGAAATTCAAATGGACAACCATGTGTCAGGAAGGTTTCGAGAAGCTGAAACAAAAATTGATCACAACCCCTATCCTAAAAATTGCAGATCCAACCAAATAATTTATAGTATGCATTGATGCTTGTATAGAAGGATTGGGAGGAGTGTTATTACACGACAATGCTGTGATAACTTATAGATCTAGAAAACTGAAAAAATATGAGCAAAACTATGCAGTTTATGATTTATAATTAGATTTTGTCACATATGCATTGAAAATGTGGAGACATTATTTGGTGGGTAAAAATTTTGTATTAATTATTGACCACATTATCCTGAAGTACTTCTTTAGCCAACCAAATTTAAATGTAAGAAAATATAGATGGTTAGCTTTCCTTAGCAAACTTGACATGGAAATAAAGCATATTAAGGGAAAATAAAACAAAATCATAGATTCCTTAAGTAGACACTTCCACCATGTGTTATCCAACATGGGTAGTAGTGTAAAGACAGATTTCAAAGAGTAGGTTCACGAGGCCTATTCATAATACCCCCAGTATTAGGAATTGCAGCTGAAAATAAACTAGAAGAGGATTATGGGGTATGACATAATGAGAAAGGACTAGTTGTTTATCAACAAAGGTTTTATATTCCTAACGTACCTAATTTGAAACAGATGATGATGGATGAATACCATAAGGGACCTTACTCAAGCCATCTGTTCTATCAAATGATGGTGACAGCATTACAGAAAAAATAGTTCTGGCAAGGAATTAAGAAGGATACAACAAATTATTTGGAAATACGTTTAGAGTTCTAGCAAGTAAAAGTGGAACATTAACACCCCACATGGTTGCTAAACCCACTTCCAATTCCAGAATGGAAGGTGGAAGTAATATCCATGTATTTTATAACAGGGTTACCACGGACTTAATACCAACATGATTACATTATGGTGGTAGTGGACACATTGATGAAGGCTGCACAGTTTATTCTCGTGCAATATACCTTGGGACAAGTCAAGTGGGCAATGTTTTTATGAAGGAAACCTTTTGGCTTCATTGGATACCAAAGATGATAATATATGATAGACACGCAAAGTTAACCTCAAACTTCTGGAAAACTTTTTTTGGAGGAATGGGGACAAAACTGAACTTTATCACAACATATCATCCCTAGAACAACGAACATACTGAAAGAACAAATTATATATTTGAAGACATGTGTTGCATGTATCTAATGGATAGACCCAGAAAGTGGGAGGATTTTCTTCACTTGGAGGAATTTGCATATAATAACATCAATTAATCCTCTATAAATATGAGTTTGTTCGAGGCTTCATAAAACATAAAATTCCATTCCCCACTTAGCTAGATTCAACCAAAGGACAAAATGGTCCTTAGACCAGAGGCATTACATGAGATGGAGCAAACAATATGAAAAATTCATCAAAACATCAAGACATCTGAAGACCGACAGAAAATTTATGCCGATGAAAAAAGAAAAAATAAATAATTTAAGGTTGGAGATCATGTTTATTTGATGGTTCAACCCCAAAAGAGTACCCTTAATATCGGTAGTTGTGCCTAGTTAGCGTCTTGATTTTATGGGCCCTTTGAAGTTTTAGATCAAGTGGGTCCAATGGCATATCAGTTGGCGCTACCTAGTCATGTTAAAATACATAATTTTTTTCATATATCATTGTTAAATAAATATGATCATGACCCTTATCACGTGGTTGACTTGAATTTGATATAGGTGGAACCCAAAGGAGACATTCTTCCAGAACCACTTCGTATCTTGGGACGGGACGAAACCATGCTCCGGAATAGAACCGCTGCTCAGGTGAAGGTGTAGTGGAATCACTTTACACCTGAGGAGGCTACATGGGAGTGAGAGGATAACATGAACGAAGCATATCTAGTGCTATTAAAGGAATGATTGACCATCTACTAACTATGATGACGATGTTTTTTTTTTAGAGGGGGACTATGTAATATCCTAGATTTTAAACTCATTATGTTTTAGCTTTAATTATTGTAGAAAGGAAAATTACTATGTAGACCTATGAAACATTCATAATTTTGTAAGAATTATTTGATTTTAATAATATTGAGAAAATTACATAATAATTTGGAAAATATAGAGTACAAAGAGATCCAAAATTCTAATGCATGTGGATAGGATGTAATTTTTTCGCTTTCCCAAATCTCCCGGATAAAAGCCCTTGGGTAGTAAGAAAATGATTGAAATTAAAATCAAATTCGAGAAAATTATATAATAACACATTAGTGAGGAGGACACTGCACTAGGAAGGGGTAGGAAAAGCAACGCTATGGAAAAAGTGAGCTTTAATGAAGAAAAACTAAAATTTTGTGAAAAAAAAAAAGAAAAGCCTAGGATATGGGACACAACAGCCTAGAATAATAGTACATCATTATGGAAACTATACTGGGGGAAAGTAGGAATAAAATTTCCATCCAGAGGATGAAAATAGGTTGTTAGTTATGGGGATGGGGGTCTCTGCTCGAGGGAGAGCATGGAGGAAGAAGCTCATGGCTGGGAGGAAAAATTGTCTTTTCGAGTTAGTATGATGCTGCCATAAATTTTGAGTATTCCTTCTCTGTGTCATATTGATGATAAATTAGTACGTGTAGTTTATTAACAACAAGTAATGGAGTGAATTGGCATGAAATTAGTATGAGTTTGTGTAGATTTATAGCTATGTACAGTGGTAAATGAACTGGTGGAGAACCTCGCAGAATTTTAATTTAGTATACATTACATGTTATTGCTAATGCGATTTTATTTTAATCCAAGTGATTTTGAATTAACCCTCGTGAATAATATTACCCATATTATGTGCAAAAACATACATGTGGGATAGCCTAACTATAGTGTAGTGGTGCATTAGGATTCAATTGGGTAGACTATGTTTGGATATGTCGTACTTGATCTGAAAGGGGAGATGTCCCACATATGTAAACACTAATCATAATAAGTGTTAATTGGCCATATATAAATTCTATTATAATAAGTGTTAAGCCAAAAGTCTACAATCAAGAAAATAGAGTCTGCTAACCCAACTACCCAAATAAATTTCACATATGAATTCATTTCATTTTTTCTGGAGGCAGTTATTTTAGGAGGAGAATTAGCCTACGGAGCCTATGCTCTGCATTGGTATCACTCTATTCCAAATTCAATTATGAAGCAAGGAACTGAGGCTTATCTTCCTCGAGAAAAGAGAGAATAGGAAAGAAGAGGTTTAAACTGTAGAAGTAAACAAAAGTAAGTAGTTGATTTCAACATACATATTACAGGCACGCAGTGAGATAGCATGTCAGTCGCTGACTATTAAGCATAATTCAGGACACACAAGTTACATCATGTGACAAAGACAATGCTAGCGCATCCGGTTTTATAATAATCTCGAAAAGGAAAATAATTATGTCGAGTATGTAATTATAAGAACCAAGTAAGAAATAAGATAGAACACCCAATTCAAGTTATGCAACAATGGGTAACCTATCATTATTTAACAATACAATACATGCTTTGACCAAATCAAATAAGGATGAGTATGTGTTAATACGCCTAATTAGTATCAACATTATTTCATTAACCATGGATGCGATGATTCATTAACAGTGAACTGCAATTAAATAAACAGAGGAATGGAAATAACTTACAAGACATAGATAGAAGAGTGAACAAGAATATGGAGCAGAAGTTTGGAAATAAAAAAACCACAACTAAACTATAAGGGAGAATTTCTCTTTTAGACAGAATTGGAATAGTATCATTAAATTTACCAGTAACAATAAAACACATTGTTCACACTAGAAAAATTCAAACCATAGAAATTAAAAGTAGAGAAGTTTGTTATCACTGCATATATATATATATCTATATATATATATATATATATATATATATATATATATATATATATATATATCTGTGTGTGTGTGTGTGTCAAAATTTGAAATTATGAGTAAATAAATTAAAAAATTGCATCTCCCTTGAAAGGGTTAAAAAGGTTCCAGGTCTTTGTTTAAAAAACTAGACCCTCATGTCCTTATTCCAACTAAAAATGAGCCTCTTGCACTAATAAGTTGACGCTCATACCAAGGAAATTAATCCATCAGGAGAATGGATATCTCTAAGGACAACCATGAAGATAGGAAACCAACCTAAGTAAATAAGGTCATATGTTATTAGCCTTCAGAACCCTCGAACCTTGGCACAATAGATAGTAAGGTGAAGTAGGTACTTTTACAAAGAAACAAGAACCAAATTAAAAACTCCATTGCACAAGAGAAGAGAAGTAAAGAAATTATAATGAAAAGAATAATCAAAATGAAGGAATTCTTACCTGATGGAAGACCTCGCGGAATCGACCTCTGTCTTAACCTACGCACAAAGGAACAATTATTTAGAAGATGTATTGAAGAAACAATGAGTAAGTTCTTAGAAATAGTGACCCAATCTCTCAATGCGCGGTATGAATTGGGAAGATAAAAGATACAATAAAATTAACAAAGAACCAGGGAAAGCACATTCTTTACCTAGTGTGAGGGGCGAGGTCAGCGTCGGTACCAACAAAACCCTCTCAAGTATTCCTCATGAAAAATCCTACAAGAGCCAGTATAGTGACCATGATTAGTAGGAAAGCGAGATGATGTGGGAAAGCAAAAAAACAAAATGAAAACTCAAAGGAACTTACCATTAAAATAAAGTTGAAGCCATGGCTCTTAGACGATGCATTACCCAAGCCTTAGAGGAGGAATTTCATTGAACTATGAAAACCCTTAGCCTGGGGGTCTTAACACCAATGTGCCAACCTGAAATTTAAATTTAAAAATTGAGGTAAGAAAACTATGAAATTAAGTGAAAACAAAAATTAAATGTGCCAGGGGAGAAAACCTTACCTCAGCAGACCGTAATCCCAAATTTGGGTTCGAGTCTAGAAACACCCACGTCGAGAACCTCAGAGAAATTGTTGGAAGGGAAATTTTTCCTTGTCGTTTGGAACTCACTTGCAATATAACACAAACCTTCATCAGTAAAATAATAGTTTGCACCCAACCAAACACAAAATGCATAAATGAAATGTCAAATATGGACCAAAATATTGTTACCTGAAACTACGTCACTATGGTTTCCAAGAAGGAAGGTGTTTGTAACACCTATGTGCAAAGTCCACACAAAAAATCATGAAATCAGTTGGTCGAACCAGCCAAGGCATGGAAAGGCCCAAACTCTGGATGGGTCGAGGGGAACCATAGCCACCCCTTCTAATATAACATCTTTATCACCGAGCGAATGAGGAAACAAACAAGGTTAAACACCAAGTAGGGTTTGGGAAATGACATAAGGGCCATAGATCAACCCCAAATTGGTATCAACCATCCACCATGGCCTACCTCGACACCATAGCAACCATATGAATGATGCAAGATGTCACATGAGCCAGGTATAGTTGAAAATCCATGGGTGGGCGATGTTTCCATGTGGAAGGTTGCCATAAATCCAAGGTAAGGTAGGTAGAGTTATAAAAATTTTAAATGTTGGCCTATAGTGTACATGAGAAACATATATTAATAAAAAAACTCCACCAAGGTGTATATCATAGGATAAATAATAAAATCCTTATCCAAGCTATTTTAGGCACCATACTTAAACAATGGGGCTACAAATTTATGCTAACCATATCACACTTGACACAAAGAATTAACGTGTCCAAACCTTCCAATTTTTCCATAAAGATGTAATCATCATAAAAATTAATATAGACTGTGGGAGAACAATGTGATGGGTACAAATATGCCTTGAAGGAGGGTGAACCAAGGATCTTCCTAACTCTAAGCAGTGAGGAAAATAGCTAGGAAGATTTTTTTGGGTATGTGATAGTATATCCCCCACGATAAGGTTCCCGCATAAATCAGAACATCCTCCTTCCTTATTCTGATATGAATCTTCTTATTTTTATCCAAAAATACATTCTAGTGACGTATTTCCCTCCTTTTCAAACCAAACTCCTTTCCTTTATTCCATCTTTGTTTCCAAATTGAGGGAGATATTGCATCGGCTCCCTAACTTTGGGTATGAATTCCTTGGAATTGCAAAGTAGCAATCAAATCCAATGGTAATATGTAGGATTTTCCACATTGAATCTTTGGATTATCACCTATTTTGATTTGATCCCCTTTTCCAACTCTCCATACAGACCATACACCTACCAAAGTGAAATTAAGTTCTAATGATTTCCAGACTATAGACCCATTTTGGATAGTTTTTCTTTCCTTCGTATCTCATTATTCCATGTTAAGGTGTTAAAAGTGCTTTTGGTATATCACCTACCTCCAGAGTCCCTATTTGGAAGTAATCTTCCATGGACTTTTGGTAGCTGGAACTTTTCCAAAGAAGTGAATGTCTTTGAAATCCCAACCTCTAGTTTCTTTTGGTTTAGACAAGCACTAGCTTTCGACAAGTGGAATGCCCTCTTTCTTGCACTTACCTGTACATAAAAAAATTAAATCATTTATTTCTAATTATTTCAATACCCTTTAGGGATGTATGCCATAATATGCCATTAGATTAGACTTTCTTCCAACATTTCCTTGGCCAGTGTCAATCTACCTCCCAAGAAAGACATTGATTACACCATTGGTTAGTTTTTTTCCCTATATTCTTTATCAAGCACTTCTAAACACTGTTACGGATGAAATAGGTAACCTGACCTCAAAACGGGAAATCTAGCCCAAAAACTCTCAAAAAACATGAAAAAACACCCCCAAAAAAAAAAATGTGTCTTCCAGAACGCACTTGTTTTTTTTTAAGGTCAAATTTCAACATTTTCTAAAATTATGCTAAAAACAAAATTGTTTGTTGAAAAAAGGATTGAAAAAACACCCCCCAAAAAAAAAGTGTGTCTTCCAGAACGCACTTGTTTTTTTTTTAAGGTCAAATTTCAACATTTTCTAAAATTATGCTAAAAAAAAAATTCTTTGTTGAAAAAAGGATTGAAAAAACACCCTCAAAACAAAACCAGTTGATGCTGGAATAACAAAAAAAAAAATTGTGTCATAATTTTGACACTTGTAACAATGGAATTAAAGACAACATATTAGGACATTTTTTTAAATCGTAAATTTCTAACATTTTTGATAGATGATGTTAAAGATAAACAAATACATGTCTGAAGGGCTTATAATTTTGAACAATTTTCATCCATGTTGTTAAACATAAAATATCTTGACTTTAAACCACCCCAAATTTGTAATTATTTTCAACCATAACCTTAAAGATAAAGGTAAATCTAAAGTTTTTCAATCTTAAGTGTTCAACATACTTGAACAATGAAATTATGGAGAAAATATAAGACTTAACAATTTAAAAAAATGAACAAGTAAATGAAAAAATTATCATTGCACAGAAACAAGTAAGAGTAATTTTAATTTTAAAGAATAAAAACTTATCTTTTTTCAAATCTTAGTATAAGACAAATTTAAATATAATTTCAACCAAAACCTAAAAATCAAGCATCAAAACAAAGTGTTCTGTTTCAATGACGCATATAATTATTAAAACTTTTAAAAGTATCTTATACCAAATGGTAAGAATACATAATATCATGGTAATATCACTGCATAATCTAAAAATTCAACATTAGTTTCTATTTTCTATTTTACTTATAATTAAAATATCAACATTCGTACATTGAATATAACATAAATTATTTTTGTAATTCATTGTTACATTGTCGATATTCTAAAGAAATGAATTCTTCATAATTAAAACGTATAATCCAACAAACATAGAAATGTCTCAGAACTTCATGAAAAATGAGATGGAAGTCAAAATTTTTATTTCAAGTTACCATGCAAACATAAATTACATAAAAGTGTCTTAGATAGTTATTCAAAATCAGCCATAGGTTCTGGCACACCATCATAATCTACATCTTCAGATGAATGGCTCGATGCAGATGAAGATGATCCATATTCTTCTCTTTCATCAACTAGTGCTCCATCTAAGTCAACATGCATGCCCAGCATTTCAGAGTTCAAAAGTCTTGTAGATCTACGTCTACATTCTGCAGAGTCCCATTTCAACAGTAATTGTTCTGGTAGCAATTTCTTCAAAATATTTATGGTCCGCAACTGAAGAGTTCCTCTCTTTGTCAAATTGAAGTCATACACAAGTATGTCAACATCCTCCAATTTTAAGACATCTGTGCGGCGACGATTTATATTTGTGCCCTTTATTTTTCTCTTTCTGCCAATTTTTTTTTCCACTACCATCTCTGGTTTGTACACACCATTGAAAGGGTGGGTACTTGTGGCATACCAATGTACATCAACAGCTGTAATCTCTTCATTTTCATTAATGACCTTTATAACCTTGGCAATCCAGAATGGATAGCCAAGTGGATCTTCATCTGCTAACACTGCTATCATGCAACCCTCCTTAAGATCCTGCACAGAACCCCTATAAAGGTCTTCCATGGCTTCACGTTGTGCACGTGATCTTGTAGAACCAATATAGATTTCTCTTTCCTCTACCTGTGGGAAATTAATAATAGCTTGAGGCTGTTGTTGTTCAACATTGTGTGTTTCTTGATGTTCATGTTCATTTGGCATATTTTGTGGCAAAAAAAAAGGAGTCTTCAAAAGCGTATCCTCATTTACTGATCTTGAAATCATATCACTTTGATTCTAAAAAAAGACTCCCACCAAACTGAATCAGCAACATCGAAGTATTCATATGTATCTCTAATACATATTTTAATTTCCTCTAGACATTCAAAATAATTTATCTCTCTCTTGTGCCTTCGTGCATTATGGAGTTCGGAAACTGACTGTAATAACAATATCTTTGATGAAAACATTGGACGCTCTGGAATGAACTTCAAAAATGCTAAACCCGATGATGGTCCCCATTCTTCAATAGTTGAATACTTCTTGCCCCATATAAGTGTTATCCCATCAATTTTTTTGATACGAAATTGATGCTGGAAGCTAATGTCGTTAAGTTTTTCAATGCATTTCTCCTCACCATGCGATCCAAAAATAAACCTTCGCATGTCAATAGTTTCTTCCAACACATGAAAAACAGGCTCTGGAATGTACGATTTATTAATATATTCAATTAATGATGGCAGGCTCCCAACACCTTTCCTCCTCAATGTTACTGAAAAACAACTGAACATTTTATCAATATGATCATGAGTATGCCCAACAAGAAGGAAACCAACCTTTATCTTTTTAAAAATCCCCAATTCAACAAGCATGTTTAGATACCCAAAAAGAACTTGATTTTTGTTCTCACGACTTGTGTTGTCTAATTATAAATACAAAACTTCAGGAAGAATCCCAGACCAATGAGTAACCACATCATGGATTATATTTATGGTCATATTTGCATCATTGTGAATATTTGGAGTTGTGAAGAAAACTCTTGGAAACATCTTCTCATTAAATACCATACAACCAACCAAGTGAAACTGAATGAAATTTTCCTCCCGTAATTTTTTTGGCGTGCGGACAAAATGTGGAAGAAGTGTTTTCTTTTGGTCCATACCATCAATTATCAATCCCAGATATTTATTCGGATGATCATAACACTTCTTTCGATGTTTATACAACTTTTGTCTTTCACTTGTTTGCCGATTGCGATGGTCTTGAAGTTCTTTGACAACGGAATCTGTACATAAAATAAAAGAAACATATGAATAAATATATTTTCATAGTTGATAAGTATCAAATTTTAAAAAATAATGTTTTGAACACATACCTCTTTCTGCCCCTTGACATTTATCTCTTTTTGCTTTAAGAGAAGCACATGTGCTGCAAATCCCCATCCTTGTCTTCTTAGGAATATGAACATTATTGAATTCAGTTTTCCATATCCTTGTAAAATAAGAATATGTAATAAAATTACCAATTCCTTCAACAGCTTCTGCATAATCTTTGTATAACATGAATATTTCTCGTCTCGAGAAATTATCTCGAATATGTATTGTGTCTTTATTTGGCATACACTCTCCATGATTTGAAAAGAAGTCTTTCATCCATGTCTTAGCAGTATTTGCAAACGGCCCCACCTCCCGTTTATGACGTGCTTCTGAATAATATGTGGGATCCTTTTCCAATCTATCCTGGGTTCTTGACAAACGACAATTACCAATTGAATACAACATTTTGAACGCCTTTCTGCAAAGCAATACATTCCCAATATGATAATCATAACCTGCTAGTGTAGATTGCATGCAACCCATTAAATATGAATTTTGCATGCTTTTATTCATTGACATATATGTTTTCCTTTTCTGCAAAGCAAATTTGAAATCCATATTTTTCAAGCAATCCCTTCGACAACATGCACTTGAAATCAAATGAACGACAGAACTTTTT
Source organism: Pinus albicaulis (assembly GCA_034641835.2). NCBI lineage: Eukaryota > Viridiplantae > Streptophyta > Pinopsida > Pinales > Pinaceae > Pinus > Pinus albicaulis. The sequence goes on from CM076578.1 coordinate 1,554,881,044, forward strand.
GTCGTGAGATATTTTGTCCTCGCCCTTGTATAACTGGAATGCCTTGGATTGATATGAAAAGGTCTACTCCTACTCCTAGTTGCAATATTTTCTTGCAACGACTTCATCATTCCATCATCCTTTGTAAAAGTAGTTTCATCACCATTAGAAGGAATATTATCCCCACTATCATCATCCTCAACATAGTTAAGAAATTCATCAACATCATTGCATGGAAATTTTTCTTTACCATCATCAGTTGAAGAAAACATTTCACAAGAATCATCGACACTTTTGTAACCCTGACTCAAAAGAAATTCTTCACCATCTTGACCCATGCTTTCAAATTATTCCCTGGGAGGATTCAATTCTTCATCACCATGAGTGTCTTTGAAATGGTCACTTGGAGAAAATGCAATATTCAGATATGTGCCTTTAAAATTATCATTTGCAAGAAACTCTTCATCCTCTCCTTCCTCAGTGGCGCTCTCATAATCCTTGGGATTAGGCATAAGTGGAAGCTTTGAATTTGTATTCACTAGAATTTCTTCACCCTGCCCCTCCCCTTCCTCTCTAAAGCTCTCATAGTCCTTAGGCTTGGGAATAAGTGAATGCCTTGAATCTATATTTATTGGAAATTCTTCATCCCCCCCTTCATCAGTGGTTAAATTATAATCGTTATGATTAGGATGAAGTGAAAAATTTAGCTTTGGAAATTCATCCCCGTCTTCATCAGTGGTGCTGGCATAATCCTTAGGATTAGGACGAAGTGGATATTTTGACTGTTGGCGAGAAATCAGGTCTCGCGGACAAGACCCAGGTTCAAGAGTTGTGGCCAACAAAGGGGTCCGGTGTAGTCTAGGAACACGCCGGCATTTTCACCCTGCTCTGGAGAGCAGTGCGTCTCACCCGAGGCATGCCGCAACCACATGCATAAGGGGGATGAGATCAATGGCAAGGAACAAACCCGCAACTAAAGAAGGACAGTGCATCCATTACATATACAAATCTATATGCAAGATCACTTAATATGCATTCAGACATTCATAATTAAAATTTTAAACCAGCAGGAACACATTATAAGCACATGGACATCTTATTTAGAAAGCAATCTCTCATTGTATTAATCTCTTGGCAGAACACATGATTACATGGCATTCCCACAGATAGCTACAAATCTGATACAGATGGGTTTCAGAACAGAAAGGTAGAATAGGAGATAAGAAACCATATGAAGAACATGCGTGAATCCTCCGCAGACGCCCTGCGCTTCTTTCCCTGTCTCGAGCCTCGCAACCTCTTCAGCCTGCATTCAACTCTCTCTCTTTTCGGCCGGGTGACTGTTATTTATTCACCCGCTCTCGCGACTATCAGCTCCTCTGTGTCTTCACTTCGGCTTCTCCCAGCTTCTCTCTTGATGTCTGCGTGTTCCACTTTCTATTTTCTGCTGTGTTTTCTTCATCTGCACTTATCCCTGTTCTATCTCCAGCTATCGAGTGCTTCCGCGCCACCATGGTAGCTCCACAACTCCTGGTAGTTGCGGCGCTGTCGCGGTTGCCATGTGTATTTATTCCGCAACTCAAAAAGGGTCAAAACTCAAAATGTTTTAGCCAAGACTTCAAATTTAAACAAAAACAAGGGCCCCAATAGGCCCCGACCACAATTCCTTGACTCGTCCGCGAGTCAATCACAAATAACAGTTTCTACTTCCATTGCCCCGCTGGCACTCGTGCTCTGTTCTGTTGTGCCATCACCCTGCACCCTTTCCTGATGTGCTTCGCCACTTGGTTGTTCAAACAAGGGCCCCAACTCCGGGACCCGGCGGAGCGCTGTATCTCGAAGCTCGGTGAAGGCCGCCACCACTTGCTGCCATTCCTGCATAAGCAAGTCGGCTTCTTGAGAGATCCGGGTGGCGGATGCTTCGTCTATCGTCTTCGGGTCAGCCCCGAACAGCGTGGCAAGCTGGGCTTCGGCCTTGGCATCCAGCTGGTGTATGGAGTCGGCACGGGCTCAGATGGGCGGACGAATTTCCCGGATGACGTGCTTGGCCGCCGCCGAGTCGGCCTCAGTCTGTTGCATGTGAAGTTCAAGCTCATCCGACTGGGCGTAGAGCTGATCTAACCTTGCTGGGTTCGCGGTCGCCTGGATGTCTCGGGAAATCTGTTGCAGCTGGGCAGCAATAGGCTGCGTCTTGACAGTTAGCGCGAGTGAGCACTCCTGCAGACTTCACAGAAGGGCAGAAGCCGCGGCTGCAGTGGAATGGAGAGTTGCGTGCATACTAACTGCCTGCGTCTGCTTGGCAGTCACCTGTTCTGAATGGAAACTCAGTGGATCTGGAAGGGTAGGCCGTGCAGCTAACGCCGCTTGGAGTTCCTGGTTCACCCTGCAAACAATAGTGAAAACTTCCCTGAGGTGGTGAGCCTGTAGTGCTATGTTATCCTCCTCTATACTGGCAGGAAGTGGGGCATAGTGAGCCCTTGCAGCGGGCCATACACTGGAGAGTGCCTGAGTAGCAATGTTGGCCTACTCCTGGAGGTTGGTCTTCTCCCGCAGCAGCTGATTGCGCTGTTCAGTAAGCGTCGTGATCTTATTCCGCTGCTTGGTGCACCGCTGCTCTAGCTCGTTGTGAATCTGTTCGGCTTTTAGGGCCGCCCACTGAATGAGGAGGTACAGTTGTGCTGGACTCCATGGCTCTGCATTGGTCGTGCGGGGAGCGCCTTGCTCCGGCCTCTGTTTCTGCGACGGTTGGCCAAAAGCCACTGATCGGCTTGCAGTCTCTGAAGGATGGACCGGCGTCTGCTGCTGCACTGAAGTGGCCATCTCGGTCTCCGGCCGGTCTTGCTGCGTGGTCTGCTCTGGGGGAGGGGCAGCCGAATCAGCCCCACCATTCGTGAACCTGGTAGATATAGTAGCAGGAGGGTCCTGGGGTGTGGCCACGGGGTCAACCGATGGTACCATGGCTGCAGTACTGGAGGTGACTTCCACCCCGTGGTCACCTCCGAAAAGTTCCCGGACCAACGAATCTGACACAGTGGCTGATGAGTTGGATGGATTGGGGGAGGTGGCAGCTGGTCGGCCAGTGGAGGGGGCGATGGACGGAGTGAAAGAAGTGGGAGGGAGGTGAAGGTTGAGGAACTCTGCCGGATCGATCAGAGGTTCCTCCGGAATCAAAGTTGCTGTGAGCAGAGTGGTTGGTGGATCGTCGTCAGTCAAATCCACCACTGGATCTGTAGCAGCAATGCGGGCTGTCTTGGATGGAGGTGGGCCTGATGAATCGGGTTCTGGGCCTGGTTCGCCCATCGGTGTGATGAGAGGGGTGGCAGAAGTGAACAGGGTAGTGGGAATGGGATAAATGAGGGGGGCGGTATTGGAGGGAGCACGGGACCGACCGATATGAAATTCAGAAAAGGAAGGAAATATAGGGGCACCACTTGAAGCAACTTGGGTTGCCACGTTAAGTCGTCGTACCTGGTCATTGAGGTGCTCGACGATGGGGACCAACGATTCCGGCAGGTCCGGTGCGGTCTCGGCTGCATCCCGTGGTGGTTCCGCTGCAACCTGTGAGGACCCCGCTGCGCCGGTCGCGACAGGCCGCTGTGCCGGCAGCATCCCCTCAAAGTTATAGCGGGTGATCCCGTCGTGGACGTGCTTGATGACCCTCGGCCACGCAGAAACCTCCCGATGAAAGATGTCGTCAGTCAACTGGAACCTGAGGGGCGCCATGTGAAAGGTGGTGTCCGGCACGCAAGTTGGCCGGAGGAAGGTGTGCCGGTGGCTGACCCCAAACCACACCTGCTCACTGTACTCGTCCAACAAGTGCCTGGGCACTTGTTGCTGGTTGGTAACCACATCTGTCATCATCCCGTACCACCCCCGAAACGCCTCTGCGTTCACCTGTTTGGTGCTAGGATCCATGGACACCTGCCAGGGGGTCTATTTCATCGCAAGAGGCTGGCTTGCGGTCGTCTCCGCCGGAAACCGGACAAGAGGAAGGTGCCATTTCCACATGGCGAAGGCTAAAATCAAGTAGCCATAAATAAAACTGGTGGTACGCTTGTAGTTTTCTTCGCAGGCCGCGAAGAGTTCCTTCAGCACGAAAGAGCACCAATTCAACTTGGTGCCCCAGGTGTAGTTCTCTACAATGGAAATTGTGTCCAGGGTGCATTCTCCCTTCGTGTAGTGGCGCATCGTCTTGCTAGCGATCAGGTGGCAAGCGAACCGGATTTCTGGTTTGTTGATCAAGTCAATTTTGGCACCTTTGCCACCCCGACGAGTGCCATACTTGGTGTACAGGTCTGAGTCACCCGACTTGCGAGCGCGCTTGGAGGATGTCTGGCCAGCAGCGGAGACATCTGCACTATTTAGAGATAGCCCTGTAAGCCGATGAATGTCTTCGGCATGGATTGGAATTTCTTCGTTGAGCCACAGGGACCCGTTCTGTATCCGACTGAGAAGGAACTGGGTGCATTGCAGGGCCGGTCCCGTGGTGCCAAAAACTGGGAGAGTCCTCAAATTCATCAAGGACGACTGCTGTAAGCCCCTGAATTCTGGCCGCATCCGACTGTTGGAGCTACTTCCTGGAGTATAATGGTGCTCCATGTAAGTCTGCCAATGGAGGTGGGGGAATTCCACAGGGTCGGACAGGTTAGCGTCCATAGATGCTGCATTGTCATACTTGCCAACAAGCGAATCTACGCGGTGAATTCGGCTATCCAGTACTGGTTCGGGGATGGAGAGGAGAGCTCTCGGCATCTTGGTGCGGCGCTGGTAAACTTGGAGGATTCTTCTGGAGTTTCCTTCTGAGTGCGGTGCGTTTGAAGGCTGTAAGTGCTCTGGAGTCACTGCAACTTCCAAATTGAACTGGTCTGTCATTCTCGGTCTGGTAGCCTTCATGCAAATTATGTCATCCACTGGCACGAGCGGAGCTGATGAGACTCCATAACGGAAATTAATTCTTGCTATCCTTAGCGGCTGCGATAATCGTGCGATCAATCGCGTGCCTGTATGTAATCTGACAGTTGCTGACGGCGTCATGGGAAGATGGGCGGACACGATGGCTGAGGGAACTGCGGGTGATGGCAAATGATTACGTTTCAATTACTGTCTACTTATGGGAATTTATGAAGCAAATCAGAGCGATCCTACGGACTGACAAAAGGACTGACGGAAATGACCTGGACTGACACTGGCACGGGGATGGATCTTACGCGAACAACACGCTGGACTGGCGCGGCGACACGCTGGACTGGTCCGCCCCGACCACAGTCGGTTGCAGTGAGGTACCCACAACTAACCAATTATTTGACAGACTGCCTATGAATGGAAAATACTCTCTATGCTCATCCTGGTTGCGGGAGAGTTATTCGACTAAGCTACTCTACGGGTTCTCTCGGTTGCGAGAGTTATTGATGAAAAGTGAAAAGTACCTACTCCTGGTAGGGTTTCAGGCGTGCGCCATTCACCCATCCGGGAAGAACTGTGCCGTTCAGTTGTGCCAACCGAACGGATCCTGAGTCGCGGATCTCGATGACAAAGTACGGTCCCAACCAGTGCATCTGGAGCTTACCTGGAAACTTCTGGAACCGACTGTCATATAACAGAACTTTGCCGCCAACTTGGAAGGCTTTGGTTTTGATGTGGCGGTCGTGCCACGCTTTCTGTCTGGCCTTCTGAACCTTCTGGTGGAATTCCGCGAGGAATCGGGCCTCATCCAGCTCCTGTAGCTCCTGGAGGTGTTCCCGAAGTGACTCCTCTTCTGAGAATTGGAGGGATGTTGCGATCAAAAGACTGGGTACAGTGAATTCGGTGGGAATCACAGCTTCCCGGCCATACACTAACTGGAATGGTGTCTGGTTGGTTAAACGTTTCACTATGGTCCGGTAGGCCCATAATGCCGCTGGGAGGCACTCGTCCCAATCGTCGCGCTGAGCATTGCAGATTTTAGTCAAGCCCTTCTCAAGAATCTTGTTGAAAGCTTCCACCGTACCATTGGCCTGTGGGTGGTATGGGCTGCTTTTATGATGCTGAATCATAAATGTGTCCAGTAGTGACTTGACCATGGCATTAATGAAATGCGTACCCTGATCGCTGGTTAAGCTCTGTGGGCAGCCAAAGCGGCTGATGATGTGTTCAAAAATGAACCGGGCAGCGGTCTCTGCCGAGCAGTCGCGTACCACTGCCGCTTCAGCCCACCGTGTGAGGTAATCCGTGGGGGTAATGATGTACCGGGCCTTGGAATGTCGAGCGATTGGTGCGATGGGGCCTACAAAATCAACAGCCCACTTTTCGAACAGCCGCAACACATGCACTGGGTGTAGCGGAAGCTCGTCCCGGTGCGAAGGCCTTCCCGTCCGCTGGCAAACATCACAACGCTTCACATAGGCCTTACAGTCTCCATGTACCGTCGGCCACCGAAGGCCAGCTTGAAGCACCTTCCTTGCAGTGGGTTTCGCACCCACATGCCCTCCCGCAACACCACTGTGACATTCCCACATCACTGCTTCTCGTTCATGGTCGAGAACACACCTGCGCAACACCTCATCAAGCCCCAGTTTGTACAGCTACCCTGCGATCAATTGGTAGTCGGCCGCCCGGAAAACCAGGTGGCGTTTCTGAAGCGGGGTGTAATCCTGAGGGCACTGTCCCGTGGCCAAATAAGCGGCAATGTTAGCCAGGTAATATGGTACTGCTTCAACTCGGAAGAGGTCAGCATCCGGTAGCTGATCGTCCAACGAGCCTTCATTCTCTCCCGTCTCTAACCTAGATAAATGATCGGGACCAACATTCAACCTGTCATGCTTGACAATCACCTCAAACGTAAATTCCTGGAAAAGTAGTAGCCAACGACAGATTCTTCCTTCCAACATAGGCTTGTTCACCAGATATTTCAATGCAGAATGGTCCGTGAAGAATGTAAATTTTCTGCCCGGAAGATAGTGGCGGAACTTCTGGAGAGAGTACACCATCGCCAACGCCTCCCGCTTGGTCGTGGTGTAGTTCTTCTCCGCATTCGATAACCGATGGCTGGCAAAGTACACGGGGTGATCAACTGTCGTCTCCCCAGGTTGCGCCAATACAGCTCCAAGTGCAATTCCGGACGCATCAATATGCACATGGAACTGCTTATCCCAGTCGGGATGAACAAGTATGGGTGCCGTCGCCAACTTCTCCTTCAATGTGTCAAGTGCCTTCCTGCACTCCGTCGTCCACTCAAACGCTTCTGACTTCCGCAACAGTTTCTCCAGAGGGGCCGTAATCCTTGCGTAGTTGCGAATAAACCGTCTGTAATATCCTGTGTGCCCGAGCAATGCCTGCAACTACTTCACAGTCGTAGGGGCCTCCATGTGGACGATGACCGCGGCCTTGGCAGGATCAACGCAGACCCCTTGCTTACACACCATGTGGCCCAAGAGTGTGCCGAATGGTACTGCAAAAATACATTTCTTCAAGTTCAAGGAAATCTACAACTGGCGACACCGGTCAAACATAACCCGCAACAGAGAGGCGTGTTTCTTCAACAGACTATAGACAGTCCAGTCGTCCATGTAGACCTCCAGGAACTTGTGAATGTACTCCCGGAAAGCAGCAATGACAATCCGGGAAAACACAGCTGGTGCGTTCTTCAGACCAAACGGCATAACGTGGTATGCGAATGATCCCCACTCAGTGGTGAAGGTCGTCTTTGCTTTGTCTTCCTTGGCGATGCGCACCTGATGGTAGCCCGAAAACCCATCAATGAAGGAATAAGCTTCGTTTCCCATGACATGATCTAGAACTTCATCGCTGAAGGGAGTGGGAAACGGGTCGTGGATACAAGCATTATTCAGGCTCCGGTAGTCGACACAGACCCAGATCTCTGCTTTGTCTTTCTTGTTCTGGATGACAATGGGACTCACCCATTCAGCTTCTTCTACTGGGAAAATAAGACCTGCAGCCAGCATTTTTTCAATCTCCATCTTGACCTTCTCTTTGATACGTGGATTCAACCGGTAGGGTCGATGCTTCACCGGTCTTACCCCCGGTTTCAACGTGATGCGCATTTCGCCCAGATCCCCCTTGATCCCCTTCAGGTCCGCAACTGAGGACGGAAACAAATCTTCGTATTCCCAGAGGAGGCTGAAAATTTCTTTTGTTGTCTCCTCGTCCCAGTAATCTCCCACCGTTGCGAGCTTAGGTTTCTCGTCCGTTCCAATGTTCAGTTTTTTTGTCTTGAGCGGCTGTAAATGGACCCCTTCAGTCGTCGGCTTTTCACTGATTCTCCGCTCACCTTCCTTTTCGTCAAAATAGAGATGCCTGAGGTCCTCCAAACTATCGTCCTCTAGATCGCCATCAATCTGGTGACAAACCAACTCGCGCCTGACCTCAGGTCGTGACACAGCCGGGCCCTTATCGGGCTCAGGCTAGCGGAAAAAAATGACCTCCTTGATTGCCTGTAGGGCTTGAGACTCCTGCACTGTCTCCCCTTCGAACGAGAAGCTCAAAATGAACTTGTCCGCGACTGCCTGCCAAGAGCGGGTTCCCCGTTTCCGCTCTTCCTCCAGGTACCAGGCCTGGGGAATGGTGCCTAGGGAGTGGATAAACCTGTGGACCCATAGCTTCTCAGGGTACCGTGTGTTACGCAACTGTGCCTCACAGGCCCGAAAATGGTGTTTCGGGTCTGAAGCTCCATGATACATAAGCATACTGGAGGGTCCTTCATCCTCTTTAAAGCGTGCCCGCAGAGCCTCCGCCACGCACTCCCATCGCAACAGAGTGTTGCGGTGATTTTTCCACCACCGTGCCGACGTTGACTGCAAGGCCACATCCAAAAGTGGTATCCGGCTTTCAGCTGGGACCCGGTCTTCCACCTTGGCAATAAAAGTATTGACTGCTTGCATGTTCGACAATGTGGGATATCCGCAGATCTCAGTCCCTACCCACCGGACTTGAGCAATGGAAGCACATCTCCACGTGGTGGTCTCATACCCCCCTTGCTGCCAGTCTTCCCAAGCGAGTTCGGACCCGAGCTCCGAGCTCTGCACACTCCGCCAACTGACGGAGCCAGTCGCGGTCGGGTTGATATAGTCATCCCGCTGTCCTGCGGTCATCTGGTAAAGGCGGTCCATTATCTGAGCGTCCTCCCGATTGTCCACTGTTTCTGTATATTGCGGGCCTTGATACGGGTCGAGAGGCTGGGTGACCCATACCTCCCCATCCTCAAAGATCATCAGCTCCTTCTTAAGGTCGATGATGGCGTAGTTCTCAAAAGCCCAATCAATGCCGAGTAAGGCTGGATAGGGATCCTTGTCGCCCATGATATCAATAACCTCAAAATCGGTGTATGTCTTCACCCCCGCAACGTCGACCTCGAATCCCTCGAGCCGGCCGATTGGCAAAATGCAGTACTGGTTCGCCATCCTGAGTTGGATTGGTGAGTAGGCTAGCCGTGGCCTTCCAAGAGCCTCCCATGTCTTTCGTGGCAGTATATTGACGTAGGACCCCAAGTCCAACATGGTGTCGTTGATTTGGAACCCTGCGACCTGCGTGTTAAGCCGGAATTCTTTGCATGTTCGTTGCTTGTTCCGCTTGACACGTTGCACGTATTGGGGGCCAGCGTCCGCCGGATCTCTACGCTCTGTGCGCCCCTACAGTGCTCCGTCCAAAGCATGCTTGAGCTGCTGTCGCAGCGCAGCGTTATCAACGATCTTGAGGAATAGCTGGAGCCAATCCTCGACCACAGTACCTGCGACGTTCTGCGCACTAGATTCCGGCAGCATGGGCTCCTCCAACCCTCCCTCGTTCCGCAACTGGGCGAAGGCCTCAACTGCCTCCTGGAAATACTTCTTCTGGACCTCGGGCCTGATCAACTTCTTCGGGGATGCCAGCCGAACCACTCGGGCTGGCTCCTTCTCGTGGGCATCCTCTCCAGTCTTCTTTCCACCTCTTGTCACGATTGCGACGTTCTGCATGTCTGGGGTTGCAGCCCCTCGCGGCTCTGAATTTATCATATTTGTTCCCCTCTGCCTCGCCCGTTCTTCCCACTTCTTGATGAGCTCCGGACAGTCTTCGGTAGCATGGGCGTTGACCCAGCACTGGGAACACCAGGGTCGTCGCGGAAGGGGACATTCTCGAGCCACATGACCCTCCTGGTCACAGTTGTAGCATTTTACCGGACCGCGTCCGCCTGTGCGGCCTCCCCGCATGCCTCCGCCTCTTCCTCTTGGAGCCTCATTCACCCTGTAGGAGGGATGGTCCAGTCGGTCCACAAGTGCGTCGAGAGCCCTGCACTACTCAGTATTGTGAGTCGTGGACACACAAAATTCGCAGTATACATTATTCGGGACTGTGGAGTACTTCTGTAATATCGGGCACATCCGAGGAGGATGCCCCATCGTCTGGAAAATCTCACAGTACTCTGTGGGGGAGGACCCCGGTTGCGATGGGAACCCCGTAAAGGTCTGTTGCGGCTGGTAGACTCCCTGCGGGTTCATCCCCGCACCACCCCCTGGTGGCGGACCCCCCTGGATTGCTGCGACCGAGGGTCCTACTCCTGTGCCGCGCAACCGAGGACATTCGGTTGGGACGTGGCCCTCGACCAGACAATGAGTACACCAAACATTCGGTCGCGTTGGTCTCACCAGCTGAAGTTCCTTGAGCTTTTCAGTCAAGTTGGCAATCTGGTGTTGCAACCCTATCAAAGAAGGGTCTTGCGGGGCCACCCCCCCCCCCGATATTCCTGGGGGTAGCCCGCCATGGCTTCAATCTTCATGGCCTGCTCCAAAGCGTCCTGCAGATTATCAATCTTCTGCTGAGTGAGATGGGTTCGTGTCAAGGGGAGCAGAGCCTTGATGAACCAGTCCCTCTGGTGGTTTGGATCGATCGGGTAGCTGAGTTTCCCGATCAAATCCTTGAATCGCCGCATCAACTCCCACGCGGTCTCACCTTCCTTCTGCTTAATTTCCCATAGCTCTGACAGGCCCTGCTGGTCTGTCTGGGGAAGCTTGAATTCACGGATTAAATCCCACTTCACGTCCGCAATTACAGGGTTAGGATGCGCCTCAGACCACTTGATAAACCATCGCAGAGCCCTCTCTCTGAGCGTGGTTTGGAATTCTATTAACTTCCCTGCATCTGGCGTCTGGCGAGCCCTCCAGATGGCTTCACACAGGTACCAGTGTTGTTCTACATCATCATTTCCCCGGCCAGAGAACTATGGATACCGGGTGAAAGATCCAGCCATGTGTACTTGCAGAGAATTGACTAAGATAAAGCCTCCCGGTCCTGGTTGCGCAACGGTTCCACTGGGAAAAAGACTACTACTAGTAACGCTGCTGTTACCGGACGTTACTGACACTGATGCACTATTGTATGACCGACTCAAAGCTTGTAACTGAATAAAAATATTACTTAAAGGTTGATACAGTACTAGGGGAAGGTCAGGATCCTGGCCATGCGGAAGGTGAGAAGTAGGGCTGCCTGGAGGGGTGGGTGCCGTCTGATCTTGAAACATCTGCTGCATCACGCTGTGCCATTCATCATCGAAACTTTCTTCGGGCTGCATCTTTCCGTTATCTTCGCTAGTCACAATCTCTCTTCCTCGTGTCGCTGGGCTCCCATGCACCCACTGCACTTCCACTGCTGTCCCGTCTTCTTTCCGGGTATCCAAACCCATAACTCCCGTCCTTTGAGGCGCCTCCTTCTGATTTTTCCTCTCGATCTCTCTTCTCTTCAAATCTCTCATTACCTTTCTTCGCCACCTATCGGCGATCTGGGCCCGCCGATGCGCACGTAGCTCCTGAAACTTGCATGCGGCCTCAACGTCCATCCCCCGCTCCCCACTCTCACAGTCTACACAGCATCAGTCCCCTCAACCCTTCCCCCAGTATGGGTGGTTTACGCTTCCATACCCGTTTTGTGGAACTCAATCAACCCCTCGTCCACCATCAGGGCTTTGATCCACAACAGAATCTCCTTCAACAGCTTCCCCCTCAGCCCTAAGTGAAAAATAGCCTCGGCCTTCGATAAGGATTGCTAGCACTCAGCAGCAAACTCCACAGCGTATCCTTCCAACGTGGTCCTTACCCAAAAATCCACTGCGCGGGTTAGGTCAGTATCTACCCGATGCAGTGCCACCAGGTCTTTGTGCGTCCACCTGCGGTTTATCTTCCGCAAGCCTTCTTGGGGCAGCGTCGTTCGTAACCTCCGCAACCAATTGTAAAGGTCCGTAGGGAACCTTCCCCAGAAAATTTCGTACGTATCACTGGCTGCGTCGGAGAAAAGAACAAGCTCCTTGATCGCCGCCTCCTTTTTCTTGGTCAGCTCTGCCTGCTGAGCAATGAACTGGTCAAGATGATCATCCCACCATCGTCGTATTTCTCCTTCAAATATCCTCGATACCATGATCTAGATCCCCTCAGAACATGCAGGTCCCGGCAACGGAACCATTTGTTGGCGAGAAATCAGGTCTCGCGGACAAGACCCAGGTTCAAGAGTTGTGGCCAACAAAGGGGTCCGGTGTAGTCTAGGAACACGCCGGCATTTTCACCCTGCTCTGGAGAGTAGTGCGTCTCACCTGAGGCGTGCCGCAACCACATGCATAAGGGGGATGAGATCAATGGCAAGGAAAAAACCCGCAACTAAATAAGGACAGTGCATCCATTACATATACAAAGCTATATGCAAGATCACTTAATATGCATTCAGACATTCATAATTAAAATTTTAAACCAGCAGGAACACATTATAAGCACATGGACATCTTATTTAGACAGCAATCTCTCATTGTATTAATCTCTTGGCAGAACACATGATTACATGGCATTCCCACAGATAGCTACAAATCTGATACAGATGGGTTTCAGAACAGAAAGGTAGAATAGGAGATAAGAAACCATATGAAGAACATGCGTGAATCCTCTGCAAATGCCCTGCGCTTCTTTCCCTATCTCGAGCCTCGCAACCTCTTCAGCTTGCATTCAACTCTCTCTCTTTTCGGCCGGGTGACTGTTATTTATTCACCTGCTCTCGCGACTATCAGCTCCTTTGTGTCTTCACTTCGGCTTCTCCCAACTTCTCTCCTGATTTCTGCGTGTTCCACTTTCTGTTTTCTGCTGTGTTTTCTTCATCTGCACTTATCCATGTCCTATCTCCAGCTATCGAGTGCTTCCACGCCACCTTGGTAGCTCCGCAACTCCTGGTAGTTGTGGTGCTGTCGTGGTTTCCATGTGTATTTATTCCGCAACTCAAAAAGGGTCAAAACTCAAAATGTTTTAGCCAAGACTTCAAATTTAAACAAAAACAAGGGCCCCAACATTGACGCTGCAAATTCTTCATTCCCCTCTTCCTCAGTGGTGCTGACATAATCCTTAGGATTAGGACGAAGTGCATATTTTGACTTTGCAAATTCTTCATTCCCCTCTTCATCTGTGGTGCTGACATAATCCTTAGGATTAAGACAAAGTGGAAATTTTGACTCTGGAATTTTTTCGTCCCCCTCTTCATCAGTGATGCTTGCATAATCCTTAGGATTAGGACGGAGTGGAAATTTTGACGCTGTAATTTTTTCATTTTAAGACGAAGTGGAAATTCTGACTCTGGAATTTTTTGGTCCCCCTCTTCATCAGTGGTGCTTGCATAATCCTTAGGATTAGGACGGAGTGGAAATTTTGACGCTGTAAATTTTTCATTTCCCTCTTCATCAGTGGTGCTGGCATAATCCTTAGGATTGGGACGAAGTGGATTTTTTGACTCTGAAACACTATCATTCCCCTCTTCATCAGTGGTGCTCGCATAATCCTTAAGATTAGGACGAATTTGATATTTTGACTCTGGAAATTTTACATCCCCCTTTTCATCAGTGGTGCTGGCATACTCCTCAGGATTAGGAAAGAGTGGATATTTTGACTCTACAGATTCTTCATTCCCCTCTTCATTTTTTTTTCTCATATAATCCTTAGGATTAAGCTGAAGTGGATATTCTTCATCTCCCTCTTCATCAATGGTGTCCTCATAATCCTTGGGATTAGGATGAAGTGAAACTTTTGACTCTGGAATTTCTTCATCATGCCCTTCATCACTGTTGCTTTCATAATCCTTAGGAGTAAGAGTAAGTGGTATAACTGGCGCTCGATTTGTTGACTCTCTATTCATGGTGAACGAACTCTCGTTATATTCATCACTCTGAATAGAGTTGTTGCGTGACGAAGATGTTGATGTTCTAGAAAGAAAAACTTCGTTATCAGAAGAAACCATGGCTTCCAACAAGAATAGGTTGAATGATACAAATTCCTCTCCCACTTACAATATATAGCTTAAAGACTGAAAATTTCCCTCCAAATTTTCCCTCCAAAAAAATTCGCGAAAAAATTTCCCTCCAAAAATTCCCTCCAAAAAAATTTGCGAAAAACTTTAACTATTTTAACTATAATGACTACATGTAAATATTTTAAATTTTTTATTTTAAACTTACGTTATATTCATCTAAAATATATTTCAAAATTTTTTAATACACTGTTGGTCTTCAAATATTTCACCATACTTTCTATTCAAAATATCCACAAAATATTCCTTTCATGCATGTCTTCGAAACTAAAATAATTTTCTTATTTTAATGGTTTAAGATTGACTACATGTAAATATTTACAAAAATAACATGATGTAAATATTAACTATTTAAACTATAATTAACTACATGTACATATTTTAGATTTTAAAATTTAATCCCATGATTTTAAACATTGATTACATATAAATATTAACTATGATAACTAAATACAAATATTAACTATTTTATCTATAATATTAAATATAATTAACTACATGTAAGTATTTCATATTTTAATTTATAATCTAATATTATATTTGAATTATTCAACATTCAGTACATGTAAATATTAAATAAAATATTAATTATGATAACTACATGCAAATAATAAGTATTTTAACTATAGTATGAACTATAATAAATTAAATGTAAATATTATTCAACATTCAGTACATGTAAATATTAAATAAAATATTAATTATGATAACTACATGCAAATAATAAGTATTTTAACTATAGTATGAACTATAATAAATTAAATGTAAATATTTTAAATTTGAAATTTTAATCCCACATTCATTAAACAGTAAACCAATCAGACAATATATGATATTTAAAAGGAATGATTGTTTCTATTCATCACATCACATCAAGTTTTCTGGTATTTGTTAGAGCAAATTTCTGGAGGTGTTGCGTTGGCATTGGTAACTTCGTGGAGGCATTGCATTGGCATTGGAAGCTTTGTGTCACTATTGGTAATTTTGTGGAGGTGTTGCATTGGCATTGGTAACTTCGTGAAGGCATTGCATTAGCATTGGAGGCATTGTGTTGCTATTCGTAATTGTGTGGAGGCGTTGTGTTGGCATTGGTGACAACAGCTTCTTGCATTTCAAAGGTTAGTTTTCCTTCTATTCTGTCAATTTAGAGATGATTTTGGGAAAAATCTATTTTTCTATAGTTTTTTTGTGTTCAAAAACTACTTTTTAAAGGTTTTTAGGTTCAAAAACCTTGATTTTTTTATATTTTTTTAGTGAAGAAAATGCAAAAAAAACTGAATTTTTTAGGGTTTTAAGAACAAAAATTTAGATTTTTTTTCTTTTTTAAGACTTATAGGTTCATTTACACATAAAAATCCATAAAACGACCATGCACATAAAAAAAAAGTAATATTATAACATTTTTTATTTGTATTTTTTTTATCATAAATATATCAGTGATTTCATTATTTAAATTTTTTTTTATTTGAGAATTTTTTTATTTTATATTTTATTTTTTTAATTTTAGATTTTTGTTTTATTTTTTTAATTTTAAATCTTTAATTTTTTTTTCTTTATTGTTTTGTTATATATATATATATATATATTGTATTGCGATATATATATATATATATATATATATATATATTAAAACAAATGTTTCTTTTTTATAATTTATTATATTGTTTTTTTTTTTAATTATATGTTCTTTAAAAATCAAACATTATTTTGATTTACTAAATTTTTTTTTTTTTTTTTTTTTATTAGTAATATTTTTTTTTAAATTGTAGAATTAAAAAAATAAATAAAAAAAATTTAAAAAAAAACATTAAATTTTTTATTTTTATGGTGCCGGCCGGCCGGCCGGCGCCACGGGCGCGGCCCAGTCTCCTCCCAGCCCCCGCCTTGGCCGAGGGCCGATTCCCAGAATCGGCCCTCGGCCATGGGGGGGCGCCGGGAGGCTGTCTGGGCCGCCCTCGTGGCGCCGCCCGGCCGACCCGGCAAACAATTATAATGTTTTTTATTTTTTATTTTTATTTATTTTTTTAATTCTGTAATTTTGTTTTTTTAATTGTTTTTTTTTTATTTTTTTTTAAATTTTTAAAATTTTTAGTTTCTGTTAACAATTTTGTTTTTAATTTTGTTTTTTTTTTTTATAATTTTGATTTATAATTTTTTTTTTTTTTTAATAATTTGTTTTAAGAAAACATTTTATAATTTTGATTTTTTTTTAATTTTATTTTGTTCTTAAATTTTTTTTTTTTAAATAATTTCTTTTAATAAAACAATCATAGAAACATTGTTATATATAAATATAAAAAAAAAATTGTTATATAATATAATAAAAACATTATTAAATAATACTTGTGAAAAATTTCAAAATATAACAAATATATATATATATATATCAAAAAAAAAATACAATATAATAAATTAAAAAAAAAACATTTGTTTTAATATAACAATATAAATTAATTAAAAATATATATATAACAATACAATTAAAAAAATAAAAAATTATATAACATTATAATATTTGTTATAAATAGTTAATAACTTTTTTGTTTTTTTTTTAAATATTAAACACAAACTGAAGTTTAAAAATACTAGTTTATTTTTTTTAAATTATTTTGTGCAATTTAAACACATTTTTAAATTTTTTATAAAATGTATTCAAATATTGGTGAACCTGTAAAGGTCGTGAGCAGCAGTGAAGAACAAATTGAAAGCTCTTATGGAAGCAGAGAAATCATAACACCAGGTGTTGAGTTAGAGGATGGCATTATTAAAACAAAACAAAATGCTATTCGACAAGAGTTGAGGAAGAATAAATTAATTCTTGGTGGCCAAACATTTGAGCTTAATGTTAACCAATTTTATGGCCCAAATGAAGGACAATCTCAATATCAAATTAGAAAGGCCCATCACCTACATGTACATAATCTGAAAACATTGTTCAAGTTCAATCCATATGCGCATGTGGTGGATTATGTGGTTCTTGTCGATCCATGTCAGGTTCCCAACAAACAAGCATTTGACAAGGCAAAATGTTTTGATTATAAATATTATGTAATTGGAGGAAACCATTCAATAGAGGCTAAAATACAATTGATTGTAGAATATCCCAATAACTATCTTTTTCAAACAGTGAAATGCATCATTTACGCTAGCTTAACAGAAATGGAATGAAAGTTACTGGCATGGGATCATAATGCAGATAATGAGTACAGAATGAAAATGACTTTCATCCAAAGGGTCAAATTTATTCATAATGAATTCATATAAAAATGTCATGGGGATAAGACACAAGTTAGTGTAGCATTTCGAAAGGAATGCTTAATGGAAACAGGTTGTCAAATTGATGAAAAAAAAGAAAAAGATGGAAAATTGAATACAAATCTCTTCAGAGGCATAGATAACATTTTTCAGTTGGCATTTAGAACTGGGGAGGTATGGGATTTGATTGATGACATTTTTGATCGATGGGAGAATATTTCCATAAAAAATCAGAAAGTTGAAAAGAGTAAACCCATAATATGTACCAACAGTAAGGGGGGTCCTGAAATGAAGCAGCTTCCAGAGGATATGACTATTACACCTTGGAGAACAATGCAAGGTGTGAAGGATGATAAATTAATCAAATCAGTATTAGCCCCTGTGAAGTCGGGTGAATTATCAATGGAAGAAATGTGTGCAGAATTTCAAAAGTAAGTTTCTTGAATTATTTCTTTCATTATAATTTTATTTTAAATAAAACATAATGATGTTGGTAGAATTTCTTATACATGTCAATATATTAACGTTTTTAACTTGATTTATTCAGTTAGAATTTTTTTATGAAAATACAAGAACACATGGTTAAAATGATGAATGAAGACAGTTGGGATGATGTTGTACGCAACTACCCAGAAGCAAGTTCTACATCAACACTAAAAGAGTTTTATATTGCATTCAATAAGGTATGTTGATTTATAAATTTATTTTATTCATATTTTAACTATTTTTATTTTATTACTTATACATATCTATATATATATTTTTATGTCATTAAAGATGTCGAAGAAGGATGGAAATGGAGTACCAGATACTTTCAAAAGCTTTATTGAAAAAATTAAGATGGAGAACATGAGAAGGAAACATCTTATGAATGTTGAACTAGATCCTACTCTTAATCATTACATTTGGAATGGGCTCGACAGTGTCCAATATCAAATAATACAAGGTGACTGTGAAGACATTGCATCACTGATACCTAAAAGGGAATATGGCCTAGTTATTGCAGATATTCCTCATGGTTTCAATTTCCCAGACATTGAATATGATAGAGAACCATATACTTATCAAGCTTTTAGTAAAGTGGTTACGGGTTTTCAAGAAGTGACAACATCACCACTTTGCCGATTTGTGACATTTCATTCAGACAAAGTTTCCAATGTTATTAACAAGCTTCAAGGGTAAAGAAAACTCAAGGATGCAACTTACATGGTAAGATTTTGAAATTGTATGTTTGATTCCTCCTAAATTTTTTTATTCATGTATAATTTAATTGAACTTTTACTATGTTATGTAACAGGAAAAAGTCAAATATTGTTTCTTCCGAAGATCAACCTATTATAAATTATTGTGAGTTCATCCATGTTGAATGTTGGACAAAAGAGGATAGCTATAAGCATATTGTTATGAATCGAGTAGATGGGAAGAGTCATAGTCAAGTATTGGTTTATGATGCAGTGGTAAGAAAACTAACATATGAGGATAAAGATGCAAAAGGAGATATAGTTAACATTTATCAAAAACCACAAGCATTGATTAACTATCTTATAGATCTATGTTCAAATGAAGGAGAATGGGTTTTGGATTTATTCTCAGGTTCAGGTAAGTTTTAATATACAAATTTAAATTTAAATATTGTCTTTTTTACTTTTTATGTCTCCATACTAATTTTTTTACTTATTTTTTTTGTGCTTGATGATTAGGTACAACACTAGCATGTTGCCTACTAAAAGGAAGAAATTGTATTGCCATTGAGAAAGACCCAATTCAATGCAAATTTATTCAACAAATAATTAATGCTCTTAAATTCCTTCCAGATGTGAAGCAAGAAGTTGGTTTGAGGAAAGGAGATTTTAATGAATCACGTGTGGCAAAAAAAGAAAAGGAACCTCAACCACCATTATATGGAATGATTGGAAAGGGACACTTTGGAAGATTTGCTGACATGAAAGATCCATTAGAAGACGGCGGTGATCAAAATGAAGAAACAAATGCTGCGGAAGAAGCCATCAATGCTGTTCTAGATGATGTTGAAGATGTATTAGTTGATTTTGTTGATGATGTTTAAGTTATGCTTGCAAACAAAGCTTATTTTTTAGAACTATTGATCAGCTTTACTTGTAATGTTTAGACTTTGATATTTTATGATAACAACCCCTTTTTTTTTCAAAAGACATGTGATTGCTATTATTTTTTGACATAAAATTCAATAAAAATGTTGTTTTCTTAAGTTTTTTTGTTAAAATTCTCCCAAAAAATTAGTTTATTTAACATGTTTTTTTCAACAAAAACTCTGTAAAAGTGTATTTTTTGCATTGTATTTATATTGAAAATTTGTATTTTTTTGTCATATGGTTCAAAATATTGGTTTTTTAGCGATAATTTTTTGATGTGCATTGAAAAATTATTTAACAATACATAAACATGTGGAAAATATAAAATTTAGAATATTGACCTTTTTTCCATCTTTTATGTATGTGAAAAAGTGAAGATATCATTACAAGTTTTTATTTTAAAAAAAAAAGAATTTTATTTTTAAAACACAAGTACATAAATGCACTTAAAAATAAACATCTCACAGAAGAAGAAGACATTAAAAAATTTATAGTGTCAAAATCAATCTTATAAAAAAAACGTTGGTGATGATACACCACCACTATTCAAAATCGACATAAAAAACACCACTTTTATTATTAAAAAAAAACAAAATGAAAAAAAATTGAAGTGCCAAAAACATGCTCAATTTTTTTTTTCTTGATTCTGCATCGCCACTTTTTCAAAATCAGGTGTTTTTCTTGATATTTCAAAAAGTAGGTAACATTGAGGTTACCTATTTCATTGGTAACATTGTTTCTAGTGATTTTTGAAATGTGGATACTTAAATCCTTCTTGAAAATTTGAGCTCTAAAATGAGAAGACATACAAGATCATTCTAAGTTATTCCTCCTCTACCCAATTAAAACCAAGTGAATATTTCTACATATTGATTTCCATCCCATAAACTATATAATACAGGTCAAGGGATTCTGTTAACTTAAATTAAAAATTGTCAATGTGAAACTGTTCAATGGTCTGGAAAATTTTCACTAATATATACATGATTCTGCCAATCCATCTTGCATAATTCCGTTAACAATGTTTACTATTGTAATAGAGTGTTGTCTCTTCTTTTTTGTTATTTTGAATTTTCTTTCAGTGCTGAAATTGGGATATATGATATTAATTTATGGATTGAAATTATATTTTCTAAGATATTATTATTTTTCTCTAATTTATTGTTATTTCTGGTCCTTTGGGTTCTTTGTTCTTATTTTCCTTTACTGGTTGAAGGGATTGGTAATTTTATATTTTACCATATTTCTTGTTGGTTCTATGTAGATTTAATTGACATATAATAGGTTGTTTCTATTTTTTGGATTTCTGTGAAGTTTTTGGTAAATGATATTGAATTTCTATAATGTGCAACTCCTTAACATTCAGATACATCCTTCATTGAAAACTGTGAGGGGTGTTTCAAATTCACGTTGGATAACACCCTATCTTGGGATGGAAAGTTTAAAAAACACAATAATAAAGAAACCATAAGTGATGTCACCAAATGTTGTAGCCTCTTCAAGGTGTTCCATCCTATTGGCTTGAGGGGTCTTGACCCACGTTTGGAGTTGAGTTTAACCATCAAAACCCGCTTACTACTGGTCCTTTCAGCAATAACCTGCTTGCGCAAGTCAAAGTCTCACCCAGAATGAGGGGGTTATGGAACTAGGTTTCCACGCCTTGAGAGAGATTTAAATTATGTGGGTGCCCTTAGATGAGGCGTAAGCATGAACAAACCTCTGCACAAAAGCCCTAACTAGGAAAACCTTAACAAACAAATTTAGGTCATTTATGCAGAATATATGGCGCGCAAGCTAAAAAAGAGTCTATAATCCACGTAATAGCTCTTAACAAATAGTATTAACACCCAATAGCATTATATCCATTCACTAACAATTAATCTAAAGTAGTTGTGCAAGTGATCTAATCATAGACAATACGAGAATCGAAAATAATATGCAGAAGCAGTCATAGCATAAAAAATAAATGCATTTCACACTCAGATATCATCAATAACAATTATTTATTAGTAACAGTTCAGATCCTTCATATAAAACCGTTAATTTCACCTGCGGACACAACCAGTGGGGTTCTGCTCTTGGATGTTGTGATGAGGGTGGTGGTTAGCAGGCTCGCTTGATCCACGCTCGCTTTCAACATGATCTTCATAACACCCAAGTCCCCTACAATTCCCTTGAGCTGAGAGAATTTTGTAGGAAACATATCTTGATACTCTATGAGTAGCTCCGCAATATTTCCTAGTGCATCATCATCCCAGTAATACCCAACTTTGGCTAACTTGGGCTCCTCTTCTATCCAATGTTGACTTCCTTCAATTTCAGAGGTTTAGTGACATCCACCATCCATAATGTGGGTCATGTAACTGCGAGCTCTCCTTCATATTCATGGATTTTAACATTTCTCAGGTCATCTTCATTATCCTCTATTGACAAGTTCCTGCAGTTGACGATGTCTTGCATCTGCGCATCTTAGGCCAGCATAACACATTCCTTTCCGGAGTCGAGATTCGTCAAACATGAGGGCATATATGTCCTGTAGGGCTTCATCCAATTTCTCTGAGGCCCCAACAAAGCCAAAGGTTGCTAGGAAATCCTTAGTCATCGTAGTCCAGTGGCGAGTGCCCCAGTGTAGCTCAACTTCTAGATACCAGGTTGTGGGTATCGGCCCCAATGAATGAATAAACCTATGAACAGACCCATTATAGGTCTTTTCATCCCATACCTCCATTCACATGGCTAGGTTCTTGCGCAGATCTCCCCGACCATAGAAAAGCTTAAATGGTGGGGTAGCTAGAGTTTAAAGCGCGCTGTCATCATTTTTCTACATTCCTCCTAGTCTTGGAAAGCTCCCTTGTGCATCTCCCACCAACAAGCTAGAGCCGCGTGCATAGCCAAATGGAGCGTCAAGAACCTTCATTACTCTTGGATGGCATTTTTCAATGCTTCTACAAATTCTTTGGCACTACTAGAACAATCAAAATAGGGTAGTTCTCTTACCCCTAAGGAGATGCACTGAAATTTCTTCATGATCTTGAGACAGCACAATGTAGATACATCATTAAACTGGTTCTGCCAGTTATCCTGCTCACCATCTGAATATGAAAAACACAAACTATCCTTATCCCAAATCAATGTTCCATCAGCTGCAAGGTTGATGCAATCTTCATCCCACACAATTAGCTTGTAATTATGGTCAACATCATCCCCTTCGCGTACTAGTTCTGTATATCGTTCCCCTTTTGTTGAGTCCAGTGGGACTATCACCCGCGTAACACAATTCTCAAATATCATGCTTCTACGCTTTAGGTTAATAATTCTTCCCATATCAATGGCCCAATCCAATCCTAACCACGCAAGGTAGGGGTCTGCATCATACAAAATTTGTATGACCTCGAAATCTGTGCATACCTTTACTCCAGCAATGTCTACCACGACTTGTGGAAACCTTCCAAGTGGAAGGATGTTTTGTTGATTAGCCATGAATAGCTGAATTGTGGACCATTCCCAATTTGATTCTCCCATATTATGTCAGTTCTACTTAGGTAAGACGTTTGCATGAGACGCCAGATTCAAGATGACTTGATCCATCTCATATTCTCCAATCTGCATAGTCATGTACATTTTCCGAACAAATCTATTCTTGTGCTTATAAATCTTGTTCACGGCCTTGGTCTCCGTTAGAGGCACATCTTTTTCTGTGCAACTTTATATCAGGGCCTGGAGATTATATACTGCCTTCTGATTACACAATAGATTAATGCTAGCTTGTAGGAATGGTTTAACCTCATCACCAGCCTTTGGTTCCATGGTAGCCCTTGACGTGGATGCTCTTGCAGCAGCAAAATCCTTCCTAGCTTCAATAAAAATATCTTTTTCTTTCTAGAGGTTGATTCCTTCCTTCTTGTCAGACACCTTTCTGATCAGTGGCTCTACGGAAAGCTTTTCATAATTTCCTTAGGTGGAAACACCACTACATATAATTACAATTACACTTGGACCATCGCTGCGCAGTTCATCTTTAACCATTTGTATGTTTTGCGTAGGTGTATGTTTCTTTTCCTCCATTTTGGCTATTAACATAGGCAAATATTCAATTACATGATCAAATTTCCTACAGTGCCTGCAGGATTGTCACACAAGGTTCAGGAATTCATGCACATAGTGTCCAACATCTCCATAGTTATAGAAAAATCATTTCCCTCTTCCTCAACCTCTGCCTCCACCTCTCCCCCCTTCTCGTCCTCTTGTTGGGGATCCTCCCTACCCAGAGGGAGATTTTGGTGATGAAGGGTCATCCTACACCCTGTAAAGGTTTACATTGTCTATCATTAGGTCAAGCGTTCGGTAGTGGTGCTCGTCGTGCCTAATTGAAGAGCAGAATCTACACCACTATTTCTTAAGTTCTGGCACATAGGATCCTAATTGTGAGTATTTTTTTGTATCGTGTCATCCATCCACCCTACAATAAATGCACCATAGTGTGGGGATACTATGCCCCATAGCATCGCTGGGATGCAGTGGATTTGGTCCCCCGGCTTGCAGATAGTTTAAAAACAGAGGGCACTCATCTTTGGTGTGGCTATCACCCTTTCAGCGTATGCACCAAACATTTGTGCCAAATTATTTACCCCGATCTCTACATAAATTATGAATTTCTAAGTGAATAGCTTCTAATTGGCTTTGAATTTGCAACGCTCCAATTTGAGCATCTTCTTTAGGCGCAACTTCTAATTTCATAGAAATTTCTAGGGCTTCTTCCTGAGAATCAATCTTCTGCTGACCCATAAGCCCACACAGATGTGACAAGAGCATGGAAATGAACCATTCCTTATGCTTCTAATAATCGTAAATAGATCCTTCATCACTGATGGTTTTTTTTAGTCGTTGGTCAACTTCCCAAACTGATTCCTTCGGCCCTTGCTTAAAAAATTCCAGTTCTATTACACATTGAGAATAGGACTTTTGCTTTTGGAATTGCTACTTTAGGGCATCCTTAATCCACTGAAGAGTGGGATCTACATTTTGAGAAATGTATCTCATGAACCAATGTAAGTGTCACCTTCAAATTCCATAGCCAGCTACACTCTTTTGACCACATTGGTATTAACATTTTTCGCAATCCACACCGCATTCGCCACAAACCAAAATTGATCCATATCTTCATCCCCCGCACCTTTAAAGGTAGGTATATTCGTATGCGCAGACATAACTTCCGTAGGTGGGGGTGGTGGTGGGGTAGGAGAAGTCTTACCCCTGCGCGAGTTTTGTTGTGGCGTAGCAAGAGGGCTACCTTCAACGTTCATAGCCTTGTTTTTGTCTATCTAAGGTGAGTTTATCAAAGGAATGTATATAGATATTTCTCGTCTCTGATTGGCCCGATAATATTTTCTATTGCACATAGTTCTTTCAATCTGATTAAGGGTCATTCACTCAGTGTGGCTGCACAAAATACCCTTTTCAAAAAATAGCATCTTAATCAGCAAAGGAAAAGTTCCTAATAATTTACCTCTTAATACCTCGAAAAATATACTTTCAGCTTCAGAGTATGACACAAACTAATCTGCTGCAAATTCTTTCAAAAAAATGCCGAAGATGTTGTCAACCCAGTGATCTACAGTTTGGGAGACGGAATTATCATTATCTTCCAACTGTTGGATCAATTCGGGGGTCCAGTGCGTGACCCGATTGTCCTTCCAATAGGTTTGGAATTCTACTAATATTGACAACCACTCCTAAAATTCATGCGCAGAGGTCAAGAAGAAGATCTCGTGCACTTATGTGAAGATATAATTGTTCTTCCACTCTTTAGTGGACAACTTGTTACTTCTGTTTTCTTTTAGGGAAAATTCCTAAATCTGTTTTTCAAACTAGTCCACTAGTTCAAGCTATAGTGGCTGCCACTAAAATTTCCACATCACCCAACCTCTCTCAAAATTATCCCGGTCCCGGAAACAGAACCATTTTTTGGCTTTAGGGGTCATGACCTAGGTTCGGAGTTGAGATAAACCAAAAAAACCCTCTTACTATTGTCCCTTTCAGCAGTGACCTGATTGCGCAAGTCAAAGTCTCACCTAAAGAAGTATGGGGGGGTGTTGGAACCAGGCTTCCACACCTTGAGAGAGATTTAAATGATGTGGGTTCCCTTAGATCCAAAACAACCATGAACATACCTCGCATAGAAGCCCTAACCAGGAAACCCTTCACAGAAAGATTTAGTTCATTTATGTAGAATATCTAGCGAGAAAGCTAAAAAATAGTCTATAATCCATGTAATAGATATTAATAGATAGTATTAACACCTAATAGCATTAAATCCATTCACTAACCATTCATCTAAAGCATTTGCGCAAGTGATCTAATCACATATAATAGGGGAATTAGAAATAATATGTAGAAATAGTCATAACATAAACAATAGATGCATTTGAGACTCAGATATCAGCAACAACAGTTCTTTATTTGTAATAGTTCAGATCCTTCATACAAAACCCTTCATTTCACCCACACATGCAGCGATCGGAGTCCACACACAGGAGGACTAAGGTCTCTGTGAACACAGCTAGCAAAAGCCTTCTGCCCAGACAAATCCGCACCAAATTATCACAACAAAACCAGATCTATCATCAATTTTTCATTCTTATCCAAAAAATGACTTATTTGATTCTATCTAGACTCCTATTTATAATTTTAGCCTGCAATAATCTAAGGTCCGCAAACCGTGGTTTCTGGCCCCTTGTTCTACCCTTTTTACCGATTACAACTCATGAGGGGCTTTAACCCGCCCTAAAGCCCCTTGACTTGTGTTACACATGACTAAAATTACAAAATCTATTAAAAAAATATATCAAAATTGTCTTCAAAGTTCAGACTTAGGGGACGTCACTCCAATAGGCCCCCAACACTGGGCATATTCACGAGGTGAATGCCAACCTCAGGGCAGGTTTGCACCTCCACGCATAACTCTGGTTGTTTCAGGGTCACGCGTGCACCTAGGAACAAGTATATTCTACTCTTAGACATTGTGATGATCATGGTGG
The DNA here is from genome assembly GCA_034641835.2 of Pinus albicaulis. NCBI lineage: Eukaryota > Viridiplantae > Streptophyta > Pinopsida > Pinales > Pinaceae > Pinus > Pinus albicaulis. The sequence continues at coordinate 1,554,907,724 of CM076578.1, forward strand.
TTAGAAGGATCACTTGTATCGGCCTCACTTGATCCGCACTCACTTTAAATGTGATCTTCATAACACCCAGGTCCACTACAATTCCCTTGAGACCAAAGAAATTGGTAGGAAACAAATCCTGATACTTTGTCGGGAGCTATGCAATCTTTCCTACAGTATCATCATCCTAGTAACCCCTAATTTTGGCCAACTTGGGTTGCTCTTCTGTCCCAATGTTGACTTCCTTCAATTTCAAAGGTTTAGTGACATCCACCATCCCTAATGTGGGCCCTGCAACCGCGGACTCTACTTTAGATTCAGGGATGTTAACATTTTTTCTAGTCATCTTCATTATCCTATATTAACAAGTTCCTGCAGTTGACGATGTCTTGCATCTGCGCATCCAAGGCCAGCGAAGCAGATTCCTTTCGTGGTCAAGATTCGTCAAAGACGAGGGCATCTATGTCCTAGAGGGCTTCATCCAATTTCTCCAAGCCTGCAACCAAGCCAAAGTTTGCCAAGAAATCCTTAGTCAACATAGTCTAATGGCGAGTGCCCCAGTGCAGCTTTGCTTCTAGATACCAGGTGTTGGGCACCGGCCCCAACGAAATTATAAACCTATGAACCCACACGTTCTAGGTATTTTCATCCCATACCTCCATCCACATGGCCAGGTTCTTGGGTGGATCTCACCGACCATAGAAAATATTAATTGGTGGGGTAGCTAGAGGTTCAAAGCACAATGTCATCATTTTTCTACATTCCTCCCAGTCTTGGAAAGCTCCCTTGTACTTCTCCCACCAATGCACTGCAGTCACGTGCATACCCAAATCAAGTGCCAAGAACCTTAGTTCCTCTGGGATCTATGGTTCGGGTGATGGAATTATCAGTATTTTCCAACTGTTGGACCAATTCAGGGGTCCACTACGTGACCTTATCATCCTTCCAGGAGGTTTGGAATTCTGCTAATATTGAAAACCACTCCTACAATTCATGTGCAAAGGTCGCGAAGAGGATCTTGTGCACTTGTGTGAAGATATACTTGTTCTTCCACTATTCATTTGACAACTTCTTACTTCTGTTTTCCTTCTGGGAAAATTCATGAATCATTTTTTCAAACCAGTGCTCTAGTTTAGGATTTAGTGGCTGCCACTGACCTTTCTACATCCCCCAACCTCTCTCAAAATGATCCCGGTCCTGGAAATGAAATCATTTTTTGGTTTGAGGGGCCGTGACCCAGGTTCAGGGTTGAGGTTAACCAAAAAAACCCTCTTTTTATTAGCCCTTTCGGCAATGAACTGCTTCTGCAAGTAAAAGTCTCAATGAAGCAGTATAGGGGAGTGTTGGAACTAGGTTTCCACACCCTGAGAGAGATTTAGATGATGTGGGTGCCCTTAGATCCAAATCAACCATTAACAGACCTTCGCATAGAAGCCCTAACCAAGAACCCCTTAAAAGACATATTTATGTCCTTTGTGTAGAATATCTGGCATGCAAGGTAAAACAAAGTCTATAATCTATGTAATAGCTCTTAACAGATAGTATTAACACCCCAATATAATTAGATCCTTTCACTAACCATTCATCTAAAATAGTTGTGCAGGTGATATAATCACATACAATACGAGAATTAGAAATAATATGCAGAAGCAGTCATAACATAAACAATAGATGCATTTCGGACTCAGATATCAACAACAACATTTCTTTATTCGTAAAAATTCAGATCCTTCATAAAAATACTTTCGTTTCACCCCACATACATAGCGTGTGTGGTCGGCTCACAACAGGACTAAAGTCTCCATGTACACAGCCCGTAGGAGCCTTCTACCTAGACAAATGTGCACCAAAGTATCACAACACAGCCAGATATATCATCAATTTTTCATTCTTATCCAAAACATTACTTATTCAACTCGATCTAGACTACTATTTATACTTTTAGCCTATGCTAATCTAAGGTTTGCAAACCGTGGTTTGCAACACCTTTTTCTACCCTTTCTACCCATTACAAATCATGATGGGCTTTGACCTGCCCAAAACCCCTTGACTTGTGCTGGGCACGACTAAAATTAGAAAATCTATTTCAAAAATATATCAAAATAGTCTTGAAATTTCGGACATAGGGGACCCCTCTCCAACATGCCTCCAACACTGGGCAGCTTCACGAGGTGAATGCAGACCTCAGGGCAAGTTTGATGATGGCATAGAAAGAGGGCTAAATTCAACATTCGTAGCCTCGATTCATGCTATATCAAGTGATTTTCTCAAAGGAATATGTATAGATCTGTTCCCTCTCTGATTGACCCGATAATATTTTCCGTTGCGCGTAGTGCTTTCGATCTGATCAGGGGTCATTCACTCGGTGTGGCTGCACAAAATACCCTTTTCACACAATAGTATCTTAATCATTAGAGGAAAATTTGAGAAGAATTTAAATCTCAAGCCCTTGAAAATTATCCTTTCAGCTTTAGAGTATGACACAAACTAATCTACTGTAAATTTTGTCACAAATGTGCCCAAGATGCTATCAACCCAGTGATCTATAGTTTAGGTGATGGAATTATCAGTCTTTTCCAACTCTTGGATCAATTCAAGGATCCACTATGTGACCTTATCTTCCTTACAACAGGTTTGGAATTATGCTAATCTTGATAGCCACTCATGCAATTCATGCACAAAGGTCATGAAGAAGATCTCGTGCACTTCTGTGAAGATATACGTGTTCTTCCACTCTTTAGTGGAAAGCTTCTTACATGTGTTTTATTTTAGGGAAAATGCATGAATATATTTTTAAAACTAATCCTCTAGTTCAGGCTTTAGTGGCTGCCACTAACCTTTCCACATCACCCAACCGCTCTCAAAATTATCCCTATCCCGACAACGAAAGAATTTTTTGGCTTGAGGGGTCCTTACCCTGGTTCAGAGTTGAGGTTAACCAACAAAACCCTCTTACTACTGGCCCTTTCGGCAGTGACCTACTTGCACAAGTCAAAGTATCACCTGAAGCAGTATGGGGGGTGTCTAAACTAGGTTTCCACACCCTGAGAGAGATTTAAATGATGTGGGTGCCCTTGGATCCAAAACAACCATGAGAAGACCTTCACACATAAGCCCTAACCAAGAAACCCTTAAGAGACAGATTTAGGTCATTTATGTAGAATACCTGGTGCGCAACCTAAAATTGAGTCTTTAATCCATGTAATAGCTCTTAACATATAGTATTAACACCCAATAGCATTAGATCCATTCACCAACCATTCATCTAAAGCAGTTGTGCAAGTGATCTAATCACAAACAATACAGGAATCAGAAATAATATGGAGAGGCAGTCATAATATAAAGAATATATGCATTTCAAACTCATATATCAGGAACAAAAATTATTTATTCATCACAGTTCATATCCTTCATACAAAACCCTTCAGTTCACCCACGCACACAGCTAGCGAGGTCCGCACACAGCAGGACTAAGATCTCTATGCACAGAGGTAGTAGGAGCCTTCTACCCAGACAAATTCGCACCAAAGTATCACAAAACACCCATATCTATCATCAATTTTTCATTCTTATCCAAAAAATAACTTATTCGACTCGATATAGACTCCTATTTATACTTTTAGCTGACGCTAATTTAAGGCCTACAAAACGTGTTTTGTAGCCCCTTTTTCTACCCTTTTTACCCATTACAACTCGTGAGGGGCTCTGACCCACCCCAAAGCCCCTTGACTTGTTTTGTGCATGACTAAACTTACAAAATCTATTACAGAAATATATCAAAATGGTCCTCAAAGCTTGGAATTAGGGGAACCCACTCCAACACATCGCCTCATCAATATTAAGAATCTATGCACCAAAGACATCCTATGGAAATGAACGTTTAAGAAAAAAAACCACATGAAAACCTTCATTGAGAACAACCAAATATAAATATTATTCAAGTTCTTCAAGGTTAACTATGTCTATATCAAATCTAAAAACACAAAAACTTTCAGTGACAACACCAAACTTTGCAGATTCTTCAAGATATTCTAACTAATATTCAAAGTCAGTATTGTCTGCATCAAAGTCCTCACAAGGGTCATCCATGCAGTCATCAAAACCAATGTTTCAATATTCCATGCCAAAACAAAGTGAGAATAATTCAGTTCCTCCTCCAGAACATTCCCCTGTGAGAAAAGGTAGCATCGTGTCGCCTGGAAATTCTGTAATGTCATAGGGAACTTCTCTCAAAGTGAAAACAAACACTTTGCAACCTTCTTTAATATCTACCTTTTCGGGTGGAACACCTCCAAATTTAAGGACCAAAATTCCAAAAAATATAACTTTAGTTAATTCTTGTATACCTGGAGCCCCCAACTATGCACAATGTACAACTCAAGCTCCTACTGTAAGGAGTCCGAGATAACAGATGATATCTTGAATAATACTACATATTCTTTTCTTAACATCATGAATATTGTTAGTAATAGGTAGTTAACATGCATCAATTTGAATTTTCAAGCATCATGAGGGTCATGACATCATGTCATACCATATTTGTTTTCCTAGTGATTTCTATAGTTATGATGTGATCGATGTTCTGTGGTAGAATTCTTGTACATGATTAATCCTAGTTGTAATATATATATATTTTTTTGCTAATTATTTTTATGTATAAAATTCCTCCTTTAACTACCAATAAAATATATTACATATTAGTAAAGTCACACAAAATGGTACGTATTTGAGAAGCCTCAACAATTGAAACTAGTGGTGTGGAAATCCCAAGTATCTATTTAAAACTGCCCAAAAACATAAATCTTATATAAATTGACACATGGAAATACATTTTAGAAGCAAAATTTCTTCAAATTCACTTGAAATAAAAGAAAAAAAAAGCAAAATTCTTTCCATAAAGGTACAAAATAAGTGTTCACACATTCCCAAACAATTCACTATCTATCATGATGAAACCTACAATTAAAGGGGTATATTCTTTGTCATTAGGAATGGACCCCAGCCATCATTAGTTTCCTGAAAAATTGTGATAATGTAAATTGAACCATCATTAACATGATAAATATCTTTGGTTTTATTCTTTTTCTTTGAAATAACGAGGGAAAGTGTCAACAACTTATTAATCTGAGGAAGTGGTGGAAGGCTACATGGTCTAGCTATGGTGATGCTCGCATTTAGTGATCAAAACAACTAGCATTATGCCTTGGCCTTTTACTAAAAATTTGTGATTTCATAGAGAAAGAAGAGGGAGTATGAGATCCAATAAAATGTCACAAGTAAGTTCTTTGTTTTCCCAAGTAGAAGAGCATCCTGGCCCTTGTTAAAATCTAAACGTTAAATATTTCTTTTCTTACACATAAAAAATAGAATTCCATAGTCTAATAATCTATTGAGATCTAGGGAAGTTGATGGCATAAGACACTTTGTACCCTAAGAGAGAAACCTATTAAGAAATAGGTATAGTTAGTATTACGCACCCAAGTGGATAACCTCTAGGAGAAAAACAATCTCCCATTTTATTTGCTCACATAACCTACTGAGTGTTATTCACTTACATGTATTTTCTAAAGGCCTATACCTAGTTCCAATTCAACTCCATCCACTAGGTTTTAGAGCATATCAAGCCTAATTTCATGAAGACTAAGTTGGGGATGATCACCTTGACTTGATCGATGACATGTCTATAAATATTGGCTACTTTAAACTTTTTTTCTACCTAGGAAAAGAGACACATTCTCATGTATGAGAATCAAAAATGTCTTTGATATTGTTAATGCATCTTTTGAAAAATGAAAGGACCAAGAACTATGTCTTCTTGAACTTTATTTCATAAAGTAGGATGATGACACCATAAATAGTGATAATTCAAAATAAACCAACTTCAAAGCCTTGGCATTTCCAATTCAATCTTCTAGGAAACCTTTTAGGCCCTCCAAATTCTCGAAGCAGTAAAAGTGCCTTTCACATTCACAATGGTTGGGTTAACAATAAAATCTTGTAAATTTATACTCTATGGGTATGACCTCCGTTGTTTTTCATACGTAGCAACTTTCAATAATAGAAGAAGTCGGGCACCAACTTCTTGTAAGGGTTATGGTTGTAGAGGTACTCTTATTGTATGCTCACCATATGAAGGACCTTCAAATCTCAAATAAAGAAGAACAAAACCGAATCTTCATCAAATATGTCAAAAATTCACACAAATAGGACTCCAAGGTAGTACATGATTCCTTCTTGACAAATCTTCTGAAAATATTTATGAGTAAGATGCACTTTATTTATGAATAAATTTTCAAAAAGAATTTTTGTACCATGTAATTACCCTACTTGACAAATCTCCATTTTTTTTTACAAAAGTAAAAAAATCTTCTAATATTATTTTCTACAAATATTTATGAATATTTGTACCATGCAATTAGCATGCTTGACAAATCTCTGATTTTCTCTAAAAAAGTATAAAATATTCCATTTGAATGTTATGAGGCTCTAGTGTGGGCAGATTACAAGAAATGGGATTCGAAAAAGGATGGGGCAACGATGCCAAGAATCTCTTGGATATGATTCATTTGATGTTGGAGGTCCTTCAGCCACCTGATCCATCATATTTAAAAATGTTTCAAAAAAGGATTCCTATGTTTTTTTTATTTTTGTGATTATTCCACCTCATGGTTATTTTTCGAAAGGAATTTTAGGAAAGCCACATAGTAGTGGATAGGAAAAAAAGATTTTTATAATTACAATGTACATTCCGTGATATATTATCTTTATTGTTTGATTGTATTTTTAACTTTTACTTTGATTTTGTTTTGTTTTTTAACTATAAAATTGAACATACTTGGTATCATATCCATTAAAACAACATCCTAAACTTGATAATACTAGTATTAAAAATTTTTTGTGGTAAAAGATTTTTAGATTCAAGTTTTGTCGATATAAAAAATACAAAAAAAATTCAATTCGTTTGTTTGATTATTACTTGACTATGGTGTGTGAAGGTTACATGAAATGTGCTTGGAAAAAGGATGGCTAGGCAATGCATAGAATTACTTAGATATGATTCATTTCTTGTTGGAGATCCTTCAGGCACCTGAGCCATCGAATTTGGAAATGTTTCTAGTAGGGATTCCTATGGTCTTTAATGTTGTGATTCTTTCACCTCATTGGTTATTTTGCGCAAGCAAATGTTTTAGGAATTCCATAAAAGACAACCAGGGACAGGTAAAGATTTTTTTTTATAATTGCAATAGCCATTCCATGATATCATCTCTTTATTGTTTGATTGTATTTGGAACATTTCATTTTATTTTTTTTGTCTTTTGACTATAAAAACGAAAATACTTGGTATCATGTCCATTTAAATAAAATAAACAAAAACTGGAGTTGAAATTAGTCTTACATGATATTGATTGGAATCCTTTTAGTTGTTTTGTGTTAAAAAAAAATTATGACTATTAGAAAAGTTTACTTTCATGTCTTTATTTGAGCACATGTTATTTATATACTTGACCAAGTTCATCCGTTAGAGAATGAAATCTTGTTGCGAATAAAATGAAAAGGATTATATATCACATATCAGATTATTTTTTTTCACAAGTTATCTACAACTTGAGCTTTTTGGCATGTAACTTGGTCGACATGATTGTTCCTAAGCTTTCCATCGAGGTTGAATACTAAGTTACTAAGGTGTTGTTTTTTTTGGTGAAAATTTATTTTCTTTGTTTATATAGGTCATCTGGCCACATAGTGCCCACTATCACCCAACTGAAGAAAACTTGATCAAGTTTCTTTCTTTTATGGGGAAAAATTACTTTGACATTGTTGATGTTTAGACATATGTCATATAAATTGTTTATAGTCTATTTTAATTTATATTATAGTGTTCATCATCTTTCATGGATTACAATTTTCACTGTATCTTCTTCTTTTTCTTGAAAAGGAACTCAATGTTGATGATAAGAAGAAAGAATTGAAGAAAGAGGATAAATATAACACTGGAGAGACAAACACAAAAAGAGAGAGAGAGAAGAGAATTGGCCTAGTGATACCCTTAGAGCCAATATCCTGCATAAGACATGCACATAGAGACTAATGGTCAAGTCATCAAACTTCGTGAACTCGCATGCAATGCCTTGGAAACAAAATGATAACGTTTGAAAGTAATGAAACAAAATTTCATGTGTAAATTTTAGTCCAACGAATATTAAGTTGAAAACTCATATTGTAATACTTGAAATTTCATATAATATTATTTATGTGGTAGAAATTATTTATAGTTTCACTTGATATTCTTTAGTATTATAATTAACATATGTAACTTTTCGTTTTCATATTAGATAAACATGCACATTGTATGATTTTTTATTTTTTTTAAATTTAGTTGCACAATCATACTAATTAATTTATGTTTATTAATAATGAACACATAAAATAAATCTAAAACTACTAAATTAATAGTTTATATTGACTAATGATGTACACAAATAAAATGAATACGACTAAATTAGTTGTTTATAATCATTACTAATGAAATAAACTGAAATGAATATAAACTACTAAATTAGTTGTTGATATAATGAATATGAAACTACAAAAAAATATAAATGACTACTGCAAATGATAAATGTATGATTACAAATTATGAATGTATTTTGCATATATACGACTATTAGTATCTTATAACGCAACCAACATTTAGTCATATTTCTTTGGTCATTAATTGGTTTCAAATGATGAGTAGAATTTGCATATATATGACTATTTGTAGCTAATTTACAATATGTTATAACACGACCAAAATTTTGTTCATTAATTGGTTTTCTCGGGTGATCATATAGTAATATATTTTGTTGTATATTTGGTCATTATTTGTGATAATTAATGACTAAATCAATGACTTAATTAAAGACCAAATTTATGACTAAATATATTACTAGATGATGAAATTGAGACAACAAATTAATGACTAAGATAAAATGACTAAAAGTTGGTCGCATTATAAGATACTATAAATTAGCTACCACTGGTCACCGACTGAAAAATGCTGATTTATATGCAAAATTTTGTCATTTTTTAGTAACTAATTAGCCATTTTCTACTTGTGAATGACCATGGAAAATCCCCACAAGGAAAACCAGTGAGAGATTTGTATTTCTTATCATATAATTTATAACAAAAATAAATGATAGCAAACACAATCAACTTATGTTCTTGAATTCATGCCTAGAATTACATAGAAATTCTCTTGTAGTTGCTTCTTGAAGTTTGTGTCTGACAACTAGAAGCTTGTGCCTAGTTCAGCCAGAACATTGTGCCTATGTTGTACTATCTCTAACACTTAATTCACTATCTTTCCCTCAAAATTCATGCCACCTTCTTAAAAATTTGTGCACAAACATTTCTGAAATATGTGCTCTAACAGCCTTGATTTCAGCACTCTGGCACTCTTGATTTGTGTGCCCTGGAAGTTCAATAAATATGCAGTAACAACCAAAAAATACAGTTTGTCTTTATTTTCATGCTCTAATGAAAAAACTCTCAAATCCCTCAATTTCAACACTATCCTCCCTCACAACTTGTGTTGGTGTTGTGTAGAAATTGCGGTACTAGAATTATTTAATAGTTAGAACTGTTAAATCTTTAGTCCTATGGACCTATTTTGGTCACTTATGGGAATGGAAATTAATGAAAATTTATGATCTTTTCTTATATAGGCTTCAATGGATATACCCAATGTCTTTGTAGTCTCTCCATATCATCTTTTTTCAAAGCATAGATGCCCATGGAAGAATGATCCTTTTTATTTATCTTTGGACCTACAACTGCTAGCCAAAATATTGGTAATGAGAGTTATCAGTCATGAAGTTATAGTAACTAGTTCAATGCGAGAACCCATAAACTCTCTCATCCTTTTTACAATACTGGTGGTGTTAGTTAACATGGCCAAATCTGATAGATCTAGCAATTTTTCTTCTAATACACTTCCCACACTAGATATAGGGATTATTTCTTTCTCATATCTCAAGAGAATATTTATCAAATGATTAATAAGTGCATGTCTCAACAAGGAAAATTCCACTTTTTTTGTCCACAAATGTGTGATAGCGACAATTTTTTTTTTACTTTTATTTCACTCGCCTTGACTACATACCCAAGATTGACTATGCTTCTCCATGTTTCCTATCTAAGAGGATTCCATTTTTATCTGAGTATTATAATTATCCTCTTATAGAATCTGAGAATTACAAACTTCTTCACTTATGCTAGACTAGAATACCTTGTGGAATTTTATGAATGATAAAAAATATGTGTGGTGCATGACTAAAGGAATTTTATCATCAATAAGTGATGATTCTCTAAAATTTGGTAGTGAGATCTTTTTTATGTGAAAAAATGAGAGTTTTTTAATTTCCTATCTGCATGCAATTTCAAAATGTTACTCAGTTGAGCTAAGGTTTCTACAATAACAATTTTTATTCTGAATGGTCCGTGGGGTATCAATGTGGAAATTAATTTCTTCCAATCTCATTTCCTTCACATGGCATGATGACCAAGTTGAGTACCACTTGGTGATGATTTTGTTGACATCAACACCTAAACAAAATTTGAAGCAAACAATTAGAGCTTGAATTTCTTTCATTAGATAAGGACTCCCTTAGACTGATCCAACGTTCCTCCTTTTATTTTTAAAGTATCTTCTTCCTCGTCCCATTCTTTTGGAATTTTCTTTGTAAGAACTAGAAAAATTGACCGCATAAAACACCATAGGAAGAGGGATTAAAGAATGATACTCCTTTATACATGGAAAAAACTAATAGTCAAGTGGAAATGAACATATAATTGGTAGAAAATAAAAAAAAATTGTTGGGTCTCGTGATACCATAGAAAGATTTGGGTCCAAGAAATTAAATATGAAAACTTATTGTATATCTTTATCGTTCATAAATTTGGAATTCATATGTTTTGAAATCTAGAAATGATATCTCACTCAACTTATTCATTCTTTCAAATCTGCCATGAACCTTATCCATTTCCAGTTGAATAAAAAGCATGGCTACTTAAAATTATGGGCTTTGTATTTCTAATGATCAAGGGACATACATGATATATTTTCTTGATATATTAGAGGAAAAAATGATATATTGTTGAAAATTTCTAATATTGTTGTCCTCTTAAACTTTGAATATGAACATATCATCGTCTCACTAAATGATGCTTGGATTTTTCATTTTCTCTTGTATTTTTGTGATATAATGGGCTTAGAATTTCATTTTCCTCCAAGTCTTAGTGGTGATTTTGTTATAAATTTAAGAAAAATATTCCATTCAATATGAAAATACATTTCTTGCTTGATTTAACATTTTTAGAAATATTAACCTTGGTTTAAATAAATTCTAAGTATACTAGTTTCTAAACGATATCCATCTAGAACTCATTGATGATTTCATTGATTGGGCTTCTTTGGTACCTTCTTAGCACATTAAAGCATTTGAATTTTATTTTATGCTATCTCTGATAATATATTTGGGTGTAGGATTTTCGTTATAATTTAATTTCATCCAAGAATTTAATGAATGAACATTCTCTCTTAAAAAGTGGTTTCTCCCAAATATTGTACTAGATAGGTAAGATCATTCTAACCTATTCTTATTTGTTACAACCAATATATTCATTGAGAACATTCACTGGTCATTTAGGAACTATTATGTAGCTTTATTTCCACCGAAACAATGATCTCCTCTACTCTTATGATGGAGAAAATGAAATATGTTATTGTAGTGTTAATTAGGGCATCTGCACATGTTTTAATGTGGACAATTTAGAAAGTAAAGTTTTAAGTTGTTATACACAATAAATTTTTAAAGTATTAATATTGATTTCACTTACTTCATAGGATGGTACGAGTCAAGTGTGATTTCAAACAAAAGTTTGCAAGCTTCTTGCAACCACTACAGAGAATGTTGTATCCATTTTTGATGTTTT